>JARYHS010011408.1:204088193-204235284 GCA_031002005.1 Vandiemenella viatica
CACCACCTTATTCAAGCAATCGTCTAGCCAAAGTTTTGTAATCCAGTTCCTTCACCTGTCTGGTACATCCCCTCATCACTCACTCCAATAAGTGAAGGATTTCGAAACCATTCCTTACTTGAGTAGAAAGTTGTTGGAAGCTGCTCAAGAGTATGATGATAAATGGGTAGAAAGCTTAAATGTCTTACACAGAAAATTTATTACAGTAGAAGGTTTTTCTCTTTTACAACAAGGAAAGAAAAATGTTATACAAAAATATAGAGATCTAGGGGCTAAGCAAAAATATATTTTACTTCATTTCTAAACTAAAGAGCAACCGGGGATCAAAATGAATATGAAAATATGAATATGGATATTGTTAACAGCAGAAGACTGAATAACACTGAAAAATTTCCAGTTCTTCAACCAAAACTACAAGCCTACAGGGTATTAATGGATAAACAGAAGCAGAACATTGGGATAAGCATGAAGTTCCAGGAACAAAAGAAATAAGTGACTGTAGTTCCAAGCACTCTTGGCCAAATTCTTAAAAACGTTTTTCAAATAAAAAAAAAAAAATAAATAAATAAAAAACCTCTTTAGACCTCTGAGCAGAGAGGCATAAGCAAGAATTAAAAACCAACAGATTAGTTAAATCTGTTTTAATAGATACAGTATGCAGGATAAGGCGTAATACAAATGTTATGGAGTCACATAGTGAGGTGATGCAAGTAAAGTAGACATAATTGTCAATAAGGTACTTAGATGAACTTTTAGTGGGCTGTATGAAAGAACAAATGGCTATGTAAGTATGTTTGGATAGTATTTGTTGCTCCAAAAAGGGATGACACTAAGAGGAATACAGTTTAATTATATAATGAAAACCACTTCACTGATTAAGTAGTTTGTTGCACTCTTGCAACACATGGTTGGTTACAACTTAATTTTTAGTACTCACTTAAAAAGGTTCATCTATCATGGCTATTTGGGGCAAATGTCTAGGAGCAACTTGTGAATGAAATTCATCCTAACAATGGATGAAATGGGTTTTATCAAAATATGTGTTCCTACATTTGCTTGACCACCCATTTTGCTATCATACTTGTTAACCAGTTGTGCCAAGAAAGCTGTTGTTAATCCAAACTAAGACATACACTGAAGAGCCAAAGAAACTGGCACACCTGCCTAATATCGTGTAGGGCTCCTGCGAGCATGCAGAAGTGCCGCAACACAACGTGGCATGGACTTGACTAATGTCTGAAGTAGTGCTGAAGGGAATTGACACCATGCATCCTGCAGACCTGTCCATAAATCTGTATGAGTACGAGGGGGTGGAGATCTCTTCTGAACGGCACGTTGCAAGACATCCCAGATATGCTCAATAATGTTCATGTCTGGGGAGTTTGGTAGCCAGCAGAATTGTTCAAACTTAGAAGAGTGTTCCTGGAGCCACTCTGTAACAATTCTGGATGTGTGGGGTGTCACATTGTCCAGCTGCAGTTGTCCAAGTCCGTTGAAATCCACAGTGGGTATAAATGGATGCAGGTGATCAGCCAGGATGCGTATGTACGTGTCAGCTGTCAGAGTTGTATCTAGATGTATCAGGGGTCCCATGTCACTTCAACTGCACATGTCACTTCAACTGCACATGTCCCACACCATTACAGAGCCTCCACCAGCTTGAACATACCCCTGCTGACATGCAGATTCCATGAATTCATGATGTTGTCTCCATACCCATACACGTCCATTCGCTTGATACCATTGGAAACGAGACTCGTCAGACCAGGCAACATGTTTCCAATCATCAACAGTCCAATGTCGGTGTTGACGGGCCCAGGCGAGGCATAAAGCTTTGCGTTGTCCACTCAGCCAGGGTACACGAGTGGGCCTTTGGCTCTGAAGGCCCATATCAATGATGTTTTGTTGAATGGTTCACACACTGACACTTGTTGATGGCCCAACATAGAAATCTGCAGCAATTTGTGGAAGGGTTGCACTTCTGTCATGTTGAACGATTCTCTTCAGTCGCCGTTGGTCCTGTTCTTGCAGGATCTTTTTCCTGCTGCAGCAATTACTATATTTAATAAATATAGATAATGGTGACAGTGAAATTGCCATTAGGGAATGAAATAGGATAGGGAAAATAGGCTGCAATTTACCACAGATGAAAGCAGACAAAAAGACAAATAAACTTTACAATATTTTGTTTAGTAACCAAAATATTATAAATAATGTTTGCATTGCTTTGTGTTTGTCTGACCCTCATGCTGTCATCTATTGTAAAAGAAGGGCTATTTTTTCTTGTTTATAATGAATAATAATGAGAGATGATTTTTATGAGTAACTTTGAATTAGCATATTGAATTTTGTTTCTAGGATGTGAACAACTGCGATTGGAAGCAGAACGTCACTCTCGCATGATAAAGGAACCTGTGAGAGTTCCACGTTGCACTCAAGATGGTGCATTTGAACCCATACAGTGCAACTCGGCCAGTTGTTGGTGTGTTGATGAGGCTGGCTTTGAAATACCAGGAACTCGAGCACAGGAAAGGCAGCTTGTCAACTGCTCAGGTACTGCAGCTAACTTTTTTTTAATACACTCAGCATTCGCTAATAGAATTATTATAATTTTTTCTTAATTTTTAGTACAATTTTTGTATAATTATTAAAATTACTAGATACGAGGTGTGGATATAAAATAATGACACTATTGCTTTTAAAAAAACTTGTTTTGATTTTATACAAACCTATTTATTACCACCTTCAATACACACCCCTCCTCTATTTATATAATGTTCCATGCTAATTTTTCATTGTTTGAAGGAGTGCTGTGTTTCACTAAAAATGTCTTGACAGAGACTGCAGAATGAGCCGGAGCATTGTCTCGATGGAGAACCCATGACTTGTTCTTCAATGCAGGTCATTTTTTTCTTTTTTCATGAATTTAAGCAAGAACCTCAAGGTTAGTTAACTGACGGTCAGAGCAAATCACATTATAGATTTTTCATTATTTTCATACATTTTTGACATGGAAAGACAACTGGGTGTGGATCATCTTCAACTCAGTCAACTTGGAAAAGCTTAAAACCAGTCAAAAAATTGAGCATGTGATAAAAATTCACTGCCATTCACTTCTTGTAAAAAAACATAATTTTCAGTCAGAGTTTTTCAAATTCCATGTGAAATTTCATTACAATTTGTTGCTATATTATAATTTTTTACGTCAAAACAAAACTACAGCTTTTATACAAATGAAGTCCAGGGCCAGACTGATAGGTTTACAGAAATAAGAGGAGCTGTACTCGAAAGAGAATTCTTCATCCTACTCAGCTGTTGGTCGTTAACTTTTGGCACATACGTACTACTTCTGTAGAAGCATCATTCATTATTTTATAGCCACACCTCTGATAGCTAGATACAAAGAACATAATGTAAAATTTACAATATTATAATAACTAATTGCTTGATCACTGATTACTGCAGATGAAGGTACTGGTTGCCATTGTAAACTAGGCTGTAGAAGGTAAAAATAAATTAAACATCTAAATGTAGCAGTATATAATAGAGTGATCTTCTGTATGAAATGCAATCTGGAAATGCAATTTCTAAAACATGAATAAACTGCTTGCTTGAAATTGTAGGTAAAGAACTTGTAAAATGCATTTTAATTAGTTCTTATCACATTTGCTTTATTTTTATTGTCTGTTCTAATAATGGTTCATAACAAAGAAAGGATGCTTATGAGCAACGTAGAAACAATTCAAGCAAAGCCTTTTTCCTTTTAAAAGAGTGTAAATATAGCTACATCAGTAGCTGCATATATAAACAAGATATGCAGGCATTGGGATGTAAGTACCTTCTTAGAGGTAAATAATCATAGCCACTCAGTAATCTCGAGGGACAGTTTCAGGATATACACTGGCAAAACAGTAGAGAAAAAGAGAGAATCAGTGAGGGAGGATGAGAAAGATAGAAAGAAAGATATACTTAGAGGAATGGGAGAAGAAGAATGAAGAGCTGCATCATGTATGTTGTTGGTTTGCAGTTCCTGGTTGTGTGAACTCTGCACAACGTTCAGTTGGTTGGTGGACAAGTTATAGTACTGGCTGCTAATGTGTGGTTGTAAATTAGGAGTATGTTCTAAGGCTAGTATAGAAGACATGTCAACTAGTATATAATCCCAGGTGTCTTTCATGTGGCACATTCATTGGTGGTGAATGTTTCTGTGGTGGCAGATTTTGTTTGTCAGATAGTGGTAGGTATGCATCCTCCTTTTTTCAGATAGGATAAATTTTTACTTACCTTCTAGGAGTTTACCAGTTATCTTTTTTATTGTTTCATACTGTTCTTAGGTTTCTACACAATAATGGATCTTGTATCTTCCAAATTCCTTTTCTATGCAAGAGAATAACAATGCTAACAACTGCATTTAAACCAAATTTTTTCCAACTTTCTTCTTATTTTAAATTAATAATCATGGGATCCTTCATTAATCTTTATTATTACTCTACAGTAAAATAGGCTCTTTTTTTTTCTCCCTGATTAACTTTTTAGTTTATTGATTGATATAACAATTACAATAATTCTTACTTTATACCTGAGCCAACATTGTTTATTTATAGAAGAAAGCTTAATTGAAACTGCCTCCCCTCACATGCACTTTTTTGTTTACAGACCCAAAGCCATGTGGAGGACCAACTTGCCGTATGCTGTGCCCTCATGGCTTTGCATTGGATGAGTCTGGTTGCCCACGGTGTGAGTGTCATGACCCATGCAGTGAGGTCCGGTGCCCTGGTTCCCTCACTTGCCAGCTTGAGGATACTACCTGCTCCACACACCCCTGTCCACCAATACCCAAGTGTGAGTAAAGGCATGACTTTTGCAGTAAGTTATAACATACCGCTGATGCAACTCAGGAATATGGTGTGGAAAATTCCACGAAAGGCTCAATTTGAAAATTAATGCTGATAGTGCTTACAAAAAGCTTACTTACTGCTTATTTAATTCATTATTACAGTTCATATTAGGTGATTTAGCTGTTTCATCTTTTATTTTTAGATAAATGATAAATAATTTGTAATTTTAAAGGAAATACGTCAAGAGAAAGGAGCCTTGAGAACATGTTGGCAGTAAATAACACATACTTTCTATTTTGATATTAATAAAAAAGAAACCAGCTTATAGGCAATGTATATAATAAAGTATAGAGCTCATCAAAGTTGAAGGACAGAGGGCTATGACAAATATATAAAACACGAGTTGAACACAAATGTACAACATTTCATTTTAAAACCTTATTCCTGCAGATAGAATTGGGCCATTGACAAGAGTGGTGCACAAGTCTTAGTGTGTGTGCACCTCCTTTGCAAAATGGTCTGAACCTATGCTTGAATAAAGTTTTAAACTGAAATATTATACATTCAGCATATCACATTTTATATATTTGTCACAGACTTCCAGCTTTCAGCTATGAGTGACAAGTTATTTTCCATTTCCTTTGTTACTTTTTCTTTTAAAAAATAAAGACACTAGGGTAGTGATGATTCAATAAAAGATCTACACAGTTAATGATATTCTTAGTTTTATTGTAGCCATACTTAAGAGAAATGAATCAGAAGTGAGTGATACTCTTATATTGTCTCTTATTCTTCTCTAGCATTAGTGTGTTGATATGAAATATTTTGAATTGTGTCAACCCTTTTATTTGTACATTTTACCACTGCCCTCTTAGCTGTATATTTGGTAGTGATAGGTTTTTTCTTTCTTTAAATTTAATAAAAGTACTTTCCTTCTCATTATTATCATTATCTTCCCTTTGATTTTTTTTTGAATATTTTGTTCCCTATCAATCCTGAATTTATAATATTGTTTCTAAAAATAAATAACAAATGTTTAAAGAAAGAGGTGTTCAAGCACTGTATCTGCCAGAAAATGGGTTGTAAGAGAAATGATGAGCATAAAACAAATTTTTGGTCTTGATACTAAGAATAAAAAATAATAATTAGTAAAAGAATCAGAAAATACCAAAAAATATTCCATGGTGTTATTAACATTATGGGTTATATAGTGTTTGCTCATATATGGTGCAAATGCTGCTTTTGTTAGATTTTTTAAGCCAGGGTAATTAATTACAATTTTTGTCAGCACTAACCTTTAATCTTCTTTTATAGTCAGCTTGATTATAATGACTAAATATTAAATTTTGTAGTTTATATTTTAGCTACAGATACAAAGTCTGTAACAAATTTTACTTAATATCTCAGACTATTTTATTCCCATTACACACTTTTAAAAATCTTATCTTTATTTTTTTGATGTATTTTCATGTATACATGAAGATTGTATCATGAATTCTTGTAACACATAATCATTTGTACATTACTGATTTTTTACAATAATGTATGTTAATATATTAGTAAAATGATCTTATATTTTTTGTTTGATTGTACACTTTCTATTTGAACTGATATATTTCTGTACATTTTAGGCAAGAAAGGACGAAGCCTTGAGAACATTTGTCCATCTGGGGAACCTCTGAAAATTAGCAACAGTAAGCGACCATTCCTATGTGGCTCAACACCAGGAAAGCCACAGTGCCCTCCTCTGTTCCAGTGTATGGTTGAAGCTGGTAAGCTTGTGATTGCCATAAACTGTATTTGAATCACTAGAAAGACAAGATGCCAGAGATAAATGCAGCATATAAACACTGAAATGTACAGGGACTCTTGCTGAGATATATGATTAAGTTAAATATAATCTTTTTGGGTTCTTTGCCGGATTGCGGTGACGAAAGATGAGCTTTCAGCAGCATAATATACCACCTTCTTCAGGTCTTTGTGTTTCATCAACAGTCCAACAATGAACCCATGATTATATTTCAGCAACATGCTAGGTAAGCCTTCATTCGTTCTATGATTAAGTGTTCATCATTAGATGACAACCAGAAAGTTCAGACTCTTTTTCATACAATTATTACTGTTGTACTTTGTGTTATTTTTCCATGTTAACTGCAATCATTGTGATTCTTAATTTTCTGATTCTGAAAAATATATTGAGTGTAATGCTTCATGTCTCAGTTTCGTATAAGACCTCCGTTACATGTTCATATAAATACTTCTACATCTATTAATAACACTTTTAATAAAATCATATTTTTTTCTGTGTTTGTTCATAACAGTTTAAATTTTTTTTTATCAAGTATTGTGCAGCCCAAATCTTAAAAGAGAGTCTGGGAAATTACTTAATATGTTTCGTATTCAACAGCAAATATATTTTTGATAATATTTTGCCTATGCCATTCTTGAAGAAAATAGAAAGATGTGAGGCACCCGAGAATGACATATGTGGCTATGTTGACATTGAGAGCCATTGGTAGCTCAGTAATGTGTTTCTAAATTTCTTCAAGAAGAGCATAGCCCAGAATGTTGTGTTTATGGATTGTATTTTTTTTATTATTATTAATTGCTGCTCTACTCCCTTCAAATTTGGTGTATTTTGTTCATGCTTTCCATATAAAGCATATATTTGGTTACTGAGAAGATTTTCTTAATCCTAGTTTATTTTTAACACAATATTTTAGATCACAGACTTTCTAAACTCTGAAGTTAGATACGAACTCTGAAAACCATTTGTAGCATAGATGAACAAAACAAATACAACTAAATCTCTTGTATGGCTCAATTACAATGAGTTTTTAAAAGTTATTCTTATCAATGAGTGTATCCACTGTGTTTAGAGCCTATACAGCAAATGTTTGCTGCTTTCCCTTTACAGCAACTGTTTCTGAGAACTACAGCACATTTCTTATCACTGCAGTGTCCATATCCATTTGTAATTCTGTCTTTATGAAGGATTTTACACTTCTCACTTCATTTCCACATCAACTGTAGTCACCTTTCATCTTCAGCCTTGGAAGCCTGAAGATTCATATACATGAGATATCAATAATCCTATGTCAGAGACCTTGTACAATATAATTAATTACAGTCATTGGAGTGTACCATGCATATATTGGTGATGAGTCATGGAAAGATATTGGTGGGAGAATTAAGAGAGGTCCATGGAAGGGAATAGATGACCACAAGCTGGCACTTGATTTCAGCCATAATATTGTGGGAAGATTTTCTTTTGTAGGGAAGGGGGTCAAGGATTTGAATAAATTACCGAGAGAAATGATGAATAATTTATGTAAAATGCTTAAATAATTTAAATCTGAAATTAGTAGAGGGCAATAATAGGAGGAAAAGGAAAGAGAGAAAAAAAAGGATGTGTTGGGAAATTGCCACTGGAACATGCACTCCATCACAATTCAATTAAATTAATTACTCTGATTCTGGCATTACAGTACATGCCACAATTTTTCATACCTAGTTTCATGATTTGTTCAATAGTATATCTGTTGGGATTATAATTTTTCTCAAACAATCCTTTGCCTATACCCATATGCCACTCTCAAATCAACTTTACTATTTCCAGAGTTTCTTTCTCTCTATGAAACTATTCCATAAGGTAGGATTACCAGATGTCCCTGTTTGCTGGGGACAGTCCCTGTATTTAACTCTCTGTCCCCGGACGGATTTTTTCCCCGCATTCTCCCCAAATTTTTACTATTGTCCTCAGAATTTTTTTTTTTTAATCAAGTGAGAGTTCTTTAAAAGCCCTGATTTGCTAATGCATTCATTTAAAGCAAGAGATATGAAGCCCACTTCTTTCCTTGTCTTGAAGTCTTTCTGGAAACAATTTCTGTTGCCAGAGGGAAGATGCCTTTGAACTTTTAACAATAAATTACTTGACTTTAAACTCTGTGTTTTGGACAATCATTTGATATTACCCTTCATTGGATAATACTATTGTAAAATCTTTGGGGTTTGCGACCGATCTAATTAAATCTAATATTGCAGAGAGAATAGGAAAGAAAAGACAGTTCTACCATTTGGACCATCCGTGTTTTTAAAACTTCGTCTGGATAGGGAGAGAACAAAACAATTTTTTTCCTATACTAACTACTGTCAAGAATGGTTTTCTCTTATGCAAAAGTTACTCCTATCTGTGATGTTTATGTCTGTAGGTTATCTCAGCATCTGAATTAGTTGCTTGTTAGTTTCTTCTTAATGTCATTTATTCCAATTACATCATGGTTGTAGCTGCATTTTCAGTTTCCAAACTTTATACTACATATTTTTTCCATCCTTTGGAAGTCAGCAGTGCAGAATAACGTGCAGTGAATTTAAGATATAAGCATAACAGTGCATAATATATGAAGAATGCCTGTTAATTTAATTGTTTAGTCAGTGACTATTATCAACCTCTCTTTTTTTGTGTGAATATTGCTTTGTACACTAAGATTTGGGTGTCTGTATTAGTTTTCATTTTGTATGTAAATTTTGGTAGATGATTGTATACCTTTCTATCTATTTAGAATACTGATTATATTTATAATCTGATATATTCCGTGCAAATTTTTCTAATTTACTTTTATTTTGTTGCAAAATATTTAACAACTGAAAATAATATATGATAGGGGAAATAACCTGTCCCTTACCACAGTGAAGGCAGTGGTGTCAGAGGAACACGTAAAAACCATGAAGCCTATCTTATTTTGAGTGCTTAACATCAGTGTCATTGTTACCATTATCCAAATTATTTAGTAAGCATTTATGAATATCAACTGATTCCATAAAACAAAAAGTTTAGAAATTTTGTTATTAATTCTGTTTAGCCAATGACTATGGAGTATGCTGCCCAGCTTCCTTTAACATTCAGAAGCCAGGCTCTTGTCCAGTTTTGGATATAGATGATCCTAATTATGCATCTACTTGTGGTATGAGGTGTGATTATGATCTGGAATGTCCCTCAATGCAAAAGTGCTGTGATTCTGAAATATGTGGGAGACACTGCAGTCAGCCACAGAATGTCACTGGTATGTTGATCATCATTGGATTAATTAAGCCTTGATTTTGAATATGTGTTTTTATATCTTAAATATGAATAAATTTATGTGTATCTTTTCTCTGCACTATGTAAGTCTGCCTTCAACAGAAGATGCTTGCCGAGCTGTTGGTAATGAATGAAAAAGAAGGAAAAGGATATGTGCCACAATGTTCACCACTGACTGGGCAGTTTGAGCCTAAGCAGTGCAGCAGGAATGGTTTGGTATGCTGGTGTGTTGATAATAATGGTGATAAAATTCCAAGATCAATGGGGCCTGGACCAAAAGTTCACTGTGACAAAGCTGTGAGAAGTAAGCTTATAATTTTTTTCCCTAAGCAATAAAATCATGCACAAATGTTGTGAAAATTTATTTTACATTTTTCATTTCTGTTTACAGCAAAATTTATGGGCCGTAGCTCTACGCAAACATGTGATCGTAATATCTGTGCACAAATGTGTGAATATGGCTTCAAAGTTGGTGCCGATGGCTGCCCTACATGTGAATGTGATAATCCTTGTGAAGGTTTTTATTGCAATGAAGATGAAGAGTGTGTTGCTACAAAGGATGATTCATGCACGTCTTTCCTGTGCCCTACAATACCAGTCTGTAAGTTCCCTAAATACCAACCACCTGCTCTGCAGCACAAACTTATATGCTTAGTGTAAAGTTCTGTAACAAAATAATATTGATAGTAACAATATGAAATACTTCAACATAGTTTTGGAATTTTGTCTTCATGAAAAAAGATGATAACTTATTAAAAAATGCAAACTACTTAATAAAGTCTGAATTCCACTACTTTTAACATTAATACATTTCATTTTATCATTTCTTTTCCTGAAATTTATTCTCAGATATGTGTGTATTAACTGCATTTAAATTGTAGGTCAACCAAAAGAAGATTTCCTTAATCCATGTGAGATGGGAAAGCCTCTGAATAATCCTGAAAGTGGGGAAATTTTCAAGTGTAGCAGTGATGAACTTGCCACTGGTTGTCCCAGTAATTATGAATGTGTTTTTGCAGGCAATAAGGATGGAGTTTGTTGTCCGCTAGCAACTGGTAATTATTAATTGTATTTAATATCTTCCTGAATGCTGATATAGAATAATACCATTTTAAGGAATTGTTTATCCCTGAAAACAACACCGCTCCTTTAATTAATGTTCAGTTTATTTAAACTGAGTCAAGTGGTAATTCTGTTCAGTATTGTTTTCATAACAAAACATGACATAAACAGTTGCATAGGTGAAGCATAAACGGTGGTATATATAGTATTATTATATCATGATTCCACTCTTTTCAGTTCCTAATAGAATTTTGAAAATAATGGTATCAATGTATCATGGAAAGGAAAAACAAATAGATTTGAGCACACAACATTTAAATGATAGCATAACTTTCCAATACCTGAGAACAGCAACTGTGTTGATGTACTTATAAATCAATTATGGGCCCAGAGTAATTAACAAAAATTGAGCCCTGTTTATCCAGTTTCTAAACTGTTTGGGTAAATATTCTTCACGGTTAAAGTAATGAGCTAGGGTGGAACAAAACCAAGGATTTGCAAAATATCTGATAGATGAATTTGATGTATCCTGTTCCAAACTTCTCTATGGTGAGTTGTTTGATAATAATAATAATATTGTGATGAAATGCAAGCTCTGGTGGCAACTTCCCCTCACACCCATCTATCTCCTTTCCTCTTCCTACCTTGTTTTGTCCTCTAATAATTTGAACTTTAAATTATTTTAGTGTTGTTGGAAAATAATTCATAATTTCTCTTGGTAATTTATTCAAATCCCTTACACCCTTTGCAACAAAAGAAAATTTTTCGAAACCCTAATTCCTGAAATCAAGTGCCAGCTTCTAGTCATGGTCACCTTTACCCTTCCGTACACCTTAATTTAATCTCCCACCAATATCTTTCCACACCTTATCACTAATATATGCCTTGAATTGCTTGCTGAAGACATGAAATGTAAATATCTTGGCATTAAATTTGATAATAAGCTTAACTGGGCGGGACACATTGGACAGGTGGTAGGAAAAGGTTTCAAAATTCTGCACTTGTTGGAGAGAGTGATGAGGGGATGCACGAGAGAAGTAAAGGAATTGGGTTACAGAACTTTGGTCAGACCATTGATCGAATATGGTAGTGTAGTATGGGACCCTCATTTTACGTATCAAATACAGGAGTTGGAGAGGGTGCAAAAAAGGGCTGCTAGATTTGTTTCTGGAAATTATCGCAGAATGCAATCAGTGACGGATATGATAAAGGAGCTGGAATGGGATTCATTGCAAGACAGGAGGAGAATGAGGAGGGTCATGGGAGTGTACAGGGCGTATACTGGCAATGAGGCATGGAAAGATATTGCAGTAGGTATGAAAAGTAGTTCTTGGAAGGGAAAAGATCACCATGACCACAAGCTGGCACACGATTTCAGGCACAAGGGTGTGGGAAGATTTTCTTTTTTAGATAAGGGTGTCAGGGATTGGAATGAGTTACCAAGGGAAATGACGAATAACTTACCGAAAATGTTAAAAGAATTTAAAGTTAAAATCTGTAGAGGGCAAATGTAGGTGGGTGCAGGATAGGGGGAAGTTGGGTGTGTAGGGAAATTTCCATTGGAGCATGTGCTCCATTGCAATTAAATTAAAACACCATGTCTCTTGAAGTGGAGGTGTCTTGGTATGGGTTGTTTCATTTTGACATCTTTCTGCTGTTTAAGTGACTCTCCTAAAATTCCTAAAATTAAGTTGTTATTATTGACCATATGGTTTCGCGTAGCTGTTAATACCAATTGGTTAGCTGCCACCATAACTTCAATCAATGTTTTCAAATAATTTCTCTGTATTATTACTGCAAATGAGTCTGTCTTATTTGCAAGTTGTGTTTGCATTTCTATAACATTGCATATCGTTCGAAAAATGTTTCTCTCTCTAAGGATAGCAATCAGTATTAATGATGCTCATCAACCATGAATCTACCTCTGATGTGTGAATTAAGTATTTCGCAGCATGCATATAGGGGGCTTTACGTCAGTCACTAAACTATGTATTAGTGTCTCCTTCAAACTCAGAATGTTCTGCTTAGGAATTACTGGTGTATAGGGTGTCCCAAAGAGAAGTATCAAATTTCATAGTTTTATATTTCATAAATGAAACATGTTATAAAACCATTTTTTGGTATAATCAGTTTTTCGTGGAATCAAGTTTATGTTATCACCTTACAAATCTTTTATGTGTCCTCAATTGGTTGGATGGATTATGTCAATGCAATAATTAAAATAATTCCAGACACTGTGCAGCATATCCTCAGTGATAGTTTTCATGGCATTTTTATCCTTTATTTTGTTCTACAACTTTCTTGAATAAAAGTGGAACAAAAGATAAAAATTGGGCGGGGGGAGGGTGGGGGGGAATTAATAAAAGGGGAAGGGATCGAGTAAAAGGGAGAGGGGTAAACATGAAGGTCATGGTCCACAGTAACCAATCAAGCATTGAAAGAGATTCATTGAGGAAATGTTGTAATTGATGCCATTGTGCAAGATGAAATTTTCCAAGTCGTCTTCAAGTTGTGGGAAAAACCAGTTGCATATCATGTTCAATTTACTGCCTGGTTATATTTCCCACAAAGATGGTAGGATCAATACACATTTGTTGAGAGACAATAAACACTAAATTTTGTAGCATCTCTCTCATGTTCAATAATTGAATGCAGATTTTCAAGCAACCATAAAGTCACATTGTGACTGTTAACTTTTCTACAAAATTCGTTTTCTTGATCTTTTATCCAATACCCCTCCACACCAGTTGTTTCTAATAATCGATGCTGTACTATACATCTCTCTGGGACATCCTATGGCATGCAAATATATATATAGTGAAGGTTTGTTGAAAGTCGAGTCATTCTGATTACAAAAACGGCACTGACTATAAATTTCTGTTCTACCTTTTTTTCATGAAACTATAACCACAACACTCACCTGAAAAAAAAAAAATTGGCTTTTAAAAATATGTTATAAAAGATACGAGACAAACTATACCTGTAAAAGATAGTAATAAGGCTAAAGATCAGTCTTAAAAGTAGAGAATTTGTTTGCTGGCAACTGTCACAAATATTGTTTGATAAGATGTCCATCAGTCAAAAAAAAAATGTATATAACTTTTATAGGAACAATTTTGCTTGTTATTCTGTAACTGCATACATATCTGCTGTATACTGAATAAAAATGCTTTTAAAGAACTTTCAAAATAAAAAGTCTTATAACAAATAAACATTTATACCAGCCCAACATGGAGAAGAAGTATCAAACCTGTCAGATGCATCAGAGAATTACTTGTAAAGTTTGTGTATGCATGTGTTTTAAATAAAATGTCAAAATACATGCATACTAAAATTGAGACATGAACATCTTCAGAAATTAAGAAAGCAATATGTATTACCAGAAAATGAAATTACTTCATTTGAAGAAGGACTAAATGCAATAGTTTATTTTTTCAGTGAAAACTAAACAGACCATATACAGGACATACTATGGTACAATTGGCCAAGGTAAAAAATTTGGCCTGACATATTGGTTCATTATAATCTTCAGGGCCGGCGCTAGGAATTTCGGGCCCGGGGTAAAATGGGCGACCTCTTTTTTAGCTGTACAAACTAGCCGGGCAACAATGGGTGGACTCTTACTTCGAGGCCTGGGGGCCCCTGCAGCAGGTAATTGGGGACCCCCATGAGCCGGCGTGCCCAGGTACATTTGACCCGCTTACCCTCCCCTAACGCCGGCCCTGATAATCTTGGTGAATGCAGGGAAGTTTCCCAGTTTACATTTCAAAAACTATAAAGTTAATAAATAAATTAATATGTAAAAACTGAACATTGCTTAAATACATTCACAGATGATGATAAAACTTGTTTCTCCCTCCCCTGCTTTCTCCTATAGGATGGATGACCATGACTTAAGCAAAATGTGCAGATTTAAAACTTTGTCACTAGATTGCCATACATTTGTGATTTGCAAGTGAAAAAATTAATACACGCACAAACACAAATTGCTTATGAATAATGGATTTGTTAAGTTTTGTTTTTGTGTAACATTATATTACAAATTTCTTCATTTGGTTTCAGAAGAGACAAAATTAGGATTGTGCCCGTTTATGCCAGTAGACAACTGTGGAAACTACACATCATGTCAACTAGACAGTGAATGTGAGGGAGACTCAAAGTGCTGCTATAGTAGCAACTGTGGTGCATTGTGCTTGAACCCATTGCCATCTGATATGGATCAGGAATCACGTCCACAGACAAGTAAGTTTCTTTCTTATAGAAAAATCTCTTGGGAGTCTAGCCGCGTCAAAGTAAAGTTGACTGGTGACGTTTCGAGAACCGACAGTGCTCCCATTGTCAAGCCCTGCTTAACTTAAGCAGTGACGGCTCTCAAAACATCACTAGTCAACTTTACTTTGATTTGGTTAGAGGTTTTTCTACTGTGTTGCTGCCACGAAAATGTGCATGTTTATATAAGTTTCTTTCTTGTTTAACTAAACTGATCTTGACATTTTACAGTGTAATAAACTGTTTCATCTATATAATATTGTATTATTTTTGTTAATTCAGGATAGCATTGTTTTGAGTGTTCTTGAACTTGGCAAATTTCCATTATATATATTTTGAAACACTTCCTGTGACAATTTCACTAAATTAGGAGAGTAATGGAACTGATTACCAAGTTGTTAGGTTAACTGGCACGTAAAAGAGATGCAAATGTTATTTTGGATAGTGATGACAGTGAAAGTGCCATTAGCCAATGAAAATAAGGAAACATAGAAAAAATAAACTGTCACTTTCTAAGAACCTTAGAATTTTGGCAAATTCTAGTTTTGCTTAGGCTGGACTTAGAAATTTCGAGAAGAGTAGTTTTCAACTTTGAGGAATTTCCCTGTAATTGTTCCTACAGTTACAATTCGCCATAAAAATCATTTTAAAGTGTATTTATCATATTGTGAAATGTTTATTTTAAGAGATATTCCCATTTGTTCACGTTTTAAAACACGCTATCATAAAAGTAAAAATTCTAAGATTTGTAATATCTTTAAATCAAGTAAAGCAACAGCTGAACTTTTATCAACAGCTGTAGTCAGCATTGTTCCCGATATTTTGGTAATAAAATTAAAGAATTTGGCAACATTTAATTAGCAATTTTAATTAAGAGAAAATAATGAACTTTTTAATTAAAAGGAATATTAATTTGAAATTTATATCAGTAGACAGCCCTAATTAAGAAAATTACGGACATATAATGGTTTTGGTGAAAAGTTTAAACATTTGTCTACTAATTAAGCTTTTGAAAAAAAACTGTCGCGGATTGTTGTTGACGCGCGTAAAAATCCAGAACACTTAGGGATTTTCCCCGATCGTATTAGAATGTGTCACTACGCGAAGGTTGAACAAGACATTTAAAACTAATCACTTAAAAATGCCCACTAAATATCCATTAATCTTCCATTAAATAGATCTAAACACTGTCAGATTTTAATTGCTTTTTATCCTCTTGTTCATTTAATTTGCTGGGTCATATTTTGGCTAGGCCACTGTAGAAAGTTGTGTTTCGGAGGTAACGTCATTGAACCTATATAAACTCGTGCTTACATGTGACCGCGTCTGTCTTTTGTTTGATTTCGTCTTTCTTTTTCCTCGGAGTGTTGTTTGGGTAGTCTGCTCAAGTTTGGTGTAGGAGCGGGGAGGAAATGGTTAGATGTTCGCGCCATTGGATCAGCCATGTTGGTACTTTGGTGTGATGGCCTGCGAGGATAATTGTTAACATGAACATATAAATTTACAAAAAGGGTTCGGTCGGTGAAATTTCTCTCCACAATCTGCAATATTTTTGGAAAAGTGTGTTCGATTTGCCTACTCGACTATTGAATGCAAATTTTGGTAAATGTGACTTTGGAAATAAAACTTTGAATTTTGTGGAAGTGCACTGTTGTCATTTCGTAGTTATCTTGAAACCTTTTCTAGATTTGTGGTTTACCAACAGATCTAGTAGCGACCTTTGAGCATTTAAGTTGAGTTTCTGTCAGGCTACATGGTCAAATTCAAATTATTTTATGAACTTTCTGCAGAACTTTGAATCCATTTAAACTGTTAGTTGAGACACTAAGGCGATACTACAGCCCCGGTATCAGCCTTGGGTCTTACAACTTACTACAGATGAAGGCAGGAGGGAGATAAAAACCCAAAGCAAGAACACACTTTACAATATTGTTAAAAATCTTATTGATTGCTTTGAATTTATCAATTCATCTTTAATTCTTTTACACAATTTTGTCAGATTATTATATTTCAGGAACTTATGTTTTATAAATAGTTTTTAAATAGCTGTAGTTTTTCAATTTTTTCTATGAAAAGGTCAGTAAGGAGTTACAACTTGTTGGAACAGTAATTAATACTACTCTAAGAAAGAATCCTGCACCATATGTTCATAATATTGAAAGTGATCTTGATATTAACACAAGCTAGTTTTCTTCTACTTGTATGGCTTTAATTGTGATAAACTAGTCAGTGAAATGTTTTTTCCCATCCTTAAGGTTCTAGAGCTAGCATGCAATTTTAATTCACTATAATATGTCATCCCTACAACAATACAGTCTCAGTATTGATTTTCAGTGTGTGAATATTTGCGTGATTTTAATGATAAGATGGAGGGAACCAGAGAGGGAATGAGCCTTGCGCTGCCACCCCCGAGATGCCATGCAAATGGTTCTTTTGAGGCCAGACAGTGTTCTATGTTTGATGGTGAGAAACAGTGCTGGTGTGTTGATGAATTTGGAACAGAAATTCCAAACTCAAGGTATGAAACTCAAAGTTTGCAAATGTTATGAATTTATGTGTTAAATAAAATATGTAAGAGAAGTCTGCTGCACATTATAATTTTTGTTTGAAAATTAATATAGATCTTTGGAAAAATAAAATATATTTTCATCTTATCTAAGAGATGAATATTCACAAAAATTTTGCCATCATTATAATTAAGAACTTCATTAATAATTGACTAGCAAACTGTACTTTCCGCAATTTTTTTTTAGTGTTTATGTGCTGATGCTTTATCATTACTATTAAATAATACAGACTGCATAGTGTGATACAACTTTCTACCAACTACTAGATGATTTAATAGTTGTTTGAAAATACATTGTTAGAAAAATTAAATTCTTCAGAATTTTACTTTAATATCTAAAGAGGTGGAGAATGGAGGGTTGATCTTAGAACACCATTTGTTGTATACATGATTAGTGAAGTTCATTAATGACTGGTATTATAAAAACTTTAGGTTTATTATTGTTGTGTAATACTACTGTTATATCTTGAGTTATTACAAGTATCAAATTTTCAAGACTAAAATCTTTTCCTGGTTTTATTTTAACCTATTTTCATCATTATCTTTTTTTATATATCATCATTACTCTAAAGTAGTGTTTCTCAAAGTGGGTTCACCAGTTGAATGTAAGGGGGGGGGGGGGAGATTCGTGATAAGATTTACGTAATGGCAGTCTGGCTATCTCAAGTGTATAACATGCACAATGATGAATATCGCTCATTGTTGCCAGTAGTATAGATAATAAAAAAGGTCAGTTTTTTGTTAAGGGGGTTGCCACTGCCTGGGATATTTATAGGAGTTTGAGAAACATTGCTCTAAATGAAATGGTAATTAAGTTACTGTGTTTAATAATTAAAAGTTATGATAACTTAAATAATACATCTCCCATATTATTAATTGCTTGAGCATTTCATGTTGGTTCTGGAAACATTATTTTATTTTCATCTTATATAGTGGTAGTCCATTTAGAGGTCACAGAGATAAAGGTTCACATTCTCTTACACGACTTCAGCACTAGAAAAGATATTATATGGTAAGCACTACTTTTAATAAATCTAGTTCCTTTTATTACAGCTCAAATGACACTGAGTCCCCTTAACAGAAATTAAGATTTCATCAAAAATGCACAGCTTCATTGAAATTGAATTTAGTTGACCAGCTATTTTTAATATCATTTTTCAGAGACTGATAATAATTGATTGAAGTGTTATGGTAACTATTTTGGTTTAATATCTTTTCATCTTTTTTTCACAAAACTCAATTTTTTTGGTGCTCACTTATTGTTTTTCCATTCCAATTATATTCAGAAATTGTCATTAAAGCAGTTGTTCTAGACTTAAGTAATAACTAAATAAATAATTAAAAAATAAATTATTTTAATAATAGTTTTCAGAGCTCATTGTAAAAGAAATTAAATAAAGGGTTTTAGTAGTTTACTGAGAAATATTTCTTTCAATACCAGAAATAATGGAACAATGAACTGCGCTGCTCTGCGTGAAGAAATATCCTGCTTGGGGCTGACTTGCAGACTTGGCTGTGACTATGGTTTTGTTATGGACCCAGACACTAGATGTCCACGTTGTGAATGCAGAAATCCTTGTGAAAATGTCCATTGTGCTCAGGATGAAGAATGCCAAGTAGTGGATGTTAACTGCGATGAGGATTACTGTCCACCTGTACCTGCTTGTAAGTGTCTATGTCATAAGTATTTTCTCAATAGGAAATAACTTTGGAACTCTTTATTGTTATATTTATCACAAATTTGTGGATTATGTCTTTTTCCAGTTTTGTTTTACCTGCCAACTTAATTTTCAACATCTTTATATATCACCAATCTTTAATGATTCAATTTCCCTTTTGCTTTCACGAAGAACTATGCTACATATATACAGCTTTAGAAAGTTCTCTCTGAATGATTGGTAAATGTTTAATACTAAAGGATTTCTGCTAGTAAGGAGTACTCTATCTGCTAATGTTAATCTGCTTTTGGTTTCTTTTTAGCTTCACCATCATTGTAATTTTTCTTCCAAAATTGCAGCATCAACTTACCACTTCAGAAACTTTGTTCCCATTCTGAAATTTACTCTGCTGTTACTGTTATCATTTCAGCAGCACTTCATAACATTTTTTCTTGTTAATACTTGAACCAATCTCTTCCAATACCATTTCTTTCATCTCATTTAGCTGTTTCTCTGTATCCCAATTTTATCTTCTGGTAAGACATTGTCATGAACAAACCACATTCTTGTTTTTTCATATTGTCTGTACTCAAACTTTTCTTTCACTTCATTGCTTCCGGTGCATACAAGCTAAGTGTAAATGTCAACAACCTACAGCCTTGTCTGATCTCCATTTTGACAATTTTCCTCTAACTTTTTTTATATAGTTATGCAATTCTTATGTAAATTACCATTTATTTCTCAATCTTAGTATTTTTTACATGACTTTAAGCAATGTTAACGCAACCTGTTCATGAGTTACCAAATGGTGAGGTTTTAATTGGGCAGTTCTTCACAGTTATGTTGTAATTATTTGACTGCCATTCAGAAATGCAAAGGAAACAAGAATGCTGCTCATAATGCTTGATTCATCACATTGGGAACAGATAGTTCAGACATCCCACTTCAGATGATTGTCAACACTCAAAACAAAAATGCTATGAACTTATCCACCAATCTCATTGCTCATATTCAATGAGTAAATCACGACTCACCTATCAAAATGTAGACTTTGTGAAATGTAGCCAACATTGTTGCCAGAAACCATCACCTATGTGGCCTGACTGATTACCACTATCATCCTTCATGCAACTGACTAACATAAACATGAGAAGACGAATTCTAAACAGAGAATAATATTTATCCATGTGTCTAGCAGTTTTAATAGATGCCATATCATAGTCTCCAGCTTCTGACTTCATAACCAAATAACACCTTTTGTTACACATTCAAATATTTCCTGCCCAAACATGGTCTACTTTACATAATACAGACAGGTTCAAATTACTCACTTTTTCAAAACTTAAAACTATTCAAACATTTTTGCTCCACATATATAACAAATATCCCTCACTTATCTGATACTGTTAAATTTTCCAACAGGTATTAAATTCTGCAAACTTTTTGTGATGTTACCACATTTTCTGTTACAACAAAACCTATATTAAAATGTCTTCCAAATCTTATACATTGTTTTAAAAAGTCAATCTTAAAACATATGAATCCTCCTTAAGTGTCCTAACTTACAAATGTCACCATCTTTCTCCCATTATGAACTTTCAAATCACAATTTTTCATGTAACATACTACATATCAATGTTCTGAATTTTACTTCTTATTAATATACTAAAAGCCATTGTATAATTGCAAGGTGCCTCGCATTCTCAGGTACTGCAATGTAATCTCCTTTATGTTCCAACTACAGTTTTATGTGTTTTATGTGCGAGTATACTTAAAAGTAAGTTGTTCATGAGTAGGGAGAGCAAAAACACACAAGTCATTACTGTGATTTATAAACTAATGATTCACTTCTGCTTCATAGCAACCCATACGAAATACCAAATTTTCATTTTTGTTTTGTAATTTCTAATCAACATCGTTAGGAGTTGTAAATATGTGCTGATTTTCATGCATTATGGATGGCAATTTTCAGTTCTTTTGTAAATATTTTGCCATTTCATGCAATTTTGTGTGTCATGCAGTATTGGCAATAAAGTAGATCTCAATTTTTTCACGAGTCAATCCTTTTTTTCGGTTTAAATCAAATGCATCCAATAACGTGCATAATGTAATAGTTATAACAATGATTTTAGGTTTATGATTATATAATTTAACATGTATAAAATTTATAACTCTCTTAGTTTCTTTATCATACTGTTAATCTTGTATATATTTACAGGCCTGCCTAAAAAACCTGGACAGTGTCCATACCTTATTCCAGTAAGTTCTGGATCATGTGACTATGAATGCAGATCTGACAACAGCTGCAATGGAAGTTCCTAAATGTTGCTCAAATGGATGTGGAACACAGTGTATTGAACCTGTTATGCTTACAGGTATTGCAATAAGATTTAAACACTGCTAATCTATGGTACTCCTTTAGGGTAATAAAATACATATTTTTTAATCTAGACTAGGTTAATATGTAGACATTGGTGTTGTTATGTTTCTGAAGAATATTAATGTAAGATATTGCCTAGATATAACAGCACAGGTTGTCAGCTTATTAATATGGTATGTTATGTTAACACTTGTGTCCATCATTTGGTTGATGGTCAACTATAAGCATTAAATCACAACACAGCAAGAATCTATTAATAGTAAAGTTTTATATATTCTACTTTGTTGTATTTTACATTTTTTTTATCTGTTAGTGCCTCAGTCACTCCTTCTTTTCACCCAAAGAAATGTTTCTTTTGAAAATTGTCTGTCACTTATAATTGCCATCATTTGTTGAGTAATGTTTCTAGTTCCCTATTCACTTTTTTCGTAGCTTGCCAGCACCAAAGAGCCATTGTGGAACACAAAGCTCATGAAAAAGGCATCCCTGCTAAACATCTTTATATGCCTCAATGCCGACCTGAAGATGGGGCCTATGAGCAAGTGCAGTGTCATCCAGTAACGCGGCAGTGCTGGTGTGTAGATGAGAAAGGAGAAGAGCTTCCAGGGACAAGGGCACCTCCTGATGTACAACCATCATGCCATTGTAAGGTTAAAGGCAAACTGTCGTTTAATTTAATAGCATATCTAAAAAAGTCTTGTTATCCTGAAAAAATCTAATTTACTTTGAATTGTTGACATAGGTAGAAAAAGTGTTTTTATTAGTGCAATTCTAAATGTAAAGGACATTCAGAATAAAGGTTGTTTGAATACATGGGCGCTGGGAGGGGGGTGCAGTGCACTTGCACCCCCCTGGCATCCCGGGTTGCCGCAGTAGTAGAGCTAAAAAAAGATCGCCCAGCCCGGAAATTTTGGGCCGATAGGGGGGGAGGGGCACCAATGCAGCCCTGGAAAGATATCATGAACAGTTGCAGGGTATCTGGACACGATATCTAGTTGGATAGTAGAGATAGATGCTTTTTAAGTACACAGAAAGAAAAATGGAGGTATTGTAAGATTATAAGGTGGCACAAGATAGGAAAAGATGGAGGATTGCATCAAACCAGTCGAGAGACTGATGACCAAATAATAAAAAAATCTGTTTGTTATGTAATAATACATCTATAAACTTGTTGATTAATTTGGAAATTATCAGCTTTTTTAGTCAATTCAATTATTTTCATTGATAATTTAAATTTATCAATATTCATTACTATTAATTAGTTACTAGTGATTTTTTAGTTTCAACTGAAAGATTTTAAACTGTAAACTTAATTTAATCTTGATATGGAATGTGCAGTATACAAATACAGCACTTACTACATTTAAATTTGATCTTTTTAGTTATTCATAGTGAAATATTAAGAAACCATGGGTCTATCCATTTCCAAACTTGTGTTGTTTATTTAATCAATACACTTATATAAAACATTGTATCAAAATCATTATTTTACCTGTATATACAAAATATTTAAACATGACATTATATGTAAAATACAATACAAAATTCATACAATCACTCAGTTTTAATGCAGACAAGCACACGAACGTACTGTAGCATTTATGCACACACCATATCTGGGATTTTAATTTGAGCAATGAGAATGTTGATCCTTCAGGTTCTGACAGGTCCATTAATGTTCCAATGATATAACAAGACATATGAGCTGCTTGTATAGAAGTTATTAGCAACGCATTTTTACTGTTATTCTTCCCTTAGTTGTGAGTCTACTGTCCAGGTCAAGTAAGCAGACCCTTAGATTTTATCAGTTCCATTTATCTGCAAGCCACCCATCTTGTCAGAAATGTCGGGCCTCATCCCACTTGTGCAGTTTAACATAGAATGGTTCTGTATCCTAATAATCCATACAATGATTACTATACATGTAAGTATGTAATCAAAGACTTTTCCAGCATTTTGATGAAATGTAGTATTCACAGGTTCTCCACCAGATAGTATTGAAGAAAGACAAGCTTTCAGTGGCTAACTCTACCACCATCATCAGGTCTGTTGTTACATCTGTGACATACCAGAGCTGTACTGGCATTGCTGGCAGCCCTATGACACTTGTAGTTTTGTTACATTATGATTGGTTGGATCTGGAAGCCTCACAAATCCGCAGTGGGCCTGCTTCACTTTGAGTCATTGCCCTTCTAACTTCTGCTTTGTCCTGATTGGGCGACTGACTAGCTTGTCTTTCTTCAATACTATCCGGTGGAGAACCTGTGAAGACTACATTTTAAACATAAGTAATGCAATACATTGCTCTTTCTGCTGATATATAAGGTTATATTTGCCTCGCCTGACATTGAACAATTGGCATTCTATGATTCTTGTATACAAAAGTATAATTATGAATGGTAAGGGGAGTCTCACAGCTTCAGCATCAATATGCGGATTATTTGGCTATTTAGATGGGACTACACTTTTGTTTTTGGATTTTTAAAAAACTATTTTCTCCATCCAGCTAGGCAACCTGCTTGCAATGTACTTAAGAAAAGGTTTAGGAAATGATATATGTATATAAATCTGTCAAATTTTAAAAAATTTGTGAATCTGTGCTTTTGTGTGCTGTGCTTCAGTATCTACATTTCTCCTACTTTATTTGGTTTTAAGTTTGATATTTGAAATGTACCTGGTGGTCTCTTGTACTTCTGCATTAGAATGTATTTTATTTCACTATCCAGACTCACATCACTGAGCTGCAATGGAGGAAACATTATATCTTAACTTTGTGCACGTTAACCACCAAAACATAACATTAATTTCATTAAGACACGATGGAACATGGGTAATAACTATAGTTGTCAAGAGTTCATTTATGTAGCATTATTGGCATACATTTACTGTTTTTAGAATTTAACACTGTAAGGAAATTAATATTGTTTGAAATAATGACTTCTTAAATATCATTTACAGCACCTACAGACTGCCCAAAACTTAAATGCCGACCTTGTGATCATGGTTATCGAATGGATGAAAATGGGTGCCAAACATGTGAGTGTCGTGATCCATGTGAAGAAATGTCTTGCCAGGGAGATGGAGAGACATGTCGTTTAGTGGAGGTTTCATGTGTGGATCGGCCCTGTCCACCTGTGCCGATGTGTCTACCACGGAGGGAAAACCCATGTCTATATGGCCATCCTCTCCTAATGAAAGGAACTTCTGAAGTGATGCAGTGTGGACCAAATGGGTTCAACTGCCCTTCGTCACATAAGTGCCATTTGAGCCCATTGGGAGAATATGCAGTTTGCTGCCCAAAACCACGTATGTGTCAAATATTGAAACTATGCATAAAACTAGTGACCAGACTGTTTAGTTTCACTAAACATTAACTATGGAAAATAATTATTACTTTTGTTTATTTTTGCTAACTGCTGGTTCAACACAATTTGTTTCTCATTAAATCCTAATCATTTTGGCCATCCTTGTATCTGTCCATATGTTGCTTTCTTTGTGTCTCTTTGCCTTTGCTTTCTTACTTTTAACCTTGATCTCTTCCGTAAATTAACATTTCTTCCAAATGCATACTAAACTGTCTCTAGTCTAAACAATTTTCTGCTGCTGAAAGATATAAATCCAAAAATGTTATTTCATTATGTTACCCTTCTGTCCATATTTACCGTACTTCATTGGTGATTCAGTGGACTGTTTCCTGCTAAATTGTTCATAAGTATGAAGCTCTGTAATGTAATACTAATTACAGATTTTAAAATTGTGCAGGTTTGACTGATAGGGTAATTTGCAGCATGAACTCCATTTATTTTTTATATTTTCCTTTCTTTCTTTCTTTGCTTTTCCATCCTTATCTCTTTTCCCCTCCCTCCCATGCTCATTGCTTTTATTTCATTCTAAAACATAATTTAATAAGTAATGATATAATATCCTTCAGGTTCTCCTAGACCAGAGGTACCCATTTTTTTTTTTTTTTGGCCACGGAACCCTAAATGGTCATACATTTTTTGGTGGATCACCATTTTTATAAGCGTAAGCTGAAAAACCAGTCTCGCATCGGTAAGAACGTGATGGCCTACTCACGGCATGGTTATGACTATTTTCAACGAACATTTTATTTAATTCTCGGATGGAACACGGAACCCTTTGACCCTTCCACGGAACCCCAGGGTTCTGTGGACCACCATTTAGGAACCACTGTCCTAGACTACTTCAGGGATATCTTTCCCTTGCAATAGACCTTCTGCAAGATGTACAGCATGCATTCAGCCACTCTTACCTATTCCAATCCTACCATAGTGGCACTTGCACTACAATACACCTCATTCACCAACTTTCCTGCCTACAGTTCACACCTCTTTATATAGGTCTCACCACTAGCCAATTGCCCATGAGGATGAACAGCCACAAGCAGATAGTTTATACTGGCACCCTTGAACACCTTGTGACAGCTCATGTCAAATACCATAATTCTAACAACCTCAACGACAGTTTCATAGTGTCATAGTTTTCCCTGATACTGCTACCCCTTTTGAACTCAGTAGATGGGAACTAGCCTGCCAATATATCATTGACACAAGATATCCTCTTGGCCTTAATCTCTGGTAAGTTCCTACCAGTAAACCTATCACTTATTTTAAAAAATAATGAACCACATATAAGCGCAGGAGGGCTGTGATGAACACGCAAACATGAAAACACTTTACAATGTTTTGGTATAAACCTTAATCACAATTAGAGGAGGACATATCACATGTAGACTCATATCACTTATGACCAATATTTTAATACTTCATTAGTTTTAATGGTATATATTTTTGTTTTTATATATAGTTTTTTCCATATTCAGTTTTTTAAAATACATTTTGTTTTTTTACTTTGCACAGCCTTTTCAGATACCATTTTTTATCTTAGTCATCAATTGTCTGCTTCTCCCCTCAACTTAGCTATTCACACCCTTGTTCATCACTGGCTTCAGTCATGTGGCAGGTCTCAGTGTGTACACAACTGATCCCCTTGCCATATGTCTCACCTCTAACAAGACTGAAGGTTTACATCAATATATTGTAAAGTGAGTTCATTTTATTTGTTCATTGTGGGCCTGCTGCCTTCATCCCTGTTGAGTGATGGGTTTATTTCCCCTATCCTTCACTAATTTAATAACTAATTTTGAAATGTGAACAAAAGTTTTGTTTTATTTCCAAGGAACTAATATTTCTTTTAGTGCAATCTATCATTTTCTTTAACACAGATATAAATTTTCACTTTTGCATAATTGTGAATATTTTTTAAATGTGAGCATTATCAGCTGTTTCAAGCTAATCAATTCTGACTTATTGATCTTTGTTTGCAATTATTATTATTATTTTTTTTGTAAATAAATTGCATAGTTCTCATTACAACAGTTATTTGGTACGTAATTACCAATTGGTCTTATTATATCCAGCCTATGTAACATTATCCATCACTTTCAAAAAAACATGTTTAATTAGTTGTTCCATTACAAAGGTAAGCAAAAACTGTGAATAATTTTGGCACTTGCTAATTTCACTGAATATGATTGTAAGCGCCTACTTAATATATGCTTTCTGTGGAAACCATTGTACTAAAAAAATAAACTACTGAATATGGCCAGTGTGTATCATCATCAAAAACAATGAACATTAATTCTCCTATTATTTAGCTTTCATTAAAAATATTTATTTATATACAGGAGACATATGCTTTGAGCCCAAAATTGAAGGAACATGTAATACATCAGCTGAATTAAGATGGTTCTTTAATGCAGAAAAACAATAAGTGTGAGGAATTTGAATATGGTGGTTGTGGAGGAAACCAAAACAATTTCGAGTCTGAAAATGTTTGTAATGCTGTTTGCCCAGGTAAGTAAATCAAAATTTGTGATTTTTACAGCTAAATAAAATATTTGTTCTGCATTTCATGGATTTTTTTTTTTTTTTTTTTTTTTTGAATACTTCTATTTCTGAAAGATTATTTTTGAGAGTGAGACATATGATGATGATAAATTAAAAGCATGGGGGATGGCAATCAGAATGTATCTTTCTATATGGAGGAATGCTTTAAGAGGTAGGAACCAATGAATGAGTATAGGAAGTACAGTATCAGGGCAAATGTTAGTGAGAGCAGGGGTGCCACATGGCTGTGTATTTAAACCATTGCTGTGCATTGATTCAATGAATGATTCTGTTAGTTTACAGAATGTAAGACGCTAGCTTTGCACTGGGGTAGGTGCACAAGGCTTTGTCTTAACTCTGACCGTGTGTAGCCTTGGAGTCCAGTTATGACTTTGCTACAATATACAGGTCACCACTCAACTTCTTTTCTACCTTAAGCTAAGGAAAAGGTATCGGTAAATAATGTTTAAGAGTCGGTTGTTGTTTAAACTCACTATATTCTGAAAATCTTGCATAGCCAATAACTGAATAGGCAATCAGACAAAGTCACAGAAGTAAAGTTTGCAAGTTCGATTAACCGTTCAAGCCTAACCATTCCCCAAAGTTCACTGTATTATTGATTATTACTTGAAAGTATGAAAAAGTTTGTCACATGCTTCTGTTATGGCCCTTGGTTAGCCAGTGACCGAAACTTAAGAAATCCCGAGGCCCCACATGGTGTAATGCTATTTCAGAACTACATCGTTGTTCTCCCGATTGAAACTCTAAAACTTTGCAATGCCTCCGTCTCACCCCACTATAGCAAAGTAGTGCTGTAAATGAAAACTGACTAGCCAACTGAGCTACATGTTATTCCTCTCACAGTTTCTGAAAGACTGAGGCTGAGGGAAAGGTTCTAGGCAGCTACCTGCTCTCTCACGAACTGTGGGAAAGTCCCAAACTTCCTGTTTCCCATGAGAATATGCTAGCACTGATTAAATAACTGGTAAGTTTCTAATATGGTTTCATCATCCAATTTTGACCTTGACAATAAAAATAATTCTATCTCTCTGAAATTTTACAAATTACTAGATCTTGTAGCAAATGTTAACATTTGGCTATTATGAAAAATGTTGTAACTAATAGTTTAGCTGAAAATAAATAATTTATATACAAACTTTCGCAATACCGCTCCAGGCAAATGCTGAAAAGTGATGCAATGCAAAATACTATCCCAACAACTGTAAAACTCTGCTTTCTTGATTAAATTAACATAGAAACTGACTTTAGAAATAAAAATACAAACTATCCAATCTAACTCGTGTTCTGAAAATAAAATTTTGTTATGCAGTTTCAAAATTTGATAAGATACCTGACAAGAAATTAGTTTGCCTGCAGACATAATGTTGTATGATAAGAGAGAATTATGAGAAACTACAGAAAGATTCAAACAGTCCATTTGGTTGGATAGATCAGCATGGGATTAAGAAACATGCCCCAAATGTGTTGAATTATTGATTAAGAAAGGAAAGTAAAGGTTTTGATAGTGGAAGCAGAATTGCTGATTTAGGCATAAAATATAAGTATATTGGCATAGCATTTGATAATGATCTCAAATGGAGATGAACACATTGGTGAGGTATAGGGTAAATATTTCAGTGCCCCAGATCTATAAAAGAGGATAATGAGGCAATACATGAGTGAACAGGGCACAGTAACCTTGGTCAGATTCTTCTATTTGATTTCAAGCATAAGAGAGTGTCAAGGCTTTTATTTGTGAGGGTAGTAAGGGACTTGAGAGATGTACTGAAAAACTTACATAAAACTATATTTATTTTATTTATTTATTTATCAATCTTGTTCCATGGATCCCTGCTGAGGAAGTACCTCTGGGATGTGAAACATGTCATTGTTGATACATATACACATAATATGAGTCATATCATATTTTACATATACAAGAAATAATAATAAACATACATTTTTGCAACTGAGTTTTGCAAACGTCATAATGAGTACAATTAATTATTTTCTTCAAATTCTTGAATGGAGTAGAAGGAGTTGCCAATAAGATAATCTCTAAGTTTTTGTTTGAATACATCTTTATTATCTGAAAGCTGTTTTATACGATTAGGTAGTTTATTAAACAGATGTATCCCAGAATAATTAACTCCTCTTTGTACTAATGACAGAGATGTTTGTGTTTTATGCAAGTTATTTCTGTTTCTTGTATTGAAAACTGTGTACCTGTGAATTACGTGTAAACAGGTTAAAATTTTCTATGACAAAGCTCATGAGAGAATATATATACTGAGAATACATTGTAAGAATATTGAGTTTCTTAAAGAGTTGTCTGCAAGAAGTTCTTGGTTTTACCCTACACAGAAACCTAATAGCTCTTTTCTGTGCTATGAAAACTTTTTTACTTTGTGAAGAGTTTCCACAAAAAATTATGCCATATGACATTACTGAATGAAAATATGAGGAGTACACCTGTTTCATTAATTCTAGATCTGCTGTTAGAGAAAGTGTTCGTATTGCGAAGGTGGCACTACTTAACTTTGTCAGTAGTGTAGTGATGTGATCATGCCAACAGAGTTTCTGATCTATTTTAATACCAAGAAATTTTATACTCTTTGTTTCTAATATTGTGTTATTTTTATAGCTTACTTGTAAATCTGGCTGTGCATAATTTTTTGTTTTAAACCTAATATAATGTGTTTTTTCAAAATTTAATTTTAATGAATTTGCCTTAAACCAATTTGCTACTACTCTAAGTACTTCATTTACATTAAATTCTATAGTACTGTTTGGTGTTTTATGCACAGTCAGGTTAGTGTCATCTGCAAATAAAACACTCTTAACTATGTCGGATAAATTTCCAGGAAGGTCATTGATGTATAACAGAAAGAGGAGGGGGCCTAAGACAGAGCCTTGTGGAATTCCATGTTTTATTTTCTCCCAGTCTGATGAAGCATCTTTACTTATTTTAGAATCAAAAATTGAAACTTATTGCATTTGGCTTTCAATGTATGATTTAAACCATTTACCTGCGGTCCCAAAAATACCATAGTATTCCATTTTTTTCAAAAGTAATTCATGATTTACACAGTAAAATGCTTTTGCAAGATCACAAAATATTCCTACAGGATTCATTTTATTATTCAGTTCCTCAAATGTGTTATTTAAAAATGAATATAAAGCCATTTCTATGGATGATCCTTTTTTGAACCCAAATTGTGAATTAGTGAGGATATTATAGTGTGTAACATGTTTTATTACTCTACTATACATGACTTTTTCAAAAACCTTTGAGAATGTTGAAAGTAATGAAATGGGACGATAGTTGTCTACACATGTTACTTCTCCTTTTTTAAATAATGGTTTTACAACAGCATATTTTAGTCTATCGGGAAAAACACCTTGTATTAAGGATTCATTACAAATGTGAGCAAGTACATGACTGATACAGTCTGAACATCTTTTCAGTAATTTACTTGAAATATTGTCATAGCTGGAAGAATTTTTAGGTTTTAATTGTTTAATGAGTTTATTTATTTCTGAGACTGTTACTGGTGGCAATTTCATCTCCACAAAGCTATTTGGGAAAGCAGTCTCAAGAAGCCTTAGAGCACTATGTGGGGATTGCTTTTCTATGCCTAATTTATCTACTACTGACATAAAATGTTTGTTAAATATTTCACAAACTTCCCCTACTTCGCTATACACATATCCATTTTGTTCTATTTTTATGTCTTTAGAGTGATTTACAGTTTTTCCTGTTTCAGTCTTTATTATATTCCATATTGTTCTCATTTTATTGTCTGAATTTTCTATTTTCGCCGATATGTACCTGTTCTTGGCCTTCCTTATTACATTTCTTAGTATTTTAGAATAAAGTTTATAGTGAACTTTCAGCGCATAGTTATCTGATTCTCTCATTTTTAAATAAGGTAAATTAAAGGAGAAATGTGCATGACGCATGAACAGGTGTTTATGGAAATTGTAAGTGCATTACATACTGCATAACAACAAATAAAAATAAGATGGTATAGAAAAAAATAACTTGTCTCTTACCACAGATGAAGGCAGGAGGGTGAGATGAACTTATGAAAACACTGACAACTTCACAATATTTCGGTAAACAACCTTTTTCATGTAGGAGGCAAGATGTATGATGGGGGGGAAAGATGTGACCAGGGTCATGCAGTTCATTCTCATTCAGATATAAACCATTAAACATAAAAACTCATCTGATACTGGCATAATTTTACAGGAGAAAAACTGAATTTTAAGAAAAGCTGTTGCCCTATGATTTCTTAATCTACTAGGTATAATAATTTAAACTATAGGTTAGATGATCGTCACTAGTAAAAAACCTTGATGCTACTGATATTAACTTTCTGCTGTTTGTTTACCTATAGAAACATTGGTTTTGTACTGTTATTTTCAAATTAATTTATTGTTGGAGTATTAGTAGGCATTCTGAAAACTGATTTAGTTTTTGGTGTGATGTTAAATTTGTTTTCCTAGAGCCATCTTCCACTTAAAATGTTTATTTAGTCTGTTTCTGTTAAAGCATTGCTATTCAGCTTCATTTCTTCTAGTGGGTGAATTGAACTTTCATTGTGGATGTTAAGGGTTTTTTCCTTGTTAGGTGATCACTTTACTTCCTTCATCTTTTCAGTGTTAATGTTGTCTCCACCCCATTGTTGTGTGTAAATATATTGCTATTTATTCAATGGCTTTTTTAAAATGAGTAAGTCTGAAAAATATGATGAATTCTGTTAAATCATCCAATTTCTCTTTTATGAAACAATATAGCAAATGTTGAAGAGTTGCTTGAACTACTCTAACACTTCATTATTTATTTCAACAGTACTAAGTCAGTGTGAACGGTTACGAGAAAAGAATCAGAAGGCTGCAGAAAAGTACAAGAAATCAACATTTATACCACGTTGTGATGCAGAGACTGGAAATTGGGAGCCTGTACAATGTTTGGAGCATGTTGGTGTCTGTTGGTGTGTAAATAAAGGTGGTGAACCAGTGAAGGGATCATTGGTGCGTGGCAATTCACCAGTTTGTGGATCTCGACAAGCTCGGAAGAGAATGGATGTCGGAGAAGAAATAAGTGAGCAGAGCATTCAAGTTAATTTCAAATCATTTAATATATTATAAACATTTTACAACATCTATTTTTGAGGGTTGGTTTATTATTAGATGTAATATCATTTGATTAACATTCCTTTCACAAATTAGAAATAGTCAGCTTATCAAATTTCTTGTTACAGTTCCAGTTTTGTATTTGAACCATTGCATGATTTCTGAGGTACAACCATAGGTTTCTGAGAGAATATTATTTTTTAAAAAAGAAAATGCTGCACAGTATGCTATCTCAGCCTCTGAAGAGGAGTCCAAGGATTTTCTGTCACTTTATTTCACTGGGTGCTCAGATTTATTGCCTTCATGGTTGCTGCACTAATAATCATATCATTAGGATCATCACATCACCCAGAGTCTCTGCTGTTAATGATCTTGTTATGAAACTGCTTATTGAAAACAAAATTTTATTGTCACTTACAAACTCCTTTATAAAAAAATTTCTGTCTGCTAATTCAGAAATTTAGATAATTAATTCAATTTACCACAACCTATTTTTATTTTTCAATCCTTAAGCAGTCATAGAAGAACTTCTTAAGGAGGTAGCCCAGCTAGCTGCAGAAGTAAAAAATGAGGACTATCCTGTTTCAAGTGAAGAAGATATTGTTGTAGTGGAAGAGGTGTTTAAAACTAGATGCCAAGCCCTGAAAGAAAAAATGTCTGGTGCCAATGCAGCTTATGCAGTTGAGTGTGATGCTGAAGGAAGGTAATTTTTTTTTAAATTTTTGCAAAGAGATTTACATGTTTTAGCACTGATGAATTTCATGCAACAATGAGAATACAAATACTCAATGAGATTTTTAAATTGCTATTGTTTTCTAAAGTAATTCGTCTATTTGTAGATTATGTCCTTTAAATCTAAATGAAAGCTGTAAACATTACATTTGGATGTATTTAACTTGTTCTGGTTATCAATACAAAATTATATGAAGTTAATTGTGTATTGAACTATATATAAATAAATATAGTAACTAATGATAAATTATAAATTTTATTTTGTCAAAAATATTTTTATTATTTTCTAATATATAATGCTTTTGTGCAGATTTTCTCCAACTCAGTGTTATCCAAGAAATTCAGAGAAATTTCCTGAATGTTGGTGTGTTGATGAAGCCGGAAATCAGCTTCCAAATACTACTACATTCCAGAGAGGATCAAAGATCTGCTGTGAGTTTAAATGATTATTTCTTGTTTATATATAATATCCCCACATTGAATAGAACTTACTGTTGGATTATGTATTACATTTAATTGGTTAAATAATTTAGAACACCCATTTTATATAAATAAAAATTGATTGTATATACTGAAGAATGCAAAGAAAAGAATGCTGGAACAATGATGTACTGAGATCCAGTTTGAAAGTTTTGTTATTATTTATTTATTAAGTTTTAAATCCTATTTCTATTTTCAAATTTATACACCGACTTTTCACATGGTTTGTGCATAGATCTGAAGTCCTCATTCCATTTGAATGCTACTGTATTAATGTTTTTAATTTGGACTAGTCATTAAAAAATTGCAAAAAAATGTTGATCTTTAAAGACTAAATATTTTTAGTTCATTCCAGCATTTACAAAATCCTGTTTTAGTCTTAATTTGATCATTTGTTGATTGTATCATTTCATTTGACATTTTTGAAGGTATTAATCTTTAGAATTATATAAATAATATATAGTTAGATAATCTCAGAGTGGACAATCTTAACAGATCTGATATTAAATACATTTCTTGTTATCTAGTTAATTAAAAATACTACAATTGATGTATTCAATATTTTATTTTTAGTGCCCACTCCCATCCAAGCTATCGAAGTATCTTTGGGATTTATTGGACACTTCGATGAAATTGTTGAGGCTAAATTAGAAGCTCAGATAACTAAGATGTTACTTGATATTGGGGCTAAATTGAAAGAAGATGAGCTGAGCATAGAAATTCATCCAGATATAACTTATATAAACTTTTCTGTAATTGGGAGTAACAAAGTCGATGTCTCTTATTATTTAGAACAAATGGTATGTATAAACCAAATACATTACTTATAAATTTCAGGATGTAGTTTAATAAAAATAGATAAGTTCATTAACTTTTTAAAATGCTGCTGTAAACATTTTACCTTTTTTTCTCCCTTAATGTAAAGGTAATATTTACTGTTGAAATATTGTTTTCCTTTAACAATAAATATTTCATGGGCTTATCACAAGTCCAGATTTGATTTTAAACTTATTGTAGCAATTTATTTATTATGTAAATGTTTCAAAATTGCAAACACTTTCTAAGTATAGTCCGTTAATTATTGCTATAAGTTAGTCTAAATGTTCCAGAGTGTTTACCTTTGCTATAGTTTTATGTAGTAATGCAACTTGGATTTAATTTTCTTTAAAGCATTATTTATTGTATAATTTTGTAAAGATGCTTATGCTGTTTCAAAAAAAAATGTAAAATGCATCAGAATTATTTTTTTTCTCCATTTATACATGTTTAAAGGTTTAATGATTCATAGTATGATAATTAATTCATTTCTAAATCGAAAAGTGAGAAACAACAAATTTCCTAAAGTGTACTTCAGTCCATTTTTGTTTTGAAACCTGTAAAACTCTGTGGATCGAGTACTCCCATCCAACTGTCACTTAGATTCAGATCTACACCCTTGCATCCATCAATTGTTGGAAACAATATACAGATAGATATATAGAATTTGTGTGAAATTTTTGTGTATATATTTAGTCAGCAAACAAGTTTGCACATTACTTATCAAAGTTGGAGACATGAAATCTGCAAAGACACAGACAACAAAATGAAAACAAATGCACAACATTGCAGAATACTTGTGAGAGATTGATAAAATTTGTGGCATGACACAATAATAGGCTGGTGTCTCCATCACACATTTGTATCTTGTATTATTTTTAATAACAGCCTACATGTCTCTTCATCTGACAGGTTTAGTGGACATTATTGAAGAGTTTGTTGAGACGATGTACCAGAGAAGTGAGAGAAGGTTACAAAACTTAATCAGACCATGGCTTGGATTTTGGTGGTTTAGTATGGGACCCACAATTTGCATATCAAATACAGGACGGGTTGGAGGGGATGAAAAGGAGGGTAGTCAAATTTTTCTGTGGAAATTAATGCAGAACACAATCAGTAACTGATATAAGTTTGTGTTGGGATTCATGAAAGACAGGAAGGGGACTAAGAGAATGCTGTGACTGTACAAAGTATATGTTGATGATAAAGCTTGGAAAGATGTTTGTGGAAGAATTAAGTGCATGGCACTTGGTTTCAGGCATAAGGGTATGGGGCAGTCTGGGATTGAAATAAATTACCAGGATATGTGACGAATAATTTAACAAAAATGCAGAAAGACTTTAAAATTCATAAAGTGGATGGGGATAGGGATTAGAGGGAATTTAAATTAAAAGGATTTAAGATAATATTAAAAAAAAAAAAAATAAGAGAGGCGTTAATAGGTGACTAGGGAAATTGCCACCAAACGTGTGTTCCATAGCTATTAAATTAAATTAATTGCCTTACATAAAATACTTTCTGTTACGTACTAAGGAAATAGTGTTGTTTTGCATAATAATATTAAGGATAGGAAGGTAGGCCAATACTTATTACAGCAGAGGGCACCACAGGGAATAAAATAAAATAAAAAAGACAACTACATTAACAAAGATAACATGCAAATATCAAAACTGCAGGCAAAGCCTCTCAGTTGGAGAGATGGTCAGAGGAGAACATCATTACAGTGACTGAGGTAGGATGTGAGTGTCTGCGTGGTTAGGAGTAGGGGTGCAGAGTTTCATAAAAAAAACGTAAGCAGTCAACAATGTGTGTGCTTGGAGACGAAAAATACAGTTTACCTTGCAACAGACTATGTTGCAAAACTTTCAACATGCACCTTGCAACCACCACCTACACTACTGGTGAAATGTTTCCCACTATGGGGCATGTCATGTGTGAGATGTCCAGGGTCATATACAGTTGATATGCTCATACTGTCCTGCTTCCTACATCAGTCTCATCATCACACATGCCTACTATGTGCACATTCAAAAGTCTAGAATATCCTCTCCCAGCTCATGCTGTCATATATAAGGGAGTGTCCATTTATTACGTGAGCTCAAAATAGGGGAGAGCAGTCCAGCAAAATCTCACTGAAATTCAAATTTAAGAAAAAACATCTCATGTAATTAATGGATGTCCCATAATACCAACCTGCTCAATAGCTGGTCATAGTCAGATCCATCAGAACTTTGTGTGATACGTGCAGTAGTTGGTACCAGATTTTCTCCGGACTTTAGATTGCCTGTTCTCTGTTCACTCTCTCCATAGCAGTTCTTAAGTTCATCATATTTCTCTCTGTCTGTGTGTCTATCTCTTTCTCTCTATCTCCTGACCCTCTGTGTCTACTTCTCCTGTTCCTGGCCCACATTCCCTCGTGGCCATCACCCTTATCAATAAACATTTTCAGTTAATTTGCCACTATCTTATACACTGACTAACTTTTGTTTGTAATTCAATCCCCATGTCCCGTCATCCAAAGGGATATGTGTGTGTGTGTGATAGCACCCCTCTGAATATATTCATCACTGACAACCTAATTTTTTGCACCCTCATCCTACCTCAGACATTGCAGATGTGTAGCTTCATGACTATTCCTCCTACAGAGGAAAGGTTTTATGAAAAATTATGTATTTCTATCTCTGTGTGTGTTTTATTTCTGTTGTGACAATTTTGGCCTTCCTCTCTATCCCTAATTTTTTCAAGTATTGTTGGCAGTAGATTTTAATGGGTGGAATGGAATTTATGCATGTGTGTTTTTTTACTTGTGTTACACCTGCTTTTACACTCACAGTTCACATTTTCTGTTATAATTGTTGTTTATGTATTATAATCATTATTTTCTCCATGATGTAACTAACAATTCTCATTAACATTTTAACCCCATCTAATAATCATTCTTGATTTATGGATTATTTTTTCTTAATTTACTTTCTTTCAATTACCTGCAGTTTACCTAGTTGGTTAATAAACTTAATGGGAGACATCGATTAGCTTTAAATTAGTACTTTGTATTGTTGCTGTATTTTCTTGTATTTGTTATTGTATTTGTTCATTCAGTTATAATCAAAACTACAACTTTGTTTCATATTCAGTATCTGTAAACATTATTGAGGTCTGTCTATCTCTGAACTATTTATTGTGTTTAATTTCAGGTTAAGAATGGGAAAATGCTCTTAGACATTGGTGATGGAAACCAAGTCAAAGCTGATATAACTAAATCACGATTTACACATCAACTGGTGAATGATGGAGCCAATGAACTTGCTTTTTCAGACCGTGTTATTGCACTGGAACACAGGGAAATAGTTTCACAGTCTACAGTGTCAATGATTACTCCATATCAGACAGCAATTACTGTTCTCTGTGTAGGCTCAGCTTTCATCATATGTGTGTTAGTTATTTTAATTATTTTATATAGAAAGAAGATGTCGTCTTCTGCACTACCTGATTCTATGAATCAAAAATATGTGGGACTAGATCAAAGATTTTTTCCACAGACACAACCAGTGTATGTAGTTTCTTTGCCTAATAGATGTTCAAGTGATGACTCATCCATAAATAAAGTACGAGCAGAAGATCAGAAAGATGTTGCAACTGAAGCATGTGAAACAACTAATAAAGTTTAGGATCTTAAACAGAATTATTACTCAACAGTAATGACATGAGATTATCACTGTGAGAGTTAATAAAGCTTTAAACTCACTATCTCTGATAAAAGTATGGGGTGTATGTGGATTTTAAGATGTCTATCCACAACTGGTTAATAGTACCTTCTTATGAAACATATGACCAGTAATTAAAAAATATTTGTGAATCAAAAAATAAAGTAAGAGGAAGGAACCAGCCACATATAACAGGATAGTAGTGCATATCATTTTCTTCTGCTGATGAAGGGTTCACAGTCACAGAAAAATCCTTTTTATGGTTGCGCCTTTGTGAATCTATGATATCCTACTATCTATTGCAGTACATTATGGTTCCTTTCCATTTCATTATTTATATTTGATAAGCAATATTTTTTTCCTGCCAATCCTGTTTGTTTTTTCTGATACGTAAATACATTAGTGACAAGTTTGTGATTTATTATGCTTCAAGGTATGTGCAAAATGTGTCCAATAACCACACTAGAATAACTAATTTAAGTTTTTGTTATCTGCAACAACAATGTGTTATAATGTTTTAGCTGCTTGATGAAATTATTCACAGAAAATTATCTAAATGGGAAATCATTTAAGATCAACTATTGAGACTAAAACGGGAGGTTAGCTCATACAGACCGTGTTGTGTTCTGCATGATCTATGGGGTTCATACTTCTGTTACAAAAACATTACCTTTGCCAGGATATAGTCTTTTTTTTCACGGTGTTGAAAGAAGGCCTATTTTAGATACTGCCCTAACTTTTTGTGCCTGTGCATTAAGAATTAGAATCTATCAGCTTTAATGTAAAATTTATCATAATGTATTAAATGATGTATGTCTACATGTATATAGTGTGTTTACATAGCTTTAAAATGTATTTTGAATTAATGAATATTCCTACTTGAAAGAGGCTATGTTTTATTACTGTCTAAGTAGAAGATCCTTAACTTGTAACAAGTGGACTCAAGGTAGAGATCGATAGTCCCATTTTCCTCATGCAACAATAGGGAGAAAGTGACATTCTTCAGCCTCTTGCTCTTGGTCTGCCCTCCCCTTCCCAGGGAGTTTACTTTCCAGTATTCATTGTACAAGTCTGAGTGCACCTGGAGAGCCATTGCAGACATTCAGCTTTAAAGAAAGATATGTGACTGTATCGGGGATTGAATGCTGGCCATCCAGAACATAAGATGCTCTATTGAATAATCCTTTATTTTAATTACTAGCAAAAGAGAATGAAAAACAATATCATCCTACTGGGTATACAAGATGAAAACAGATAGAAAATATGTTTCAGCGTAATAGACTGTAGGTGGATTCAGTTTTTAGTATCTGTCTGTTCTGTATAAAAGTAACAATATACTGTTGTATCTAATTATGTGGAGCATAGTTTCAAAGAAATTAATAGTATATTCATTTTTCTTCAAGTTATAAATTATGTGACTATTTGTTCACACTTCTCAACTGTTTTGATACATTTTTCCTTGACTGATGTATTCTTTTCATATTAGTTTAATCAATTCTTAAATTCAGCAATGATGTGTGTGGCTTTTCACTCTTATTTCAAACTGATTGAATCCTCCCCTGGTACTGTAATGTAAATTCCAAAATATAGATTGTAATACAGTCTATTTGTATAAACTGGTTTGCAAAACATTGTGTGTACAGTTATTTTAAGTACTTAATGCAACTTTCCATCTTCATTGTTTCTTAAGAACTCAATTTGTTATACAGTATGCCAAAAGTAATTTTTTCACTATTTAGATGGTTATATTTTGTCAACTTATGGAGACATAAATGTGATTTCTCTTTCTTTGATAGCCTTATAAGTCATAAATGATTGATAGTATAATTATCAGTATACTGTTGACAGAAGCATTCCTTGGAATGGAATATAAACATAATTTTCACTGGTGCAGTAACAGTGTGGTTACATTTGATTGCCTCTCTCAGGTTTGCTTTAATGCACGATTTTTTAACCGACTTCAAAAAAGGAGGAGGTTCTCAATTCATCTGAATTTTGTTATGAACAATGTTGTTCTATCTAATCCACATGTTTATGGATGCAAAGTGCAGAGATTGGGGTGGATTTTCTGAAAAATGAGTCCTTTATTCTATCTACATCCTCTTTGGATGTGCCATAAACAGATGACAAATTGCATTGAAAATTTGATGGTTTACCATCTTGTTGAAACTGAAATCCATCTTCTTTGGGAAAGGAACCATTTAGACCCAGTGTGACATCTTTTGACATCCTCCTGTGATGTTGGCATAGTTTTTTTTTTGGCTTTATGCCTTATTGACTTCGTCATTAGAAGTGATAAAAGAATAGGAAGGAATTCGACCATGGGCTTTTGAAGGAACTTTTCTGGCATTTGTCTAGAATGATTCTGGGAAACCATGGAAAACCCAAATCTTGATGGCCAGATAGGGATTCAAATCCAAATCCTCTCCATTGCAAGGCCAGAGTTTTACCGCTCATCCATAATGCTTGGTAACATTGGCTTAAGAAAAAAGAACCTAGACAATGCTTTGGAAGATAAACCACATCACTCTAAAGTCCCTTATAAGCCCTGTTCTGCAATTAATAGGTTTCTAATTAGACCAGTATACACAGTGAATTGTACCATTAAGGTTATTCTTCTTATATGAACACCTTGCCCTACCATAGACTGTTAGCATGAGGTGTGTTTATCCTTCATAGAAACACCTGGGAAGATCAAATGGGGTGGTTTCGCACTGCTTTCCTCAATGTGGCTGTTCATAAATATGGATGACAGTGATAGTGTTTGTGTGTTCACTTTGGTGTTGTGGATGAGACATGAAAGAAGAGAGTATAGAACCTGGTGCTTGCCCTTCAGGCCTACTCTTCCAAAAAGACACCAAAGTCTGCCAGGCTTCATGTCATCAACAGTGTTGTATGCCTTCACTCCATGCTCAATGCAGAAAGGTTTGGGATTTAACCCAGGACTGTGGTGCACAATCTGGTGATTAGGAATTGTTCACCACAATTTATTCCACCCTGCCAGCCAAGTTCTGATGGTGAAAATTTCTTCCACCACCAGAGTTCGAACCAGTGAACACATTGTCAGATGCCACACATAATCGCGGTGCTGCAGCCGGCTGAGCCAATGGGGCAGGCTGCCATTAAGATTAAAAGTGGCTTTATCTGATGAAACAATCACATTTTCAAAACTATCCCATATTTTATACACATTTACAAAATTAAACTTGTTTAATTGATCATACTCATGTTGGCTAGGAGCAATTACAAAATGTATAGCTTCTACTCCTTGCTTTGAAAAATGTGATGAATACAATGTCACAAGAAACCTGTCTCATTGATTTCTTTAGAGACTGAATACCTTTGTTACTGCCCAAGAACTTTCATTGTCATTTTTCCTTCCTAACAAACATTACCTATTTTTGTTGTCCTAATGATAATTTTGCTGCTACCATTTTTATAGGATGTTGAAAGAAATAATATAAAGAAAAGTGTATAATTTACACTGCCTTCGAAATCATTTAGATTTTATTTTTATGCCTCCATTATTTATTAAAATGTAAACATTCATAAAGTGAAAGTTATTTTTGGACCTTCTTGTACTGTATTAGTTATGAAAACTGCTGATATAGACATCAAGTTTTGAGTATTAACAAGGTATTATAAGAATATTTTTTTATTGATTTGTTGTATGAAATAAAGAATGAAAGACTGAAAAACAAGGCAGCATTACTTTTGTTTGAGGCATGAACTTGTTGTCCCCCTCCTCCATTTTTTTGTGTACCCTATGTATTGTCTTTCATCGATATGCACAACACAAATCAGTAGACACAATGACTATAAAAGACTGAAATTAGATTGTTTGAAGCTAATAAATAGTTTTTAAAAAAGAGGAGAAAATGTATTAATTTTGTAGTTAAAAACTAATCACTTTCTCAATGAATACAGTTCATCTAGGAAAGTAATCCCATTATTTATAATGTTGAAGGCTGGTTGACATAACAGACAAAAAACTATTTCCAATAATTTTGATAAATTTATAATTGTGCTAGAGAGTAAATATGGACAATTGATGGATGTGGACGCCAACTCCCACAATGTGAATCATGTGGTGGGAGTTATTCTATAAACTCATTGCACCTAATTCAATATAATGAAATTCTACTATCAAGGCTGCATATTCTGTTTCTTCTCTTTTCTTTTATCATGAGACATGAAATGCTACATTAGAAGCTATTCCAGACACATGACACTGCATGTAGACACCATGTTAATGACTGCAATCATGAACACATCCATCAACTTGGCATGTTTCATTATGCTTCTTTGTGAATACAGTGCTTCAGAAATATTGCAAATTCTGTTCATTTTGTTTTTGTCTTTGCAGCACTTCTGCCTTCAAGTTTTATAAGTGCTGGGTTTACTTTTCTATCCCAATTTTATTTTCATTATGCTTTGAAGTTTTTATTTTCCTTTGTCGACACCATTTTTCAGTTTTATTTTGATATTGATAAGGTATACGAGTAATGATAATGTAGAATAGCACTTTCATTTGCAAAAGAAGATATAACTTTTTTTTTAACTATACTGTCTTTGGAGGGAGAATTTTTCCTCACAGAATAAAGAATAGTTAAATCATGAATAAAATATTTGTAAATCACTTCTTTTCAAGAGAGAAGTGTGAAAAAAAGTTTTATCCAATCTATAAAATAACTCTTTTAAAGTCTTTCCTGAATGATTGGAGACATGCTGGCCAAAATTACATCAAAAATACTCTCAAAATTTGAAGAATCTGCTGAAACCTTTAATATCCAGTGCATAAAATATCTAAATATGGACTGCATGAGGAACCAAAACTTAATTCGATAATGGCACTGGTGATGGAACAGAGGTGTTCTCATTAAGCCCACTACCTTGTAACAATGTATACACTTGCCATCCCTTGGGAACATCCTCATTATCCACAGCAAACAAATCTGTTCTGAGTCCCTTCCCAGATACTCTCAAAACCTAAATCTATCAAACCCACATTTTCCACTGCTACCATGTTGATCTGCACACAAGTTTCTCAACCCCATCACAAATAGCTCCAATTTATTCTACCTGCCAGTTCCTCAACTCTGTCATCACAAATATTGTGAACACAAGCAAGAGCTTTCTTCATTTTAGGCAGGCAGCAAGGTAAAAATACCACTGGTATAGTAAAGGAAGGTATTTGCAATATGACTATCAATCAACTCCTACTCATATCAGAGTGCTTCTATTGTTCATTTAAGAGCTATTGCCAATATATCCTCCATCAAATGTTAGCATTTTGTTCAATTTCTAAATCACCTAAATTATTAAATATTAATCAGAGCAGCTTCATACTTATGTCAACTTCATCTTAAGCATAACTCGCATTTAATTCAGAAATGGTCATTTCCAGTATTTTCAGCCAATTTTATGCTTTGACATTTATTACAATAATATAGTTTAGTCTTCTACAGGAAGTAAATCTTCAGCTGGAATTGTTGCGGTTAAGCAAGACAGTTTTCCCATTTTTATGTCTTCCTTTTAACCTCGCCTACTAAATCTTTCTTGAAATCGGCTTCTTTTAATCTAAAAGTTTGTTCACAACTACTAGCATCTTCTAAAATAGTTGAAACTGTGTCCCTAAAATTAGGTACACCATTTAGTAGCTAGGATAAGCCTCAGCTCTCCTATAGGAAGGCCCATTAGAAACGATTTTGCTCATTTTCAGTTATATATATATATATATCGACATTATGCTTTTAAGAAATCCATGCATTCAACTTGAATTTTTAAAATTTAATTGTTAGCCCAAGAAGATACAATGATTAACTTTAGAAAACACTGAACTCTGTATAGAACAAAATGCACCTACGAAACGGTCTGAAGAAATCTAATTTTAGCATTATTTTAGATGTTGCAACATTGCAGTCATCTTTAGAATATAGTTTTTTGGATATTCATTTCAACTGCTGGTCCTTCTCTTTGCTTACTTTACTATATTTACAATTTAAACCACCTCCCTTTCCCCCATTCACCCTCTTGACAATTGTCACCATACAGTTGATATGAAGCCACTAGTACACCTAATTTTGCAGACGAAGGGTTTATATCCAAAAATATCTTTAATGCTAGAAGTTTCTCTGGATTCCACAAACCTAATTTAATAAATCACCTAGTTTTGGGAATAACAGCTTGTTCCTCTTACCTCATTTACTGATGTTATACATTTTTGCTTGGTTCTCTTTATTACTTAAATATTAAATAGAAAAAAAAAGAATTCATTTGATAACACTGATTTAATAAATTGAACAAATTAAACACCCACTGATATGAATGATTGTCAATCTCATTACATTACGAATTAAAAACATTAAATTTAAAATAGACAATTTAATATGAACTATCACAAATGTTTAGAAGCATATCATTTAAACAAATTATTTATACAAGTGAAATGTGCGTTTCAAATTGGTAAAACCATGTATTACAATATTACTTTAATTATCAATAAGCATAAAATGCAGTTTGTTGTTGTAATTTCATTAATAAAGAAGTGGTAAATTTTTCTACAGAAGATGATAAAACTAAGGCTTTCCACAATCTCACAAGTGGCAATTCCACAAAGACAGTTTTAACCATTTACCTACTGCCAAGAAAATCATATTTTTTTTTTTAACTAGATTTAATTCAGCTTTACAGCTTGGTAAATCCGTATAAACAATTAAACATATTGTTTTCATAGACAGTCTTATGGAAATGGTAAATGTAAAATGACACATTAAATGGAAACTTAATCACACAAATTTATAAATAATTAAAATCATTGAGCAAGTAAATGAAACAATAGTCATCAGTACTTAGGAACTTTTTCTTATTTACTGTATCTGTTTGATACAATTATATTAAATGAAGAAGACCACACAGTAGCCTATCTGTATTCCTAACAGGTAATATTCACAATAAAAATGCCGACAATTTCATCACTGCAATTTCTTCTTTAGTTTTATAAACGGCTGAACAGTTGTAAAAATCTTTTTAAACACTATTAACAACACTATGACACAAAGAATTATGGCTGATAGTGAGATAAAAATAACATCCAATAGCAGATACTGAAAAATATTTAAATCTGTAGCCGCTGATCGGATGTGTGGAGCTCCTTTGTGGCGTATGACGTATTCAGTCCAGTATACAGCAGTCTCTAAAGGTGAATGTTGTCTGTCCTTGAACAATTGTGATTTTAGTCTGGCGTTTTCTCTGAAACTGGATAGAATAGCAATTATAATCAATTATCATTAGGGACTTTAATTATGATATTATAGCTTATTAAAAACAATGTTATTGAAACTATATCCATTCTGGCATGGTTGATATAGATTTGTTTGGTTTTTCTTGGTGACAATACTGGGGATTTTAGGAATTACGCAGCAAAGAAAGGAACAGGAAGGAAATTATTTGTAGAATGTTTTGTGGAATCTGTACTTGAGTTTTTTTTTTTTTAATTTTAAATAAGTGGTTCAGATGTTTTGACCACTTAAATTTCACTGTAATATTACTATTGTAGATTTTTAGTTCCATTATAATATCCCTCAGCAAGAATGTTTGTTGAAAACAAATAGTACATTGATTTATTTGTGCAGTCCAACTTCTTGATAAAAGCAATAACAATTTTTCCTTATGGCTTTACACCTTGTTGACATCGAGGTCATTAGAGGTGTGAAAGGACCGAGGGTAATGAATGGGAATGAATTCAGCCATGGCCTTTTGAAAGAATCATTGTCGCATTCATCTGGAGTGATATTGGGAAACCATGTAACATCGAAATTTGGATGGCTGAATGCGTGGGGCTGGAGAGGCTACTGATGTGCTAGGCTGGATCCAATATGATGGGGGAAATCTGCATTAACATTACTGCCAACAGATTCTTCTTTCCTCTCAACAGTCATCTTCACCATGGAAGAGAGAAGATGTCTTGAACGAATTGTCAGTGACTGGCATGTGGTACCTGGATCTCAAAGGTGCATAATGAGCAGTTGCACAAGGTCTCTCTGTTAGAAGCCAAGGTTATTCTACTCTAGAATTATATGATGTCTCCAACCATTCCCCCAGCTTGCTAGGTTTGAGTAAATACATTATTTATTTATCGTATGATTATTTATGAGGTACACAATAGGAAATATACATATGACAAGCTTGTACAATTTCATATCTCGAGATCTAATGTTTTAATCCAGTCAACTGCACTGATCGACGCATCATGGATTTCCGCCATTGTTCCCTTGTAGGCCCGAAGAGGACAGTCAGAAACGATGTGATTTATTGTCTGTAAGGTGGCTCCACAGTCACAATTTGCAGAATCTACCCAGCCCCATTGTATAATAAGTAGGCGCATCTGCCTAATACATTATGAAATGTAGGTAGTAGGGAGCTCTAATGCCAAGCACATTATGGGTGCCTTTAAGAATAATGGAATATTCAGGGGAAGGGGAAGCAAAAATCCAGGGGATGTATATTCTGGATAGCCTGATGCTTTGGAATGAGACATTTCACAAGTCAGTAAACTCGTAGGGTGCAGATAATCACCGATAACTTTCAATCTAAGGTCATCGATCCCTTCCTCTGGTGGTTGACTGAAAAGAAAAACTAATTTGGCAGAGCTAATTATTTACAGTATCACTTAAATAACAGATTGGATCTCTGGTTCAGGGCCAGTAATATTCATTGCACAGCCAGGATCTCTGGGATTCCCTTCAGTTGGGGCAGTGGGCACCAAACATGAAAACTGGCAAAAACTGTGAAGTTCAATGGAGGGTTTTTAGGGTTGGGTAGGAAGTTGTGGGCTTCAAATATGCTCATGGACAACTCAAATTTAGCAATGTGGGTAAACATTTCTCCAGAAAATTTCATGTGGTAGGTCTTATTATTTTTATTAATTATTTGAACACTTTCCTTACAAAATCTCCACTGTGTCCTGCCCAGCTAAGCTATGTCATAGTCAACTGATAGTCCCAGGTATTAACATATGATGTCTACAATGAGCAATTCCCCTTACACCAAATAATTATGCTGTGTTCCTAATAAGCTGATTCAATTTGACAATTGTCTTCATATTGTATCAACATACCCAGCTAGGTAATCTATATACAGTAGATCCCACAAGCATTTTTTCACAAGCCTTTCTTGATTTAATCCTATTATACAGCATCATGTCATCTGAAATGCAGATTTTAACTACAGCATCAATCATTAGAATAATAAATAGAAATGCATCCAAGTACATTAACCTCTGGCACTCAAGTTCTCAATTTTACTTTCCCTATTAGTGCAGTTCCTACTTTGACTCTTAGCTGTCTTCCTATTGAGAATTCCTCCTGCCACATCACAGTTTATTGAAGTCATCATAACATTATTCAAAACCATTCTATGGCTAATTTTATCAAATTCATTGGACATTTCCAGTGCCACACTATCAACTTTGCCTCCTTTGTCAAATTCATCTAAAATATATACCTCACAACCTACTGAGATACAAATATATGATCTCTTCAAAATCTATCCTCTCTTTTAGTTATCAATCCATAGATTGGGTTGTAGCATCCTATTACTTAGGATAATCTATGGATGTTTAATACAGTGGTTTCCTCTTGCCTTCTGCATTCTATGCTGTTGACCAACTCTTACTGGTTCATCTGCAGTTAGAGCCAATTTCTCAACCCAAGGGCAACAAAGTGGCCTGCTGCAACACAAGGATAGAGTGGTAGCTTATTATGGCTAGCCTTTCAGTCCCCTCCTAACTTAGGCACACTATGCATTGCCCACTTCCAGCCAGAGACTATTGTCTCACTTGTGGAGGCGCTAGGTAGCTAAATACATTGTGCACATACCAACCATTTTTCTTTTTTTTTTGCATATTTAATAAAATAGCTGGATATAAAATTTCACATATGTTGATCACTCAAGTCCAGCTAATGGGTCTACAGTTCTCAGTTCTATTTGTATCCCTTCCCCTTAAGAACATGAAATGGGATTGTGGAAATGAAAAATGGAATAATAATAATAATAATAATAAAATACAAAATTGAAACAGTTTTTCCTAGAAAGAAATATTTATGAATTTTGTTCACAATTACTAAACTTGCTGAAACAAAAAAAACTTAGGATTCTTTTCTAGCAGAGTCAAACATACTTATCTGAGCATGCAGTGGAGCATTTAAAAAATATTTTAATGCATCTCAGTGTGGTTTTAGTTTAGATGGAAGTGTTGAATTCATTTGATATTGACTGTGACAACAATGAGAAACCTGGACGAGATGACAAATGATCCTTCAGCAATAAAGGGACAAATCTGATCTCATTTTAGTTGTTAACCTTGAAATTAATCAGTCCTATCAACAATTATTAATATTTTACATTATCAAAAAGTTTTGTTTTAGTTTTAGGCATCAAGAATATTCTGACCACTTCAAAGTAAATGATAAACATTCTCACCTTGAGTTGTAGAGTAATTCCCGCAGGGAGTGAAGGAGAGATTCTTTTGTGATGTCAGAATAGTCCAGGGTCAAAGCCATTCCAGCATCCACAAGAGTGCGCATATTGAGTCTCTGGTCTCCAAAGATAGGTGTACCCAGCACAGGTACACCATTATAAACTGCTTCAATTGTTCCTAGAAGGCCTCCATGCCCCATGTAAACTTTTACTGCTTTGTGACCTGTAACATAAGTGAGTCCTTCAGTGTTGTAGAAGAACTTAAAATTATGGACTTAGAAAAAGGTATCACTACTCAAATTCGTATATCATTAGATAAATTTAACCTATTTCTCAACATCATTAAACTCCTATGACCTCACAAGTGAGTAAAACCAATTTTAGCTAAAATTTAACACAAAAGGTATGGATAAAATGTATAAACAAATAACAAATTTAATTATCATAATCATAACTGATACCATGATTTAGAAAATTAACTACTTTTTCAAAACAAATATCAGCGCTACAATTGATAAACAATTCAGAAAAGTAGCACTAACCAAATCGGGTAATAATAGGTTTAATAGATTTAAAAATTTACGTAAATTATTGATGATTAAAATTGAAATCATCATGTCTGTAGATTTTTGTCAGTTTGCTATGATCAATTACAGCATGCAAGAACCACACACAGATAAATACTGTGTTGGGTTTGACGTGGGTGGAAGGTACAGATTATCAAAAATATTAAGAAGTGAAGAACTCGCTGCTTGGTACAGGATAACAGAAATGATAAAAAAATAAAAATTTGAGAATACAGATCTTCTATATTTTCAGTTATAAAGCATGAGAACATGTGTATTTGATGAGAGTTACAGAGAAGCTAATAAAACTCTGTATACTTACTTAGTATATCAAATTGTGGGAGCCACTTGCGGACCATTACATTTTCTGGCTGGTATGGCAGAGAATCCTCTTCCCATTTCCAAAGAACTCTCTGTGGCAGCTGAGAAAATGCCTCAAGATATGCATGTAACTTATCTTCATGTACAGTTGCTGCCTTGATCATTGATCCCATGTTGAAATAGATTACTCCATGAACAGAATGGTTCATAAAATGCTCAATGTCCTGTGCAAATAAATGACAAGTATTTCGTAAATGATACTGAAAAGTTTCCAGAGCCCAAGTTTACAGTAAACAATCAACATATCTTCTTGGTTTACCTCTGGCAGTGGTTTAGAAGCTGGAGGTAAATGCATTCCACCAACTTCAATTATACCAGGAACAAGAGGTCGTGGATAGTTCAGGCTAAAGTGGCTGCAAATGATCATCACAAAGTTAATTTTTACATTAAAAAACTAATTAACTATGGGAAACATAAGTTTCTGGCATAGTGAAAATATTGATGATAGATTTCAATTATTTGCATGGTGATCTTGATTGAAAAAAAGTGAACAAATAAAACATATGAAAACAGATCTCAATTGATCACAGTGCCAATTTGTTTGCCGAGATGGACATTTTTCAATATTTTATCAAATGGACATCTATAATAAACATTTTAGAAAACCCACAGTTGACTACAAAAATGAGCTTGGACATTTGTATTTACATTACTGAAATGTTTTACCATCTCCTAACTCTCCTAGAGCTCATGGGCAAATCTTCATATACATGCTGAAGTCGGCAGTGAATGCAGTGGTGCATTTCCTCTTCAATCAATAATTTAAAAACAGTGCATTGACATAAAGAAATCTAACTCTCAGGCTTTTTGTATCTCATGCATGCAACCACATCATAGAATCAAATGACATCACATCAATTTAACAAATTTTGCAGAAATTATGCTTCTAGGCTTTCTGTGCTGCTGTCCAAAAAAGACTGATACAAATATAATTTTATGGGCGAGCATTGTTAGAAATAAAATGTAATGTGAAAAATATATAAAGTACTGAATAAATTGAATTGATGAGATGAAAAAAGAAAACATTTTAAACCAAGATATCCATTTTGTTTGCTAACCCTACACCCATTTATTGACCTGTAGAGAGAGAGAGAGAAAAAAAAATTCTTGACGCCTAATGGGTTAAAACCATCTGTTAAATTTTGAGTGATATTCAAAAGAAAATATTCCAGGAATCTGTTAGTTTCAACTATCTTTGGCAAAGCACACTTCTTCCTAGGTTTCCCATTGCATGCCTTCACCTGTATTGTACTTTGTGTGTGGTTTGACAATGCTTGAACTATTCTTGAAGAACCATCAAGACCCAAAAAAACAAAGTGAAATACAAATAGTATTTAAGGTACTTTAAAGAAAATATTAACTATTGATTTGGCCGTTCCCAATTGGACGTGTGCTCACAATGTGAGGAACTGGAAAAAGAATTAAATCCCCTATTCTTAATGATGCTACTGAAAGGGTTGCAACTGCTGAACCTTCATTCATAAATGCAGAGCCAAGAAAATTTATGTAATATTGGATGAAATAATCACACTATGTATGACAAAAATGATGAAGCAGGAATAGCAGTTGATTACATGCAAAATCTACCTCTGCCCTAACTTCTAGTTCTGGATATGATTTGAGTAAATTGTGGCACATGGCATTTTGTACCCCCAATCATGCAAATGGTAAATCCTTGTTTCATACTTACCTTGAGGGAACTGGGAAAAAACAACTTATGAAGTCTGTGGCTTCCTGTGAGATTATATAAACACCTGCATTCTCATGAAGTGAAAACTATACACGTGTTCTGTGATGCCCATGGATAGAAAAATTGAAACCACACCGCGATCAGGTTTCTTTTGAGTTTTGCCATGACTGGCCAGTTTGAAAAAACTTATCACATGAATTCAGCTGTTTACCCAGCAAAGAAAAGAACACTATTTGAAGTGAGATATGTCAGAACTTAACACATACTCAGCTACAAGGAATGGTGGCCCTCAATATTCAAGAAGTACATAAAGAGGCTCCAGCATCGAGCTGATTTCCAGATTACTCTGTACAGACATCTCATATACAGGAGAGATCAGAAAAGATTTGTTGAAGTATTCATATTCATAAATGGATTCAACAGTGATATTTTTCAACTTTATAAATGTCGTGGGGACCTGATGTTATTAGCAGACCTTGCCTGCAGCCATTGTTCTAATCGACTAGAAAAAGATCATGGATGTGGCCCAAGTATATTCCATATAAACAAAGAATTCTACAACAGAGTATTGCGTGGTCTGCAGAAAGTGAGTGAATGATTGGGGAAATTGCTAGAGGGAGACACTTCAAACTTAGTCATTACTTTTTCTTTGTTTATTGTTTATACACTGATCAGCCAAAATATTATGACAGCCTGTTTACTAGTGTGTTGGTCCATCTTTGGAGTGCAATACAGCAGCGATTCAGCATGGCATGGATTCGTAAAATCCTTGTTAGGTTTCCAGAGTTGCCTGGCACCAACTATCTATGGCTCAGGTCACGCAGTTCCCTTAAATTACAGGCCGGTGATTTGTCAGTGCAGTCTGGGAATGAGCATCTCGGAAATGGCGAGGCTGGTTGGCTGTTTGCATTCTGCCGTAGTAGGCATCTATGCAGAGTGATTGAAGGACGATGAAACCACGACTGCGCTACAAGGTGGTGGATGTCCATGCCTCATCACTTAATGTGGAGGTCGGAGGCTTGCCCAATCTGTAAAGTGGGATAGGTGGCAATCTGTAGTAGATCTGACAGCAGAGTACAATGCTGGTGCAGGCACAAGTGTTTTGGACAGATCTGTCACAGATCGTCGCCTATCCCACTTTACAGAGTGGGTATGCATCTGACCGCCACAGTCTGTGATGAGGGGTGGACATACACCACCTTATCGCCCAGTCGTGGTTTCACCAGCCTTCAACCACTCTGCATAGATGCTCACTACAGTAGCACGTGAACAACCGACCAGCATCACCATTTCCAAAATGCTTGTTTCCAAGTGCCACGCCCACAAACCAACCACCTGTAATTTAAGGGAATTGTCTGAGCTGTGCATAGATATCTGGTGCCCGACAACTCTGGAAACCAAACAAGTACTATTCAAATCCATGCCACACCAAATCTATGCTGTAGTGCACTCCAAAGATGGACCAACACATTAATAAGCAGGTGGTCATAATGTTTGGCTGATCAGTGTATGTATATTACGATTTCTGCACTTTACCTGCTTTTAGGTAAACAAGTATATCTGAATATAATTCTGTCAAATTTTTAAATGTTTCCTTGGAATAAACTTCAAATTAATTGAAATATTTGATGGATTCCCTACTTTCAACAATCGATGAGATGTAAAAGGAAAATATTCCACGCACTTTGAATGTTGATTATGAAGTCGTGAAGAGCATTACACAATAAGGAATAAGTGAGAAATATGACCCTTAATTAGTACTACAAACCTCCAATGATTTTTTTTTTATCTCCCACACACCAATTACCTTACATATTTTTTTTTTTTATTTTCTGAAAAACTGGGTTGCATGGAATGTTTTCCTTCTGCATCTCATTCATTCATTTAAGGAAGCAGTGCTATTTGCCACATTAATTTTCCATTTATTTCCATTGAGAAGGTCAGGAAACAAGTTTCCATTACTGGAAGAATTACAAAAATAGTTTATAAATTGAAAGTATGGTAAAAAAGGATGGAGGAGTAGAGCATATTTAAAATAGATCAACAAAATTAGGAAAAGTTATGTAACAATGGGAAGATAGTAGCAAAAAAACTAGTCACTGTGTCCAACTGAGAAGAGCTGCAAAGATATGTTTATAATGAATACAAATTTCATCAAAATAGTAACATATGAAGAATTTCAATGTTTATTGAGAAAAATTTAAAATATGATAAAATCTGATGCTTTAAGATTTTTCAGCTGCTCCTGTGAGGAATAATTGATTACCTGTTGACAAGGATGATGCTAGTGTTCTTTGCTATATCCTGCAGAGCTGGTAATTCAGGACCAAAAATCTCCCTTGCAATTTTCTGTGAAGGTATGTCATACAACATTTTGTGCAGAGCTTGTTGCATCACATATATGCCCGTGTTATACAATCGCTCCCAAAAGGACATTCGAGTCCCAAGTGAGGTGAAGAGATTTGGAATGTATGCTGGATTATCTGGATTACTCATTCTTGCATTAGCCCAAGGCAGTAGTGTGCAGGAACTAAGTGCAATAAATGGCACATTGAACCTATAAGAGATACAGAGAAAAATAAATATCTATATTATAGATTATTAAAAAATAATAGCAAAAGTTATGCGCAATTTAGATGGCATGTATAATTCTGATCAAATTTATCTCTCTGCACTTAAATATTTTTTCCTCCATCACTTTTTCTGAAAAGCCTCACAGAAAGGCACGAAAGGCTGAAAGGCTGAAAGAATTGTTGAAGATGAAAAATTTGGAAATCTCTATATTAAAGACCCAATCCCAAACTTTGTCTGAATTTTTGGAAAACAAATTTATTTGGACCCTCTTCATTCAACTCCTCATATCAAAGACCATTCTTGTTCTGATGCCACTGATTTTACATATTCTCAGATGAGTAACAATTGACAGAAATTAATACTTATCACAAACTTCTAGGTACTTAAGATTAGAATAAAATATACAGCCTGTACATAAAAATTCCAGTAATTGCTTGATGCTGATGATTCAAATAGGAAAGATAAGGACTTAGCTGATGAGATGTGCAAGTCAGCCCTGCAGTAATCACACAAAGATTGTGTACCTGTGAAAATTATAACAACAGGAAGGGTATATGTGATTACAATGACATTTATTCCACAGATTAGGACCATTTCAATACACAATTGATTAGAATTACAGAAGTTTTCATGCACTTTCACAATGAGGACGAGTATGGTGCGAAGCCCCCCTGTGCTGTAATCAGAACCTCTGGAACATCATGGCATTTATCCAGAGAGCCTAAATATAGTGCCATGGAATAAACTGCACAGCATGTAGGTGCATCCTCAAAGCATTGACAGTGTTGAATGAAGCAGCGGTACCCAGGCCCGCCGCTAGCTGTTTGAACGCCTGTATGCAATACCGACTATGCCGCCCCATCTAACTACAGCCAGTGGTGGATCCAGGAATTTTCCGAACCGGGTCAAAAAACAGATTGCTGCCCCTTCGAACATTATTTTCCACCCCCATTGTTGCCACCCCGAGTGTTGCCGGCAGCCTGAAGGAGCAGTTGAGCCAAAAAAAAGGTCGCCCGCTACATTAGTTTTGTCCCGGCGACAATAGAGTGGCAACTATCGCGGGGCAGCGACTATCAATCACTCGATTTGCTGCTCCGTTGATATGACGCCCGCATTGCACGCCCACTTACAGCGGGCCTGGTGGAACCAGTCATTCTTTAAAGAAGTCTTGCACATTCCTCACGACATGTGGTTGGGCATTGTCCTGCCGAAGTGTGGCTGGAGTGGCTCGGTCTTGGGCATTAAAACTTTCCTGGTGTAGCAGTCACTGTTCAGATAACCCTCAAAATGAATGAGGCGAAATGGCTTAACCAACCATCACTTGGCGTTTATCCGCTACAATACTTAACAATGCAGTCCACCCACTTCCATTTACCACGGTAGCTTATAACACATACACAGCCATCACTGTAGGATGAGGTGGATAGGAACTTTTAGAAAAACACTACATTTTGCCATTCAGCATGTCAATGATGAGCCCATGAGTACATGTGCAGTTAAAGGGATTGGTGTTTTATGGTTCTACTGTTATACACGTCCCTCAATTTTGGAATGATTAGACCATTTCTTCTGAATTTTACAATTTTCACAAACAGTAGTTTATAACTTGACAGTGCCTTATCTACAGAACACTAAATAAGCTACTTACCAAGCGGGGCGGTGTAACGGTTAGCGTTCTCGCCTCGCAGGACGGCAGTTCGAATCCCCGTCCGGGCATCCAGATTTGGGTTTTCCATGGTTTCCCCAAATCACTCCAGGCAAATGCCGGGATGCTTCCTTCAAAAGGCCATGGCCGAATTCCTTCCCATTCCTTGCCCCCCCATCCTTTCACGTCTCTAAAGACCTCGATGTTAAAAAGAGACGTAAATCAGTTAAAAAAAAAACTACTTTGTGTCAAAGGGGCCATTAGCAAGCAGAGATTATAATTTTACTGTATAAATTGATATTTAAATCTGTGGTAAAAAACACAGCTTTACAATTCTAGGCAGGAAGTTTTGATGAAAACAAGTCTTTAAATTTATTTCCCTACAGGGAGGCAGTGCACAAAACCTGATAAACTCTTAGAATACTATCTAGCATTACAGCTCTGAATATGTTACAATTTTTAATTCTGATTATAGCAGTCATAAGCCAATGGTTGGGGGGAGGGGAGGAAGCAAAGTGTGAATGATAACTTTTCCGCACGCAATTGTTTTTGGATCATTTTGGTGCATCTGAAAACATACGTACAACATAACCTCTGTGAAGCCAAGATGCTTGTTGTGTTCTCAGTCAACATCATTTGTTAAGATCTATTGCCCTTGTTTATAATATGTTAAGTGTTAAATCATTATGGTGAAACTGTACTATGTTAAGAATAAGTCCGAATGAATACATTGTAAAACAATGCTTATTAAAAATATTCCAACAACTGAAAAGTGTGCCACCAGCAATCATCATACTCCAAACGAAAGAGTTAAGATTTCAGAATGTGAGAAAGTCATTGCAGCATAGATAATCATGCAAGTAGATGATTCAACTATTCATCCACTGATGCTGGTGGGTGTGGAGTTCAATTCTTAGTAACTAGTGCTTCTACACTCATTTAACTGCATCATCTCTGCATGCTTGCAGTAATTTATATTTTGACCGGAAGCTGCTTAATCACTCTGCTTTTGAAACTTGCTACAGAGCGTATATATAAAAGAATGCACAAATTCCAGCATTCAGTGCATCATGATTAAGGTTTATGCTGAAATAAAGTATGTATGTTGTAGCCTTCCTGGTTTTATCTTTGCAAAGTGACAGGTTAACTTTCCCTATCCTTCCTAATTTTAATTTCCTAACAGCATTTTCATTGTCAATATTATTGCATCATTTCTTTAATTGGAGACTGTCTTATGTGTTTTGTATATCAATGACAATTTTTTCTGGGAAAGATGTACTCAATTACTGTGCACTCAACTGAACAGAGAATCAAATTACTCATTTCTAGAAAATTATATGGAACATGCAAATATGAATTTTGATTTACTGCTCTTATATATTTAATTCCTCAAACTACATTCAACATGTAAGTTCTATACACAACATTTTACATTTCCATTTTGATTTTATCTACCCACACTGAATTCTATGATGGCAAAGCTGATTACCAACCTGTGAGCAAATCCAAGAAAGCAGTCAGTGTTGAAGAGTTCAGTAATTAGTAGGTCAAACTCCATGTTGGACTGCAAAAGTTTTTGTGTTGCTGGGTGCTTGAGTGCACTCTCGCAGTTGCTGACTCCAAAGTATGCAAGTCGAAACTGTTGCGTGAGTACACTGTCTGTATGTGGCATACGCAATGAAATGCCACCCACTGCTGGAAGGAAGGACTTTTCATCAACAAGACTGTGATCTGTATAATTTCTTAACGGCTTATTCTGCAACAGAGAAACAAGAACAAAGTGTCAACGATACAGATCTCAGTAATACTAAAAACCTTGCATATATTTTTTTAAATGTCACAATTTGATATCTGAACTTTCAGATTAGGTTATTTCAACAAAACCATTGAAAAAAGGAAAAGGGAAATTTTATGGCTATTTAGGGACTTCACCATTTTTCTATACTTATTATAGCACTTAAATCTACTTTTGGTATGACTGATCAGAAAATTCAGAAATCTTTGATTGGAAATAACTAACTTCTAACCATTTAGTGTTCACACTGTCACTCACTATTTTCCTTCAATTCTATGTCCAGAATAGATCATTCAGAATGACTTAATGAATATTTTTAGAAAATGTTGGACGGCAATTTCCATAAAATGACTTGATACCGAGTGGTACTTTCACAAAGGATTGTGAAAGCTCTGATGTTACATAATTACCATGTACCAAAGTCGCAGCACTAGAGGCATGAGCAACAACTCCGGGGTTTTTCTGTTTAATCAAAACAGTCTACACCACTCAGTATAATGACCTCACCATGAATCAGATGAGCATCAACATACCTTGGTTGATGAAAGGAGATTAGCTAGTAATGTAGTCGTGCAGGTTGCGTGACCAGTGATGGGAAATATTTCCCTTCTTATGGGATGAAAATAGGTGTATTGTTGGGCAAGGATCAGTGGGGTTGTTTAGTGCAGGTATTCATGGTCAAATATTATTTAGTTCGTTTAGTTTGCTGAATATGAGATATAGCAGGAAGTACATTAAGAGGAATCCACTGAATTTTTGGGGACAGTTACAGACAATTAATCATGACCACAGTAATTGATTTGATTTAGGAATTTGAGGTCAGCAGTGAAGTATGTGAGAAAGAATGTTGAAGTAGGTCTTGGTAAGCAAGACATGTACTTCAGTTTGTCTGATGGCTTAGGCGATCTGCTTACCGAGCAATTCAAATGTATAAATGAAGTATGTAAGGAACTGTCTAGGGCTGTCATACTGATTACACAGAACCATCAGACCTCCCAAAACCAACTTGTAATAATCACCTGGAGATAGCACATATTCCTGTATTGATATAACCACCAAACAATATTATTGAAACACAGATAAATACAGGTACAAAAGATTTACAAACATGTGAATGGCTCGAGTTGTTCCATACATGTGAACAAAGTTGTCCCTAAGGATACCTGGTGCCAGTACTTTTGCAAAGGAATTGTTTGTCAGCATTCCTTTGATGTCAGATAAGTGGCGGGCAGAGAAGACAGTACGCCCAGTGGAACATGATCAGACACCTGTCATGGTGTACCTAACACAGCATCACACCAATATGTCACAATCGGAAGTGTGACGTATGGTGTGATTTATGGTCACAATTCTTCCAGTGGAAAATCAACGAACCTGCATGTATGAGATGCACATATGTGAACCAATCATAGAATCTGTTATAAATGAACACTACTAATTTTTATATATAATTTTATGTTTTTGATGAATGAACAATGAGAGATGGGCAGCTGTCACATCACTTGGTCAATATGTCAGAAGAGGGCATCACAAAAGCTTGCCAGCGGGAGAAACCATCTTTCAGTATCGACTATCATCTCTTCACTCGCCACCCATGGTGTGAACAACTTTACCTTTAGTATTCCACAAGGGACGGCTGCATTGCAACTTTGATCTTGCACAAGACAGCAAGCTTGTGTCCTGTGCTGTAGAATCCTTCAAGAGTTCAGCTATTCATAACGATGAACAAAGTTGGTGTGAGCAGAGCTTAAACCAGATAGTAATTTCAGTGCAGTCCAAATATGAGCAGAGCAACAAGGCAATGCATAGAATCAGCAATGTGGTGATTATCACAGCTACAGAACAGTAAATTATTACTTCTTTCAATGAAATGATAACAGTGGTTTTTAAGCCAACTTTTAAATTATAATCTTAGTCTAGACATACCCGAGGGAAGTGGCTGAGGACATGCACATCATGGCCACGTTCTGCTAGTGTCCTTACAAGTGGCTCGAAAAAGTCAAAGTGACTCTTTCCAAAATGGGGGAACACTGCCAAGATGCGTGCCCCCTCTGACGTCACAGCCAGCAAGGAGACTATTAACGAAAGCAGCAGCATCTGAAACACAACATGAACGCATTTGTTTAGCCTTAATCAACTCGCTAAATTTTACGAAAATGTGAATAATCATAGATATAATGCTTACTACCTAAATATGCCATCCAATAAAAAAAAAAAAACGAGGAAGAAGAGATGCCAAAGAAAATAAGAATGATGATGAAATGGGACAGATTCTTGAGAACTAAATTTTAATAACAGCCATGAAATTAAGGTCTCATTTCCACCCGACGAGTGAAAAAAATCAAAAAGATTATGGCATAATAGATACTCTCTCTTCAAAACAAGAACAGTGTAACAAAATGACCTCTTTTTATTACATTTAAGCATCATTTTTAGAGATTATATTCAGTTTACAAGTTGCCAATATTTGAAATTTTGTTTCCTGTTAACTGAGTAACCTCTCAAATTTATGTTGTGCATTCTAATCAGTGCTACAACCATGTACAAGCTCTATCATTCATTTGAATGCTTTGTGTAATTTCAATGATGATTATAGTAGCCTGGTACACATCTGCAAATACACGTATCCGCCTTGACAAAAAAGGATAAGATTGTAATATCTATAGGCATATTTACATGTACCGCGTGTGAAAGGAATTTGTCCGTACAGACACGGGCCGGTACCAGCCAGGATTTTTTGTAAGAATGTTTTGTCTGTGCATGTCGGTGAGTGTCTGCGCGGTTAGTATGAATATCCCAACGTAACGGTACAGACAGCGTAACACGTAAACTAATGGAAAAAAAAGTTATGAAATGGGAAAAATTAATCGCATTAGCTTTTCCCACCAAATCAATATTTCGTTGATTGGGCTAGTTTATCTGAACAAACAGCAGAGATACACGGGGGCGAAGTCGCGAACACAACTAATTTAAATAAATTTACTATTCTGAGTGTGAAAAAAATTAAATCATCTTTCAAAAGAGAGAGCCTAAATGGACGTGCGCTGGGTTTCCCCCCTCTCCCTTCCTCTGTCATCCACAATACAAACAACACTACACTACACAGGCCCGCCGCTAGCTGTTTGAGCGCCCGTGTGCAATACCGATTATGCCGCCCCCTGTCTAACTACAGCCAGTGGTGGATCTAGGAATTTTCCGAACCGGGTCAAAAGACGGAGATTTCCGCCCCTTCAAACATTATTTGCCGCCCCCATTGTTGCCACCCGAATGTCGCCGGCCGCCCGGAGCAGCAGTTGAGCTAAAAAAGGTCGCCCTCTACACAATACGCTGCAAATTTCGTCGCGGCGACTGTTGATCACTCGATTTGCCGCCCCTCTCAACGTGCCGCCCGCGTGCGGTGCACGCCTTGCACGCCCGTTAACGGCGGCCCTGACACTACACTAAACACTTACTAACAGCCATACTGGAAAAGGCAACAGAAGACCATCCCAGCTTTATCTCCCCGAAACGTTGCCATGGAGGAGTAAAAACCGCTCCCCCTAAAAAAAAAAAAAAGGTGGTGGCAACAGCCTTCGCTCGGATGCTGGTATGGCACTCAAAATAATATATTCTGAGATGCATGAACTGGACTGTGTTATGCCACAGTTACAATTAAAATTATATTCCTGCATAGCGTTAGTAAAAATGCAAAATAATAAACAGTTTTTATGCGCGTCCCAATAGCCATTCCATGTCTCAAGGCGTTACCTCTGGCTTCATTTCATGGCTATTTTTTCTTTTGTTCACTACAGAAACACGTTTAACTAACGATTTATAAGTATTGTTTCTTGTCGCATGGATGGTATGAATAAATCCTAGTCTCGACTTACTCATTTTGCAGATTCAAGGACTTATGCTTATCCTTAACCGACTAACAACAGGCTCTCAACAACGTTAATGAAGATACTTCTCACAACATTAGTCACTACTAACATACTAAAACACGAGTTTGTATGATGCCATAACAATGCAACTAAACCATGGTTCTCTTTTCGATTCATTCCACCTAATCCGAAAAATCTAATATGTACTCAAGCCACAACGTTAAAAGAAAAATTAAAACAATTTGTTCACATTTAAAGCAAACACACACGTTAACAGATACGAAAACCTGATTGCAGATACTGAAACGAGTGTTAGTGCTTTATCATTGTCTGAAGAAAGAATGAGAGTTAATCTTTCCTGTTACAGGAACAACATCGCAAATCTTAGCAATAAGTTAGTTTGCACTGGAAATTGCTTGCTAATGTATCTGAAACAGAACTTTTTGAAAATGTATTCCGTCTACGGTGATATGTGTATGCAGCCATAAACATTATGTGCAATGAAACCAAATTTTGTTTACACTATCGGATACTAAGATGAAACCGGACAGCACTTAATTCACAGGCTGAAAACTTTCTTCTCATCTGTGTAAACATGATAACGAATATCTGTATCTAAATATGACGAATAGTACAGTTTTCTGGGAGACTGCTATTAAACTGAAAGGAAATTTTACACTATTTTTAATGAGCTGAGAAAACTGCCAGGGAGCTAGGAACAAAAGTTTATCGCAGTCATATGTTGCATTTAAAGTAAAGTTATTTGGAACATTAAAAGTGGAGTTATGCGTCATATTGAAGGTGGAAGATTATCATATCGATGGCTGGCTGATTGATCTTGATGATTTAGAGTAAGAAATGTATGACCACAACGCCGGTAAGGAGAAAAGTAGAAGCATTTATCAAAGCAAACAAAAATTTTGTATAATTTTTATGGAAAGGAAAACGAAAGAAAAAGAATGAGAACCACTTACAAAATTGTTACCAACCTAGCCTTTTTTTTTTATGGAATAACAGCACTGAGCAGAAATTTCTTCGAGACGAAAAACTGAAGAAGTAATAAGTAACTGACAGGCCCGCTAATGTGGTTCAGTGGTACAACAGGACGGGGTTCGAATCCTTGGCAACCACTGCTTTAGCCAAATGTTGTTAAGTTTTACTTTTACACAAGGAAATCGAAAGAAAAAAAATGGTCAAAATTTACGAATTAACACACTGAAGGACTGGTTTTCCACCTTTGGTATGGAAAACCACAGAAGTTGTAGTAATGTGTACATCGTCTATTACGTTCACCAAACTGTTGATTACAAGTGTTGTAGCAATGATTTTTCACTGTAAGTCTTCTCCATTATAAAATATGACAGTGAATTAAATTATCAGTTTAATTATAAAACGTAATTGAGTGGGTGATGAAAATTCTAGTCGAAATAAAATTTAAAATTAGTTGACTAAAATGGGAGAGAGATATGCAGAAAATCAATACATGGGTGTAACATACTGAATATAGGTTTCAGATTTCAAAATGTTTCCTTCAGAATTCGCACTTTTAATGTTCTAAGTTTTTTTTTTAATTAAAAAAAAACGTTGAAACTTAAATTCATAGTCCCTTTTCTCAGTAATATCACTGCTTCTTAAACATGAAAGAGAATTTATGACTCAAGCAATTATGTCAATACCAACCACGAGTGATCAGTCTGTCATTAAATATGTATATGAAACTCCTTTAAACAAGCGAAAGTGTTTATTCTTATCTGCTTATTATGTGAACATACTTTCTGTAATATAGCTTATACTCACCGGAAGCCCGCCAAAGTCTTCATTAATGAACTCTCCCACTCACAGAAACCTTTCAAGCGCAGCAGTCACCGATTGGTGTACAGTTACAAACAAAGCATCACAAGTTGGTAAACTAAAGCAGCGCATCCGAATTAATTTTCTCTACGCTGTGCTTCTGTTTGCTTCAGGGCGCTTTAAAGACAACTAAAAAAGAACTCTTGTGTTACAATCGTTGCTGAATTCAGTTCTTAGGGACCGAGCGTGGTGGGTGAGCGGTAAACGCCCTGGCCTCGCATTCGGGAGGACGCCGGTTCGAATTCCCGTCCGGGCGTCCAGATTTGGGTTTTCCATGGTTTCCCTAAACCACTCCCGGCGAATGCCGAGATGCTTCCTTCGAAAGGCAAAGGCCGAATTCGTTCCCGTTCCTTGTCTCCATTCCCATCCCACCTCTAATGACCTCGACGAGTCGTAAAGCCATAAGACTTAGGACACTATTGACTGTTAATATCTAGTCTATTTTTACAGATCTGCAACGTCTGTTCCGGCATCACACAAAAATGGCAGAAGAGATTTTGAGATTACTGGAGATCGTTATTCCGCGAGCAATTGGCGTCATAAGACCGCAGTTGGAAATACTTTCCGAAGTAGTTTTTACGGTATTATTCTGTGTATTGCTAACCAATTTTGGTGATGGGCTACAATTTCGATTTTAAGTTAACCTGCGGCCTACCTAATACTTGCTCTTTGTTACAATATATATTTAAGCAAAATAAAGATATAAGTAACACAGTTTAATTATAACCAAAAAGTAAAAAATAAACTTCAACGAGACCTTTGAAGTAGTTTTCTTTTTAGTTATAATCAAAAAGTAAATAATATCCATGAGACCTTTGCAGAGATTTTTAGCTAGCATATTCTAGATCGCTGCTCTTGGAGGGAAAACTGAAATGCGTCGGCGGGCCTTTGGTTGGGTAATGGGCACCCTTGGTGTATTGCAACCAAGAGACAATATTTATAGAGAAGCCAAATTTTGAGGACGTTAAGTTTTTTAAAGTTTAGTGTTTGGTCTAAAATTTGAGAGTTATATTATCACGTCATATTCTGCTAGCGGAGAATACAATTAATATAACCAAATCATTAACAAAAAAGGTAAGCGCTATCCTAGCGTCTATAAGTTTTGGGCTTTGAGCATCTAAATCAGAGACAATATCAAAATCCCGATAGATGGCAATACAATAACAAGCTGCCAGGTTAGACTGACGGCGAATTTATTGATTCTGAGAAATTTAACATTACTGGAAATAATCATTGAGTGCAAGGACAGTAATGAAGAAACTAAATGCTAAACAAAAAATCGAGATGAATTTCTCACTGTGTCGTCAATAGAGGTCAGAAGAATATATTCCACAGATCCTAACCTAACTACTTCTTTGTTTCCAACATCCGTTCGTGTTGTTAATGTTAGTCGTTCAACAAACATTACACTTAATTTACTGTTTCACGAATATCGAGTAATTTATATTACGGTTCAGTTTCCTTGAGCATGAATCTTCTGAAAATAAGTGTCTGGAGCATATTAATTTAAAACAAATATATTATTAGCTAGAGCAAATGAATATCGTTACTATTTTGCTTAGGTTTGCTTATTGACATACAGACGGGTGATTTGGCGGGTACACTAGTCTACATAAATAAAGATTAACTTATGTTTGTTTGTTGGTTAGTTTGTTCTTCATACAAATCCAGTTTTCATCCGATCGCGATGAAACTTTGCACACTTATCCTTTGAAACAAGGAGAAAAATACTGTCTCCATTTGGTTGAAAAAATTATCTGTATAATTAATACATGTTGTCTTATAATTTCGAAAAATTACTGAACGGCGATAAACTGATACGTTGGATGTCTAGGTCTCTGTACTGCCTATTGATACAGCGATCAGGTAGCTCAGTGGTTAAAGCGCTTGCTTACTGATGTTTGGATCGTGGTCTCCGGTTCAAATCTACGTGGAGGCCAAGCTTTTTTAAAAAATGTTTTTGATCGTAAGAGTCACGCTTGGGCCGTCGGTTATTCGGATTGAATGTTAAACTGTAGATATCACAAAGTTAGGGGTGCAATGCGAGGCAAATCGTAGGTAGTCTTGCAATGCTGTAGGTGTACACTTTTTAAAGTTATATTGATCCCTCAGGGGTGATTAGCAGTCAGTGTGTGTGTGATCTGCAGTAATAATACTATAAATGCGGAAGTAAGAGTCTGTCTTTTGGTTACGTTTTGTCGACTAAATGCCTATACCGATATTGACGGAATTTGACAAGAAAATCTGTAGGGAGAGCAGAGGACATTTTTTTCCGGTATTATTAACAGTTGCAGTCACAAAATTTTGTGAACTTATCGAATGGTAACAGAGAGACGGATGTGTGTGTTAGTCTGTAATGTTACGTCGGTTGCTCAAGGTGTGCTTCTCGCGTATTATGTTAGTGTAAGTGTATAATTTGTTAATAAATTTCGTTTAGAGAAAAAAACGTATTATTTAGTATAGATTTTCTCTGTCCTATTACTTTGTGTCTGCTTAAATGTTCTGCCTATTTTGCCTTGTTTTTTGACATGCCTTGAGGGCGTAAACTGGCCTTAAGTTGTAGCTCTAGCAGAGCTCGAGCAACTAAAGTTATTAGAACCCAAGAATCTGATGCTCATGCTGAAGAAAGAAGAAAAGACCAATCTGAAAACTTGCCCTTAGTTAACACCCCCCCCCCCCCCCACATCCCCTCACCTTCTTTTGTTTTTCTGTTTTAAAATTTATTGGAAATTGATTCTCTTCAAGAGACAGGTTCGATGGTAGAATGATATAGTGATGGTTTTCCTGTCATATTATGCCGACTCGGTGTTGTTTGGGAACAATCCTTCATTACCAACAACTTTCTATATTCAATTCTGGCAATGAAATTCTCAATCCACGCGTACGAAGTCGCGGGTATCAGCTAGTTTCTAATAAAACTTAACTAACTCTTGGAGTAGAAATATTTAAGATCAGTAGCTTAACGATATAGAAACTACGTATTTAATTCCGTTCTCGTCTAATCCGATAGCAAATGAATGTCTTGGACCTCATTATGATGTTTAGTTCTGGTGCCAAGTTTTTTTGTGAATTGCAGCGTATAAATTTAAATTTAATGCCAGTTTGCAATCCAGTTCCTTTCACACTGCTGAAACACTGCATTAAAATACTGTAGTTTCCTATTATGCAGCGACGCAACCCAAGAACATCTGTCGATCTAATTGTGGTTCTACTGTTCTACACATCCTCCGATTTTGATTCAGAGAATTCCTTCCGGGTGTCACAGTTTTCACAAACACTGTTCAACGTGCTATAGCCATGTTTCACGAGACAGTGTTGGATTTTCTGAGAACCTACTTCACTTAGATACCGCACGGAAAGTAACAGAGATACGGAAATTTATCTTCATCTGGTCATTCGTCCAAGTTCGTGGCTTTTGGTCTGGTTTTCCTTGTGAATACATTATGACTCAAACACTAGCTGGCTCATGAACACTTGCAACACAATTCAGATAGCGTTGTTGCGACCGGACATGTGTTGACACGTATCGTGCGACATACTGTTGCTAGAATATCCCACGGTCAGAAAATATTTCGTGTTGCAGTTTCGGTATATTATCTACTAACGATTATGGCAAGCTGTATGTAAAATGTAAATCAAATGCAAATTCGTGTATTTTTTAGTCTATGGCAAAATAAATTCCGACTGACCGAACCAATTGCATATGGACGGTGCATCTTGGGGAGTAGCCAGGCGAAATTCTGTTCGTCAGAATACAATAAAACGAAGATTGAAATTCTCATCGAGTCACCAGATAACACGTCATAATTTTCTTTCAGGGATACGCAGCGACAATGCCCAGTCTGCATCACGATACTTAACAATGAAACTACGCTACATTATACTGTTGATACAGAAATTATTAACTAGAAAATGTAACATGACGTTGTAATACTCAGTAGACAAGGTGTTTTTTTATTTTTTTAATGAAGAAAAAAATGAAGATGTTGAAGCTACTAGGCCGGATAGAGTATAATTTGACTGTTAGTGTATATATTTAAGTCTCCTCCACACGGTTTACACACATTGAGACATCCTTGGTTCTCCAACAATAAAATGGAGTGGTGTGAAATATCCTGATAAATAATCATTATTAATAGCCCTCAAGACGAGAAGCCTTCGCGGAAGGTCAGAGCATCTTAGGCATTTAAGGCCGCGTTTAAACGATACGAACTGACTGGAACGACAGTAGGCAGGAGCGTCGATGGTGGGGGTAAGAAAGTCAACTAGCATGCTAGTAATAATTTGAAGACAGTCTACTGTCAGTACAATTCTCTAATCGAAAGAAGTGATCTTAAAAATATGTCCTTATTACAAGAAGGAATTAATATTGTAGCTGATTTGTTAATTATAAACGTACAATGAAGAATACTAAAAGAAAATTCCGAAATTATAAACCTTTGTGGATTTTGTGCGAGATATTACAGATTAAATTGAGAACGGAGGACAGTGTGCTATCGGGTATCTAGGGACTATGACAAATTGAGCCATGGTATGGTTCTGGATGAGGTTAAAATCTTCGCGTGGTTTCGACAAACACAAAAATTAAAACAGGCGAAATACTTTAATACTATCTCTGGGTAATTTATATTAAGCTACGCCATATATTACTGAAAATTGGTATATTTACACAGAAAGCTTGTATCTAACATCAAGTTATTATAAAACAATTTACGTTCTTGAAGGCGATTTTAATTTAATTACGTATCGTGATCTGTTTTCAGTATGCTTGCCATGATTTAGCGGATTCAGTTCAATTATAATTGCACGACTTTATTAGTCCCACCACTGCCCAGCAAGTTTTCAACCACTGTTTGGGTTATTAGGGTTATTTAGCTATGTTTGGACGATTTGCTTTTCTATAAACTACCGTTGACTCCAGCCATCATAACAGTGGTGAAACTGAAGCAATTACTAGTCCTATAAATCGCAGCTGAGTTTACTGGATATACAAACGAGGCCTAGGCTCATTTGATTAGCGTGCCTTCCATTCAACTGAGCCGCATTGCCGTGCCTTCAACAGCTGTTGTATGCAACTACATTCCACAACCCTGCATTACTCCTCCCGAACAACCAATACTCCACTCTGTACAAATGAAGTTATATTATCTTGCACATCGTGTGTGTAATAATAGCCGAATTCAACACTCGCAGCACCTTTTTTGTTAAATCATGAGCATGTTAAAGCAAGCATTCAGTACTCGTTGCTTACTTCATTAAAGATTTTGCCAACAGCAGGAAATGATTTTGGGTAATCTGTGGGCGACTTGCATATCAATTCCCAAAAATAAGAACATCCGTATCATCAGCACAAACCAAAGCAAATGAGTCAGTTTTTTTTTATTTGAGTCCCAATGCTTGCAAATTTCCTAATGGACGATAGATTTATATTGGTGGAACACTGGAAGACATCAGTACGAAAGAACATATTGACCATACAGAATTGACGTAGGAAGCAGACTTTCGAAAGATCGAAGTCTCGTTACATGACGATCTGTACCACAAAAACTTGCGAGCCATAAATTGTTTACTGTTCTCGGCAACTAACTGAAGGGGGAACTGTTGACAAATTTTTAGGCAGTAAATTTTTTTTTTTTAATGGCATTTGGCAACGAAGGCCATACAGCCAGCTCAATGTAATTTTGTAGTATTCAGTGTATAAATCATCCTCCAGTATATATTGTATTTTCCAATGTATGGACGCCACAGGACAGACAGGACATTCACACAGACACACAATACTTAAGCATCCATGCCCGTGGCCGGATTCGAGCCGGCGGCCTTCGGCACACGGAGCTAGCACTCTAGCCCCTACGCTACCGAGGCCGGCGCAGTAAAATTTGAAAACAGTGGTTTTAAATGGGGTACAGAGGCACTTTACTATAGTTTTTCTACTCTAGGGTTTTTACATTCCTCATGCTACAAGGGAAACAAGCGTTACCGTTTATCTGACGCCAGCAATCCTTCCGTAAATTCATGAAACTGACTTAAAAGCACACGGTTACCAAACTTGATTAGATTCATTATGATTCTGGCAACACTATCATAACCGTGGAACAGCAATCTGATAAAAGATTCTTATGTAACTCGACGGGAAAAATCGAAAGTGAAGAATATTTTTTTTTTTTTTGGAATATCGCTTAGTTCTTGAGATATGGACTGTCAAAAAATAGTTATGGGTATATTCCCTTGTGCCTTTTGTGAGGTTTTACTTCTGATCCAGGCCGCATTTCGATCTAACCACAACCGGCAGTAAGAAAACAAAACACCCATTGTGCACGTTCAGCGTATAGTTCCTTGTGGCACTGACGATCTCCCCCCCCCTCCCCCCCCCGACCGCCCCTCAATCTAACTACCTTAATTCTGAGACAGCATATATCGAGAAATAAGCGAGGCATCGAAAATTTTTATTCTTCACTTTGGATTTGTCTCGTCTAGTTACATAAGAATCCACAATCAAATTTTGTTTTTGGGAAACGTTTCATCTGGCATGCTCGCCACGTTCAAATCTGTAACGATTGTTATTTGGCTTGAGATGCGGCTTGTAGTTAGACAATTAACACACACATTTTATCGTCTATATGGATTGCCGCGGAATTGCTGGAGCACAAATGTGTGTGTGTATGCCTAGCTATTTATCCACGCAATGACAAGGAGTGGCGTCAGAAAAACCACAGAAACCATAATCTGGATTCCTGGGTGGGAGATCGATCCCGGGTAATCCCGAATATCCAGGTCTCATCGCTAACAGTTCGCCCAAGAGGCGCAGTGTCAAAGTAGGCCAGACGTGACGAGATAAATCACTTCCCTGCAACATGCCAGCTGTCAGGGCGCCGCACCAACAATAGCTCCAGAGGATCCAGAAAGTTCTATTCTTATTACACGTGTACAGAGACATGGTAGTAACAATACTATCTCTTTTGTTACAGCTCCTATTAAGTTTTGAAGATATCAGCTGATTATATCTCGACTTAGTCGCTTCATTCGAGAGTGCAAACATCACCACCTTTTTCTAAAACGTTTCGTTGTAAGTGGGCGTTACCAGTTTATTGCAGTACGATGAAGGAAACGGGGATAATTTCAACGATCTAGATCAGTCAGATGTCCCTCTTGGTAACTTGTTCATCTTTCGGCCAGTTATCCAGGCATTCGGAGTAACAATACAGTAGTGCAGATTTAACTGATGAACACCTGGTTTACTGCAACCAGTAGGTTGAGAGATACTGATTAGACGATCGAAAATACATATATAAATACTTATTTGATCGTTAATTATTAGTTTATTTCTCTGTCAGTCTTAAGGAAATACTTGAAGAAAACTTTAATCGTCCATTCGAGAGGACGGCGGTTCGAATCCCCGTTCGGGCATCCAGATTTGGGTTTTCCATGGTTTCCCAAATCACTCCAGGCAAATGCCGGGATGCTTCCTTAGAAAGGCCATGGCGAATTCCTTCCCCTTCCTTGCCCCCATCCTTTCCCATCTCTAAAACCTCGCTGTTGAGAGACGTAAAGCAGTTAAAAAAAAAAAAACTTTTATTGTCTGTCAATTTCTAGATAAATATTCCCTGTACTTCGTCAGTCATACAAGTCTTCTGGTAACGTTGTGGTTATGGATTTTATTTTTTGGGAATGTAACGATTTACTTTATATTTCTAAGACAACACAATAATATAACGTATACAGTTTCGTAGACACGACTGTTCTTTACATTAGACGAAATTTTGATATTCGACCTCGGAGAGAAAGTGGCTTCGAGATATCTACAGGAAAACTATATCATCCAAATTCTGCACGTCTAAAAATAAGAATTAAGCTTATTTTTTTCGACTTTTCAACATTTTAACAACTCATTACTGATAAGTGCATACAGATTCTCTCACGTGCAAGAACTATGGAGTATGCTGTATTTCCAAACCTTTTTACATGAAATTTGTTTGAGCAGCTTTGCTTTTCCTGCGTACTTGTTGAGCCAAATCCGTTATTGGTTTGAGTTGCATTACATGCCCCAAATATTTTGCAGAAACCCTCTCTTTTCATCTTCTGACCGATAGTGATTTGACTTAGCCTATTCCCCAAATCGAGTGACACATTAAATAGCGTCGACGATTTGTTTAATGTCCTAATATTTACAGTAGTCTTTACTTTTTGTACACAACAGAATAAGGTGAATAATTATTCACGATAACTTTTTAAAAATAATTATATGTTACATTCTGCTCTCGTATGTGTAAATAATAAACGCTGGAAAAATCGTTGCAGTTCGTTTATAAAGAAGTGATTATACGGGAGTAGAGATGTTGTTGTAGTATTTCTTCATCTAATACTGTACTATGAATTCATACAAGAAGAGAATTAAAAATGCTACCTTTTTTTAAGTATCCAGCGGTGGTAAGCGGAAACTACATCTTGTGCACATGTAAAGTTTTGAAACTATAACAACAGTTTCAAAGGCATTTCATTTGATGACGCTCGTTAAAACAGCGAAACAAGAGCCTTATGAAATGAAGCTTTACTGTCTTAAAATACTTTTACCACCCATCTAGCCTTGGAGAAAGGGAATTTATATTAGTGACTAGCGACGTATTCTATGGATGATGGCAAATTCACAACAAATCCTATGATGCAGAAGCAAGCGTTTGTAGGACTTAAAAATAATTTTGTCTGTACTTTTATAAATCTGTAAGCGAGCTGTGTCTATCGATCCCTCTTTTCATGCTGGATGCAAAAACTAATAATTTCGTTCTGGTTTTCACAGTTTCAAGGCTTGACTCCAAACTCAGCGGTATATGTAATGACTAAGTGACATGGAAACGGAGCAATAAAAATTCATTCGCACCCAGAACAAAGAGGCGCTCAGACCACTCTGCATCTCAGATGAACGCTCCTTTACAAGATAAACATCAACACTACGCAAACAAACACTACACCCTTTGTTTTGCGACTACGAGACTTTGGTTATTTATTTCTTCAGTCTTCTAAAATACACTACGACAGAATACACATATACGATAAACCTCTACATCAAATATTGCCGTTCCAGAAAACGAAACTGTTACTATTAAAGTTAGGAGATACTCCATTACAAAGGTTTTTACTTTGCAAATACAAGTTAAACAAAGGCAAACGTATTACTACGCACACTAAGCTCCGTGTTGGAGAAGCTCTCCCGACAGTCAAGAATCAAATGAAACCTATATGCTACGTTAGGGAGCATCCATAAACTAGGTGGCACGGTCTAAAAAAAGGGGGGAAGAAGGGGTTGGCTGGGAAGCTACGCTGGGCTAGGTAAAAATGAGGTACAGACCACACAACAGCATGTTGTAACAGCGCTCAAACCTAAAATTAAATGGTATTGAAGCAATTGTAGTATGCTAGAGTTTGGTTGAATATGATCTGTAGGTTTGTTTTGCAATTTCCTGTAAATCAATGTATATAGACACTGTTTTATGAAAATAAATTATTTAAAGGCCATTTAATTTTTAAGAACAGAATTGTGTAAGAAGAGAATTGCTTATATGTTCGTAATTTCAAGTATTAATGCAAGTTACGAGGACAACTTGCTACAGTTTAAAACGATTTCTGTGAATAATTTTGTGTTTAAGTATCTTTAATTTCCATTTCTGAGCATTATGTATTGATTGTAAATGATTTGGTATTAATTCTGATTGTTTTTAATAGGTTTCAATTGTTCAAGTATTGTTAATGTTCGAGAAATACCTGTCGGAAGCTTTTGAAGTATTATAGAAATTTCGATAGAGTTTATATAAAGAGTAGTAGTTTGTTTTTTAATTTTTTTTTATCTGATTAACGTCTCTCTAACAGCGAGGTCTTTAGGGACGGGAAAGGATGGGGGGGCAATGAATGGGAAGGAATTCGGCCATGGCCTTCTGAAGGAAGCATCCCGGCATTTGCCTGGAGTGATAGTAGTAGTTTAAACAGACTCAGTTTGCTACGGGCGGGAACTGTATTGTCTGTGGAAAAAATGTAGTATGAAATCTCTGGATTGTATGAATGCATGTAAACAATATCGTTGACGTCGTTTCTATGCAAATAAAACAAGTTTAAACTGAACCGTATCGTGGAATAATTAATTATCGTATTAATTAAACCACGAACAATCTTATAATGTGAATATTTATTTCAGTCATTTATCTCCGTATGTAATTCACGATAGTCTAACAAGTGAAAACAGTACAAAATGTCTTCTGGAATCAATAGGCGAAGGAAGCTACGTACTACGCGGGAAGGGGGGGAGGGAATGAGGGAGGGTAGAGGCAAAAGCCACGTCGAGCTGAGAGGGGGGCTCACAGAGGTCAAAATGGAGTTACGTAGCTTAAGGACGCTCCCTTATGCTGATACGAGTATTGTGGTTTACATGATATGGGCCATAGTTTTATTCCATAATAAAGCACAGAATATTGGGCATAGTGGCTATTGTAGCGTCAGTCCCGCCGACAGCATTCTCCGCTATCGATTGTCGGATTTAACATTCCAGCTGCTCCCTGCATTGCAGACATCAAAGGCAAGTGGCGTACGCCAGAGTCCGACCAGCCACTCAAGGAATGACTACGTGCCACACGGGCCATAACAGTAACAGAAAATCAAAAGCGAAACGAAAACAAAGAAAACAAAGCAACGTCTGCACTAGAGACACGCCACACATCTCTACAGAAAATTGTAGACAATTCTTGTCTGTACATGAAAGTGATTTCGGAGAGTAATTACAGTGTACTAATAACAGAATTTTAAAACCGTAAATTTGGAATTCGTTTTTTGCCTATCTGTGTGTGTGTGTGTGTGTGTGTGTGTGTGTGTGTGTACGCATCGTGATAGCTTATTTCATAGGTTAAAATATATAGGATATTTCGTATCCAGGAAAGTCATATGGTTCCAAATAAAACAGATGCCCAAATGGCACGTGCTTACATCACGGAAAAGCTGAAGAATGAATTTCAACGAAACTTTCATACCGATTGCTTATGTCCTGGGGTAACATTTACGAGGCTTCTAATCGATAGGTTGCACAGTTAACAATGAAACAAAAACCATATCTGCATTTCTTTTAGAGCAATATCTATTTCTCTATGCACGCAAAACGGATTTGAACGAAAATTTACACTGATAATGAACCACAAACTCTGATCAAAGAATCCGGGCCACTATCTGAAACTGCACTTAGATATTATCCGTTCCCTATTACTGGACATCAATATTGGGTGGATCCACCCTTCGGCTTTATGACTACTTGAACTCTGCTGGGGAGACTTTCAGTGGGGTGTCTGAATATCTGTGGAGGAATGGCAGTCCATTCTTCAAGAGCTGAAGCCAGAGAAGGTAATTATGTTGGCCGCTGTGGTCTGGAGCGAAGTCGACGTTCTAACTCATTCCAAAGATGTTAATTGGGTTCAGCTAGGTAACTGTGGCAGACCAGTACCATGGAGGAAGGAAATATATGGAGACGACGCAAGAGACCTTCACCACGCATTGAAGTGAAGCAGGGTGGAGGAGGAGTGGGGGGCATGGCCGGAGTGGAGGGGGCATGTCCGCTTCCATACAGACACGGGGAATATGTACAAAAACCTCAAGGGGACTCTAGGATAGAGGTGACGCCGCAATCTGGTGATGGATTATTATGTAACTCGATATGAGAAATAAAAAATGAAGAATAAAATTTTTTGATATCCTGCTTATTTTTCGAGATATTCTGTCCCAAATGTGAAATGGTTTTGGTTGAAATTCAGAAGAAAAAATTGGTCAAAGTCAAATTTGATGATGGATTCTTATTTAAAAAGACGAGACAAATGAAAAATAAAGAATAAAAATTTTCGATATCTCACCTAGTTCTAGAGATATATTGAATCAAAAGTGAGGTGTCTTGAGTTGAAATCGAGAAGAAAAATTTCGCAAAAGTCAAATTTAATGATCGATTCTAATGTAACACGACGAGACAAATCGAAAATAAAGAATAAAATTTTTCGATATCTTGCTTAGTTTTCGGGATATACTAGGAACATCGCAATTGTTTGGAAGCGCATTATCGCCGCTGCCACCACTGCGCATGCGCGAGCCTGCTTCACCAATTTAACCTCACTTCTCCTCCATATATTTCCTTCCTCCATGACCAGTACATGTCAGGGATATTATTGCCCACAATTCAATTCCTCACAGGTACAGCTTTGACAGGAAGCAGTGTTGTAATTTTCATGTTAACTAGTCCTCTACCGTACGTATTACACAATGCTTTCCACATTTATAGTTTTTTTAAGCGCCATAAGGGACTACACCCTAACCACGAAAAAACACACCCACACCGTAACACCATGTCCTCGGTACTTCACTGTTGGCACTCCACGTGATGTCAAGTATCTACTGAACTGAACTGCTACAGTGTATAGGGTGATGCTCACTCAAAATCAGTCATTTCCAGTTATCCACTAACCATTTCCTTCGTTCTTCAGCTCTTAGCATTGATTACAGAAATGTTTGGCTTAGGGAACGTCCATAAACTACATAGTCCCATTTTGGACTCCTCTGAATCGCCTCTCCCCCTCCCCACGTAGCCTGACGTGGCACATAGCTTTTTTCCCTACTGACTCCAGAAGACCTCAGATACTGTTTTCACTTGTCAGACTATCGTAAATTACATACGGAGATAATTAAATGATGGATACAAATATTCAAATGCTGTTGTGTGTTCTGTACCTTATTTTAACCGTTACAAATAATATAAATAAAAAGCTAAGTGGCTTGGCTCAGAAAGCCCCCCCCCCCATGTAGCCCAGCGTAGCTTTCTACCCAGCCCTTCCTCCCACCACGAGCCACGCAGTTTATGGACGCTCCCTTATGACCAGCAAGTCAACCTTTGTAGACCTCCAAACGCACAATCTTTCTACTGGCTCGACTACTTTCAGCACTTTGGACCTCACCTCCTTCCGCTGATTTCTTGTGATTTTTTACAACCACCCTCCGTCCATTATATAAGGTCTGCCTGGTCTTTGTTTAATTGTTTCCACTTCACAGTCACGTCAACAGTCGACTTGGGCAGCTTCAGAAGGTGACGTCACTGAGCTCTGCTGATCGACCTATTCTGTTGTTAATGCTGCTTCTCTACTGACAGCGAGAATAACCGTCTCTTATCCTTAGACAAGGATCATGTTTGTTAGTAACATGTAGTGGTTGTATGTAGCAGAAACGTTTCATCGTAAATCTGTATACTTCATCTACCGTTTAGAATCCATGGTTATATTAAAAAATGAAAGGTGTTGTATTGCTGGTGCTTTTATTTTACAAAACCGAATAAATAGTAATAATTGCCGCAAAATCAACCGAATTAATTAATACAAAATTTCTCCATTCGGAAGGACGGATGTGAAAAAAACTACCAGATTTCACTTACAAGCTGCTATTGTTTGTCATGCAGAACAGATGCTAGAAAATTTCACAACCATTCTGTTACGAAGTCCAGGTGCGTGCCACCAGTTAATGCAAGCTCACAAGATGAAGCGTTTTGCCTTAAATTTGGCACCAAGAAATTAGTCCATTTATGGTCATAGAGCTTCTTTAAAGCGTTACTAACTAAATTTAATCTTTCAATACAAAAGATCACAAATAAGCTAAAAATAGGACTTGTACACGAATCGTTTAGTTGTGAAATGTAAAATAGTGTTAATAACTAATTTCCGTCCTATTTGTACGCATAGAAACTACCATTAGGAAAGTTTCCAAGAAAATACTTTAATTCTGGTAGTACCAGCAGCCTCTTTACATCCATAGCTATGCTTTTTATAATTTACAGAGCCCGCGATCTGTACTTTCAGTTACGACGGAGCAAAATACATGCTACTACCGAGCGTGGTGGGTGAACGGTAACGTTTCTGGCTTCGCATTCGGTAGGACACAGGTTCGAATCCCTGTACCAGATTTCGGTTTTCCGAAACCACTCCAGACGAATGCCGGGATTGTCCTTTCCTAAAGGCCATGGATCAATTAATTTCCATTTCCTGTGCATGATCCTCTCGCGACCATGGAGGAAGATAGTGGAAGCAACGCAAGGTACCTTCACCATACACTGGAGTGAAACCGGGTAAAGAGAAGTGGGGTGGGGAGATCGCCATATTGGATACCCCTATAAACACCGGGAGTAGGCACAATCACCTCAAGGGAATACGACAACCGTGGAAGCAACGCAGTTTGATGATGGATTGTTATGTAACTCGACGAGACAATGAAGAATAATATTTTTTGGCATCCTGCTTAGTTCTCGAGATACACTTTATCAAAAGTGTTTTGGGTTGAAATTCGGAAGAAAAATTTCCTTAAAGTCAAATTAGATGATAGATTCTTATGTAACACAACGAAACAAATCGAAAGTAAAGAATAAAGATTTTTGATATCTCTCTTAGTACTCGAGATATGCTCTTTAAAAAAATCAGAAGCTTAAATGGGAGTAGTTTACATCGCGATACGCGTTGTGTCACTAACATAGTGCTCATGAAATTAATAAATAAATTGTTTATTCCTTCTGGTACAGGCTGCATTTCAATCTACCCACATTTCCATCAATATTGCCGCTACAAAATCAAAACTATGTAGACACATCTAAACACATGAAATGTATCGCGAACTACATTTCGGGTAACAACGTTTGCTTCATCACGTTTCGTAGTTCGCACAGCACAAATTATCAAGATTCATTTCAGCGTACACTTTCAGTGTAAACTGAAACTGGACTAAAGCATGCTGAATACCATATTCACTGAATCGCGATGTAAACTTGACGCGCTTAAATTAGACTTCTCACACTTGTTTGTAATAGGCTAGTCTTTTATGTGCAAATAGTAAGATATGCTGATTGTCTACACTACACCAACAAATATTTCAGAACGACATCATCCTATTCAGAGCAATTAATAAATTTATAGCGATAGGCCGAACTCTTGCAGTTATCTATCAAACACTTTAAGAACAATAATTATAATATGATATAACTTATAAAACGTTATTCCAGTTTGCTTCCTATCTAATCTGCTTGTGCAACACAAGCTGGCATCATAAAAAACTCTGAAATACTGTATTAGAAAATGTGATATTCACAGTAGCAAACACAGAGCAAACAGCGCGATGTTTGAAAGTTTCTATTATGGCCGCCGCGCATGCGCAGTTGAGTGTTTATATGAGGCTTCACATATTTAGCGTTATTTCGCCTCCACTCTATTTCTTCCTCCATGCTCCCAACTCGATATCCCTGTCGATGAGGGGGGAAAAGGGGGAGACGTTGGGGGAAGAGGAGAAAGATGGGAAATGGGGGGGGGGGAAGGTGTAAAAGGTGTGTAAAAGTTGTGTAAACCGGGTGGGAAGCTTTATTTAGAAAATTAATATTTTCGCTACAAAAATTTCTACCAATGAAGGTTACTTACAAGTCCACAGTAATTAATTGAAAAGATTCAGCTCCCGTATTTTTTTTTCCATATGGCTTTATGTCTCGTCAACGTAGTTATCATTAGGGACAAGATATGATAGGGTGCAAGGAATGACCTTGAATGAACCATTCCGTTATTCGCCTGGTATGGTTTAGAGAAACCAGGAAAAACTGAAATCTGGATGGCCAGACGGGGGTTCGAATGCGCCTCCTTCCGAATGTGTGGAATGAGAGGTTCCGCTCATCCACCAGGCTCAGTGGGGCTTCTATTCTTTCCTTTCTCTCTGCGATTATACGCACAGGAATGTTGCTTCGTGAGTAAGTTTGGCAAATGTAAATCGTTCCTCTCTTCATTACTTGTGGCCTTGCCTTCTTTTTATGAATATCACACTTCATATCGCTTCTAGGAAGAGGATATATTATACCAATTATTTATATTATTGTCACCCATTTTCATGATAATATTGGACCTCGCCTCTACGAGGGTGGACTGAAGAAAAGTTAGGTAAAATTTATAAATTTTCTGATTACTGTTTGATCAATGTCTTGATTTTCTTCACATTTCAGCTGGGAAAAACTTGACAAAGTGTATCGAAGGAGCAAAATGAATTAAAAATAGTAAATTCATTAGTTTCTTCGCGCTTTGATGAGCTTACCAAGTTGACAAAGTTTACAGAAGAAGCAATTACGCAGGAAAAGTTGCAAGTTGCCATACTAAGCACTGCTGTCCATCACAGCTTGCACCATATTCGGCTAGTGCTTTACCTCTCTGCTCTAGTTTCCCTTTTGGGTTGAAATAACATTCACATATTCCTCAAGCCTTACAGTTCAAGGAGAAGTGTAAGCAAGAATAAGGAAAAAGATAGAAGATAAGTAATGCAGGCCAAAAGATACATTAACGTACGGTACTGAATAGTCTGTAGCAGACATCTTGACTTGCATTCTGACGTCACGATTTTTACGCACTTCCGCACGGCTGCCAACGTCTTAAATAGGCACACCGTACACGAAGTTACTATTATATCCGAGTAGTCAGTATATTAATAACATTGGTCCAGCGGTAATTTCCACCAGTCGAACTTTGGATATGGACCCTGAACCAATAAAATTCGTACAGTTGATGTGCAATATTACGAATACGTAGTGTACACAGCGTTTTTCTGCGAATGCAGCAGATTGTTATGATAGATACGTTAAGATGGCAACTACAGATTGTGTAATACTTTACGCTAGCGGAAGATTCATACACCATTTTACATTTTTCATGGCTCTTGCGTTAACTATTCCTTGGACAAATCGTGAGGAATTTACGAGCGATATTTACAGTCCGAAATGACTACGATTTCCACTGGCCCTGACTATGCAGTAACTCCACATTTATTACTGAAAGACTGAAAATTACTATGGCTGCAGCCCCTATTGTTTGTGTGTTCATTGTAGGCTAGGGCAGTAGATTTATTTTGAGTTTTTTTGATGGCGGAGTCATGTTTCCTCGTGGCTTTGGCAAGGTCAGGGAATTCGGCAGCCAGCCTAGTCGTTCCGTTGTACTCCTTCAAACGGTCTGCGTCATTTGATCATAGCGCGTTCACTTGCCTCATCCATTTCAGTTATACCGCTGCGTTTTCTTGATCACTAATTGCGATAGTGGTATCAAGGCATAGCTTTCTTACTTATACAGTGGAATTGATTTAACGTTGCGCCTACTTGTTGCTATGAATCGTTTGTTTAAACTTTAAATCGTCGGCATATGCAGTTTCATCGATACACCTGGACAGCAAGAAAACTAATTTAAACAGCGACACATTTATCAACAACTCATTCTTTTAGAAATGCTGAAAACCCTCCAAAAACGGTCACTACATATCACCACAAACTGAGTGTCATACTCTTAATTAAGTCTTCAGAGTATAAAATATCACCCATTACCTGTGTCCACCTGTAGAAAAAACTATTCTATCTAGTAACAAGTTCCCATTGTATAAAATTATGTATTCACAATAATTTAAATCTTCATTGAACGTGTCTTTGGGTAACGAATCAGAGTTCGTCATAAATATGTTAACGTTCCATCGGCGCTTTCATCACGAAATAAACGTTTCGTAACCATGGAATTTCAATAAGCATAAAATTTAGTTCAACACCAGTTGGGCGCTTGCCTAGACTTATTCGCGTGTCTTGCTTTTATTTAACGTTATTAGAATATTAATCTTTCGGGTATCTCCAGTGTTGGTTTCAAGGATGGAAATAAATTTGAGCCAACATTATCTAGTACAATTTATTTCCGCGGGTCTACCAGAAATTAAATGGAAATTAACGGAAGAGAGAGTAACTTTTCCCCCCTTTCCTGTACCCGCCTACTTTTACCCTTTTCAAATTTCAGCTTTGAATTCTTTCAGCGTGACTGTTACTCACGTCTGAGGAAAAAGAAAATAACGGTTATTAAAAACGTTTGAGTCATGATGGGCGGAGTAAATGAAAGAATATTCACTGAAAGTCGTGATTGCAAGAAATGACAAGCCAAGAAAGAAAGAATCTAAATTCGCCAGCGATTTCCGGAGTGTAGATCGTGGGATAGCAAGAAAATAACTTGAAATAAATTCGAAAGCAAGTTTAAATTCTCATACTGGTAGATATCAACACACTAAATCTTCTTCTTTCATTGTGGGAAACAATTTTCAATGTTCCGAGTTTATATTCCCGAATGGTTATATGAAATAATAAATTTAATCCAAAAAGAGGTATTAAGAACAGTTTTCTTCGATGTGATGTGACAACTTACGTATAAATGTTTTTGTTTCAATGAAGAGTTCCAGCTAACGAACGGTGGCACTTTTATCATCTCGTTACGACGGATCTGCAGTGTTGTAATGGAGCTGAAATAAGACTTTCCTTATTTCGATCACACTTGAGGAAAAAATTATGTAGCGTTATCGGCATGTTGGTGCACGTTACTTGATCCAGCAGGCCCCTCGGTTATGCATTACATTCCCTTATCGCAATGAGCAATACGGATAGAATTAGATGGAACGAACGAGACGACATAGAATTTACTAATCGCTGTGTATAATACTAGTTGAATCTAAGCAAATGTGCAAATAAAATGATTTACTGAAACACATTGGCGACGGGCCCGCATGGCAAATGTCAAGCTCCAAAAATAAAACCCATAGCCTGTGTGCTTGGCAAAGCACACACGCCTTCGGTGAAAGAAAACCGATAGGCCTACTCAACAGGTCACTTTGTTTGTTTGTTTTTTTTTTTTTTTAAAGGAATTCAGCAACATTAAAATTAATGGTCATGATGTAAGCAAATTTTTTTCCGACTAAAGGCATTTAAAATGTCACTATAAATATTTTTTTCCGACTTGATGAAATTTTCAGACGAAAAACTATTTTCATGAAAACGAAATGCCTCGAAAGCTTTCAGTTTTACAACCATGCCTGCTATTTATTGGTATTAGCGGAAGACTTGCGTAAAGCATTGCTGTAAACGACACGTCCAAATCAGAATTTCCAGACTTATTTTTTGATATTCGACGATTATTGTGAGAGCAAGAACCGACGAATAGTCGCCATTGAGCACCAAGGAAAGCACAACTTTATGTGAAAACATAATGTGGAAATTGCTACTACTATTCACGTGTAATAGGCATTGGTGTTAAGGACTGACTGCATAATTCTTGTTTCGAAACCTGCCGTGCTCCAAAGATAATAACTTCAAACAGTCCTATTTCGTCCATTGTGGTACTGAACGCAGTTAAAAATTTCCAACTGATTCGTCCATTGTTCTCCACAATCACTAGTGGAAATCTGGACACAAGTTTACTTCGGGTATTGTCTTTCGCTTAACTCCTGCTATTTGAAACTGATAAGAACAAAATGAATTCGGCTATCATCATTTGTCAACATGAGTAAACTATCATCAGCTAATAGTTTCTATATCTACTATCCGAGTGACCTGGAAATATAGAAACCATTTACTCCAGAATCCTTTTACTACATGTACAGTCAGATAAATTTGGAAACAATTCCATGGGAAGAAATATGGAGTGGTAGGCTTCGGAACGCATGAAGAGAATATTTTATTTTTTAATCATTGCTTATGAATTCCAAGTGTCTATTAAGCTATGGAGATAAAAGTTATATAATTGGTTATCTTAAAAGGCACTTGTGCGAATTTTAACTGAAATTACTTTTTACGCAACAGGTTTACTTTTCAGCACTTAATTTTCATGTGTCAGAAAAGATGCAGAGCATCACGATGTAGTAAATCGTTCGTTATCTGCAGCATACTTTGCTAAAATTGATGCTTATCCTACCACTTCACACAATTTTATGAATGGACTCAATTACTTTAAATAGATTAGTACCTGCAGTATACTTGTATACAGAATTGGACACAAAGTGTATCCATTTGTAATGGCTATAAAATTTTTTCAAAACCTGTGTTAACAACATTTACCATTACTACATCTAAATTCCAGTATCTTTAAATTATACAGATCTAGAAACGTCATAGTGTTTAACGTTTATTTCATAATGGCTTCAAACCTTTATTTACAACACATCATGATAAAAAATTCTTTTGAGTAAATTGGCTCTTTATTACTAATGTGTTTTTTTTTTTATTTTACTTTTAAATAAGACGTCTCCAAAACTTTGTTAACAAACATCATTTTAAAGCAAAATTAATAAATCTGAATTCTCTAAGCCTAATTCCTGAGTATGTTTTTAAATTACTTTTAAATTTAGGGCCTCTTAGCAACTTTATTTGCTTGGTGAGATTATTGTAAAATATTACCATTTTTTTTTTTTTTTTTAAAATGGATCTTGATTTGCAAATTGTTTATTCTCACTCAAATAGTTGTCTTGACTTTATTATGTACCTCTGTGCAATCTGATATAGGACCCAAGTTTTAACAAATTCTCAATATAAACAATTATTTTAGAACTTTTTATTTTTTTTGAAGACTGAACCTTGATTAACTTTTGTGAAATCTTTCAGGAATGTTAGCGTTTTAAAATTGAACAAAATCTCATCGCAGCGTACCCAGTAAATTGCTCATCCTCAGTAATCTAATTATCCGCGAAGGATTCTCTAATTTTTGTTTCCTCTTCGTTCGCTGTACTGCCAGGTAACAAATTAACCAACAGGCCTCAACATGTGACCGATCATCCTATCCCCTTCTGCAGATTTTTGCTCCAAATCCTTTCTTCGCTTAACCTGCAAAAGTGATAATTCGATACTTATATAGCATCAAATTTCAAAGTCGTTTATATCTCTCACTTTCTGGCCTCCATAGTGAACAGTATTCAGGTAAATTAAAGTTACAGTTGTCTCCAAGATTTTTTTTAAAATGCTGATCTGATGTACTTGCAGCGACCTGGTGACTCAGTTTTTAAAGTATCTGACTGGAGATTGATAGGTCCCCGGTTCGTATCCCTACATCGTCGACGATTTTCATCTCTGGCACAGTGCTGTGTAATATGAAGTTCGTTGGTGTTCCAAGTTATACTGCAGGTCCTATTTTCCGCCAGGATTACCACGTTAAGTATAACTCGTTCGGGAAGATCTAAGCTTCGAGTCGAGTACCAAGATCAGTTTTTTTTTCTTTACGTCGTTCTTCGAGATCATCGAATTTGTCAACCGAGTCATCTACGAAGGTCTCAGTAGTTGGTTCTGCAAGCGATGCGTGTATTGTGTTTGTATACAAACAACCTGTCAGTCGAGATAAACTATCCTCGGTCGCGTTTGACGGCAGTTGCGCAACCTGTAATTAGATTCTGCCCCTGTAAGCTTTGAAATCTGGAATCCCTTTCCAGTTTTCCAACGCACTGGGCACATAGATTTGCATTAATCCTAATAATCAAATACTGTACTACAGTCGAGTGATTCAGTTTTCACCCATTTTGCTATGTTTGTATAAGACAAGTTACGCAGTAAAAACATATGTTTGCATAAACGGGCTCAATTTTTCACTAGCGTAACTTTTCGAAAAATTGGAAGTATTTTTGTCTAGTCCATTTATAGACTTGTGGGTTGACTAAAAGTGCTAAAATTCTGTCCTATTCGTCATTCAAAAGATATGAAATTTTCTTCATAACTGACTTAGTTTAGCCAGTGACAGACTTTCCAAGCGTATGATTGCAATGAAATTTCCTCCATTTTCAAGCCTGAACAGTCCGGCATCATGTTTCACCCTTTGATTTCTCATCCACAACTCAAACACCTCACAATCATACACTCTTAGAACATTACTTACGAACGCTACCATACTGGGGTAGGTAATGGGAAATCTCCCGAGTTAGTCTTCCAGACATTGCTATAAGTTAAACACCCCTACGGTAAATGCCCACCCCCAGACATGGGCAAGGCGTTCACAGAAGGAGCACTTCGTGTATATTCACTGCGAGAGGGGAGGATGCATTGAGGGGTGCAATTCTTCGTCTTTCTCAGATCCATATCCGTTGGTTCTGTCCGCACGTTATCGTATTTCCCATTGCATCTTTACGAGTATTTCCACATTCTGCGCATCTGTATGTTGCAGACAGATTTATTTCGTACAACTTTTTATTTTTAGCGATGTTATTTTCCACGGGACGGCTCAGGAAAATTATAAACAAAATTAAATTTCTTCTTACTAGTGGAGAAAACTGAGAGCTGAAAAAATCTTTGATCTAGTTTGTACGGGATGAATTCAGATGAAAAGGAAATCTCATGAACCACATCGCATTCTGATAAAATTTCAAACACATTCAGAAAAAGACGATCGCCCCTATTATCAGAACAAATAACAGATCAACCAAGAGAATTCTCTACCTGGCCATATCAATGAAAGAGAAGAAACACCTGGATGGAGGGAGATAGGAAGGAGCACAGCGAGATGAAGATATTTTGGAAAAAGAAGAAAACCACATCTGATCAGTTGGGCATAACGATGGAAGATAAAGAAAAAAGTCCGCAACACAATGAAATCTGGTCACTGGATATGACTTAGGTGAGAAATCAGTGAATTAATACATTTTTTTCTATTTGCACTAGAGGACAGGGTGAACAAGTAACCTCAATGACGTAAACAAGCGTGAAAGTTGTGTGCGGTGCAGTTCATTTAGTTGGGAGCGGCAGATCAATCTGTGGAAACTGGAGTCTGTGAAAGGCCACGCCTTGCTTGCAGAAGTGGGTCGTAACGCCTTTCGCACAAGACGTTGCCAGCATCCCCTCGGCTTTCACGGTATCTTCCGAACAGGAAGAAACAGCAAAGACAGCTGAAAGTGTTGGCAATATCTTCCGGGAAAAAGTCTCTACAGTCGAATGACAAGAAACGAAGGGTGGACCTACCAAACTCCCTCTGAGCATCAGATTGAATATTTTCTGGGTGAAATATCGCGGTAGCGAAGTTGTCAGAGTCTTGATTTCGCAAGGATCACTAATAACAAACATTATGTTATCGTTCACCTACGCTGATAGACTCGTTATATTCTTGTTTCCTTTTAATCGTTTTCCACCGCTCGTCCAGCCCGTTAATTTTTCTCGAGATAGTAAGTAATTCACACTCTTAGATGCAATTAGTTAGTTATTTTGAAAGTTGGCTTTTTGTGTGAAGTAGGACTGTTACAGTATACACTTATCAGCCAGATCATTATGACCACCTGCCTAATAGCCGATATGTCCGCCTTTGGATAACAGCGGCGACGCTTCTTGGCATGGAAGCCAGTGAGGCCTTGGTAGGTCGCTGGAGGGTGTTGGCACCACATCTGCACACGTAAGTCACCTAATTCCCGTAAATTCCGGAGAGGGGGACGATGAACTCTGACGCCACATTCAATCACATCCCAGATGTGTTCGATCGGGTTCAGATCTGGCGAGTTGGGGGGCCAGCACATCAATTGCAACTCATCTCTGTGTTCGTCGAACATTCCATCACACTCCCGGCCTTGTGACGTGACGCATTATCTTGTTGAAAAATGCCACTGCCGTTGGGAAACATGGTTGTCATGAAGGGACGTACGTGGTCTGCAACCAGTGTACGATATTTATTGGCCACCATGGTGCCTTGGACGAGCTCTACCAGACCAATGGATGCCCACGTGAATGTTCCACAGAGCATAATTGAGCCGCCACCAGCTTGTCTCCGTCCCGCAATACAGGTGTCAAGAAGATGTTTCCCTGTAAAACGACGGATTCGCATCCTCCCATCGGCATGATGAAGAAGGTATCGGGATTCATAAGACCATGCAAAGCTCTGCCACTGCGCCAACGTCCAGTGACGATAGTCACATGCCCATTTCAGTTGTCGTTGCCGAAGTCGTGGTGTTAACATTGGCACATGCATGGGTCGTCGACTACGGAGGCTCTTTGTTAGGAGTGTTTGGTGCACTGTGTGTTCAGACACACTTGTACTCTCCCCAGCATTAAAGTCTGATGTTACGTCCGCCACAGTTCGCCGCATGTCCTGTTTTACCAGTCTTCCTTGCCTACGACGTCCGATATCGGTAATGAGGGGTCGCCGCACAACACCTCGACGTTTGGTTCCGCCACTTGAAGACACTCACCACAGCACTCCTCGAACAGCCGAGAAGTCGTGCAGTTTCCGAAATACTCTTGCCGAGCCTCCGGACCACCACAATCTGCCCACGGTCAAACTCTGATAGGGGGGCATCCACAAATTACGTGAGGTGTTTTTCCGGATTTCTGGACCCCCCCCCCTCCCCCCTGGTGAGATTTCGTGAGATATGGCCGGACCCCTCCCCCCCCTCTGGTGAGATCTGGTCCGTGAGAACCCCCCCTAGAAATCGCCCTGGAAACTTTTGTAGACTTTTGTAGACTTTTTTTTTTTCTTTTTTTAGGTCACACCCTAACCGAAATACTCTCCTCAAATCGACTTTGCCGCAAATTGTAGACCTTTTTTTTGCTCTATTGTCCCCAAATTTTTCGCAAAATCTCACGTGAGATTTCCGTAGACCCCCCCCCCTCCCCCTTGGTGAGATTTCGTCGGACCCCCCCCTCCCCTATTTCACCTCTCGTAATTTATGGATGCCCCCTAGGTTGCACGCCTACTCCGTTCTAAACAAGGATATCACGCTCACTGATACTACATGCACCGTGCGTTTGTGACTCGTCAGATGACGCTGCTATCGACCGGACGGGTTTATATCGATAGTAGGAAGGTAGTCATAATGTGGTGGCTGATCAGTGTATAATGTTTCATATAGGGAAATACGTCTTTGGTAGTTCTTTTTTAAGTAAACATACTTATTTTTATTTATAGATATTAGTCGATATTGAGGTTATTAAGAGGCGGGAAATTACTGGGGGCAAAGAACGGGAAGGAATTCGACAATGGTCTTTCACCTGAGGTGATTTTGGGAAACCATGGGAAACCGAAATCAGGATGGGCGGATTGAGATTTGAATCGGCGTCTTCTCGACTACCTGGTCCAAGAATTATAGTTCGACAACCACGCTCGGTAACAAAGAAGTCAACCTCAATATGCTACCAGCGAATTGTACAGTTCTTTGGACATACTGGATGGCGACGTGGGGACAAACTGGAGGAAAAAATAATAATAATTCACGTAAAAAGTATGTAAGTGATCACGTAGAAAATTCCCAATACGATGACTGGACATGACTGAACAAAAGCATATATTAGCTTAATTATACTGCTAAGCAGAAGACCGAAACCGGTCGAGAGGAGATAGCTTGTACAGGGTCACCAACTTTCAACCCTAAAATATCGAATATCGAAGGGAGCTACTTCGCTTTCAGTAGGTTTTTTAAAATACATAATTTTCCTTGATATACTATTAAGAGTTGCGCTAAAATTCGTGCACGTTTCTAGAGGTTAAAATTCTTTTTAAATTTGTCACGGTTCGTGCGGGAGACCTGTAAACTGTTTTCACACCCCTATAACTTATGCAAAATTAAATTTCAATAACAGATATTCTAGTGATTTAACGCATAAGGATGTATTGAATGTGCAACAACTGTAATTTTTTTCCTTTTGGCTTTACACCTCGTCGACGTCGAGGTCATTAGAGGCGGATAAGAAAAAAAGGGGGGAGTGTAAGAAGAGGGAATGAATTGGGCAATGACCTTTTGAAGGAACAATCCCATCAGTCGCCTGAGGGGATTTCGGGAAACCATGAAAAATTGAAATCTGGATGGCCGGACGGGTATACTAACAGGCGTCCTCCCTAATGCAAGGCCAGAGCGTTATCGTTCATCCAGCGGTCGGTAACAATGCAGTTATATGCAGCTTATAACATTTCACAAAAATATCGGTGTAATGGATATACTGAAGTTTTTACGAAAAGCATTAAGACATATGAATTCTAAAAACGAATGCTAGACCAGTTATAATTATGAGCCTCCCCCCCCCCGCCCCGGTATTGCAGCACAATCAAAATAGTGAATAGGAAAGTTACACCTGCTTAGTTAATGAAGTCTGCAATAACAGCTTTAGCGTAATTACCTGTTGCCACAGGAGTCTACGAATGAGTTATCAGTGGACAAACAGATTGTACCTAGTCGTCACGCGTAGAAAAGCTATTTCAAAATATAACAATTTATTTAGCTGTCATTTTAATTTTAGAAATATTGTGAATATTATACATGTATTGGTCATGTGAAGTTCACTCAACGAACTTGCTCCAATGTAAGTACATGTCAAGTTACTTCTAAGAACATGGTTCTATAAGTTTATCGTTTATTTTACTACGCTTCAGTCCGCAGCAGTGAGAATTGTGTAACATAGTTCTTAGATGTCGCTGAATCTTAAACACAAAGGCGAAAGCAACACTATGCTGCCTTTCATCATTCTATTTTATTACTTAAAAAAAAAATACTTGAAAATAAAATTTGCCCGTTTATTTCAGACTGTAGCACTCGAACTAATCAACACATATGTTTCCCTGAAATGGAAAAGCGTGATTACATTTGTTAAAAATTTTCATTTTCCCGATTATTCTCTTACACATCACTAAAATTTATAGAGCAGTGGATGCACTTTAAATACAGCATTGTGCCTCTCGCTCATATGCTGGACTTCTTTTTTAATATATATAAATATAAAACCATATTGCAGAGTGCTTGTTTGAATTAGTAATTTTTCTAAACGCGAGACCTTCAAATTTAAGTATGTTAAGGGGCTTCTCAAAGCCGGTGTTAGTGCCATTAAATTCCTAAGTATGAAACGTATAAGTAATCAAGAAACATATTTCAATCAAACCACGAGTCTAAAATAAACCAAAGACGACTTATAACTGAAAACTTGTTCTTATTGCAGATGACGACTGCATAGGTATTGATGCCTTCAGATTTTTCTAATGAACATATTGCAATATATCTCTCTGATTGTAGTAATTCATATTAGCACCAGGCATAGCTACAATATTAGCAGACTCTATTCAAGAGTTACAGACTATGTGTGTGTTCTGGAGGCTACATGTCTCAGAGTTACTAAAGTGAAAAAGTGGAGGAAAATTTTAAATTCGTACAATCTCAAGAATAGGCGATCACGGTATGAAGAGGCCGATCTACTTTCAGTCATTGTCATATGCAATCAGGACCGGCGCTATGAATTTCGGGCCCGGGGTAAAATGGGCGACCTTTTTTTTATTTATTTTAGCTCTACATACTAGCCGGGCGACAATGGGCGGATTCTTGGCTTCGAAGCCGCGGGCCCCTGCAGCCGGTGATTGGGCCCCCCTTCAGCCGTCGGGGCCCGGGTACATTTGACCCGCTTACCCCTCCCCCCCCTAACGCCGGCCTTGTATGCAATAATGTACCGCGGTGATTCAACCTGTAGGATTAAATATTCAGAAGAGAGTATTAAGAATAGTGTGTTGGGGAAAGCAGTACAAGTTCCTGTAGAACTGGGACTTTTTAAGCAATTCTGTTCTGTTTGAAACAAATAGTAAAAAACATTTGCGATAGCAGAAGAAAATATGATTTTCACAACAAATAAGAATAGTTGCCATTTCTTCAACAAGCTCCAAACACACGTTAAATGTGTAACAGGACAAAGGATTAAATTCGGGAAAAAATTTAAATAAATTCTTTCTACTCGTTTTTCAAATTTAACAAAATACTTATCTTATAATTATTTTCCATATTATTATGAGACATTGGAGTGTGCATCTAGTTTGTTAGATAAATAATTTAGCCTTAAATTGATGCCTTTTCACAACCTGCTGGTCCATGGAAAAAGTCTGTATTCTATTGCATTGCTGTGGTATACTGGAGACGGTCAGGTTCGCTATGATAAAAGAAATCTAGTTAACAATGCCGAGTTAATGACTTCAAGGAAGAAAAACTCGATTACCAAACTGGAAAAGATAGATTACAGAAACAGGAAAGCAATTGTGCAGGGAAGCCATTTATTTGTTTAAAGTCATCACATGTTAAGAGACGATATCTTCACATCTTAAGTTGGGTGGTCGCATAATGCGAACCACCTCAGAAGAAATTGCCCGTTTGTGCCGAAAATTTGTATTTGCACACAAACTATTTTTAATGTACAGCACTGAACGACGATATCGGGCAGTTTCTACGACGTTAATAACCTAATATATTTCGCATGGCAGCCAACCTTTTATTACGAAGCCAGTTACAGTAGCATTCAGAGGTCGGTTTTCATTCTGATTCAGGCTGCATTTCAACTTAACCACAACCTCCGAATCGCGGTCCAGGCTGCATTTCAACCTAAGCTCCGCTAATACTGATGCAACGTAAGGGACTGGCTACAATGCAAAGCACATTATTATTTATTAACGTCGCAGACGATTCAACAATCAATCTATGATACAACATGTCTGTTATCGTCGTATGATGCTGTACATTTAAAAACGCGTGTGTGCCGATACTTCTCCCCTACATGCCATATGGATACGGAATGCAGTTCTTTCCACAAAAAAATAAAGCCTGAGAAATAGCTACAGGCAACAAACAGGTAATAATACGTATTTCTTGAATAATAATCTGTACTAAACAGGCCATATTTACAACGATTTTACTCGTTTAGTACATATTTTAGTCATACAAATTTTGGGAACAGTTTAAATCGCGATACACGTCGTCACTAACATGGTGCTCGTGACAATTATTAATACTAATTGCTAATAATAACTAAATTCCTGGTGCCTTTACTCTATAACAAGAAAATTCTGGTACAGGCTGCATTTCACAATTTCAACTAATATTGTCGCTACAAACTCAAACTACGCAAACATGTAAATATATGAAACGCACGCGATCTGTATTTCTGGTAATAATTACCGTTGTCTATATCAGGATTCCTAGTTCGCGTAGGAGAAATTATCACAATTTCATCATATACTTATAGTATGAACTGAAACTGGACTAACGCAAAAGCAATAATACATTTACTGTATCGCGATATAAACTTGACAATACTTTCTCTGCATGTTATGAAAATATTCTACAATTACCAACTTCTAAGGCAGCTAACAGTGACTGAAGTGCTCATAAATATAAACATTTTAGGCTAAGTCACGTAATTTTTATAAAACAAAATCTACATTGCAGTACTTTTTTACCTAAAAATACTAATGAGTGTAAAAAGGATTATATTCCAATTGAAAGAATTTTTGTATCTATTAAACAAGCTAACATTATAAGTTCAAATTTGCGTATAAGTATCTTGAGGGTATGTTCATAAAAGACAACAAAATAGAGCTACATTTTTCCAGATTTTTTTATCCAAAACAATCTAATTAGTGGAGAAAGGATAACATTCCACCGGGAAAAAAAGCTTTATATCCATGAAACTGACAAACATTGTAGGTTTAAATTCTAGGGAGAGATGCCACCGCCTATGAGCTACAAAATTGTTTAAGTAAGTTTTTTTTTGTAAAACTAATAGCATGTTCAATAAAGATTTTTTTAGTTTCCCGTAAAGTTAGGTTCAAGGAATGTTATTCTTTTTCCACTCACCAAATTATTACGGATGAGCCACTAGCGGCTTCTATGCGCAACAGAGACCGGAGGCTAGCCGGCCTACATAAACACGGTGCAGCAACCTTACCTCCTGACTCAGCAGTGTTCCGTACACACCTACTGAATGGAGCAAGTTAGACCGGCGTGGTGTACTCGGGCAGTCAGCTGTTGAGGGGACTGTCCTCTCCCCCCTCCACCGTGCCACTGCGTTGCCAAGCCTCGCGGCAGGGTAGGAAGTCTGCTGCAGAACAATGATCACCGGCGCCGCATCACAGAGAAAGTAAACACAGCTGTGCGTGTCCATGTGGACAGATCAACTGCATTTGGATAACTTATTGAATTTATGCTAGTGCAGTTATTATAACCTAACAACATCACCTTGAAGAAAATCAATTTGAAACGATGCCACCGCCAGAGAGTAATGTTATACATGTCCGAAATGAGATTGAAATACGAAAGAAATCTCAAGTTCATGACAACAGCGGTGCCACGTTCATAATGACCTTCCCTATTTGAGATATATACTGACAGATTGTGTTGTAAATTGTTGTAAATATCATATAGCATCATACGCAAAATAAAATAAAATAACTGACAGATTATTTCTTCAATTTAATTAAGAAACATATCACCAGTACTAGATTAACCACGTAGCAGGAGGTAGCAAATGCTACTGGCCTCGCGCCTTCTGGGGGGCCTCGCGCCTCGTAGAGGGGCCCCGCGCCTAGGCTAGATGGGCGACCTTTTTATTTTTTTTTAGCTCTACAATTTTCTCCCGGACGGCAAAAATGCAGGGTCTCTTCTTCACATTTGCTACGGGCCCCGCGCTGTCTTAATCCGGCCCTGCATATCACATCAAGAGCTACACTACGTAACGGAACAGACAATCGTCCTCAGTAATATTTATGCAGTGAATATAATGATATTTGTAGTATCTATTCATCTATGAGTTGAGCGGTCTGATGGTTAAGGTGTCTGACTCGGGATCGAAAGGTCCCCGTTTCGAAACCCTATCTAGGCGGAGAATTTCAAAGATCCTTTACCCGACCTTCATCTCTGGCAATATGAAGATACGCTTCCGAGGTTTGGATTCCACGTTAAACTGTAGTTCCCCTTTACCCGGTAGGATTGCCTGGTTAGTTTAAGGCGGCTACAACAGGGTCAGAATGCGCAGCCAATAGGAACCCTGTCACGAAGTCATTACGATCATACGGAATTATTATATCTATGAGTTTTCTCCTTTGTGAAAAGAGAACATCATCTCAATTTAAGACAGATGACGCGAAAAAAGTAATTCTGGCAGTACTTTATAGCACAACGTGCTCCAAATATATAGTCAAGTCTATATTTCACTCACAACCATTTCTGGCACAAATTTGTACTAACGACCTCACTTCAGTCTAACCTGTCTTCAACAAATTAATGTTCTTTGTAGTCATCAGTTATACTCTATTTCAAAACAAATAATAAAATACACAATTGTGGCACTAGATGTAAAAATGATTTTCAGGTCATTCAAGACGTTGTTATTTGTTCAATACTGTGTCCGATATTCAGGGATACGTATATTTAATAAACTTCCAACACATCTTAAATTTCTAGGTCATAAGATAAAAAACAGGAAAAAAATTAAAAGATTTTATTACTGACAACTCCTACTCCAATGAGGAATTTATTTCTTGGGTATATACAAAATAATTGCCAGTGGTTTGTGTAAAAGTAGTTGATACAATTAATATACATATTATGTTGTGACAGTACATCTTCTGGTGTATTTATCTATTTTGTGAAGCACTTGTTTTTCTGTAAACTGACAACTTTCACATCCCACAGAACCAGTCTCTTATATTAAGATCTGTACGAAATGAATGTATTGTATTGTAGATGCAGCAGGCAACCAGTATTTCTGAAGATAGTACTGAGCTTGGTGGGTGAGCGGTTAACGCTCTGGCCTCGCGTTCGGCAGGACGGCGGTTCGGATCCCCGTCCATGCATCGAGATTTGGGTTTTCCATGGTTCCCCAAATCACTCCAGGCGAATGCCGGGACGATTCCTTCAAAAGGCCATGGCCGAATTCATTCCCGTCCCTCTCCCACGTCTACTGACCACGGTGTAAAACCCAAAACACACACACTAAGATCACGACACTAGAGTGAAGGTACTGTGGATGCTTCATATGCAAGGTTTTTATTTTCATTTAACAGAAATGGTTTCATCGGGGGCCACGACTCGTTTGTCTCCTTTGCAATCAGACCTTATGTCGTCTGATCTACTCAGCCACTATAAATTTCACCGGAAATGCCCTCATTTAATTCCATATATCGATGTAAGTATAAAGAGAGTTTTAACTGTTTATCCCGCATTGAAATGGACGTCTGAATCGATCAATCGTTCAAGTACGTCTTGTTCAGTGTCCCTTGTTCGCATGTAGACGAGCAAGTGAAAGATAAACGATGCGAGTGTGGAGACTTTACCGGTGTGTTGTTGCAATGTAGTAGCCATTGGTATCGATAAACACAAAGTCTTCATCAGATGTGATCACTTGATGAATACAGCAAACGTTTTATACACTACGTTTACCAAGAAAAAGTAATTCAATGAGGTTTCTGCGTGCATTTTCGGTGAACATTGTGGAGCTGCTCTATAGGAGACATTTCTGTGTAGAACTATTTTATAAAAATATATTAAGCAGGTATTTGAACCCTTTTCTGAGGTTAACATTAGAGTTTTAACGGAGGCCTCCTGCCATATCCCGTATATCCCTTCCTATGCACAAATGGTTACACATTAGGACTGATGTAATGTACCCTCTATCACCCACTTTTAGTGAATCGCGGAGTAATAACAGTAATAGTAATAGGTCATCTTTGCGTATGCAGATGTTCAGTGCTTGAACTCGGCGGATGCGGAGTTTTAGCGGAAGCGGAGGTGGAGAAACAAATGTATAATTTTTTATAATTTAATAAAGCATTGAAAATAAACTTAAAATCAACATAAGTATATTTGGCCACAAATTCTACAGTTTGCTTAAGCATCGTTTGTTTCCAGAAAATATTACCAGATTGATCTTTTTTTGACTCATCTTTCAACAACAAAGGAATGCTCTATGATTTCACGGATAAATTAAATTAGACTAGTGATCACCCAGCGATCGAAATTCGACCGTAATTCATTAAGCCCTCGAAATGTTGCTTCTTGCTTCTATATAAGTTCAGAGATTAATTTCGACTGTTTTGTTTCACCAAAGAAGACAAAGTAAGGCCGCTAGCTGCGCCATCTACCAGCCATCTGAGCGAACTACGTAGGTGAGAGAGCGTTTTATTTTACTTAATTTAATGTATTTGTAACGCATATTATATATAGATTTTAGATTCCTTCACTTCTTCTCCATATAATCTTTAACTATACCAAATTTCACACTTCTCCGTGCGCGCAATATTCTTAAAAATGTAACATAAGTTTTCGCTTAGCGTATTAATATATAGATACCTAACTACGCTAGTGTCAACTAAACAGTCTTTGTCGCATGAACTGTGAGGAGTTCGCGGCTGCAATTATCGGATCGATTAGCCCCTTTCCACCGCTATTACTGTTTTTTTTTTTTTTTTTTTTTTTTTGTAACTGCTTTACGTCTCTTTTTAACATCGAGGTCTTTAGAGACGGGAAAGGATGGGGGGCAAGGATGGGGGCAAGGAATGGGAAGGAATTCGGCCATGGCCTTTTGAAGGAAGCATCCCGGCATTTGCCTGGAGTGATTTGGGGAAACCATGGAAAACCCAAATCTGGATGCCCGAACGGGGATTCGAACCGCCGTCCTCCCGAATGCGAGGCGAGAACGCTAACCGTTACCCGCCCCGCTCGGTGCTATTACTGTACATAGAAGTTCAAACTTACAATTCGTCGCTTAACTAACGACACCATGCGTATCATTGTTAATCTTACTGCAGGATCATGAGATAAAAACAACCACAGTGTTGATGACCAATTACGACGATGGACTAAATTTTGCATAAAGAGGGGGGAAAAAAGCTATCTAACATATATCTTGCAATGTAAACAAACCTCCGTTACACCTTCGTTATACCTTCGCGTTAAATTTCGAGGATGCGGAAGCAGAGATAGGATTTCACGAGGAAGTTCCGCATTGGTGGATGCGGAGGTGGAGCTCCGATACAATCCTTGTTCACATGTGTTTAGAGTTGTTTCTTTATCGAGAAAAAATAATTTTTTACTTGCTTGTTATGTCCAGATCACTAATCGTTACTGTGCTTTTAGAATATGTTGAGGTTCGTTATAAATGTATAGTTAGAAGGGACATAATTACTATTACTTCTTATTTACTAATAATTTAATAGCACACGTAGAATTCCTCACTGCTGACTTTGGAAAGGGAGTGGAAATAAAAAAAAAGTTAATTAGTGAAACACTTTCCTCGAGGATTTGTTTTAAATATAAAGACAAAAAAGAAGTTATTATTTTATTGCTTTGAAATTAAAGTGAACATATGATAAAAGCAATGAACTCTAACTTTGTTCAGCTTTCGCTGGAGGGTCGTTACGGGTAGGATTTTGTTGTGGACAGTTACCGAACTGTTGGTATTACGCATCGTTGGTTGAGTGCGTCTTGCTGACGAATCAGAAAAGGTGACCGCAGGTTGTTCTGCGGCGTGTTGTTCAAGGTCAACCAGTCTTTAACTTCCAGACACTAACCCTGCCAAAACTAAGAGGAGGTTTGGGTTTAATGGACGCAAGAATCAAAACAAACGCGATGTTCATACAAGCAATGAAAAAAATTTCTAAAAACAAAGAAACAATTGCAGCTCAGTTACTGGAACACTACAAACCAGTGAGTATAACGGCACCTGTGGCGATAGTCCACGTCAATAAATCATTCCATCATATCAGGTTTTATTTCCTTGAATGCAGTTACATCATAGCAGCACGAAAGGATAACTTCCCCAAGAATTCCAAAGAGATATACACAATCTTGATGGCGCATAAACGTGGCAACAAAATAGAAAATAAATACCTGGATATTAACTGGAAAAACGTGTGGAGAATTATTTTCAAAAGGACAATCCCATCTGGTAACCAAACCCTGTGGTACAAAGTAGTCAACGAGACCCTGGCTACCAACGAGAAGCTACATCGCATACATCTTAAGGCAACCGATAGATGTGACACTTGTGGGAACACAGATACCCTTATACACCGTTTTTCTTGTGGAAAAGCGGAATCAATTTGGATGTGGACAAAACATGTGGCAGCGTATATTTTCAAAAACGCCCGGGGAAGTACTAACTACAATTCTAGCAAAGCCGGATATAAAGATTACCCCTCCAGAAAAACACAATTGTTTAGTATGGATCCTAAGTCAGTCAATGCAGGATATATTGCAGAAGACTTCCCAGAATTTAGAAGAATACCTGACTACGCTCAAAATAAAACTATGGAGCCTAAAGAAAACGGCGAAATATAAAATTAAGTTCGGGGGCTATCTGGATGAGATACTCAAAGACAAAAAGAACACCAGCTAAAGTTTCTCGACCAATGAATGACAAGGAAAGAGCTGCAGTTTGTTGATTCGCCATGACTTCGGAAGAGGGAGAGAAACAAGAGATAACCAGCGGATGAAGGTTCTGGTTTCGAGACGCCTGTTCGGGCTTGGTGGACATTGGTTAAGAATAATGGTGGTGTGTGTTTATAACGAAAAGGGGAATGAACTGTTGTTAATTTCTCGATTGAGTGTTTATGATGGTTTTCATGTGTATGTTTTAATAAAGTTTAGTTTTGGAAAAAAAAAGCTGTGGTGAGCTCTACCCTCTCGACGAGTTAACAGCACAATGTTTCGTGATCAGAAGTCACTGTCCTTTTTAGTTACTAAAACTATGTGGGAGAGCTAGGTTCTCCTATTGGTTGATATAAACTAAAATAAATGTCAACTTATTGCTACTCCCTCAAATAAGGCCTGGTTGATGTGATATTACCACTCAGCCAATTAACGGAATGTTTCCCCAAAATTTAATTCGGGCTGCATTCCACTACTCAAGAAACATTTTCATCGTACCTTCTTACAAATTTGTGGGTCATATTGACAGTGCTGTCTTATGGCTCCTTATTGTACCTTCGGGTAGTGACTAAGTTTTTTTACTGTCGAGCGTTTCCTGCTTGCGGGAGAAAACAGCTTTCACTTTGTCGCAACTCGTCGAAAGTCTTATGTCGATCTGCCTGCCTTCAATAACTCTCCGCAATGCTTCTCAATCCCGAGACACATGTGTTACTGCCACCGCATACTGAACGGCGATGCGTTCCTAAACCATTCATCCGATTGTGAGGAAACTTTGGTGGGCTGTTACGTGTGCACCTGCCATGATTTCTGAAGAAAAAAAATAAAAAAACCTTACCCCCTCTCCCTTTTTATAAACCTTAATTTTTGCAAATGGTCTTTTTATATCCGATTTCGATGAAAATTTGCACAAGTATACTTTAAATTATTATTATTTCCCTCCTTACAGAGGTTTTACTCCAACACAATAATAAAAAATTCGGAACACAGATCTTGGCTTCATCTTCTCAAAATATTTCTCTAGATATTTCGATCTTGTATATCTTCGTCTTCTGCACTAAATCTTCCCATTGTTGTTTGTATACTTTGGAGCCAGGTAAACATAGGGCCTCTTCTTTTCCTCCTTCCTTTAACTTCCCATTCCTGAACTAGTTTTGGTATCCTAGTGTCTTCCATCCTTTTTAAGCCGCGTTCCCACGATCTCTTGTAACGAAGGCGAGACGAGACGGGACGGGACGCTATGGAAACAGGGCCGCCTCTGCTAGCGGAGATGAGACGCAGCTACCCACTCTGCGTCGGTAAACATCACAGGCGTGGGTAGTGGAGCAATGTTGCCATCGGTTTGCAGCAGCGGTGCGCACCCCTTCTGTTGCTGTAAAGTGCTCTGTGCCAAACGACACTTGGCAACGTGGTGGGGAGGTGGCGGCGAGGTAAGCGAGGGCTAACCTGCGGCGCGCGCTCGTCCCTACACTTCGGCTAATGAGGTCCCGTCCCGCCCCGCCTTCGTTCCACGACGTTGTGGGAACGCGGCTTAAGAAAGGCTTGGCAACTTTGGCCGAACTACCCAAAAATCTGGTGAGTCACAGCGGCGACAGTCAGGCGGTCGCATACAATGGACAGATAGCCTCTCTTGTGTAGGGATAACGTGTTCGCTCAGGCAGAAGGCCGACGGCTTAGGGAGTTGAATGTTGTGCTTGGAATCTAACCCCGAGAATGGAACTGCGGACTTCGTGCCAAAACCTCCAAGTTTGGAGTGGGTTCTGACTTGGCATCGAATCCTCCAAGGAATCGAAAAGACGGACTGTGGCGGTGAGGTCGCCTTGCAGCTAGTCTGTACGCGTATTGCCCTTTCCGCTGTAGCCAACACGCTATAGCATTTTTGCCGTCAAGGAACGCTTCTCTCCATAACGGTAATTAAAGTGATACTTGCCTACAGTCATTGAGAAGAAACCCTGTAATGACCCTTCAAAGGATCGACTCGGTTCAGTAGGGGCGGATAAAGTATTCCCTGCACTTTTTTTGAGCGGGAGGAGGTTGATCTTTGGGTGGTTTGATCTCCTTGATAATTGCGTCGCGAATCGGTCAAGATCACAGTCTCCTGTGCCTCGCTTTTTAGATATGCCATCCGGATTTTGGTTTTCCATGGTTTACCGAAACCACTCCAGGAAAATGCTGGGATGGTTCCTCTTAAAGGCTATGGTCGAACTTCTCCCCGATCCTTATCCAATCCTCTTCATTTTGGCTGAAAAGGGTCTAGTAACCTTACAACAGCCCGCCTCAAAATCACATAAATTTCCTTTACTGGAAGAATCGAGAGTTGTGATCATTAAAACTTATACATCGTTATTCAAAACAACGTCTTGCTTAACCTTTATAGAAATTCAGGTTCATGTAAATGAAGATTTTTTAACAGGCTACTGTACAATCGTATAATAATAATTTAATGAAAATGAGAACTGGTTTACTATTTTGTCTTCCTGGTTACTACGCTTGTTTATTGAATGTTTTCCGTCTTTCCTCTCACGGAGCGAAAATGCGTTTCAGCTGAAGAAGTATTCTGTGGTGCTCTATTTACAGCTGACTTCCTCGGAGAATCTCGAGGCGCGAATAACTTTCAGCGGAGCTCGGCTCTGGGATAAATGTATACCACATGGAACTTTCTTGTGTAGCTCTCCGACGCAGAGAATTTGTCTCGGAGCTGTTACAAGACGCTGAGCATAAAATTCAAATTGCGGCGAGGGACGTCGTTTCGTTGTTGGCGCCAGTTTAAACAGTTTCGAAGGTAATTTCGAGGGATATATGTCTCATAACAGCGGAAAAGAACTTCTCCAGTTTTCTGTACCTGTGTTAGTTGTGCGAGAAATAGTAACTTACTGTTGATGGTTTCATGCTATGATATTTCTAAGAATTGCTCGGGCTCTGGCGCCGATTTCACAACTATACGGCTGAATGCGTACTTACAAATAGCTCAGAGATCGTAAATGCTGTTCTATACGCTATTGCCTAAGGTCGTAATAAGTCGGCTAAGTGCGAGTCTAGCTTTGGGTAGTTGGTTTTTGTGCTCTCATAACATTGAATAATACCTCAAATGCGGTAGGTCAGAACGAGGGCGCCTGACGCAAAAATTAACACTTGGCATACACTGGTGAGCCAAAACATTACTACCACTGCCACCCCTAGAATGAATACTTTTTTTTTTTTGCTTATGGCTTTACGCCTCGTTGACGTCGAAATCATTAGAGGCGGGAAAGTATTGGGGACAATCCAACAAAGTAAATTATAAAAATTAAAACTTATATAAAATCAACTGAAAATAATAAGAAAACTTTTTAAAAATGATACTAGAAATTTTTTACAAGCATTCGGAGATAGAAGTGATGAAATTAAACAGTGTCAAGCAGCCAAAATTTCATTGAAAACATCACAGCTTACTCAGCAGTATGAATTAACCTTTAACTAACATATTACGCGGCCTACTGCTTTCTATCCTATAACAACAGTAATTCAATTCACGCAAAGCATTTTCATCCATCAAAACGCCACACATTCAAAGAAACAAATATACAAATTTACAATTATCTACTGCGTATCCCTCCCAGACATAAATGTAGTTAGTTTATAGTTCTACAATTAGTGGGAAGCTGGGTTTAGGGCTATTACAATGTGCCTACTCGGTCGGGAACAACACATGCCTTCCTAACAACGCGTTTTACTGCTTCTAGGAACGAGACAGTAATTACATCTAAGGAGAATATTCGCAAAGCCTTTCGCAGAAAGGATCAATACAGACCAAGAACAGATTGCTTGACAGTTACGTAACAACAGTTTACGGCCCGTGGTAACTTTTACTGTGTGATTCAAGCCGAAGATGAAGCAGAGCAGTCAAGAATACGACCTAACTTTGTTCCTGGCGGTGTACCAGGAATTGCTTGGAAACTTCAGAGAAATTTGGAAAAATTAATGCTTAATTTATTTTTCTATTGATTGTGTTTGTATCTTCACAAGGTTGAAAAATCAGTCACGTTTCTACGTAACGCAGAAAATGAGACCAATAGTTTTTTTTTTAAATGAACGTTTTAAATTTTTTTTTTAAGTGAGACATCTTTGGGCAGAGGAGGGATTTTTTTGCGCACTTAAAATTTTACGCATGTGCACTTAACGTTTTGCGCAAGCGTACTAACGTTCTGCATCTGCGCATTTAACCTTTCAGCGCATGCGTACTTAACATTCTGCGCTTGGGCACTAACGATCTGCAACTGCGCACTAACGTTCCGCACATACACACTAACGTTCTGCACATGCACGCTTAACGTTCTGCACCTGCGCATTTAACCTTTCAGCGCATGCGTACTTAACGTTCTGCACATACGCACTTAACGTTCTGCACATGCGGACTTAACTTTCTACGCATGCGCACTTACCGTTATGCGCAAGCGCACCAACGTTCTGAATATGAGAACTAACGTTCTGCACCTGCACCTTTACCTTTCAGCGTATACTTACTTAACGTTCCGTGCATGTGCACTAACTTTCTGCACATATGCATTAAAAGTTCTGAACATGCGCACTAACGTTCTACACTTGCGCATTTAACCTTTCAGCGTATGCGTACTTAACGTTCTACGTATTCTCACTTAACGTTCTGCACATGTGCATTAAACGTTCTGCGCATGCGCACTTGGCGATGCAAGCATCTTCGATAGTGCCGCTGTCGTTTAAATTCATGTTAAACAGAGAGTGATCGCTACATTGTTGTTAGTTAGTTCACGTTACGCATTACATTTTCTATGCCTGTATATGTAAGTCTAAACATATGTTTCATGAGTGTATCTAAACTATATCAAAAATGTTGATGCTTAATTTGCTTTAATAGTCAGTGAAAATCATAGGACGATGTCAGATGGTACATTTACATCAGCGGGAGTCGTTATTATTACACACTGATACACGTAAAAATTGATTTTTTGTTTTTATTTGTGTTTTGTTTATTTATATTCGTTCGATGTAGATGTTTTCATTTTATTCTCTGTCGCTGTTGTAGTGAGGAAAGACAGTTTCATTTCTTGCGCGTGTACACACTGATTAACGCACCAGTTTTTTTGTTTTTTTAAGGCGTTTTTGGTCTCGAAGATGTAAAGGTCATGAGAAATATTGGATATTTTTGGCACGGATTGAATACCTGTCTTGTGGTTGAAAACAAAATTAAATTCCGTAATCTGCGTTGTCGACAGGGCTGAGGGAGGAAGACCCGAAACTGGGATTACAGTCACGGGCAGCCCAATTAAATTCGGCACCATATGTTAGAAGTAGCGAAAATCAATCTCGACCGTTAAAAGTACTCGTTATAAACTGTAGAAGTGTTTGTAATAAGCAGCCTGAGCTTGAGAGCGTTATTAGTAGCACAGAAGCTGATATAGTATTAGGTACTGAAAGCTGGTTAAAACCGGATATAAGTTAAGCAGAAATTTTTAACCATAGCATGAATGTTTTCCGTAAGGATAGGTTACATTCTAATGGAGGTGGTGTATTTATAGCTGTTCGTAAACACCTGTCGTGTAACGAAATAAATATTGATACCGTCTGTGAAATCCTATGGATTAGACTAATAGTAGCTAGGACAAAACTTGTAATAGGGTCTTTCTATCGCCCACCAGATGCAGATGTAGGTGTTGCTGAGGCCTTAAGAAATAACGTAAGTAATATAGCTCGTCAATTTCCGGATCATGGAATAATACTAGGAGGCGACTTCAACTTGCCGTATATTGACTGGAGTAATTACGCCCACGTTACTGGTGGCAGGTATAAAATATCCTGTGAGATTATTCTCGACCTTTTCTCAGATCTTAATCTTGAGCAGCTCGTCTCTTAACCAACGCGGTGCGACAACGAAAACGAAAACATTTTAGATATTATCGTTACAAATAGGCCTGAATTATTTACGGATATTTCTACCACCACGGGAATAAGTGATCATAAAGCTGTAATTGCTACAGTAAAATTAACAGTCGAGCGCAAAAAGAAAAAAGAAAGGGTCGTTTACAGGCTCGAAAAGGCCCCAAAGGAGAGTTTAAGAACGTTTTTGAGGGATAAATACATTACCTTTGTAGAAGGAAGAGGCTCGGTTGAAGAGATGTGGCTTCGATTCATAAATATAGTCAGGGAAGGTATGGACTTACATATACCGAAAAGGACAATCAGGGACGGGAACGATCCCCCATGGTATACACGTGAAGTCAAAAGGTTACTTAAAAAGCAAAGGAAGATTCATGCACGCTCAAGAAGGACGATGTATAGGAGTGATTTAGAAAACTAGCTGAGACAAGAGGACAGGTCAAGAATGCGATACGCGAAGCCTTCAATGACTTTCGATGCAACTCAATTTCCAAGAGCCTCATTGAAAATCCAAAGAAATTTTGGTCGTATGTAAATAAATAGGTGGTTGTGACAACAATATGCCAGTTCTACTAAAAGACGGTCGGGAAGTTGATGACAGCCGCGACAAGGCTACCGTATTTAACGCCGAATTTAAAAATTCCTTCACTGACGAAAACATGGAAAACATTCCCGTTTTTCCACGGTGTGTTGAATTTGAAATGGATCCAGTACAAATTGATAGTGTAGGCATCATAAAGCAATTAAAGCTCCTGAAGTGGGGGAAAGCGCCGGGTCCCGATGGTTTACCAGTAAGAGTATTTTCGGAATACGCGGAAGAAATAGAACCATTTCTGTCAGATATATTTCGTAAATCTTTAGAGGAAAGAAAAGTACATTCTAACTGGAAAATTGCGCAGGTGATTCCCATTTTCAAGAAAGGAGATCGGAGAGATCCTAGGAATTAACGTCCGATATCGCTAACATCTGTTTGCAGTAGAATTCTGGAGCATGTCATATGCTCTAACGTTATGAAGTTTCTAGATGAAAACGAGCTACTTGCAGCATACCAACACGGATTTCGGAAGAACCGATCATGTGAAACGCAACTGGCTCTATTTTCGCATGATGTAATGAAAGTTATTGATGCGGGGTCACAAGTTGATGCTATTTTCTTGGATTTTCAGAAAGCTTTTGACTCTGTACCACACAACCGACTCTTAGCGAAGATCCGAGCGTACGGTATATCTGATCAGATTTGCGAATGGATACGCGATTTTCTAACTGGTCGGTCACAGTATATCGTTGTAGACGGGGAAGCCTCTTCTAAACTAGATGTTACTTCGGGCGTTCCTCAAGGAAGTGTAATAGGACCACCTCTTTTCTTAATTTTTATGAACGATCTCGGTGACAACGTTAATTGCAGGATGCGATTTTTTGCTGATGATGCACTTATTTATAGGGAAGTGAGGTGCTCCGACGATTGCTTAGAAATTCAGCGCGATCTGGATGTTATTTCGGAATGGTGCCGTGAATGGCAGCTTACACTTAACTGCAAAAAGTGCAAGGGAATGCACATAAGTAATAAAAAGACCCCGCTTGCTCTGGAGTACAAAGTTAACAATTCAGTTGTTGACACTGTAGATTCCCTGAAGTATCTAGGCGTAACAGTACAAAGCAACATGAAATGGGACTTGCACATAACTTCCGTTGTAGGAAAAGCTAATTCCAAACTACGATTCATAGGACGTATTTTGAGAAGTTGTAATGCTCATACAAAGGAAATAGCGTACAAAACACTAGTGCGTCCGCATTTGGAATACTGTTGTGGAATATGGGATCCGTATCGCAAGGGATTGATTGACACATTAGAGAAGGTGCAGAGAAGAGCCGCTCGATTCGTGACTGCTAGTTACAGTCCTTACGTAAGTGTCACAGAACTAATTCGTGGGTTGGGCTGGGATTGTTTGGCGGACAGACGACGTCGTTTTCGTTTGAATTTGCTGGAGAATATGCGATAATCTTTAAGTTACGAGTGCAACGAAATACTTCTTCCGCCAACCTATTTAGATCGCAATGACAGGAGGGATAAGATTAGAGAAATGATATGCCGTACTGATTCATTTATGTATTCCTTCTTTCCTCGATCTGTTCGGGATTGGAATGCGCAGAATTAGGATTGGTGCTTAGCACCCTCTGCCACCCACAGTATTTGTGATTTGCAGAGTATAGATGTAGATGTAGATAATAAACAGCAAAAATAGAAATTCAAAAAAAAAAAAAAAAAAAAAAGAGGAAAGAAGATGAAGGGGTGTTGGTGGTTTCCGGGGAGTGGGGTGGGGGGTTTGTTCGGTGACGTAAAGTGCGGAGCGAACGTATATCACTCTACCAAGGTAATTCTAAGTTAGAACGCGTAATGCTGGGAAATAATTTCGAAGTTTAAACACCCTGATCGGCACTTTTTTTTGTGAGACGGGGCAATAAGTGAAGTTTAGGGCAGAATGTCCTGCACCCAGATTATGGCTGCGTCATAGAAGTTCATTAGGGAGCGTACCTTGCCCCACTTTGGCCTCCTCTGAAACCCGCTCCCCCCACGTAGCCTGAAGTGGATTTTGCCTCTACACCTCCCCCCCCCCCCACCCACTTTCCCTCATGGGCATTTTGTACTATTTTATCTTGTCAGACTATCGTAAATTACATACGGAGATAATTAAATGACGGAAATAAATATTCACACGCTGTTGTGTGTTCCGTACCTTATTTTAACTGTGACAAATAATATGAATGAAAAGCTACGTGGCTTGGCTCCGAAACATTCCCCCTCCCCCCTCCCCCCAGCCCCACGTAGTCCAGCTTAGCTTTCTATTCAACCCCTACCCCTAGACCGAGACAAGTAGTTTACGGACACTACTGTGCTGCTCTTCCGCCAAGCTAGTACTCAGTACATAAAACAACGGCGAATTCTTTTGAATGTCATTCTTACATGCTCAAATTTTCAACTCTTCAAATTGTGTTTTTGTTGTAAGTTTGATCTGATCTGCTCGAACAGCAGAGTTAAAACTGATAATAGCGATCCGACGAACCATAGTCGACCTAAGACTGATATACTCGTATATACACTGTTCATTCCGAACTCCCGGCTCAAGGACATGTTTCCCTTGTTCCACTCCTCTACCTTCCTACCTCTTCGAACTGACTGCTGTGTCCAGGAAGACGGGTGACAAATTTCCCCTTCCATGTGGGGGTAAGGGCAGCGGAGTGGGGATAGAGCGGACTGACCTTGAACCGCCTCTGTTAATTAACGGACTATAACAGAACTTCTAAGCTGGTTTCCCGAATGTAATATTTAAATTGAAATTAAACCTGAAATTTTTAGTATCTTATCATTTCTTACATAAAGGATTTTCCACTGCGTTGTCATATAAAAGTACACAGATCTTATTAGTTTTTAGCACATTATGATTCTTCCATTATTAACTTCATTTAGTTCTTCTTTTAAAGTCTGCTGGGTGAAGCGAACAGTGTCAAAATAATAAAAATAATAAAATAGTATAATATAAATATAGCATAAAATAATATAAAATTGGTGACATTAGGCTGGGCTTCGACTCTTGTTATGGAATTGGAAGGAAATCTACTTTGGCCTTGATGAAAAAACTCTAAGTGCATTCTCCTGGAATGAAAAACTGGAATTTGGATGGTCACTCCGGGAATCTCCAGAGTAGATTCGATTAAAGTTTTACATTTTTTAACAGAAAAAAGATATATTTAAACTACTGGAAAGTCTATGCGTGTACATTAAAAGGCAAAGAGAACACATTTATAAATAATCGGCAATCAATTATAATTTTTGAATTCGAATGCCCCTTATATTTTTACTTCTGTAGTTCAATTTAAATTCTTGTTATTGGTTAATAAATCAGCTGGTAACACACAGATTTACACAACTCTCCAAATGACGTCTATTAAGCAGTTTGAAGTAACGGTTTTAGATGAGCGGATTATTAATTGTTCGCTTCATACTGATGACACAGAGGTGCAAATAATTATTCAAACCATATTCAACTAAATAGGTGTAAAAGTAATTACTATAAGTAATACTAAGGGGATTCAATCGTATCGTATGATGTTAACGATAATTTACGAAACCTGCTATTTTACATCAATTTTTTAGATGATTTTGATCCTCTTTACGTTTTTTTTTTCATTTTTCCTGTCATCAGTCTTTCGACTGGTTTGGTGCAATCCTCCATCCCTTCCTATCTTGTGCTAACCTCTTCATTTCTACATATCCCCTACAACTCACGTCCTCAATTATCTGCTTCATATATTCTAATCTCTGTCTTCCTCTACAGTTCTTACCTTCGACTGTTCCCTCCACCAGCAAATTAACTAATCTAGTATGTCTCAAAATATGATCTAACAGCCTGTCTCTTCTTTCTGTAAGCTTCTTCCACAAACTTCTTTTCTCACCCATCATTTCCAAAACTCGTTCATTTCTTACTTTGTCTGTCTACTTAATTTTCAGCATTCTTCTGTAGCACCACATTTCAAATGCTTCAATTTTCTTTATTTCCGGTATTCCTAAAGTCCATGTTTCGCTACCATAAAGTGCTGTGCTCCACACATAGAGTTTTAAAAAGTTTTTTCTAATTCCTAGATCAATATTTGAAACGAAAAGGTTGCTCTTTTTCATGAAAGCTCTTTTTGCTAGTGCTATTCTGCTTTTACATCATTCCTGCTTCGGCCATCGTTTGTAATTTTGCTTCCAAGTAACAGAATTCACTTACTTCTCAAATTGTATTCGATCCTATTTTTATATTTAATCTACTAGTATTTGTATCATTTCTGCTACATTTCATCGCTTTAGTCTTGCTTTGATTTATTTTCAGTCCAAAATCTTCCTTCAGTATTTTGTAATTATAAAATAAACAGTACAAGAGACTTTAACATTTTAATTATAATTCATTATTTATTGAAAAAGTAAGATTCTTCTATGAGCGATCTACCTGAATCCAGACATAGGTGAATCCCCATGGGGGATGTTTGTCCTTCTTTGGGGATGTCTTGGAAGATGAAATGGGGTGGTTTTCCGTTGCCTGCCCCAGTGCGGCAGTGTTCGTAATTGTTATTGAAGTGTGTGTGTTCATTGTAGAGTGTTCTTTGTGCTGTGGATGCGAGATGAAGAAGGAAGGGGATGAAACATGGCGTCGGCCCACTCTTTCCAAAGACGCCAGGCTTAACATCCCCATACGACGGACGAATCACCATCAGCAATGCCGTACGTCCTCAATCCATATAAACTGTGGAGATGTTTAAGATGTAACTCAGGGCTTTGGTGCAAAATTTGGTTAAATAGGGATCGGGTATGTCCACGTCTCCTACCCATCCAGCCAAGTCCAGAGGTTTAAAATTTCCTCCACCACTAGGACTCGAGACAACTAACCCCCTGTCAGCGCCGTACACCGTCACAGTACCGCAACGAACTAAGACAACGGGGCGTGCTATAATAATATAGAAGTTTAAATTGAATAAGTTTACTGCAAAGTTAGAAATACAAACTAAGCGGTCATTAATACTCGTACTTATTGCTACAGTAAGATTATACTGAATGTGTGACATTGTAATACAGGTATCACTGTCTAAATAATTCAAATTAATAGTTTTCGAGTGTTCCCATGCGGAAATTCGCACTTTAGAGAAAGGATGTACGTAAATCAAAATCATATGAAATGATTTTTGATTCAGCGTTATCCTCGCGAATAAAATACGATGAAGCGTGCCACCAGGTGTAGCGGTGCTTGGTTGCTTTTTTTTAAATTTAAATGGCTTTTGGCAGCTGAGGCCATACAGCCAGCTCCAGTGAATTAGTTAAATCCAGTGTTTATATAGTCTTCAAAGTGCGGACACCACAGGACGGACAGGACACACACACAGACACACAACACTTAAACATCCATGCCCCCGGCCGGATTCGAACCGGCGACCTTCAGCACGTGGAGCTAGCACTCTAGCCCCTACGCTACCGAGGCCGGCTTGCTTGGTTGCTGCCCTGTGCTGTATCTAGTAGTTAGAAACACAGTCGCGAAGATGGAGCCACAGGCAAAGGACAAGAAGTGCTACGTTATATAGGAGCTCCTCTCAACTAAAAACTGCTTGAAAGAAAACTGGGCTTAAGCTTCGAATTATAAACAAACCGTACAATATGCACTTCGAAATTAACAATTCATCAGAAGCCGAGAACAGAATATTTCAAAAAAATACAGTTTTAAAAAACTAAAAAATATATTTTTTAGCAATGTGAACTAATAAGTAAAAATAATAATTTTTTCAACAGTGGTAGGCTGCCCCACAATTCAGTGTAACTTAATTTTTTTAAGAATACGCTTAAAATAAGAAAAAAGTCATTGGCTAAAAAATGAAGTTTAATATACAAAGCGTAGGGTGCTAGACATCAGTTATCTTTTTTTTATTGCTAGTTTTTCGTAAAGGCAGAGTAATTACAAAAATTACTCTGAGGGCACCCCCCTTTTTTAAGGACTTTATTCTTAAGCTTATTAAATTAAGATATTCTGAACTGTAGATCATTCTGTTGCTGTTGAATAAAATATTTATATTTAAAGATAAAACCGCGTTTTTTGAGCTATAATTTTTTGAGTCTTAGCATTATATGTGTGATAACGACCATGTAACTATTTTATTCATGTTCGTGTAACATAATAATTTGATGAAACGCGTCAACATTACATGGAAATCTCCCTGCTAGCTTGGAGCAATTAAGTCATTCTTTTAGGAGAGCATCCAGTGACTTTACATAAGCCATTCCAGCAGCGAAGAGACTAATTGTTCGAAATCTAAGCAGACTTTGTTTAACATAAGAAGCAATTTTGAATTTCATGTTTCCATTCTGAAGAACGTGCCGATGTGGACGCCTGTATGTTTGCAACCTGCTCAACACTTGTGTCCGCATGATTGTATAACATACACTACTTTTTTCTGCTGACAAAGTAATGAGAATACCGGATCATAACTATGAAATTGTTGTATTGTAATTGGTTCTTTATATGTGCACAAAATTTCAAATAATTCGGTGGCATGGAAGTGGGTCTAAACTGAATTGGAAGATTCTATTAATTCATACTGTAAGCGTTTATTATTCGTTTTTCGAATATCGCCATAATTGAATTTTACAATCTTACAAGACTATTAAGTATATTAAGATTAACAATTAGTACTTATCCTTATTAGTTTTCATAATGCGTAATATTAAACTGATATCCAACATTCGCAGACCACATATTAAATCATTTTACTTTGCCCTCAGGCTACATACATATTATGTACAAACATTAATGTATTTTACCAAGTTGATCCAATCTTCTTTCAGGCGTCCTTTCCTAGAAACCTCTTCTTTATAACTTTGACACTCCATATTAATGGCCTCCATTAATCAATTTCTTCCCTACATCATTATCCTTGCACCAAAGATACTACTTCATGCCTCTGGTGACATCTTAGACCCTTTTAACCAAGGTTTTCAGAGTTGATACTGCACTTTATTATCCTATATTTAAACACATAAGTTCACAATAATCGTCTTATTCCTAAGTAAGGACTATGTATCTTAAAATACGTACACGTACATAATGCTAATATTAAGAGCATGTTAAAATTGTCCCTCATTTGTCTATTTTGGTTATGCATTGTCAAGTACATAACTATCTGACATGTATTTATTTAACAAATTTTTACTATTAACAATCTTTGTTAGATGTATGTACTTTGGCGTTATAAGATCACGTGACTAGAGAGGTTTTGATGGTGTAATGAGTTTCCAGAAAAAAGCTAGATGGAGGAAGTAGATAAAGACCGTTGTTATTATTATTGTGAAAAAAGATGAACATAAATGTATCAAGTATTAAGAGACCAAAATAAATAGCACTTTAAAATCTTATATATATATATATTTTACTCTGTAGCCTCCACTACCTAGCGCAGACCGCTGGTGTTTGTGTGTAGTAGTAGCATGGAGTTTCCCGTCGTGCACAACGTTGGCCGAATGTCGGTAACTGTGGGGATGTGGGAGATATGATGGTTGAATGTGGTCTACCTGGAACATTTTCATATTTCGACCAAAGACATGTGTGTCCGTATATTTCACTTTGCTGTCACAACTACAAAGCGCAGACCATTGGTGATTGTGTCTGGTAGTGGCCTCGAATCTCCCATCGTGCACTATGGTTGTTGCATGTCGGTAGCTATCAATCAGAATTCTTTACAAGCACAAACCAAGTCGTGGGCACCAGCTATTGTTGATATAATATTAATATAACTAGCCTCAAAGCCTGCTAGAAATGACGGGCTTAACGGAGTGTTTTAAAAAATAGAATTGTTGTTATGTAATGCGCATAACCTTATTTTGTAATTTGTACATATTTCGGTCGTAGTTTACACAGAAATATAGATGGAACTTCTACTGAATGAATGATATCAGAATTAGGGAACCAATTAAATTAAAAATAAATTTGGAATCCCAATACCTTTTGCTAAAGCGCGTGATATTTGTTTTATTCCTGGTCGGGGTCACATTCAGCACGATAATTACGGAACTACTTCCATCTGTATAAAAATACCGTAAGCTCAGTAACTCGGAACTTATGAGAGCAGCTTAAATTATTTGTAAAACAAAATTCATTGTGAATTATTCTGAAAAATAAAGTGTGTCAGCTGTCATTCTGGGCCTGTCTACATTTCGACATGACCACAACTTCTACTAATATTGCTGTTCAAAATTCATAGATCCTATTACCCGTGTACGAATACATTCACTGCATTGCGAACTAAATTTGACCCACTGGAAATATTTACATGTGTCTGATATAGTGACATCAGTAATAAAAGCAACTAATAATTAATATATTAATTTAAACGCAGTACGTACCTTTATTTCAATGTTTCGACAAATTATTCCTTCAAGTATATTATAAAAGTGACATAAAATATTTACATTGATATTAATATCTTGTAAGCCCGTCAAAAACGAAGTGTTCAACGCAGTATTTTAGCAATTCGTTTCTTCGTTAACTAACCACAATTTTCATCATATAACGTTCATTATCTTGAAAATGATATAATGTAGATATTTTTTAGCTTACTGTAACAACGGTATTGCTATCCAGAGTGTATAAGAAAAGTGTATATCGAACGAATTTAAATAAGAAAAAGCAACTAATAATTAATATGTCGGTTTCAACCGAATACGTACTTCTCTTTCAGTGTGACAGTTATTTATTCGCGGATGCATAGCCAAATAGAACTATTATTAAATAACGTGGATAACCTCAAACTTCTCCGTTCGTTGTTTATTGGACAGCGGAGGCGAAAAGTATGACGTCATAGTCCAACGTCAAAGAGTGACAGATTACCAAAATTGCGTTTTATAAGTATAGATATAAAGTTTAGTATAGTTTTCCAACTTCGTCAGCCGGCCAATTAATTAATTTAAAACCAGTGAGAGAAGTAATCTAATTTATATACCAAACCATATAGCATGAAAGGAGAAAAAGGGTTTATCACGAAAAATCATTTTCTAGAAATAATATATTGTGGTAAGACCGACGTATGTGAGAGTTCCATTCAGATAAGTCGCGTACTGTTTCGGTTTTAACAAGCGACCGTTAATTGCGTCCGGACTGAGTGAGAGTTTTGTAAGGCGCGAGTTCCCTTCAGCTGTTTAGCCCTCTCGCGGCAACGTCTGCTTTGAATGCCAAAGTGCCCGCGCGCCTAATGGCCAAGTTTGTGTTTTACGGCTGGGCATATTTCGCCGAGGCGAGCGGAGCCGTGCAACGCTCATTGGCAACATATTAGCCCTGCCCCCTTCCCGCAAACCCCTTAAATTAATCCCTGCTGCGGGCCGGACCGCTCCTTTACTCGGGGAATTAAACAACATGAATTAACAGCGCCCCCTGCTTGCCACTCGCTTTCACCTCGCCTTCCGTTCCGCGTCCTCCGATACTGTGCTTCTCTTTCCCACTTTTTACGCTTTTTCGCGCATTTTTATTCGAGTTTAATCAGCCGGCTTCGGCCCGCAGTTGAAGAAATTAGTGGAAGAATATTACATCGACTTCGCGGTCGACCGCGACCTGAAAGCATTCATTTTCGTCCTATTGGCCGTGTACAAAGTGTTAATTAAGGGAATGCGGTGATGATAGATGGAGCGTAATTAAAATGAGATATAAGCGTCCCGGTGAGTCTTTTGAAACTTAAATATTTTGTATTTAGAAACTTGATCTACGCACAAGACTAGGCTGCGATGGAATTGGAGCTTTGAGCAGAAAAGTTTCTTTCAGAAGTTCATTTAGAATCACTTACTGTCGAACGGAACTCTGATCTACAATGCCACACTGACCAAATTAAGAAAGATTGTCGGAATATTTTGTTTAAATGAAACTCTTTGAAACTAAAATTCTTGCCATATCTTGTCTGCTATAACCCAACGTCAGATTTTAAGTTACTGAACTTGCGACTTTATTTTGTTTGGAGAGTTACTATTATTTAAAATATTAATTTAGACGTTATAAGCAGCAATCAGAAAGAGAGTGTACGATGTCTAACAATTTAAATTCGCGAACTTTCCTCGATCCGTCCAAATTCGTAAGTTTACCTAACGTTGGCAGAGTATATCAATGTCTCATACCTGTGTTGCAAGGGAGGTGCTTCTAAGATGATTGTAGTACTATTGGGAAACAAGATATGTAGCTCTTTTTATTGGATCTTGTGAGGCAACGGGCTTGCCTCCCCTTAGTGTTAGGGATTGGAATGAGTTACCAAGGGAATGATGAATAATTTACCGAAAACGTTAAAAGAATTTAAAGTTAAAATTTGTAGAGAGCAAATGTAGGTGGGTGCAGGAAGGGAGGAAGATGGGTGTTTAGGGAAATTGCCACCGGAGCGTGTGCTCCATTGCAATTAAATTAAATGTATTCGTGTAATTTTTAATCTTGCATTTTTATCAAGCGTTTAGGTTTTCGGAGGTTGGCAAGGCAGATGACACATAAAGAGGAATACATTGTATCTTTGGAGCAATAAAAATGAACGGAGAGATTATTATTATAGAGGGCGTAACACAGAGGGCTTATAGAGTTTCAGGCGGTACATTAGAGATGTTAATTAAATAAATGTTAATGATTACTGAATAAACTTGTAATACAGTTACTAATAAAAGAAGATTTGGATTAATTCTAATTATAGAAGAGTACCAATTAAGGATATTTCTTACAGTCAGTGCACAAACTTAGTTGTCAATGCCTATGTTCTGCTTACTAGAATCTCAAGTGTTACACATTCTCCGGACATTGAAACTTCGTCGTAACTGTTGCAGTCGTTGGCTGGAAGTGATGTACAGAAGTCGTGCGAAACCAAAACCTTCGGTTGTGAAAATGAAAGCATGTTAGTCGATCGACCTTATTCGTGTTCATTCAGTGAATTTATCTTGTTGAAGAAAAAATAATAATAAACCTTTAAGAATAATTTATCATTACTTTAAGTTTTTTGGCTTTACTGCTCGTCGATTGAGGTCATTAGAACCGTGACAGGATTTTTGATAAGGAGTGAATAGTAATACGGCTATGCCAGTTTGAAGAAACCATGATTTCGACGAAACCTTAAAAACGGATTATTTTTGTTCGGAATGAGGATTGAACTCATGTTCTCTCGAACACCAGGTCCAAGTGAGAATCGGGAACCGCTCAGCCACCAGGCTATATTTTAGTCATTACCTTCGTAAGTTTACATTTGTTTTCAGTGCCTTGTCTTTCATTCTTGTCTAATTGGCTAAGCTTTATTTTCTCCATTCGTATTAAAACCCAGAAAATAAATATTTTATGATTTTAATCGATCTTTTGTGTTTTATTCCTCTGAATTCATTTTGTTTACTTCACGGATGATCTCTTTGCGCACGGTGCAGTGAGCAGCTTAGAACGACTGCTGGCCATTGGAAATTTCATCTTTGGCTGCCGGTTGAGAAAGCATTTATTCAAAACCTGCCATATGTTAATTGACTGTTTAGTTGTAGATTTAATTTTCATTTATTGAGTCAATTACAAAGGCTTGAATCAATAACACTAAGTTCACTGTCTGCTAGACGTAGTATTTCATACATAAAACAGATCTTCATCCAACCAGATGCCACTTTTGCAATTTCACTCTTGCATTTGTGCGATTTGACTCTCTTCGGAGGACACGTACGAAAATAACACACGTGTGCACAGTAAGGAAGGAATGTATCTCACAAGTGTAGTCCTATTTTTGAGCAAGTATCCTCTTGGATGTCGCTCCACTTAAATGAGTACTAATTAAGTAGTTATTTTTTTTAAGATGAGTGCTCAAGTCGGCCACATGTTCCAGAATACAACAAATCTTTTCTTTAAATAAGATTTAGAATGTTGCTATAACTGGTTTCTAATACTATGACTACTACTACACACAGACACGTGACATATAGAACGGCTACCAGAGAGTATTAGTGTTGTTGCCAGGCCTGGTAGGGCACATAAGGGGCGGTAACAGCGTCGGATGTTGACTGATCTCTAGGGTTCGGATCTTTAGGAAAAGGCATATTCTTCTTTTAGAGCTATAATGCTGAATTAAACACTAACTGAACGTTTCTGATTCTATTTTAATGTATTTTATGTAGCATATAAATGCATATTCAGACAATTTTTCTAGTTTTGGTCATATTACGATAGTATTTTGGTCATATGGTCATATTTTGAGGAAAAATCTGGTAATTTTTAATAATACCGGGAATTTACTAGAACTTACAGATGAGACGAAATTAATATAATTTTTCTCAGAACTGTTGTAAGGTATCCCTCATTCTATTGTCAAGATTTAGTTAGATTCCGGCCAAGTTTAAGGTTAACTGTAGTATCCGATACCACACGTAAAGTCGAGATGACAACACTTTCCATACACTAAAGTGAATAAATAATCCATAACCAATGTAAATAACATATAAATGGCATTAAATAAACGATATTCCAGCAGGAAGCAAGTAATAACATATAAAAGTAAACTCGTAATACCAGATACTGACATTGTTTAACGAATTGTTATGAACCGATTTAAATTAAGGAAATGATTAAAATGAGTAAATACAGCCACTAAATAAACCTTTTATCATGGTTAATAAACTTTATTTCAGAGATAAACAGATAGTTTCAATGCCAGTCAGATCTAACCATTAAATTTTAGCATATACCAGATTTTGGTATTTCTGAAGCGATTGTCGTCCAGTAAAGAGTGTCAAGAACTAATAATAGCCAGGCCTAGAACTATTATAAGCATAACTTCACATTTAAATACAGTTTAGCAGGTATTTTAAAGAAATAGACTGGATGTTTGGATAAGTAAACTGAAGTAGTATGAAGATATCACATTGTAATGAAATTTGACCATTTTAGAGTCCTAAAAGTGAACAGAATAATCCCTGAGATAGTCTAGTAGGATAATTAACAGGTTTCTGATAGTTTTCAAGCATTTAATAGTCATAAGAAGTAATTATAAAGAAATTTGATCACTAATTTTCTTAAACAGTTCACATAAATAATTTGAGGTCTTTTAAGTAGTTTCAGGATTTAAAAAGTAGACAAATATAAAGGAAATAAACTAATCTTTCAGTGCTAATAGGCTTTAAGCAGTTTCAGTCCGTAAAATATGAGATATCAGTGAATAAACAGGCGCTGGTAAACCAACTAATTTGTTCAACTTTTCGGAATTAATTCGAACACTTATAAGCCATTTCCAGAGCGCTAAGAACATGTAAATGTTAGTAAACACACATAATTAATTTTCTAAACACATTTAAAGACATTTTACTGACCTTCTGTCTGGTAATCCAATCACAAAGTAACTTGCTATAGACACTGCATATATAAAATGCTTCTACACTGACTTTAAACACAGTCACACAGTATAAAGTAGCTAATAAATTAAAACAGCCATAAAGAGAAGTAAATTCAAGGAAATCTGATAGTTTCCAACACTCTAAGTATTTTTAAACGTAATCTGAACACGTAAAATAGAACACCCAACTTCAACATTTTATTATTCAAAAGCCTACTTTAATTCCGGGTTAAAAAGTAGATAATCTTAAAAATCCATTCTTTTAGCTTCCTACACATTAATTCCATGTTATTCAGAGCAGTAGAACCGACGTTATAGGTTTTCTAAATTCACTCGACATCAAACCCACGTGTAAATAACTAAACAATTTATTGTGTCTCAGATATGGCACTTACAAAGATGAAATAAACTTTAAAATACGCAGTTTAATTCAGGATACACATTGATAATTTTTCCGGCGTAATAATCCATAAAACTTCAGAGTTATAACATGAAAACTAAATAATAATTACAACTGATTGTTAGAAATTACTGGTTTTACCATAACTCAACGGATTTAAACAAAGTGATATTTTGGGAGAATCTAAAATCGGGAATAATATTTTAAGCCTAAGTTCGAGTTAATAACTACAGCTAATTTAAAAAGTAACATAACATTGACTAACGCCGTAAGACTTCGGAAAATCAACCATTTTGACAATTTTTCTGAGAGACACAATTGACACGATATTCGGACACTAAACACTTCAACTAGTAACGCACATCACTTTCCCCATTCCCTCGACGAGATTAAACTTATAACAAGAAAGTTATTAGAGTAAACAGTAGGGTATGTATAGCAGCGCGGATGTACACTGTAGTCATACGGCATCACGTGAGGCAAGCCTATATAAGTGAAGTGGCCAGGGACATCGCTACGCTTGGCGCGCTTGGTCTTCAGTCTTAATTACACCTCGGTGCTGAACGCACGTTCATGCTAGGCGGTCTGGAGGGAGGTGGTCATGGGAAGTTTTCACATCATGGCGTCAGGCTGGACACGAGTCTATGGATAGGACGCGTTAGTGGCGGCCATTTTTAAAAATTGGGGCCATCTTCATTTCGGACCATCAAATTTCTGGACATGTAAATTTCGAATTTTTGTTTTGTTTCACCTGGGGGATTGCGGTTTGTGCTCTTGATTCTCAACTTGTGATTTTTGGTGAAGATTAATATCTGATTGCCTTGCTAACTGTGACATGTAACATTTACGTAAAAATTCTGAGAATATATAATCCAGTGATTCAACTTGTGACTTTCATTTATACAATAGTACCCTTCTTGTGGTGGGTTTAAAACTACAAGTGGCGACTGTGGTCAAAGTTAACAGTTAGCATAAATATTTTAACACGGTTACAGAACTTTCTTGTGGACTTAGAATATTTTGGAAGACAAACTGGTTCAGGTGAATTAGTCGGTACCAACCCCCAGTACCCGGCTTTTCCCTGACACTGTATTCCTAATATACATTGGAGGGGGAAAAAAACTAATTGTCACTGAATTGGTCAGGATTCACCAGTCAAGAACTAAGTTATATATTATAGTAATTATCTAAATGTAATGTTCCGTTCGCCTATTAATCTCGAAATACAGCAGCAGTATGCCTGTGTCGATCCGCGTCAGTCAATATATCACTGTCACCAATACTTTTGAAAATAATTCTCAGTCAGTGTTAAATCTGAAATTGATCAGTGAGTACCGCCATGCTGAAAAAAAAAAAAAAATCTTATAGTGCGGTGTTACCGAGTTACATAACAGAATTTGGATAGGAGTATTTTAGTACGGACGAAACAGTTATTTTCTGTAAATCATGTTAAATTAAAGTGACTTCAACAAAGTGGTGTAATGGGTGCACGGAAGCAAATTACGCTGTTACATGAAAGCGACAATACTAGATAAAATAAATGATATATAATTGAGCATGTTTTGATGCATAGTAAATTTAAATGTTTGGTCATATTTTGTCAATTTTAGATCATATTTACCCTCTTTACCCTATATTTTTTTGGTCATAAAGATCCAAACCTAAGTGATCACCGTGAAGGACATGGAGTGCGCGTACTCGTGTGAGACAGCGTTGTCATCACCTGACAGAGTTTGAGAAGGGAAACATTGTGGGTCTCAATTTGGCCGACTCATAGAATAGTGCAATTTCCCTTTTGTGGGGTACGCGGATGTGGTAGTGGCCAAATGTTGGAGTGCATGGCAACGCGGGTATACTCTTCGTCAATGTTCCGGTCAACCACGTTTGCCCACTACAAAAAAGGATCACCGTATCATGCACCAACAACATCGTAACACCTTCATATCAGCGCGTGCCATTCGAGAACAAGTAATGGACTCCCTGCAATAGCTGGACTAGGAAATGCATTTGCTGCCATTAACATCACAACATAAATGGGTACGTTTGGAGTGGTGCTGTGGCTGAGAAGCATGGACTGCTGATGAATGGTGTCGCATTGTGTTCACCGCTGAATCGCGGTTCTGCTATACCTCGCATGGCCATCGTTGGTGCGTATTGTGGTGACCTGGCAAAAAGCTAATCCTTCTAATGATTCGGAAAGGCAAGGCGGTTTACACCTGGCGTCATGGTGCGGGTATGACTTCTGGCCACGGCTGGCAGTGATTAAGGGCTGTGTCACCATGTGTTACCTCTCGTGCGACAGTATCATGGTGGAAATTACAATAGGACAATGCTCGTCGACATACGTCACGTGTCTCTATGAACTGTCTGCGTGATGTTGAGGTACTCCCGTGGCCAGCAAGATCCCCAGATGGATATCAACGATGGAACATGTGTGGGACCAGCTCGGACGTCAACTCCGTCTCAGGATTTCAAGGACCAGTTACAACAGTTGTGGACCAGCTTGCCTCAGGAAATGCAACCTAGCCAACCTACCCAACCGATTCAGTTCATGCATCCAGGCCGGAGGGGGTGCTACGTCATACTGATATGCGGGCTCATACTGCCAACATTCTTGTAAACTTGGCTCGATTTTGTAATCACTGAAATGACATCATATGCCCTCTCAAGGCGTGAAGTTTCATTTTGTTTCCTCCTCATCTTCTGGGTGCTTCACTTTTTTTTTTTGGTCAGGCAGTGTAGATTTTAGGAAGGATTTTACAAATTTGAACTAAACAGCGCCAAACAAAATAGTATACAAGAATATGTATCTATTTTCGTTTGGGCCAACCAGGACCACGTTAAGCCTTTGTTTGACTTAAATTTTGCTGTGGATGTCTACACATCAGTGGGGACCTACAGTTTAACGTGGAATCCGAACCACGAAAGCGTTCTGGCGTACTTCACGTTACACAATAAGTTCTGTAAGTTCTGCCAGAGGTGAAGGTTGGGTTTAGGGTTTATGAAATCCGGCGTTTCGGGTTTTTTTTTGTTTTTTTTTTTACTTACAATTTCGTCGACGGCTAAGGTCATTAAAGGCGGGGTGGGACTGGGGACATGGAACTGGAAGGAATTTGGCCATGACCTTTCTGAAGGAAGCACCCCGGCATTCGCCTGGGGTGATTTGGGGGAAACCATCGAAAACCCAAATCTGGATGCCCGGACGGGGATTCGAACCCTCGTCCTCCCGAATGCGACGGCGTTTTGTGTTAAGTTCGGGTGGGTAGCAAGCAATTTGGGATGAATGTGTCCCTCTAAAATGTTATTTTCCCTAAATAATAATAATATTATAATCATACAATGAAATTCATAAGAGAAATTCATAGGGTTAAAAACTACAAAATGAATCTAAAAAATTTATGATATAATTTATTCAAAATGTTTTAGTTGAACAGAAAATTTATTTTTTGAATTTACTCAGCATTAATTGCGAAATGTAAAAACTGTACTTCCCTTTGCTTGTTTGGAAATGAGCCAAATCTAGTTTGTCGGTGAGATTACCATATACACGTAATATTTCGATTTTGTCGAGTCTATCTCGCAACATAACAATGTCGAGCTCGGTTAAGTCTTGATTAGGCGTAATACGGAAAAACGTCGTTCACTCGAACAGAACATCCTTAACTACTAGATACGGCATTTTTAAGTCAGTTCGCTGGATGAAGTCGGCATCTAAAAAATTTAATTCTGTCATAACCATTGCCTCAACAAAGTTTCCGGAGCTAAATGTATAACCATCTTAATTTTTTCCTTAATCCCGATGACCACAATAACAAAACGGTTTCAGAATCTACAAGTAAAAAACTAAATAAAAAAAAAATCCTAGCGAAAATAATGCCCTTATTCTGCTGTAACATGCTTGCCATCCAATGAGCCTACATAATACTATAAATTTCACTTTAAATTAAATCAATTGCCTTTTCCACTTGAGCGCTGCATCTGATGTCCAGTGCAGGAGTGATTGAATTAATCGTTGAGAACCAAAGGCGGCGACAACAAAAGAAATGCGAGTCGCTGCGTCCAGATGTACGGTGCAGCATTTTCGCTCAATTCGATGCGACTTGACGCGGCGCGGCCCGCCCTAGTGTGCGCTTACCTTTAGATGTACGATATTTTATCGTAGCATTTTTGCGATTGTTTGCCGTCGATCGTGCTCAGTAGGAGAGATCTGGGGAGGCGATCTCTGTTGAATCATCAAAGGAATTTAGTGCGAATGTGGATGTGTCTATTTTACCACACATTTTGAATTGTGAAATTAATATGCTTAAATGGTCTGCTCTCTCTTTCTTTCTTTCTCTCATTTCTTTCCTTTATGGAAGCTCAATCACTATCAAATTCCGGGTGGGTATTTTACCCACCAAGAATTTCCTGGATGGGTTCTGCTACCCACCATACCCATATTGTCCGCCGGCCCTGGCCGAGACAGGGATTCAAACCGGGTACCTTTCGATCTCCAGTCAGGCACCTTAACCGCTGAGCTAGCAGACCGCTTAGACAAGAGTAATTATAATGCATTTTATATTTTAAAATTCCTTTAGGTTAGTTTTGTTGTAAGATTCCTTTTGCTGAGAGATAAGTAGGTCAGTTCTCACGGGGCAACTCACTAAGATACAGAATGGGACAGCCAAGCGGCGGGACACCGCAAATGGAAGGTAAATATTAATCTAGCAGATATTTAATATTAATTACGCAGACATTGAATGGTCGGTAACAAGAAGTAGCGTGTGCGGCCGTATCATGGCTCTTTATGACCTGTAAGTTTTCCTCAGGGAGCAATTAAGCATGAATACATCGCGCCCACCAACCTACCTGGGACTTTGTTCTCATTAGCTGAATGTGTTACCTCGCAATTAACACGGAGTTTAATGCACTGTTTTAGCACCGCGGAAACGAGCGGGTAAACTTATTAAAGCACATTAACACCCGGGTTTCCCGAAGTCTTGGATTAACGTTTGCTCTTTTGAGACGGGCGGCATACTTTGCCACATAACTCTTCTTGTTAAAGTGAGGAATGTGTATTGCGTGCTGCGTTCTTGAACATAACTCTTCACTAAAACCAGTTGTCGACCAGAAACGTTGGAGAATAGAAAAAGTAGTAATGTTTCATTTTACGTTCATTTCAGAACCATTTTTATACAACTTGTCTTTTCCATTTCTCCCCTTTCTGTTTCCCACTGTGTTGGATATTCATAACGTCCGGTCTTGACAATGATGCTGCTAATTTCTGGAACACAGTAAGAGGGATTCTGGTGACAATTTTTTATCCGTTTTATTCATATCTTACCAGACAATAGTGCTAATAATTTCGACTCTGAGGAGAACTGTTGCTGAAAGTTGTGAGAGGAATATCCTTTTTATTTTAGGCTCTTTCTTAATATTCCAAGCCTATGGTGTAATAAGTTTTGTATAATAACTCGATTTGAATTTTGGATTACACCAAAAATGACGAACGAAAGCTTCCTCTCTGCTGGTCAAGATAAGTCGCTCTTTTGTAAACGATCTGCTTCAAGTTAAATAACTCGTCTAATGTTTTCCACTATTTAATATTTGTTTCAAAGACTGTATGAACCATTTACAGATAATTTTCTTTTTCTTTATGCACTAAATTAAAACTTTCATCAAGTCACTGTTGTTTTATGGTATAACAACCATACAATACTCTTTTTGTAAGGTCAACAATATTCATCATTGCCCAATCCAGCTTGCAGGCTTAGCTAACTTAAATATTGATACTCTTATGCTGAAGCCATACACTTCATATATTAACATATTACTTTACTTATATTAATACAAACCTACTATTTCTATCTTTACCTCACATAACTCCCATTTAGAAGAAGCTAATCATTTTTTTTAACAAGAAATGGGTTTAACAATACAAAAAGTTAAAAAATAACCTTACCAACATATACGAAATATCTAAACTAACATATTATACTACATTCAATTCCACTTCGTATAACTTTTTAAGAATAGATTTTCTTTGCATAAACAAGTCCAAAGTGTTTATTTATTTCAACTTTCACCACATTCACTTGTAAATAATTTTTTTTCAATTTAGTATTTCTTTAGAAGCACATTATTTCAGTTTTATAATTCGCTTTTAACATTACAAATATGTAATATAAATCACTGTTCTATCAGACTCAGTTGTCTCAGGTTATATTATTGTTGTATGTAAAAAATGGTGAACATTTCTTCTTCCCTGAGGCTTAAATCCACTAACCTTGTATTACACAGTATCTTAATATTTAAGTGAGTTTGACCTATTAGGAATATTTTTAGAGACTATGTTACCAAAATGATTATAATTTCATTTTAACAGGAACTATATTTAGCACAAAATGGGTGAAAGTTGGTTTTAGCAAAAAATTTCTGTGTAGTGTTACGTTGAAGCCATTCTTGATGTCAGTTAGAGTGGAGCTTAATTAATATGATACTTTGGCTACATTTTTCAATACTGCCATATATTTTATCATACTGAGCCTTGTGTGTTTGTCATTCTCTCCTAAAGTAATACTTGAAAATACATTAGATCTCAAGTTTTTACTATGACAAATGAATGACTGATAGAAAAAATGCCATCAGATAGAAAATTGCAAATAAGGTTTTAGAAGTTACTAATGGTGTGTTTAATTTCTCTTCCTGTTACAGGTGACTGTTTCTAGATAAATTTTGTTTATTTTTTCTCAAATCACACATTACATTTCTACCCACTTTTGTTTTTAAAGTCCAGTAAAATAGAATTAGCTAATTTTGAACACAAACAACTTCAGCCTGGAGTTGAATTCTTTGCCTATTTCATTTTACTTTGGACACTTTTTGAATGAATAATAGTGACTTAATATTTTGTTTGTGTAGTAATCTTATGGCAGACTGAAGCAGGGGCAGATCCAGGATTTTGGTTTGGGAGGGGTTTGAGAGAATTTTGGTTTGGGGGGGGGGGGGCTTGAGTTGGGCAAAGGGTAGTATTTATACTCCCCTGGAGCCTCAAATCCAGAGTGCTAAAAAAAAGATCTCCAAAATTACAACGTCGAGGTGGACCTTGATTCTTTTTTTTTTAAGGTGGGTGGAGGGGGGCTTGAGCCCCTTCGCCCCCCTCCCCTGGATCTGCCCCTGGCCTGAAGTTTTCAAGATAATATGTAACAAAATACACGAATGAGTAGGGTTATGTATAAAGCATACACTGATCATGACACCTTTATGGATACATGGTAAAAAAATAATAGTTTGCTATGAGGAAGGAAAGAGAGAATCATAATTGCAAATGAGCTCTTGATTTTAGACATAAATATGAGAAAGTCTTCATTAGTATATTAGAGATTATGGGAATGGGAGATATTGAACAACTTAACACAAAAAATTACAACAGTAAAAATTGCGACTAACCATGAGTAGATATCTAAGGAGGTTGCCAAAGGGTCTCCAGCACAAATGATTGTATTAATATGTAATGTGTTGCAATGATAAAGTACCTGAAACTCTTGAAGGGATGGTGTATTGGTTTAGTCAGCACATAACTCTGAAAGCTTACTATTTTGACTTCTCTGGTGAGTTTAAAAGAAAGTATGGAATGAAAATCTGCAAAATATATCACCTCATTTCCTAGTCATTTTTTTTTTTTTTGAAATGTTCAGCAAATATCTGTTATAAACAAGCTGCTTACAGGTTCGGAATATTATTAGTTTAATGTTTTAGATTTTATTCTTGACTTGGTTCATAGCAGAAAACTCTAAATACTCACCATCATCTAAGATGAGCAGGAGATCATATTCATCATGTGAACAAACAATTAACATCAAGGAATGCCATATTTTATTATCTCTCATCCTGACTTCATTATGGATGTATTGCCCATACTTTTGGGGCACTACTCAAACTGTGGTCTATATTTATCATAAACTATATAATTTTCTTTCCTTTTACCAAGCAAACACAGAAAAATATTCTCTCTAGATTTTCAGTATAATTATTATTCATCTGAAATGAATATAGATATTAACCATGAAATGTTCCACAGACCAGCAGTCCTTCTTCTGTAGGGACCTATGGAACAAGATTAATAAATAAAAGACATACAATTCTGAAGAAATTTAATGTTTCGACTATGCAACTTATAAATGCACAAGGAGCAGAATATTTCATAACATCTTTATTTAAGCTCTCATTCTAAGCGAAATTAAAAAAAAAACCACATCTCTCACATTTCCATACAACATTATGTAGATATTGTTTTGAGAGCATTCCAATTCATTATTTTATAGTGAAAGGCAATCAACTTTGAAAGTAGCCACACCATTACATGGTGTAGGGTATAACTGAAAAATTATTTCATTTATAGTTTGTATAATCCAGTGTGAAAAAATAATTCGTTTATTCCTTGAATCGCTTTTTCATAGCAGTAGATGGCTAAAGTATTCTATCACAACTGTAATAGTGGTAATAGTATTTTATAAATCTTTTCAATCATATTCATACATAAATCATACACAAAGATAGTGGAAATATTAAGTACAAATATAAACTAAGATATTTAAACATATTATTGAATTAATTAAATCACATCATCTAGATTAGCTATTGTTTGAAAGTATTCTCCTAATGAGTAAAAGCAGTGGTATTGCAGAATATGACATCAACCATTTTACAATGTTTTTGAAGATTTTTTTAAAAAAAATGTTCTGGGGTAATTTAAAAAAAAAGGATAATCCCTTAAAGAAGTAAACAGATTTACCTTAAACATGGGGCTAAAACTAGCTCATTAATCATTAAGTTTAGTATAATTGTGATTATAGTTTGTTTGATAAGTCTGAAGAAAGGATTGATAACTTTTTTATAATATGAACAAAGGTTTAATAAATTATGTAAACAAAATGTTTAGCTTTAGGACTGATAGCGCTAGTAGCTATTTAGGGAACAACATCTCTCCATTTTTAACGGGTCAATTTTCTAGAAAAGTTCCACATTAGTTAAGAACAATTATAATTTATCAGAACTATGTGTCAAGTTAGTCCACAAAAATCATGGAGAAGTTTTGTTTGTAGAATTATGTGTTTGAGTGTGACAGCGAAAGGAAACCATAACTTGCCAAAGCTGTCAGGAGAGTTGGTATAAAGTAGAAAAAGACACAAACACCAACAGAATTTTTTACTTCAGTCCATAAAAATCTAATGTGGTAGCTGTCTATGAATCAATTAATTTCTTTGAATTGATTGTTAAATTATTAGAATTTTGTTTGAAATGTACTCATACTCAATTCAGCATTAATGAAGTTACAGAATGTTGTTAAATACTTATATTTGTTTGTAGAGATTAATGACAACCAATTTTTTAATGATTTTTGTTTCTTTTTTTTAGTTTCTTTGTCAAAAACGATGGCTTCTGACTACTCTTGAGGCCAGCCTTATACTTAATTTCCAAGCATAGTGTATATACCGACTCTTGTATTTTGTAGCAATTAACCCTGAATGCACAGAGGTCTAACTCTAAAAACAAATATGATATCCATTAAGGGCACTAGCCAGTGAAACTGTCAAGTTTGATGCATCTTCTGTGTTAAGTATTTTCCATGAAAAGTGGTGAACATAATCAATTTGTGACAAATTTAAACTGAAAAAGTTCACTGTAATTGCTACATTTTTAAAAGATTTTAGCAATATCTTATAACTTTTTTAAAACAAGTAAATTCAACAGCACACTGATAAACATCCTAATGAGAAGGAATCATAGCAATAAGATAATGATTTTAACTGAATAAGAAATCATAAGAATGAAAGTTCTATCCATTAATATCTGTTTCAGTAGGTATGTAGGAGATGATTATAGAAACTTTGTAATGAGTTGCGAAATTTTACAATGAACATACCTGGAAATAAAATGTCATACTCTCAATATTGCTATTCATGTTTCTAAAAACTAAACTATGAGAATAATTAACTTGGAAGACAAACAGAATCATTGGTTAAATAGGAAGAAAGAATGCTTGAAAGAACAATAATTAAGGCTAGTGAATAAACTCCTGACTTACTGAACCAGATAAAGCAAACACAATATGTGAGAAAGTTTATGGTAAGGCATTTTACAAATAAAAAACATGTATATTTTATTTCTCCAATACAGACCCGAAACTTGAAGGAAAAATTAAAAGTGCAGCTGATGAACCTACATATTGGGTCATATATAATAAATCCTCAAATCTCAACCTAAGTCAGCATTTTCCTTTCCCCTAGGGCCTATCAGAAGTAGAAATAGCAAGGTTTGTAACTGCACTGAAGAACAACTGTGCAAATATGTGTGATAATGTAAGTAGTAAAACTCTAAAGATTATTTATAAATTTGAATTGCTCTAATTAAAGCACGTATTTAAGGAATTAACAGAGGACAGTTTCCACTTATATGGGATTCACAACATAACTTTTAATATTAAAAACTGTATCTTCAATTTTGTGAATAAAAATTGTATATATATATATATAATAGCGTTTGTGATGCCTTAGCCGTGTGATCTCCCAAGTTCATGCAAACAGCCATTATGAAAGGTTGGTTTATATTAATATAGATACTACAGGGGAACTGTTTTACTCTTTGTTCCAATCCATGAATGAAACAATACAGTAATAATTAGTGACAAGATTAATAGGTGCTGTAACATGAGATTGATTTAAGTATGGAAAATATGCAGATGATTTTCATTTTGCTTCCAACAACTTTCTTTTGATGTTATCTGAACAAAATTACATAACCAAAAATATTTATTTGGCTTCAAAAATAAGAACTGAACATTAGATAATTTTATATTCATTCACCATTACTTCAGCTGTTTAATTTAATAACATTTTGGATATTGCCTAAATATTTAAACTGATTCAATATCCAAAATTATTTATAGTTTATTTATCTTTAACTATTAGCCATTTGGCTAAAATTATTTTGAAATTAGTAATTACAATTTTTCTACAATACTCAATCATCTACTCTTTCTGAAAGCAATGATAAAACGCATTTTCTGTAGTACATTATCATAAATTTTGCTCAGGCAGGCATGTGCACAAGTAATTAAGAAAATGAAAGTTGTGTAAATTATTTGTTTTTAATTTAATAGGAATAATTTTATTTGAACTGGACTAACTTCATTCAGGACAGTGGTTGACAAGTATTAGAGTTAATGTCGGGCGATAGTTTGTGAGTGGTTAGCTTTTTTTTTTTTTAAACAACTTGATTGGCAGTAATGCAAAGTGTGTTTGCTTGTCTTTATACAATTTGATGTTTTTATTCTCTTTGTGTGTAATTTAATTTTGGAGATATTTGTAACTTCATAGCAATCAAATGTGATTCTATGTTATGTATGTTTCTGGAAACAAATAAAATTAGAGTGAAGAAAGAAATACGTGTATGTTAGGCATATATTACCAATGATGTTTTTATTGATATTTATAAACGAATGAGGAGCAATATGTGAGAGGATGCTTAGAAATCAGTACTTGATTTCAGACAAATAAGATTGGAAAGTGGTGATTTCCAGGCAAGGGACTGAAGTAAATTGATGAAGGAGGTCCTAAACAATTTACCCCATACAGTGAAAGAATTTAAAGTTAAAATTTGTGTAAAGCTAGAACAGGTAAGGCTCCATTTCCATGGTATAGACTCCATTTCAATTACTAATAGTATTTTTCTTTTTTCCTAGTTAATAAAGTAAAGGAAAAACAATATAGAAACAAATAAAATGAGAATACTTAGTGAAAAGATTTGTTGAAACTTTAACAGTTACCATATATAAAAAAAGAGAATGATTTAGATACCTTAATTGTTATTACTGAATTGGCAGACAAGTTTTTTTCCCATGTTGTACAGATAAAAACAAGTTATTTCCTCCTAATACGACTTTTTGTTACAAAAATCAACATTTTATTATTTAAAGCATAATTGAAACTAGAATGGTGACAATGATATTTGAAAATATCATTTATGAAAACAGTTATTTCATTATAGGTAAGTGATAAACAACGGTTGTTGGACAAAATGCTAAAACATGTGGGCATGACAAGGCTATAAGGTAAAAAGTAAATAAGATGGCTTTGCATCTTCTGTCCCAGAATTGACCGGTTTGGTAGCAATGGGATAATTTACAATACCTTATCTTAGCCTTGTTTATTGGAAGTAAACTTAAATTTTTATATGCATACAAATTTAAATAATACTTGTAAGATATCAGGTACACTCAAAATTATGACATGGCAGGAAGTATTTAATGTGTTTTTTTTAATTATTATTTTTATTTAAATTATCGTTTACAAATACCAAGACCACTGCCAACAGTTTTACTTATTTCTAAATAACTACTTTGCTCCCAGTTCTGTTTCTTATGGTGAAATCAGTGCTTTTGATTGCAGGTGAATGAAGTTGTAGATGGCCTACATACAACGTCACCTTCTTATGGTATGGATGTGTACACCATCATACAACACATTAACATTTTATGTATATAAGTTTCATTGATTACTAAACAGTTTAAAAACTGGTGTTGGTAGCCCAAGAGATGTATAGCCTACTATTCCTATTTGTGCCTTTAGTTGGTAGATTTAATTCTGTTCTCTTGAATAGCAGGTACCAAAACAGGCCAGCTGTCCTAATCTGTAAATATCAAGAAGAATATGACATAAATATATATTAGTCCATCTAATAGGAAAAAGTGATGACATACAAGTAACTGTATGAAAATTACTTCTTACTATTGAAACATGAGATTGTGCCTGCTTGAAGGAAGTGTAGAACTATATTGTAACCAGTGATTATGTTTAAACATTTTGATTACAACATCTACCTTTACTCTTATTAACCATTATTTTGGTCAGTGTTATTATGGAATGTACTGTCTCCAGACATTTAATCCCTAATTTCTAACTGGTCATGACTTAAATATTTTTGTTTCTTTATTGCTGTCTTCTTTGATTTATTTAATTAAAATTGAGAATATTTGTATGTGAAATGTCTGTTTAGTTGCTTGATTACTTACATAATTATAAACATATTTTGCTGCAGTATTCTCTGCTTAAATTTGTCCAGTAAAGTTCTTACAGGAGTCAATAGATAAAGTTCTGGATTAATCCCTGTGAAGATCATATGCATTCAAAATATGGGGGTAACCTCTTAATTATTTCCCAATATATTTTTTTTTTACTAAAATTTTAAGTAGCTCAGTTTCTCTGCGGACAGCAAACATTAAGAATTTTCAGTATTATTAAATATTCTTGGACAATATTTTTACTGAAAAAAGGAAATAATGCTTGTAATTCTGATAAAATGAAAAAAATCACTTTCCTTATTATTGTTTTCTTTTTGCCATATCTTTCTTGTATTCTTCTGTAAGATGTCATATTCATTGGTCTTAATGATGAGTTCAGTTGTTCTTGTATCAATACCAATTTTTCAGCAATTTTAACTTCAAAAAAATTCTTCCACCAATGATAATTATACATTCTAAACTCTGTCGTAACATTTGTAGGATTGATTGTGCAGTATGTTCAAAATTGAATTGTTTCATCAGTAGTATACACACTATATTTTTTTTAATAGACTGACAGTTGTTATGGTCGAAATATTAAATTGGTTTATATTAATTGGGACATTAACGTTATATTTATACAGTGTTTTTATCTTTATAGTACTTAACACAAAGTTCTCGTACTTTTTGTTGAGTTTTTCACAATATAAGAATATGATCATTTTATGTTCAGTTCAAACCAATACTAATTTTGATCGCTTGTCTGGAAGTGGACACATTTGAAGGCGCGTAGCCCATAGGTGGCTTGTCTCGTATCCCTTTTAGTTAATCATATCGTGACTAGGATTTATCATGGTCCCCTTTCCGTCTTGCGGTTGGTATTATTGATTGTGGATGATTGTAGTTGGGTTTGACACTCGGATATTTTGCTGGGAGAACGGGTGCTGAGATAGCTGTCGGTAAACTCAACTGTGTATTGAATAATTTTAAATGAATCAAGAGAATCGACTGAGGAGATACATCACTAGCCTTGATATACCTTGAGTATGACAAATTCATGTAAGCGAATATTTATCTTTCATTACGCTTCTATGAACGAATATTTTGCTATGTTGAAATCAATCTATTGTAATTACGGAGAAGATAGGAATTGGAATTTCTTGTCGCAATTAATTTCTGAGACGTTAAGCGCAGCAGTGTCTCAGAAATGACTCTACACAAAGGAGGGATCAGCAGCGGAAGTTACAAATGGTTCCAATATTAAAAATGTAAAATGCAGCGGCGTATTGTTCCTGTTTCAGAGACGCTCGCGGAAATCCGCGAAGGCAACTCGATAGTCCTTTGTCAGCTCCTGGAGCAAGACTTCAATTTACCGGCACCTCCATTCGGCCGGCGGCAGAGATAAAATTGCTTCTTGTCAGAGGATCTCTCGAGTTACCTGATCTCCTTCGACGCCGGAGGTAGTTTCGTTCAGGGGAAATTCGCAACTCACGCTGATGAATGCCGGAATAGACTACGCAACGGATTCTCCGCGTATTTCGCATTGCTGCTTCCCCCCAGGATTAAGTATTTGGATCACTGATGTTATCCCTCTTTTTATTTGGTAATAAACCTGTTTGTCATCAAGAAACCTCTATCATTAAAGTCAACGACACGGACAACGACGTTGCATGCCCTAAGAAATTGTTTCGTTATTACTGTGCATCAGAATTTTAGATTAAATGTTATGTCGAGGTATTTACATTTCGAGTCTTCAATAAGCAGCTCCTTCCCCACTTTATAATCGTAATTAAACTTTAGCTTTTTATCCGTGTACTTAATAAGTTGGCTCTTCTTTGCATTTATCTTCATCCCATATTGACTCGCCCAGCTAGTTTTACTATCTAGATCACCCTGAAGCTTTTTACAGTCTTCTACCGTTTTCGTCCTTTGATATAACAGTATGTCATCTGCAAACAATCCAACTTCTGAGAGTAAACCATTAACACAATCATTCATTAGAATAACGAGTAGCCATGGTCCCAATATAGTACCGTGTGGAACTCACATGTTCCATCCTACCTCTTTTGATACTGCATTTACTACTTTAACTTGGTTCTACCTTTTAGGAATTCTTCTACCCAGCAAATCGCCTTTTTATCAACTCCAATAGTTTTTACCTTATTTATCACCATGTAATGGCTCAATCTGTCAAAAGCCTTTGAAAAATCCAGTGCTACACTATCAACTTGACCTCCCCTGTCCATTTCATCAGAAATATCTTGCATATAGCTTACTAACTAAGATTCACATGAATATCTTTGTCTAATGCCATGATGCTGACTTGATAACCACTTAGGTTCCTCTCAGACACGTTTATATGGTTGCATATTAATCTCTCCATAAATTTACCTACAACTGATGTCAAGATGATTGGCCTATGGTTTTCGACCTATTTGTCACCCCTCCTTTATGGAACGATACTACTATCGTACTTTTCCAGTCATCTGGCAAACAACAAGTACCAAGGCTCACTTTAAATAATGTTTCAAGCTATGTTCCTGCTATCTTTAAGACATCCGTAGTAATATTATCCACACTGGTCCCTTTAGCTATTTACACTGAAGAGCCAAAGAAATTGGTACACCTGCCTAATATCGTGTATGGCCCCCGCGAGCACGCAGCAGTGGCGCAACTAGATGTGGCATGGACTCGACTAATATCTGAAGTAAATCGATGAAAGTACGAGGGGGTGGAGATCTCTTCTCAACGTCACGTTGCAAGGCATCCCATATATGCTCAATAATGTTCATGTCTGGGGAGTTTGGTGGCCAGTGGAGGTGTTTAAACTCAGAAGAGTGTTCCTGGAGCCACCCTGTAGGAATTCTGGAGTGTGGGGTGTCGCATTGTTCTGCTGGAATTGCCCAAGTCCATCGGAATGCACAATGTACATGAATGGATTCAAGTGATCAGCCAGGATGCGTACATAAGTGTCACCTGTCAGAGTCGTATCTAGACGTACCAGGGGTCTCATGTCACTCCAACTGCACACGTCCCACACCATTACATAGCCTCCTCCAGCTTGAGTAGTCCCCTGCTGACAAGCAGGGTCCATGAATTTATGAGGTTGTCTCCATACCTGTACACGTCCATCCGCTGGATATAATTGGAAAAGAGACTCGTCAGACCAGGCAACATGTTTCCAATCATCAACAGTCCAATGTCGGTGTTGATGGGCTCAGGCGAGGTGTAAAGCTTTGTGTCATGCACTCAGCAAGGGTACGCGAGTGGGCCTTCGGCTCTGAAAGCCCATATCGATGATATTTCGTTGAATGGTTCGCACGCTGACACTTTTTGATGGCCCAGCATTGAAATCCGCAGCAATTTGATAATTTCTGTTGGTAAAAAATTAATTCAAAAGAAAACGTTTATTTAACAAAGATTTGCATAACATCACATGTAAATCTAAATTTGCATAACCTGTCTACTTATTTGTACTCAAAAGTTAACAACAATTGCAATCAAAATATTACACCACTGACTACAATACATATTAACATTAGTAACATTCCACTTACAAAATGAATTTATCATCTCTGCTGCTATCATAAAATTGTTCAACGTATTTAACAAAACTAAGTGAAGAACAAATAAAAGCACGGCGTTGATTTTTGTGGACAAGAATAATTGGGAACATGTACTTAAGGTAATACTCAGTAAATGTTCGGTAGAGCAACAACTCCTATCGAGAACCGAGCGTCGTGGGTGAGCGGTAACCCTTTGATTTCGCATTTGGGAGGTTGCTGATTCGAATCCCCGTCCGGCAATCCAGATTTGGGTTTTCCATCTTTTCCCAAAATCACTCCAGGCGATTTCCGGCATTCTTCCTTCAAAAGGCCATGGCTGCATTCCTTCCCGTTCCTTATCCCCAGTCCCATCCCGCCTCTAATGACTTCGACTTCAACATCAGCAAATCACTTTGCCATGGCTGTTACGTACATTTGCAAGCATAGATGAATTTGAGTGTAGCTACTTGAATGTTCGAAGTCCTTAACGCGTGAATCTGCACTCAGCGTGGACCAACAACACCATCACGATCTTCCCTCAAAAAATGTTATAAGTCCAGTTGTGGAATTAGTAACAAACACATATAAATTTCCAACTGGTCGCAAATATTTTATGCCAGTTGATCTATCGCCCGTTTTCCAACGGAGTTGATCGATCAGTCCTCGATCCGACGCTCTTCCTTGATCTGGAAATCTTTTAGCCTCTACTCCTCCCGTCAGCAGGTTCCATTTGGACCAATCAGATCTCGAAGCAGTTTGTTTGGTCTCCTGTATACGTCACACATGTGAACAATCTTATAAACAAATAGTATAGTGAAATGAGGTACTAATTTATGGCACATTCCGTTCCACGTATTATTAGTAATCTTTCTCCAAATATCAACATCTAACAATTTTGTTATTCGTTACTCAAATTTCCACACCCATGCATATTCAGAAAATCTCTGTAGAACTACGACGTGATTGATTGGGTGCTACTTGCAGTCCGCTACTTTTTCGTGAGTGGTCGTCACTGGGATCTCTCTCTCTTCTGATTGTTTGTTTCTGTCTTACACGGTGGACTTGCGGAACGCTAATACGGCGAATATCTGTTTAATTTAATTTAATTGCAATGGAACGCACGCTCCGGTGGCAATTTCCCTACACACCCATCTTCCACCCTCCCCCTTTCCTGCATCCTCCTACATTTGCCACCTACAAATTTCAACTTTAAATTCTTTCAACGTTTTTGGTAAATTATTCATCGTTTATCTTGATAACTTATTCCAATCCCTGACACCCTTACCTAAACCCTTCCCTAAACCCTAAACCCTTACTCTTCCTATACCCTTGTGCCTGAAATCGAGTGCCAGCTTGTGATCATGGTCATCTTTTCCCTTACAGGTATTACTTTTAATTCTTACTCCAATATCTTTCCATGCCTTATCACCAATATACAGGTTATCGATTCGATTCGGACATTGAGTTTTGCCACTTTCTCTTTATAGATCGGTGCAATTTTGTATATAGCAATATAGTAATAAACAATAAGAATTTTAGCATTCAGAAAAGTACTCCTACAGAAACAGTATTCTACTTGCACCTAGACATAAGAAGTGTTTTTTAAAAAGCAGATTTTGTATTACAGAGGAGCCATCTAAATTATTAATATTGTTATCAATAATTATGATGGAGTAAGTGCATGTTCAGGGGTCAGCTTTTTCAAACATCTACCTTTGCGTTAGACGAATACAATTGATTGAATTTCTTTTAGTATTTGAAGTAACTTGTGCAGTAATTTATTCCAGTCTGGCCTCCTCATCTAAATCAAAACTTCCCGACTACATTAAACAAGAAATCAGGTGATAGTTTATGGCATATTCCCTTGCACGTATTACCCTTAAGCCTTCTAGTATCATCCCAGGCCGCATCATCAATACACTCATACAAGTTTCTTCATTCGTCTCTGTGTTTCAGCGATTTCCCATCCAGGTATTTTATCTTAAGAGTCACTGATTGTTTTCTATGACAATGTTCGCATACGAATTTAAGCAATTCATCCTCAACCTTATGATTATACAAAACCTTCATTTTTTTATCTGTGTGTTTTATCTTCATTTCATGTCAACCTACAGAAATAGATAACCTGTCTAGATCTTCTGTAGCTATACACAATCCTGTTGTATGATATTACGTCATATGTAAATAACCTTACTTCTGGATGTAAACCGTCAATAGAATTATTTATTAGAAGAATGAACAACAATATTCCGGGTACACTACCTGTGTTTTCACTTTTATCTGTTTTGATTCTGCCTTTTCTTCTGTAACTGTTCGCTTTCCTACCTCTTACGAATTCTTCCACCCAGCAAATCAGTTTTTGAGCCACCGTAAAAGTTTTAAAACTAATTTGCATCATCTGCACAACTAGGTTTTACATATGCGAATTTCAATTGATACTAAGTTGTATCTAAAAGACAGATGTATTATATTCTATTGAAAACTTAAAAAGATTAATTAAAAGACAGAAAACATTAGAGTACCATGGATGCCATTCATTTTTTTTTTTCCGTCGTATGCAAAATTAGAGTGGTCTGAATGAGAATAGACTATTAATGGCAGATGTTCAAGTTGAAAACTGGTTTCCAGATATTACTGTCAAGTCAATTCAATTGTAACTATCACTTGTCCAGTGCTTCAGGCAGGCCGACTTTGGTGTGTGTAAACATGATTGATCATTTTTAGTCTACTACCAAATGTTAAAGTGGAGGAGCAAAAAATGTAAATGTTATCTAAAAACTTACCCTTCTTTTAATTACTATCAGACATTCGGTTTTTATAGTGACGTCTGAAAGAGTTGTTTTTTGTTTCATTCATATTTTAACGTAATATAATTTTTGAAACATAAGCAATTAAAAAAACGTAGAATTATCAATATTAATATGCAGAGGTAATTATTGTTCATTAGTATTATCCTAATCCCAGTATAGGATTATATTACTAAGTATAAACCTTTTTTTAGGACTATATCTGTGGATGTAACGAAAGTTATCATTTTCGTAACAGTTAACTAAAAAATAACTTTTTTATTGCTGATACATAAAAATTACGAATAAAAAAGCAACACACTATCAGGTGTAAATATCGATATTAAGCACAAAGATTTAACAGTATTAAATATCACAATTGCGTTACGTTTCTGGAAGTGTTAATGTATGATGTAATGGTATGATTCACGACAACATGCTAACAAGGTTTTAATACCGACATCAAACGCAAAGATGTTTAACGTAAATTAAATATCACAATTTTGTTACGCTTATGGTAGTGTTAATCTGTGATGTAGCAGGATTATTAACGCACTTCGTTTATTTTAATTTACTGCACTTCAGAAAACTGAATAAATAAATAAATAAAAAACCATACCGAAAATTACAAACAGTAGTAGTGTGGTATTTGGTGAGTATCTCTTAAAGCAGAAACATGTTTCCAGTAAATTAAAAATTACTTTTGCTTATTACGATTGACTAACGTGTTCAGTTTATTTTAATGTACAGTCGGGGACAGAATTCGAGAGACCCCTCGCCTTTCGATTATGCTTCGTTCTAGACACGAATACCGCATGGGACAGCATAACTGGTAGGTGGTACACTAAATTCATCATAAAATAGACCTCTCATACCCAGCACTTTACCCAAGACTAAAAAAATGAGCCCACGCAGCAATAAACTCGCAGACGCTCAGAGGGAAATTTCGGAGTTCTGCAGTAAAAATAATCACGAATATCACCATTTTAGTCATAATAATTATTTAAATAACCAAATTGATTAATTATAGAGAGATGGTAACACTTTTTTCGTAATTTTGATAACCGTTGCGTATTTTTTTTCCCCTCAAATAAACAGTTAACAATTTGCTAGCAAACGCAATTATATGGCGAATACAGAAAAGAATCGCTAAATTACGCACGGAAAACCAATAAGAGTGAATGGACTTAGTTACACTTTCTAACGCTGCAGCGTTATAGAACTGTGCGTGTGATAAATACACACAAAGGTTAAGGGTAAGTAGAAAGAGCATTCACGAAAGAACTCTAATGGTAAACTAAGTCACGAAATATAAATAAACTATTCCCAGAAAATTAAATGGTGCAGAATATTAACACCTTAATTTTGTTTTCATCACATCATATTTAGAAGGTAAGCTAAACTTGAACGCAGTAGCAACAGTTTTAGTAGTAACAATAATCATTAAGAACATTAAATAAATAAATAAAAATCAGTCTGCAATGTGAATTAGCGGTTCCACATTTTAAAATCTGGAAGATGGAAGTAGTAAAACTATCATCTCTCTCTTTATTTCTAACTAACACTGATACTTCTATACAAATTTTCTGTCAAGCTTTATTTCCTGGCGTCCAAGCCAGATGGGTTATAGGTAACACTGTTGCCTGGCATTCGGGAGGCCGCGAATTCAAACCCCGTCGGGGATCCAGTTTCAGTATTCCATGATTATCGTAAATCTCTCCAGCTGAACTCCAGAAAAGTTCCTTCAAAAAGCGGTGGCTGAAATTCTTACCCGATCCTAGTTTCCAATACTATCAGGATTCATATCACATTGCAGCCGAAGATATGACGAAGACAAAAAAAAATAACGTGGTGGGTATGTGGTATCCGGCTTTCGGGACGTCGTGGGTTCGAATACCCATCTAGCCATCCAGGAAACGTTTTAGATGGTATCCCCAAATCACTCCAGGCGAATGCCGGGATTGTTCCTTCGAAAGGCCATGGACGAATTCCTCCCCATTACTTGTCCCCAGTCCTTTCCTGCCTCTAATGACCTCGATTAGATGTAAAGTTAGAAGCAAAACATAATTGCTCAAATAAAAATAATTACATCTCTATGGTGTGTTTTAGACCTTTTCCTTGTTGGATTTATCTTATTCAACGGTCGAACATGGTAGCGAAGGGACTAGAGTGCTATTTCCACATGTGGAGAGTCTCTAGTTCGGTGTTGGTTTAGGGCTGGTCGACGTGGAAATCATTATAGAGAAAAAAGGACTTGGGGCATGTTTCGGGAAGGAATTCAGCCTTGGCCATACCAGAGAATCATCCCACGGAGTGATTTCGATTAATCATGAAATACCGAAATACGGATGGATACACGAAGATTTCAACCCCTGTCCTTCCGGATGGGATGGCTTGGGCGTTACAGGGACTCTCGGTCACTGGTGCGATTCCGGCCAGAGGCATGGGTGTTAAAGTAGGTATTGTGGTATGTCTTGTATCGTCTTTCAATTGTATGAGCAAAAAGCATTTGAAAATACATCAGTACACAGGATAAACACACAAAACGGTTTAGCTGGATGAATGGCTATCGGGAGGAATGCCATTAAAAATTTAAAGACATTTTTATTGAACCAAAAGGCAATTGACCTCCTTCAAAAATATCTCGCTGGTCCAACTCATCTCACAAAAAAATATTCTTTGTTTGGTGCCAACTAGTAACATGGCTGAGTTCTAAACACGTATTAGGATTTAAAAAATTGGAAAGTAGGCGTACTATAGTGAAGCTCTTTAGTGCACACGGGAGGGGTATTTAATTTCAGTTGAGTATATAGGATTTAATCTCTTTAACATTATGCGTGGTTATTTCGTAAGAAGAAGATCTTCCTGCTGGCTCAGTTCAGACGCAAGGAGGCAGTAACCGTCCGACAAACGTTTAGAGGATGTGTTTATTTACCAGTGGCTCTGAGGAAGTGAAGAACACTTGTTCAGTAGAATTAGCTCTAATAAAATTTGTGAATGTGACCATCCGTACACGAAATATGCCCATTTTCGAATTACGAGCACCTACAAATACAGTGACAGTCATTTGCCGAAAGTAACAGAAACAACTTAATGTAACATATTAAAGTTACTTCATCATAATTAGAAGACCGATGAAAATGTTGAAAAATAACATTGAACTAATATGTATAGGTCATTAAAAATTTCTGAAAATTACTTCTCGAGGATTTTAACTTCAGCATACCCTCATTGCGTCTTATAATGTTCTACTTGCACTATTTGATTACAAAATTAATTAATCAATATTCCGTGATAATGGAGCTATTTAAAAGAAGAAGAAGAAAAAAAAACTGGAAGTGCACGTGTGCACGTTATTGAAAATTGACATGCCTCCATCTGTGATGTAAATATTTTATGACCTTCAGTGCCTTTGACCATTTAACCTGCTGATTATTGTGTCAGCCTTTTTTGTGGTAATGTGGAACTCTATTGTGAAGTCAACACAAGACGAACACTACACTCATTCAAAAGCAACCATATGCGCAGAAGAACTCGAATCAGTGACCTTTATTATTATTAATAAATTTCTCTCGGGCTTCCATCCGTGTTAAGATGTTACATTTGTGGAACGTTTCGAAGGCGTCCAACTCTGCCTTCATTCTCAACCAAATATCAATCATTAAAGCACAGTTGGACGCCTCCGAAACGTCCCAAAAATGTAACAACTTAACACGGCTGGAAGCCCGAGAGAAATGTATTAATATACAACGCCATGAAAGATTACGATCTTAACTTTATTATTATTACTCCGCGATTCACTAAAAGTGTGTGGTGGAGGGTGTATTGCTCCTATCCGAAAGGGTAATGGTTTGGAAGGGATATACGGGATATGGCAGGAGGCCTTTACAATGCGATGACAGTGTTCTAGCCCCTACACTGCTAGCGCCAGCTTAAGTATCTTGGTCGGGACTCTTGCGAAGAATTTGTGAATGTGTCTGCGGTCGTGGTTTGCCAACAGGGCAGACAATTCCGTAGGCCCACAGAACAAGGAAATTATCAGACATTTCAGGCATGAGATTTTCCTCATCCTCGTTCAACTAACTTGCTTATATTGCTACCTGAGGCTCACACAGATAACAGACGAAAGAATTATACAGGTTTAGAACCGTATATCCTCGAGGAACTTTCTGAACTTTTTTAAATTTGTTTCCAGCTTGACATCTCGACTTTGAGGTCATGGGAGACGGGAACATGGACTTTTTGGTGAACTATACCGACGTTCGCTTACATTGATTTGGAAAAACTGTAGAAAATCCAAATCTGGATGGCCAGAAGCGGATTTGAACCCGCATCCTCTCGAATGCCAGGCCGGAACATTATCGCTCGTCCACTACGCTCAGATTTTTTAATTGACCGTAACATATAGATATATAGGAGCAATAATTATTGACTGACTCGGCCATGAATCATTTTAATATATCTATTTTTGCAGCCTAGTAGTAGACGAAAAAATTATTAGATCAACTAAAGATGCCAGATCTTAATCACATCGTTTCTCACGAACCCGGAAACAACCATAATACACCCTTTTATAACCACATATGTAACGTTTCAATTAGTTTTTCGAAGATAACATCATTTTACTTTTACATATCCAGCGTATTCCAGTTTGAAAAGCAATCATCCATTTCCTACAGAATGCAGGCATAAGAATTTTTTAAAAAAAGCTCCACTGCATATGGAATTAGCCAACGTCATTAACTGTAAGACTGACAGCAGTCTTTTTCCAAGACCATTCTTGCCTGTAGAAAATGCCATGGTGGCTCCCAAAGTGAGAAGTATTATTGCGCCGGTTCAAATTCCTGTCTGCTATCAAATTTCGTTTTTTTCCATGTTTTCTCAAAACCATTGCAGATTAATGCCAGGATGATTCCTCTGGAAGGCATTGATCAACTTGTTTCATGTTCTTTGTTCACAGTTCTCTCCTATATTTATTTACCTCGACAGTAACGAGGCGTTTAGCCCTAATTATTAAAAATGTTTAATGTATATAAAAGAAGAACTGATGTGCAGTTTTCAGACGTGAAATTTTAATTCCAAAATACTGTAAAATAGAAATTTCAAATATACATATACATTTCTGTATTGACAGGTATTTGACGCATATATTATAACAGCAATATCTGAAAACTTATTTCGGATATTTTTAAAAATATTATCTTTTCTTAGGAAGGATTAGGGGTAGTAAATGATTCTTGTTTAATTTTTCTGCAGCGCGTCACAGCGCCTAGTATTTAAAAGTTATTCACACATCGATACGAGATAATTCTTTGTAGTTATCATTTTGTAAACGAATCTAATCCAGCAGTATTCTTGTCAAACTTTTACAATTACAAAATTTAATTTTGATACTGCTTTGTCTAGGATTTTTTTTTTTTTTTTTTTTTTTTTTTTTTTTTTTTTTTTTTTTTTTTTTGGCCATGTGCTAGGCCATACAGCCAGCTGAATGTGAATTGTTGCTATCAAGTATAGACACAAGGACACTACAACACGGACAAGGCATTCACATACACAACACTAAACAAACTCGAACCGGCGACCTTCGGTACGCGGAGCTAGCACTCTAGCAGTCTAGGCACTAATGAAGGAAAATGTAGTTTTATCTCGATCGCAGATGATTCCGAAGCCACAATACAAGGAAATATGCATCGTTTCCTGCCAGAAGACTTTCTCATCGAATGTGCGAGTTAATGCAAACATTAGTATGCTTCAGTGTCAGGATCGGGTAAGAATTTCAGCCACCGCTTTTTGAAGGAACTTTTCTGGAGTTCAGCTGGAGAGATTTACGATAATCATGGAATACTGAAACTGGATCCCAGACGAGGTTTGAATTCGCGGCCTCCCGAATGCCAGGCAACAGTGTTACCTATAACCCATCGGGCTTGGACGCCAGGAAATAAAGCTTGACAGAAAATTTTATAGAAGTATCAGTGTTAGTTAGAAACAAAGAGAGAGATGATAGTTTTACTACTTCCATCTTCCAGATTTAAAATGTGGAACCGCTAATTCACATTGCAGACTGATTTTTATTTATTTATTTAATGTTCTTAATGATTATTGTTACTACTAAAACTGTTGCTACTGCGTTCAAGTTTAGCTTACCTTCTAAATATGATGTGATGAAAACAAAATTAAGGTGTTAATATTCTGCACCATTTAATTTTCTGGGAATAGTTTATTTATATTTCGTGACTTAGTTTACCATTAGAGTTCTTTCGTGAATGCTCTTTCTACTTACCCTTAACCTTTGTGTGTATTTATCACACGCACAGTTCTATAACGCTGCAGCGTTAGAAAGTGTAACTAAGTCCATTCAAACACTCTTATTGGTTTTCCGTGCGTAATTTAGCGATTCTTTTCTGTATTCGCCATATAATTGCGTTTGCTAGCGAATTGTTAACTGTTTATTTGAGGGGAAAAAAAATACGCAACGGTTATCAAAATTACGAAAAAAGTGTTATCATCTCTCTATAATTAATCAATTTGGTTATTTAAATAATTATTATGACTAAAATGGTGATATTCGTGATTATTTTTACTGCAGAACTCCGAAATTTCCCTCTGAGCGTCTGCGAGTTTATTGCTGCGTGGGCTCATTTTTTTAGTCTTGGGTAAAGTGCTGGGTATGAGAGGTCTATTTTATCATGAATTTAGTGTACCACCTACCAGTTATGCTGTCCCATGCGGTATTCGTGTCTAGAACGAAGCATAATCGAAAGGCGAGGGGTCTCTCGAATTCTGTCCCCGACTGTACAACCCTTGAGAACACTGAAGTAACAAATGACCGAAGAAAAAAAAAGTAGAAGCAAAACAGAGTCTAAATAGCAGTAGTGTAATCTTTTGTGATTGTCTATGAAAGACGTGTCCATCTCAAATGCAAAGTGATCTGTGGCGCCTATCTGTCTTATCTCTGTCTTTAGTCTTAAGATATAGCGCAGATTGTAAACTAGGCCATAAGCTTTCTAAATGTGAAATCACATACAAATTGGAGTGTTAGTTTAAGTGCAATATTTTTTCAAAGAGACAGTCGGAGACCACTTATTGATTTTACTAATTAAATTCGAATGAGTATAGCTTGCTTCGTACAGAGATAAGTTTCTAATATTTTTTAATTTATTTTATTAATGTGGTGTGTCCTTCAGCATAAAACAGAGATTTACAATAATGTGGTAATTTTATCTTTAAAATTATTTATCCTCAATCAGTGCTCTAAAAACGATTTGATGTCTGTGAAATATGAGGAAAATTTGGCTATGTGATGGTACGAAATGAATATTTCTTTGGAAGCAAGTGGTATTTCAGAAGATTGGGTGCCCCATATATTTTTTCCGGAAGCCATAAAAAGATTTTATCGGTGTTCGACAAACACGAATAGAACAAGCTTAACTGGGCAGGACACATTGGTCAGGCAGTAGGAAAAGGTTTCAAAATTCCGCACTTGCTGGAGAGAGTGGTGAGGGAATGTATGAGAGAATTAAAGGAATTAGGTTTGGGCAGATCATTGCTTGAATATGAGTATCTGAGTATCAAAGGAGTTGGAGAGGGTGCAAAAAAGGGGTGCTAGATTTGTTTCTGAAAGTAACCGCAGAACGCAGTCAGTAACAGATATGATAAAAGAGCTGGAATGGGATTCATTGGAAGACAGGAGGAGGGTGAAGAGGGTCATGGAAGTGTACAAGGCGTATATTGGCGATGAGGCATGGAAATATATTGGTGTAAAAATTAAAAGTAATGCATGGAAGGAATAAGACGACCATGACCACAAGCTGGTGCTTGGTTTCAGGCACAAGGGTGTAGGAAGATTCTCTTTTTTAGGTAATAGGGTCAGGGATTAGAATAAGTTACCAAGAGAATTGATGAATTATTTACCAGAAACTTTGAAAGAATTTAAAGTTGAAATTTGTAGAGGTCAAATGTAGGTGTGTGCAGGAAAGGGGGAAGTTGGGTGTGTAGGGAAATTGCCACAGGAGCGTGTGCTCCATTGCAATTAAATTAAATTAATTTACATTAAACTACGATGTGTGTTTTAGTAGGTAGCGGTTTTAAATATATGATAAAGGAGCTGAAATGGGATTCATTGCAAGACAGGAGGAGGATGAGGAAGGTAATGGGAGTGTACAGGGCATATACTGGCGATGAGACATGGAAAGATATTGCAATAGGTATGAAAAGTAGTGCATGGAAGGGAAAAGATGACCATGACCACAAGCTGGCACTCGATTTCAGGCACAAGGGTGTGGGAAGATTCTCTTTTTTAGGTAAGGGTGTCAGGGATTGGAATGAGTTACCAAGATAAATGATGAATAATTTACCGAAAACTTTGAAAGAATTTAAAGATAAAATTTGTAGAGGGCAAATGTAGGAGGGTGCAGGATAGGGGGAAGATGGGTGTGTAGGGAAATTGCCTTCGTAGCCTGTGCTCCATTGCAATTAAATTAAATTAAATTAAATATGGCCACTACAGCGCTGCGGTAAACAATCCGCGCATGCGTGCTGAGAACATGCTACCCACACACGTCATAACGGAAGCATTCATCCGTGTTTACGTTTGTTTGTGCTTCTTTAAAATTAAACAGCTAACTGAAAATCCAGCCGAATGTTAAAGGCTCTTTGATATTCGTTTTCTGTATACAAAAGACCTGGAAGAAGAAGAAATTCATCAAAGGATCATTGACGTTTATGGAGAAAACACTGTGATGGAACAGTAAGAAAATGTGTTAGAGGGTTCTAAAGATAGCCGTAGTGTTCTTGATGAAGACTTGGAGCATAAAGTTGGTGCAAACGATCAAGAAAACTGATGATTTAGTCATTATCTAATGAGTTTCTTCAAGCATCTTTATGAAGTTCTTACAGTACGACTTCGACGATGACGTCGCAACGGCCGTTCAGCCGTTCAGCAGTGGCAGCAGATTTGCATCAGAAGATTGTTGTTTGTGATGATAAGTGCCTTAATGATGGCGGATATTATATTGAAAAATACGTTAAGATATTGACTTTCATGTTATAATAAAAATGTTTTAAATAATCCATATGTATTTGTTTG
>JARYHS010011408.1:204236284-204266279 GCA_031002005.1 Vandiemenella viatica
TCCCTACGCGCGAAGGGGAAATTTACACCTTGCATTTGTGGACAGAGCGTATAGCCCGAAAGGTAGGAAGGGAGGGGGTGAGGAGCAGGGTCAGGGGATGATGATCTTTAGCCGCCAGTCAGAGTTAACTAGGTATAGTACGTTATAGTCATACAGACTTCTATATTTGTTCTTATTGCTTTACACCTCGTCAACATCGAGGTCGTTAGAGGTGGAAAAGACTGGAAGGAAGTCGGGCCATGACCTTTTAATAAAACCACCCCGGCATCGCCTGTAGTGATTTGGGAAAACCATGGAAAACCCAAATTTTGATGGCCGGACGTGGATTCGAACCCGCGTCCTCCCGAATGTGAGGACAGAGCGTTAACGCTCATCCATTACGCTCGGTCAGATTGTAATAATGGACAGTCGGTTTGGTAGAGAAAGCCCAGAAAATCCTTCCAGAAGCAGTCCTTTAGCGACGAAACAGATAAGGAAATTATTCCATCTCGCGAGTATTTCAACCTAAATGAAACCATCATAGTGCAAAATTAGAAGATTACATTGTCTCAGGATATCATTAAAGCATTTGAAGTGATTCCACTTGCGTGTTGTATATTCGTGCCTTTAATTAGTACTAATTCATTCGCCGTTAAAGGTGAAGCCAAGAAATTGCTCTAGTTCGCTACCCGCTCTCTCGTTCTCTTATTACGAATCCATGCGAAAGCAACCTACGAATTTCATAACGTAAACAACTCGATTGGAGTGTCTTCGACGGAAATAGAATACGTTGCTTGGCATTTGAATGGTCTGACATATTCATGTCAGAACTAGTAAAACAATTTATATGTTGTAGCAGTGATCACAACTCAATTACTTGAGCTGGTTAAACTTACGAGCTCATTATTTAGATCATGATTGGTGACAATGTTGAAACACTGAATGCAAGATAATGACGTGTTTTATGGAAGTTTAATGAAAAAATAATAGTAATAAGTAGGTTTCGGATCTTTATGATAAGTCATTTTCTCCCCTGCCTTCTTTTTGAGCCGTAATGCTGAATTAAACTCATTGAACATTTCTGATTGCATTTTACATAACATAAAATTGCATATTTAGGCCATTTTCCTAGTTTTGGTCATATTACGATAATATTTATGGTCATATTTTGAGAAAAATCAGGTAATTTTATAATAGTACCGTGAATTCACTAAAAGTTATAGATAAGAAGAAATTAAGATAGTTATTCATAGGTCTGTATTCCTATTATACACTGGAGGAAAAACAAAACTAATTGTAACTGTACTGGTCAGAATTCACCAGTCAAGAATTAAAGTTATACGGTATTGTCATTGTGTAAACGGAAATGTTCCGCCCGCCTTTTAATTTCGACAATGCAGCAGCAGCAGGCCTGTGTCGAGCCGCGTCAATCAATGTCTCATTGTCACGAATACTTTTTAAAACAATCCTCAATCAATGTTAAATCTGCAATGGATCACTGAGTACCGCCATGCAGAAAACAAAATTTTCTGAAAGTGCGAAGTTACGGAGTTACGTAAAGGAATTTGGAGAGGAGTATATTAACCCAGGCGAAAGAGCACCTTTCTGTAAATTATGTTAAAGTGACTTTAAAAAATCCCACTGTAGCAGTGAGTGCACGGAAGCAAATTATACTGTCTGCATGAAAGCGACACTACTAGATAATGATATTTAACCGAGCATGTTTTGATGTACAGTAAATTTAAAAGTTTGGTCATATTATAAATGTTAGGTCATATTTGCAGCGTATAACTCTTTTCTATGGTCATAAAGATCCGAACCTTAGTCATAAGTATCACTAAGGACCCGCCAGTGTGGCTGAGAGTTTTCAGACTGTAACAGCCCTCATACCTGAATTTTTAATAGTATTGTACTGTATGAAGTATTTGTAGTGAGCTGAAGTTTGCTTGAATATGATCTGGTATGTTTGTTTTGTAATTTCTTGTAAATCAGTGTATATAGACTTTTGTTTTATGAAAGAAAATTATTTAAAGTCCATTTAATATGTTTAAGAACATAATTATGTAAGAAAATTGCTTAAATGTGTGAAATTCCAAGTATTAATGCAAGTTACGATGTCTACAGGTCATGTTTGTACAGTTTAAAATGATTTCTGTAGATAATTTTGTATTTAAGTATCTCTAATTACCGTTTCTGATCATTTTGTAGTGATGTTAAGTGATTTTGTATTAATTCCGATTGTTTTTAATATATTTAATTGTTTGAGTAATTGTTAATGTTCGAGAAATATCGGGCGGATGCCTTTGAAGAATTCCAGAAATTTCGATAGAGACTATATAAACAGATCGGCAGAAGGACAGAGTTAGTTAGTATCCAGTTAGTTTTCAAGTTGAGTTCACAGAAGTTTTATAAAGATTATCTTTGCGACTGCTCAGAAGTGCATCTCTGTATTGTATCTATGCATGTAAATATCGCTGACTTCGTTTTGAGAAAATAAACAAATCTGCAACATATCCTTTTGGTGGACTTTTTAATTAATCAGTATATTAATTAAACCACCGAAGACCCTAACAAGGCTCTACAACAATGGATCGTGGAGGTACAACGGTACCATATTTGGGTCCTGGAAGTCGCGTTCCGTCCGTCCTGCCTTCGGTTTTAGGCGGTTTCCCTGAGCCATCTAGCCGAATCCTGGGACGGTTCCCGAATCTCCACTTCATCTTCATAAACTATACGTTTCAATGACGTTCTGTTCTGTCTGTTGCCTCATTTCCCATAACTCCAACATGGCCCGTTACCCATTGGAACTGCACTTGTATTCCTTCCACCGACAACTTCTGAAGATCCCCGGTTATGTTATAAACCAAATAGTTCCGGCGTCTTCCTTTTGACAATTCCATGATTGCCTGGGAGGCACTTCTAGAATCTGTACAGATCAATATATTTGATTGAGACGTCAAAAGATGGCTTTGCAGCGCTTTTAAAATGGCATAAAGCTCTGAGTAGAACGTCGAGAATTGTGTAGGTAACCTGTAAGCTTCGTGAAGAAGGAAGAGACAAACAAAGTACGTATATCATAGAAAACTAAGTTAGACGAATTGCAGACAGATGGCAACACTTAAGCGCCGCCAATTACTCCAGAAAATTACAATCTCTGGTTCTAAATACACAGTTGAAATACTGGCAAAATTGGAGCAGGCGTGGTGACTAACGTTCAAATCCTTATGAATACAACGACAATTTCACACCACACCAATCATTTTTATATTATTATTATTGTTTTACCTTTAATTAAATATATATATGTATGAATAATTGCACTGATAATTGTATATTAATTTGTGTATCATAGGATTTCCACAAGCTGTTGTATGTATAGTCTTTGGGATAGCGACAAGTGGTGTAAGAATCTTTGACTGGTCACGCATTGTAGCTAGATGCGTACAAGAGATGGAAGCTCTATGAAATGTAGAGTTGAATGTTTAATTTTGATGGGGGCAGTTATTACAAGACGTGCTGCAACAATATTGATTTTGATTAATAATCCCATTTCATAAAATGCATTGAGCATGGATACTGCGCACCTCGATAGATCGGCAACCTTCGGGCAGTCTCGATAATACCCTAAGTATTAGTTACACTGACTGCCACTACAACGCTGCTTGGACTAACCGGAAATTTCAAATAAATAATTGCATTTGATTTTACTTGGGCTTATATTGCTAAAAGGAAGTGTTAATTTCAAATAAAAAAATCGAATTTTATTTTATTTTTACTTACATTGTTAATAAAATAATTGTTTCAAAAAAAACCTGTTTAAAAAAAAAAACCTGTATAAAAAAAAAACATTAAAATTTTAAAATAACTTTATACCTTGCTTAGAAAAAAATAAACCTAAGTAGAAAATATTTTACATTACTATTATTGAAATTTTTTCATTAATCAGTTATTTTTGGAGTCCGTGCCAGCTGTCACATTGCGAGGACCAAATTACTTAACTTAATTTGCTGTTCGAGGTGACATGGGGCGTACGAACGAAAATTTCGAGTAGTTTTCAGCATGTAGTGGGACAGATATTGTTTTCGTGTCAGACAATTTCGAGGAACAAATTAGACTATTTCAATCTGTGGCTCGGCCTCGTTGGTCGTCGAGGCATATCTCTGGTGTTAGGCATAGGCTGCATCATGCGGTAAACGTTTTACAGTTAGTATAATATCAGCGTATCTTCTCTTGAATCATCTTTCTAGCATTAATCATTGTAGTAGCATGATTTTTATATATTATTCCTTATTGTTTTTGTTTTCTTGCTTTGGCTGGAAGCGACTCAAAAAATAACTGTTTAATGTAAAAAAATTCAACAATAGTAATGTAAAAAATTGTCCACTTAGATTTATAAGGTATAAAGTATTTTAAATTTTTAGTTTGTTTCTTTGAAGGCGGTTGTTTTAAAACAATTATTTTATTATTGAATTTTAGTGATATTATAATATGTTTTGTATTTTAAATATGCCGCAGCAGTTCTCAGTTTGCGCACTTCCTGGTAGCTCAGTAGTTAAAGCGCTTACTTTCAAAAAATTCTGACTCGACATATCCCAACAATTCCCAGAGGGGTGTGAATTGGATGCTTTGATAAGGAATGTCAGTTTACAGTTTGGCCCAAGCTGTGTTTCAATCTAATCACAATATCTGTTAAAGTTGCTGCTCGATACTCGAAACACGTTCCAGACTGGCGTTAATACATGCTACATACATAAATCTGTATCTGCAATATATATTACCTGTTTGTTCCGGCATCACACAGAAAATATAGATTTTCAATGGGTTTCGACAACGTATAGGCTTGGGGTCCAAGTTAGAATTTGACGTACATCATTAGACATTTCACTGGTAACGGATAAAAACTGCAGGTATGTATAAAAAAAAAAAACAATTAAGGGGGTGTAGAGGGGAAGAGTAGTTTCGTTTTTTAAAACTAATGTCGACAGTGTTTTTCTTTTTGTTTTAAAGTATACGTTTGCAAAATTCCATCAAAATCGGATAAAAGCTGTAGCTTTATATGAGAAATGTTTTTAAAAATAAATGGATTAAGGGAGTGAGGGGTTGGGTTTTGTATACATAATGTAGACAATATGTTTTTCATTATTTTTAAGCATACGTGTGCAGTGTTCCATCCAATTCTGTTTTTAAAAAATTGTGGGTTTCTATACGAGAAGAACATTAAAAATTAAGAGGGGTGAGTGTAGAAGAGGGTTGGGCTCCTGCAAACCAAATTTAAATAGAATTGTTCTGTATGTTTTAAAATGCATGCGTGTAAAGTTCTTTCAGAATCGGATAGAAACTGTAGCGTTGTATACAGTACGTCAACAAAAATTAAGGGGATTGAAAGGAGGAGACAGATTTGGTTTCTCTAAACCAAATATAGACAGTATTTTTCTGTTTGTTTCAAAGTAAACATGTGCATACTTTCTTCAAAATCCGATAGAAACTGTAGCTATGTATAAAGGATATTGACAGTAATTAAGGGGGTTTGGGTTTTTGACAGTATTTTTTTATCATGCAAAGTTCCATCAGAATCGGATTCAAATGTGGGTTTGTACAAAAAATATCGGGAATAAAGGAGAATAGGAGTTGATTTTTGATTTTTTGGTCAGAAATTTTCTCCATGAAAAAATATTTATTTGTACCAACTTTTGTAGTGATTGATCAAACGTTGTAGACTGTAGCTTCTTATAAACTGACAAAAATGAAGAGGGTGGAAATGGGAAGAGTGGTGGGTTTTTTCAAACAAATGTTGATAGTATTTTTCTCTTTATTTTAAAGTAAAAGAGCGCAAAGTTCCATAGAATCCGGATAAAAATGTGATTTTTTATCAAAATTAAGGGGTGTAATGGTGGAGAGAGGGTGGGTTTTAGATTATTTTTTTGTCAGAAATCTTCTTCATGAAAAAATACATTTAAGTGCCAATTTCATGGTGATTGGCGAAACGTTGTCGACTGTAGCTTTGTATAAAGAACATTAACAAAAATTTAGGATGTAGAAAGAGGGAAAGGGGTTGAGGTTCGGCAGACGAAATCTTTTCTTTAAAGTATACATGTGAGAAGTTCTTTCAAAATTGGATAAAAAATGTGGGTTTGTATAAAATTTAAGGGGTGTAAAGGGGGAGAGGGGGTGATTTTCTATTTTATTGGTCAGATACCTTCTCCATTAAAAAATACATGTATATGCCAACTTTCATGGAGATTGGTTAAATTGTGTCAAATATAGCTTTGTATAAAAAAACACTGGCAAAAATTATGGGGTGAAATGGGGAGAGGGGATGGATTTCTGAAAACCAAATGTTGACAGTATTTTTCTGTTTATTTTAAATTATACGTGTGTAAATTTCCATCTAAATCGGATAAAAATGTGGGTTCGTTTAAAAACTAAGGAATATAAAGGGGTAGAGGGTGGTTTCTCAATTAAATTTATATGGGATCACTTTGAAGGTATACCCCACCCACTAAAAAAATTTCATTAAAATCCTTTAAAAATTGGCGAAGATATCGCTGGACATACATACAAAAAAAATAAAAAATACAGATGAATTGATAACCTTTTTTTTAAGTTGGTTGGAAAGAAAGTGCAGCTGCGATGATAGCTGAAAGTCAATTGTTTGTTGCGGAATTAACAACAAGAATACGAAAAACTATAATGCGAGTCAGGGATTAAAAAACTTCATTTCGACGTTAGTTTAAATCTATAGGTTTCTTTTTGTTTGTTTACGACGACTAGATACAGAAATTAATGTAAGGGGGAGATCATCCGATGGTTACGCTGTATTATCTGTATGAATTACAGCAGTGTTTCCCAACCTTTTTTGGGTCATGTCCCACTTTAAACATTTTTTTGCCCCCATACATAATTTTTAATAAAAAATATTTGTTATTAAAGAAACTGATATAGGATGGTTTTTGAAAGAAAACACTAATATTATCATAAAACACAGTAAGTAAAATTAAAAAACATATAATGAAATACTAAAATTCAAATTCAAAAGATTTATAATAAACATTTATTATGGCAATTTAGTGTGGTCCTTTTAAGAATTTGCTTTTTTGCTATATTTTGTAACCATATCTGGCATTGCGTTTAAATAACCCAAAGAGAAAGCGGTAAAGTCGTATCAAGTCAATTTCTAAATTGCCCCCCTAAAAAAACCAAATTGCCCCCCTGTGGGGCGTGGGCCCCACGTTGGGAAACACTGAATTACAGGAAACAAGTGATAAAATTACCCAAACATTTTTATGACAGACTATAACAAACAGTGAAGTGTACTAAAACTCAGAGAAATTTTACACAAAAATAAACAATTGCATTTGATTTTATTTACAATTATAATATTAAAAAAAAAAGTGTGATGCCAGCGAAAAGGCAATTGCCTGTTGTTTAAAAAAAAAAAAATGTGTAACGAGACGTTCGTTTAAATCTGCATTTTGCTATTATCTTCTTAACAACAATTAAATTTATAAATTAATGTAATGATCTATTCTCTGTTGCAGGTTACTAAATTCAGGTGCAACATAACCTAATAATTCTTTGACAGTAGGTAAGAAAGAGGGAATTTTATTAAAAATTCAGAGGAAGTTCACAAAAAAAAAAGTAATCACGAAATATATCGATAAAATAAATTATCATTATTTGGTTTTGAAATGAAAGATTCCTTAGAAATTTTTTCATTTTAATAAAAATTTACATAATTTCTGTTGTGAAAGTATTTCCAACTACAACAAAGTGAAGACAGAGATAAAAAAAAAACGTAGGGAGAAGATGCGTTGTTCATTTTCTTGCTGCGAGTCTGAGTCAATGTGTATTTTTTTTATCTGACATTACCTCGTAAGGAAGAAGTAGCGAAATGGCGAGGGGTAAAGAGAGGTTTTACTATGCAGAAAGGTAGCTTTTTTATCACAACTAATGATGTGTTTATCAGTATGCACTTTAAAAATTTGTGACTAGCCACGAACGCTGCCCGTATAACGGAGTTTATTCCAAAGTTAAATAAATCGAGTGATTCTTTCTTTTGACACAGTGATTTTCACTTCGATAGTAACAATAATTTCCGTTATATTGAAGGGTCTAAATTTTTAACAGCATTTTAATTCAAAACTGAACGGGCAGCAGCTTGCATGTATTCGTGACGAGATGGGCCTTTTCGTCCATAACACGCTACATTTATCTATAACGTGGAAATGTTATTAATCTATGTAATTCATGCCCGAAAATTGCAGATAATTTTTTCATCCACGAACATAGGAAATGAATAAATTCCAGGAATATTAATTTTTTTGCTAAATATTTTTAACAACCAAATAGCCGGTTAAAGGGAACACGTTTTTTCAGTAAGATGGCGTCCATATAAAAGGTGCAGCCGTTACGACGCTATTCGTTTGCATTTAAGAACACATTCTTCAGGTCCTGCCGTCGCCTCTATACACTAACGCAGCACCAACTACCGGCGTGAAAGCCGCTGCAACTTAACGACAAGGCATTCCGAGCGCTCTAAGACTTTAAGGCCGGCCATCACTCGAACGCCCACGTAAAACGCTACAAAAGACGGAATCGGCTGCCGGGTAAGCTAGCGGTCCTCTAAAAGCTGCGTGCGCCGCTCATCCACTTTAATAAAACGCGTTGTGCCTGGAGACTGGACTCACCTCAATGACTCGGCAAACTTCGGCGAGTCTCGATAATGCCCGAATTGTTAGTTGCACTGACTGCCACCATAGCGCTGCTTGGCTATCCAGGAAATTTCAAATAAATAAATAAATGCACTGACTTTATTTGCGCTTATATTGTTAAAAGGAAGTGTAAAATTCAGATAAATAATCGAATTTGATTTTATTTTCACTTACATTGTTAAGATAAAGTGTAACTGATGACATCTAAAACGCAATTGTGTTTTGTTTAGCAAAAATAAAAATGCGAGGCGATGATATAAAAACATATATGTGACGTCAGCTTAAATTGGCGTTGCTTTTTGCTTATTTACGAAGTCTATATGCAGAAATTCATGTAAGGAGATAGACATCTAATATTTACGCCGTACTTTACCAGTTACTAGAACCAAGTGACAACATAACCTAAGAAATTTTTTGATTGATGATAACAAATAGGAAAGCTTATTAAAACCCAGAGAAGGTTTAAAACGAAACTTAGGAAATATTTCAACTAAATAAATAGTAATTATTCGTTTCTGGAATTATACTTTACTTAGAGACTTTTTGATAACGATAAAAATTTCCATTATTCAAAATCAAAATGTAGTTAATTAGGAACGTCCTAGCCAAAAATTCCAACATTCAAATCAGAGAAAGGTAAATCACGTTACGCGAAATATCAATAAAAAATATAACGATTAATCGTTACTCATTTCCCTTAGTAACTTTTATAGAACAAATTACGACTACCATTATGGGCGATAAACCTAATATTTGACGGACGTTTAAAATTGTGGTTTGTAATAAGCTACAACTGATCTTTTCCGCAGATCATAAGCCAAGTAGACGTAGTATCACGTGACTGCGTATCTCAGTCCGTTACGAAGCTATCGGTTACACAGTTTTGCAAGACTTTACATTGACTTCGTAATAATTTATTTCAGTAACATGTTTTATTATCAAATCGGTAATTTTAAATTATTGATTGATTAATAAGAAATATCATTAATCATCATTGGCAGGCTGGTATTTAAAAATAATATCTGTAGACCGGGGAAAAATAACATAACGCTTTGTTTTGGCTGCCATTCTACAGCCTTCGTCAGAGATACTATTTACGTTGATACAGAAACGTGCGCCAAGCTCGGGAAGTCTGATGGAAGAAATGAAAACTCTTAGAAGAATATTCCGAGCCAAAACCGGTCGTGAATTGGACATCAGAAGGGTTTAAGGACTAATAAACCCATGGAAGAAAGCAACTTAACCCATGATACCAATATGCCCAGAAATTTCGTGTCTCTCTCATACGCACAAGGTACCGCTGACCGGATTGGCAAATTGTTAAGCGGGTAGAGGTGCGAACAGTGTATAAGGCTCACTGCAAACTTGGCTAATCATTAACCAGGGTGAAAGACCGTTTGCACCAACACCAGCTTACAGGTGTTTATGAAATCCCCTGCAGCTGTGCAATGTATACATCGGTAAGACAGGCCGCACTGTGGCGGAGAGACGTAAGGAACATATCCGTCACTATAGATACAACAACAGCGACAAATCAGCCTTAGTTCGCCATGCCATCAACACCGGATCCAATATAAAATTTGAAAATATGAGGCTTCTGAGGAGAGAAAATCAGTGGTGGTCTCGACGAGTGAAGGAGGTAGCAGAAATTTAAAAAAATACGAACTTCAACGAAGACAGCGGCCTATTACTCTGCGATGCTTGACACTCATTGCTATATATTTTATCATTAAACGAGAATATATATATATATGATATCTCGGAAATGGCTCTAACGATATGGATGAAATTTCATATCTAGATAACGTTTTGATTTTTAAGTTTATCTATATAGGTATCTTCCCTGCATAAACACGATTTGGCAAAATAAAAACAATTTTTGTATTTGGTATCTCAAATACGGCTCTAACGTCATCTAGTAGACGTTTCAGGTACCAGAAATCCTGCTGATAGTTTCTCTTTGGTTACAGCAAGGAATCATTATATCTTTAAAGGAACAGTTCTTGTATACCAGCTGACCCATGCGAATATTTCGCACAGTGTCACGGTCACTCACCGAATGGTGATATATTAATGTGGAAATAAGTAAGTGCAAGTATATTTATTAATGAAAGATATTATATTTTAAACAGTAGTAATAATTATCAGTCTTATTGTAAAAAGTCGTTATCATTAAATACTACATGTTCAATTTAAAATATTTAAAAAGTAGATTTAAAAAAAATAGGTATTAGGTTAGTGATTTTTTTCAGACTTCGATAGTTTCCATAATTTCTTTGGAAACAATATTAGCAGTTATAATGTTATCGTTTACTTTTTGACCGTATGTGTCTTTGACACAAACATAAATATTAACTGAATCTACCAACGCGTGAAAAAGCACGCACAGGTGTCCATATGAAAAACAGGTTCCGGTGAATAGAAAGTTGCTGATCAAAAGTGTCCGCAAACCTACCTGCACTTAGACTTTATCCCTGTTACATTCTGTATTATTGGACATTAACCGAATGTTGACCAGTCACGAAAAGACGTGAACAACAGCTACATGTCATGGAAATGAAGATGACTCGCTGACCACAGGGACTTACTAGATTGGACCACATCAGGAATGACAACGTTCTGGCGGCATTTGGTGTGACTCCAATCCCAGAGAAAATGCGAGAGGGTCGTCTGTGATGGAACAGCCATATACTACGCAGCAACAACAACTCAGTGGCGAGAACAGCACATAAGACCGGAAGGCCGAAGACCACGAGGGATATCCAGGAAGCACTGGCTGAATATCTTGTGGGAAAACATACGACTAGTCAATGCCTCACCTGAAGACGCACATCGACACAAATGGAAGAAGAAGTCCAGTAAATCAGACCTTGCAATGCGGGGTTAATTCTAAGAAGAAGAAGAATATAGGTTGGGTTCACCCTTTCCCTTCATGGTGGCTTATACTCTGTTTGCAAAACTATCAGTGAGACGTCTGAATATCCGTGGAGGATTGACAGCTCATTCTTTCTCAAGAGCTGGACGCTGGGGTCCGGAGTCAACTCGACGTACTAACCCAAAGGTTTTCCGTTTGGTTCAGGTTGGGACTTCGGGCACACCAGTCCATTTCAGTGATGTTAATGACCACAAAATTTTTGCCTTTCAGATGCAGCCTTATTACAGGGTGCATTATCGTGTTGACACAAACAGTCATCGTCACCGAACTGGACCTCTACCGTATACAGTACACAATCGTTTATTAAGTGTTCATATCCTCATGTATTTAGAGGTTTTTTTTTTAAGCGCAATAAAGGGACCACATCCTAATCACGAAAAATCACCGTCTCCTCCATAGTTTACAGTTGGCACTACACATGATGGCAAATAACGTTCTCCAGGCATTCGCCAAATTCAAACCGTTCCATAGGATTGCCACAGGGAATAGCGTGATTAATCATTCCACATCACTCGTTTCCAGTCATCCACTGTCCATTGGCGTCGCTCTTTACACATCCTCAAGTATCGCGTAGTACTGACTACAGAAATGTTTGGCAACTCGATCTTTCTACATAGTTCATTCAACTCTCGACGCAAATTCATTGTGCTGGCTGGACTGCTGGTAATACTTTGGGATTCACGTTCCTATGATTTCTTGCGATTTTTTTACAACCACTCTGCGCAGTAATTGGCGGTCCCTGTCCTTCATGAAATGAGATCTGCCTGGTGTTGATTTAGTTGCAGTTGATCCTTCTCGTTTCCACTTCACAATAATGTTCACCAACAGTGGACCTATGCAGCTTTAGAAGGGTTGAAACGTCCCTGATGTATTTGTTACTCCAGTGATTAGTTCACGTCCGGAGTCACTGAGTTCTTCTGACTGACCCATTCAGCTGTTACTGCTTCTCTACTGCTTTTATATCGAATGCGTAAGTAAATTCAGTACTCAGTATGTAAATGAAAGTTTGAATAAGGTGAACAGGTTTTGTTTACGTAACAAAGCTTTAACTTTGAAGTTGCGAGTTCAAAAAACGGATGATATTAGTTAGTCTATTCTCATAATGAGCTAATTAAAATGTAAAGTAAAACGTTAAGTCTCGCTTGCTCTACTGTTTAGCAGTTCGCTATTTCCGCTTCTATAGTTTCGAGACACGTAACACCACACAAGTTTCCCGAAAAGTTTCTTCCGCGAAACTAGACTTGCAAAAATGAAACACGGGGAACAGCGAGTGTAATAATTCACTGTTCTACTAGCGTTATAACTACACCATCCTTTATACCTCACCGTTTTTCATGCCTGAGTGAAACATGTGTGCATTATGTTCCCCTTAGAGAATGGAAATGTGTTTTGCCACTGTGCGTCATCGAAATTTTAATAAATTATCACGTTTTAATGTCCGCTGGGTTCATCACGACTATGTTCTACATTATATCCGTTAATCTATGCATTTAAGTGTGAGTCGGACTTGAGTGTGTGTTTTAGAGAGAGAGGTAGGTACTGCAAATATAGTAGGTGCTTTGGATTGCCACTATAAGCTTCTCACATACACATTGTCCTTGAAAAGGAAGATGAATTTCATAACTACAAAGAAATTTTACATATTAGCTATACGATCTAAAGGCAATTATACTTTAACATAAAATCGGAAAATAAGATGATCCGAAAAATTTGCGACCCAGAATTTAGGTGGAGATTGTTTGTAGCGATTGCTTTCAAAAACCAAATACAAATTTCTTACGGCATTGTTCAAATCTGAATAATACGTTTTCGAAAACATAGCCAAATGTGTCTGTTGGTAAAACATGACATTCCGGTGAAAAAGTACTCTGTCGCCATTGGAAAATTACAGCTGCCAGTAGAAGTGAGACCCCATCATATAACGAGCGTTAATGCCAGTAGTCAACGGACAAATGGTCCATTTGATTGGCCTTATAAGGTCCAATGAAGCTAAGCTAATACCCGAGTCTACAGACGTCAACATCTAGTAACATCATTAAAATACCTAGCTACCCAGCAGTCACCCCGAAAGCCTATTAAGGAGCGTCCATAAACTACGTTGCTCCATTTTGGCCTCTTTTGAACACCACTTTCCCTTACCACGTAGCCTTGGCTTTTCCATTGACAACCTTTCCCCCTTCCTCCCGTGTGAAAACTAGCTTTTTCCCCGTTAATTCTAGAAGAAATTTTGTACTGTTTTATACCTTTTTTATACATATTCTGAATCAAATGCTGACAAAGGCAACTCCCGCAAATGGTCAGTTATTGAGAAAACCTCTTTCTCATGCACATCCAGGGATCTTTTTCTTCGTCAGTTGTTTCTAAAGCCATTCACCTCATCTCATACATCATTGTTTATTAATAGATAAAATAAAACAAACCATCTTGCATCATCATCATCGTCATCCGCATCATCATCATCATCAGCAGCAGCATCATCATCATCATCATCATCATCATCATCAGCATCATCATCAGTGTTCTGTCCTAGGGCAGGTTCTCATTCACTTGGTAGCTCTGCATGCTCTCCTACCTTCTGCAGCTCCTCTTCATGTCCTTTTAGTTTCCGTTCCCTTTGATGTGATCTATGATCTTGTCCCTCCTTCTTCCGCCCACTCTCCTAGTCCTTCCAAGGCGTCTCTTAGCAAGCACTCCCCTCTCAGGAGGTTTCCTATACAGTTCTTCTTCCTTTCTCTTATGACTTGCAGTAGTTTGCTCCTCATGCCAACCTTTTCCAGCATTTCAACATTACTCACTTTTCCTATCAAGCTTATCCTCTCCTTTCCGCTTCACATCCACATCTCCCACGTTCCTTTTCGTTTTTCATCTTCTCGCCTCAGTGTTCATGTGTCTGCCCCATAAAGTGCCACACTCCATAAAAAAAAATTTGCCGAGTCTTTTCTTCAGTGCTTTATCTACTTTCCCTTGATAGGTGCGAAGCCTTTACTTCACAGGTGTGATGCCTGGAATGTAGGAAAATCAAACACGAAGAAAATTGAATCATTTCAAATTTGATATTATTGATGAATGTTGAAAGTTTTGATGAAGATTCATTCGATACAGAAATATTTTAATTGTGATCACAAATGCGTCATGAAAACAATTGGATGTTATAGACCATATCCTCAATTAAAATAAAAGAATGAAAAACATGGCATGGCGTTTACACTCACATGATTTGAACTTGATAATAATAGTAAAATTAATGGTGATACTGTGTAGTCAGGTCAGTGCAGTGTAGTGCTGTGTATATGGGGACGATTTCACCATAATGCCTCTTAAGAACTACCAGAAATAGCAAAACCTGACGCTGAGACCATGAAATAAATATTACATTACATATGTTGCCGAAGATGCTCTGAAAAAAGGGGTAATTCAGTTGCATTGGGGTATCAATAACCTTTATTGATAAAATGATGTCATGAAAATATTGCGTTTTATTTTGAACCAAAATTTTCCAAACAATCAGTTTTTTAAATCTGAACATTTTTTATTTTGATATATATATATATATACACCATTTGTCAAACAATTTCTCAAAAAAAAAACAAATAAAAAAAAAAAAAAAAAAAAAACACTTGATATTGATTTTTGTGGGTTTTTAAGTTTTTACAAAGTAATTGTTTAGTTAATTAAATTTATTACACAATCTGAGCTGTGAATTGACTCATATGTACGGACATTTCATTTTACTTCGTGTTTTCTGCTGTTGAGAAATAGATAAATTGATTTCATTAAAATACTGTGTTTTATTTTGAACCCAAATTTTTCAAACAATCATTTTCTTCAATCTGATTTTTTGTTTTTTTTATTTATATATACCATTTCTCAAACAATTTCTAAAAAAAACTCTTGATATTGATTTTTGTGGGTTTTTAAGTTTTTCCAAAGTAATTGTTTAGTTAATTAAATTTATTACACAATCTGCGCCGTGGATTGACTCATATGTACGGAAATTTCATTTTGCTTCGTGTTTTCTGCTGTTGAGAAATAAGATAAGTGGTGTTGCGAATGGGTGAATGAACCTGCTTCTATGAAGTACAGCCACTGTGCCTGTGAGTGTGGAGAGCAGGCTCGAGTATTAGCGTTGATCCAGCTTAGCGCGTCCTGCACGCGCTCATACTGTTTGGACATCAGACTCTGCGCACACAAACGCCGGCTCCCGGCAATCAAGGTCAAATGCACGGGCTCGCAACGCCTGGGAGACCTGAGTAGTACTGTTCACTTTGCCGGAATTATGGCCAAGATTTAAGTCATCTCGCAAGCTAGCCAGCGCGCTCTCCTCATCATAGGATTGTGGCAGGTTTAAGTCCAGCATTTGGCGTGACTGGTTTTAATTAAATTTTGTCATTCTCCTGGATTGCATCTATAAAACAAAGTTTCTTCCTTACGTGAGGTTCCCTTTCAAACAAAGTGAAGAGGCTTCTATGGAACCTTGTCGTTTAGATTAACCACTGACATTCCAGCACCCACGCAAAAGTTATCAAAACCTGCAAATGATATACATCTTTCCTATTAGTAGCAAGGGTATAATAATCTCCTTAGTGACTTACCCCCAACTCGTCTTAAATCCAGAAATCCGGTATGGCAAGATGTATTTGACTTTGATGTCATGGGAAAATGGCGACAAAGCTGGAACTCCGCATCTGTAAAACATTCAGATATTAAAGATCCCACAACTGGACTTCCAGGATTCCATCTAAATAGAGACCAATGGGTCAAACTAAATCACCTAAGAACAGGCCATGCTAAATGCAACGCCATGCTGTATAAGTGGGGTCTTCAGGATTCTCCTGCATGTGACTGCGGTGCTCCTTCCCAGAGTGTGGAGCATATTATCAGGAAATGTCCTCTACGGATGTATGATGGACCATTTGAAGATGTTTTTTGAGTTACAAGTTCCTTCATAGAATGCCTGGAAGAACTGGACATCAACTTTTGAACGCTACCAATGTTGTTGTTGTTGTTGTTTTTTGGGCTTTATGGTGCGTCGACAACTGGGTCATTAGCGCTCTAACGGTAACATAGAATGACAATCCAATGTTCTTGTCATGTCTAACAAATTTTAAAAGCAGTACCACTTATTAAGGAGATTTATTTATTTGTCGTATGGCTAAGCAACTAATACAATACATATAAATATATCCAATATTCTTATCATTGTATACAGGGTGAGTTTTTTATCTTGAGACAACTAAATATCTCGAAAACTACAAATCCGATCAAAAAAAGTGGGTAATAAAAATTGTTCGTCTCGACGGGGGACATCCGATGATACCAAATTTGACTCCCCACCCCCACCCCCTAGGGGTGGGGGAAGGGGGAGAAAAAAAACTTAAATAGGAACCCCCATTTTTTATTGCAGATTCTGATTCCCCGGAAAAAACTACCCCTATTTCACCCCCAATTCGAGTCATTTTGGTCGATAGATGGCGCTGCAATCGACAAAAATCAAAATAAGCAAAAATTCATTTAAAAATGAGGATATCTCGTGAAATACACATCAGATCAGCAAAATACAAGTTAATGTGATTGATATTTTTCAAAAACTATTCAATAACACCACCCACCTCCAAACTTGAGGGATGGGAATGGACATTATTTCAAAATATCACCAGATCTCACTTCGCCTGATTTTTTTTTATGGGGATACTTGAAGAATGAAGTTTACAGTGAAGTGCCAACAACGCCTGAAAACATGATTGAACGAATTACCAACGCTTGTCAAAAAATCACGCCGGATATGCTTCTTAGTTGCGTCGAATCATTCCAAGAGCGGGTAAATAAATGCATCGATGTCGGTGGTGATATTTTCGAGCACTTGCTTTAGAATTGTTGTTAGAAACAAACACGTGAGAGGCGAGGGGACTCACCAAAAACAAGCACCCCGATGGTGAGAGGCGAGGGGACTCACCAAAAACAAGCACCCCGATGGTGAGAGGCGAGGGGACTCACCAAAAACAAGCACCCCGATGGTGAGAGGCGAGGGGACTCACCAAAAACAAGCACCCCGATGGTGAGAGGCGAGGGGACTCACCAAAAACAAGCACCCCGATGGTGAGAGGCGAGGGGACTCACCAAAAACAAGCACCCCGATGGTGAGAGGCGAGGGGACTCACCTAAATCTAGCACCCCAAAGGGAACAGAAAATTACTACGTCCACGTCGTTGTTCCTGGGTAACGCAAAAAGTAATGTTTGACTTTCGCTATCTGCTAAAGAATTTGCATCAGTGCATTTTGAAATAATGTCCATTCCCATCCCTCAAGTTTGGAGGTGGGTGGTGTTATTGAATAGTTTTTGAAAAATATCAATCACATTAACTTGTATTTTGCTGATCTGATGTGTATTTCACGAGATATCCTCATTTTTAAATGAATTTTTGCTTATTTTGATTTTTGTCGATTGCAGCGCCATCTATCGACCAAAATGACTCGAATTGGGGGTGAAATAGGGGTAGTTTTTTCCGGGGAATCAGAATCTGCAATAAAAAATGGGGGTTCCTATTTAAGTTTTTTTTCTCCCCCTTCCCCCACCCCTAGGGGGTGGGGGTGGGGAGTCAAATTTGGTATCATCGGATGTCCCCCGTCGAGACGAACAATTTTTATTACCCACTTTTTTTGATCGGATTTGTAGTTTTCGAGATATTTAGTTGTCTCAAGATAAAAAACTCACCCTGTATATTTATATGTATTGTATTAGTTGCTTAGCCATACGACAAATAAACAAAAAAATAAATCTGCTTAGTAAGTGGTACTGTTCTTAAAATTTGTTAGACATGCTTTATTGCGCCAGCCGGCAAAAATTACTTGATATTACACTATCAATTTGAATGTTATTAATAGTGAGCCCTGCACATGACATATCTCAATTGGTTACGAAGGATAAAAATGGGTTCACAACACGTAACCAATTTATTTCACAAACCAATGATTTTGTTAAGAGTACAAGATTTGATGCCTTTACAAAGTCTTCCAAAGTTTCACCAGGCTCCTTTAAGAAGTCAGGGTAATTATTCAGGCGTTCTTTTCTGGCGTTCGACATGTTTCAAACTTGTCGCGCTGTTCATTGGCAAATTACCAAGTCCGCTCATTGTCCGGTGACGGGAATCGCACCTCGGATCCCACGGAAGATGACAGCGGTCAGGCAACTAGGTCTGCTTGCGTCGACACTCAAACCATAAGTAAGTTTTTACCCCCACTGTCCAGCTTCGGGACTGCATTCTCCCACCCTTCGGTCAGACATCCAAGAAACAGATTAAAAAAAACAAAAACGTCGGAGTTATGTGTCATTCTCTTTTGCATAGGTCTGTTGTGTCCCTTATATTATCGAAGGCGTTGAGTCCTGGGACAGCTGCATTGCTTACACGTAACGTTTCGCAACACTTCCCAGTACTTTGTCGTCGCCGCTGGCCCTTCGCATAGCTCTCTTTCGCTCTAGAGTCAGCCCACTGGATGGGTTGACTAATGGTTTTACAACAGCGGTGGTTCGCCGAGCAGAGCATCCACTGGGCTTCCGTTAGTCCACCGAGCACACGACTCTCGCTGCATATTGTGAAGCACATGTTTCCGTCCCTGCACGTGCGTCTGATTACAAGGGAAAGCAAACTAAAACACTAGAGACGTTAAAAGTTCTCAATATAACTTTAATTTAGCAGTTTAGTGATCATAACAAACCCGCCATTGTGACTCAGTGCACTGGGGTATCTCACACTGAATCAGGCGGTACAACGTGACCGGGGACGATTTCAGCCACCCCCTCTCCCCCTACCCAGTACTAGTCGTCCTGACTGCGGTTTTTAGATGGTTTCTTGCATTCGTCTAGGTGAATTGCACCGAATCGACGCCTCATAAACTATACATTTCACCAAAAAAATACGCTCAATCCATACAGAAAACACAAGGTCATACATTTCGAAGACAGGTGGAAACACAAGACTTTCTTCCAACAGATTACGTAAGCTGGACCTAACAGACTGGTTAGGCTTCGGGCACGAACTCAGTTCTTACACTCCCTCTCCCCTCCCCACCACTCGCATGATTCGTACTGTGGCAGTCAGTGTCAAAGAGGTCCTTGGTGGCGGAATCGAAGTAAAAAAAAAAAAAAAAAAATGACGAGTTTCGAAGCTGGTAACACTGTGTAAACGTTTTCCTTTTTTTTAATACACGTGATGGCTGTCCGTACACACGCTTACGTATTTTTTATTGTTGGTTCTACTGTTTTCCTTTTTACACTTATCAGATATTTACCATAATTCAAAATTCTGATTTCACGTATGCATCCAACAACTTAACATCTGAAAAATCCGAATTTCAATATCTTTAAATATTTTCTTTTAAATTTTCTCGAATAATTTGTTCAACTTTCCTTGAATCATTAAATATACAATTTATTATGGAATCTTACATCAGCTCTATAATAATTAACACTAATCTTCGAACAAAGCGTTGTGGGTGAACGGTTAACTTTCTGGCATCGCATTCGGGAGGACGCGGGTTCGAATCCCCGTCCGGGCATCCAGATTTGGGTTTTCCATGGTCTCCAGGCGAATGCTTTGATGCCTCCTTCAAAAATGCCATGGCCGAATTCCTTCCCGTTCCTTGTCACCCAGTCTCACCCCGCCTCTAATGACCTTAGGCGTCAACGAGGCGTAAAAAAACTAATTTTCGGTGCATTTATAGATACATCATTTCCTACTGACATACAATATACCAGTTCTTTTTCTTTTCGCCCTCAGGCCGTATACATTTCAGTAACAATTATTCACAAACTTATCAACTGTAAGAGGAGGTATTATTTAGTTTTTAGCTTCATTTATTATTCATTTCAAGATTTTTTGGTGCTTGTTGCAGCCCCAGCTTTGTTATGAAATTTTATTTTAAGAATTATATATAATAATACGGGACTTGATTGATTGTGGATTTGTATGTTTTTCTTCTGATTAATTGTAAATTTGTGTATATTCGTCTTATAAATGACATTGTTTTATGGAGAGAAACTGCTTAAATGATGTGTAATACGATCAAGGACAGTATTATGTATGAAACATTTGTTAAAAGTTTATAATTTTAAGTGTTGATGTATGCCACGATGTTTCGAGGACGATTCTTGTCTGTTGGGATTGGTTTATGTTGATAATTTTATGTGTAAATACTAAATAGCTTTAAATATCTTTAATTTTAATTTCCTGGGGTTTCATAATGATTACCAATAATTTTGTACTAGCTCTAATTGTTTTAGTGTGGTTTTGACTGTCAGACACATTTTCAACGCTCCAGAAATATAGGTCGACCTACTGTTTATTATTCTCGAGTTTCTCTAGCGACTATTTAAGCGAGCGGCAGAGGCGGTAGTTACAGTTTCAAGTATTCAGTAGACATGAAAAAGTACCTGTCCTTTAGTATCTTTGGACGATTCTAGTGTCTTTTCCGCAGTGTGATGTTATTATGAAGTTTTAGACGAAATAAAAGTGGGGTAAAATGTTTCGTCGGTGCTGTCATTCCATAGAACTATTTACTCTATTAAAAGCGGTAGTCATTAACCTTTGGTGGAATGTAAAACCATCTGGTGACCAACGACAGTAGCCTGTGAATTGGATGAGGAAGCAATTAAACGTAATCATTATTAATAGACGACAGGTCGAGTTAGTTAATTACCGAGTGGTGTGACAATGTGTGATATTTGTCAAAAGATATTTACAATCCTACTTTAGACGCTTGATTCTGTAATTCTTTGAGTTGTTCTATAGAGAATTCTTAAGTGTTTCTGTAATTAATGCTATAGCATCTGCAAAAGCGAGACAGTCTAGACTGATCTTACTTGAGTTCTTCCTAGTTGATTATCTTTGTATTTGTTGCTATACCTTTTAAATATTAAAACGAATCTGTCTCTTCGACCACTATTGTTCGCAGTAAATATATTTCCTAGATATTAATGTATGATTGTTGTTTCTGTAACAGCATCATCGGCAGGTAGGTCTTTCCCAACTTGACATCATGTTGTATCTACATTTATTTGCATCCAGAGTGCCTCACCTATGTGATGAACACAGTGTGGTTGTGTGGGCGGCGCCTTGGTGCGGGGGTGGGCCTCCCTTTGTTGGGCGGCCGAGTGAGAGACGGACGCCGACGCGCATCAGTGCAGCCTACCGTAAGGGCGCAGCCGCACTGTGCTGCGGGCAGCAGAAACCCAAGGCGCTACTACTCCACTATCCTCACCTCACTATCTCACTGCGGTGTCTAATTGTTTCCTTGCTCTCGCGTATAATCGGCATTAGCCTGCTGAGGGCTACGATTTATAGCTAGTTTCATACAGTCAGGAGACTAGCTAGAAAGAAAGGAGTTTTGTCGTCAAGAAACGTTTCCTTGCCGTCGAATCACCATCAATCATAGCCGCGGGTATATTACGGACATTTCCTAAGACCGAAAGTATCTGCATACAGACTGGAATAGCCAATTTAAAAAGCCATTATTGTTGTAATATTTATTTAGTTAAGTCAGCGGTTACCTACGACAAACCTTGATTTATGTCCACGGAGAACGGAAACAAAGCAGGCTTGGGCTCAGCATTTTACGATAAGCTTTACGTCTTCTTCAACACGCCAAATTAATGCACAAACGGGTGGAAATTCCTCGTAACTCAGATTTGATACCATTGCTACATTTCCCTCTTCCAGGGAAAAATTTCTGTTTGTAATACACATCTCGGAACAAGATAGTGCTGTCTATAGTGACACGAATGTACCTCGGTCTCAAGAGTCGCATATCGAGCCATTCCCTGACAGGTTCTGCTACACACGTTTTTATACACTTGTATGTATCGCTGAGCTGGTCATATTCGAAATGCTACATCAAAATCAGCGAAGTTATTTTTGTAGCATTCTGATCTCCATAAGTTATTGTGATGTGTACTAATGCTCGTCTCATATTCTTTGGTGCAGCAGCCATTCTTCGTCTTATGAACGCTTTTCCCGTGCCCAAGGGTAGGCTATTACCATGGAAACACCTGGGAAGACGAACTGGGGTGATTTCCCGTTGCCTTCCCCAGAATATCACAGAGTTAGAAAGTGTTGATCTCTATGATAGTGTGTGTGTTCGGTATATAATGTTGTTTGTGTTGTGGTTGAGAGATTAAAGAAAGGATAGGGTGAATCTTGGTGCCAGCCCATTCAGGCCTACTCTTCCGAAAGACACCTGACTGGCGTGGGGTAGAAATCCATTAATCATGTTTTTCTTTATTCGGAAAATGTATTATATCAGATCTTCTTACAGTCTCCGAATTCATTGTTATAGTTGGCGTTCGAGTTGTAATTACTAGTTTCCTGTAGGTCCTGTCTTGCTAGTTTTTACACGCAAAAAGCTGATCCAGTACATCAGATTCCGTACAGAAACGGAATTGTGGACTAACGTTCATTATGATGTAATTTTGATACAAATTGTTTTGTCTACTATCATAAACCTATTCGATTTAATTTCACCTGTTACCTATTTGCAAAGGTAGACAGTGTAAAACAAAAGGGAACGTTCCGAAGACCCCGCCACAGTTATTTTTTTATTCTGCTTATGGCTTTACGCCTCGTCGAAGTCGACGCCATTAGAGGAGAGAGAGAAAATTCTGTGGGCAAGGAATTGGAAGGAATTAAGGCATGGCCTTTTGATGGAACTATCCCGGCTTTCGCCTTGAGTGATTTGGGAAAACGCAAATCTGGTTGACCGAACCTGTGTCTTCCCGAATGCGAGGCATAATTAGAACCAGATTACTTAGATGCGAAGCGTTTAACTTAAGGGTGGAATCTTTGTGTTGCCATCTGTTAGCGCAACGTGTAATTTATGCTTTGTATGATTATTGATGACTGTAATTTTTTTGCGAGATGTGTAGTTTATGAGGCGGCTATTGGTGACCATCCCTGCATTCGCCTTGATGTTGCGGGAAACTGCCTAAAAATCGCATTCAGGAAGGCCGGTATGCTGGGACCAGGAGTCGAACGTATTGAAGCTGCCTGATGCAGTGATGCTGTGTGGTGGCACCTTAATGTGAGCAATAACATCAGATTTTTTTATAGCATTGTCCTTTATGTATCTTTTTTTCAATTTCCATATAGGATATTTTCAGGAATTCTATTGCTTTGCATATTTTTCATACGTATACCATTTCGGTTTTCTTTCCCCCTGTCCTATAGCTATGTTATAAGTGCCAATTATTGATTCAACTTGTGTTTCATTTTGCATACACATAAGGTTATCTTCAGACTTTCGAAACTGGTTGCTACACTTGGAGAAATTCCTGATAGGTTTTTTGCTATATTACGTAGGAGCGTAGTTTAACTCAATTGTTTTACATCAATACGGCCTAAAAAACGTGCCAGATATGGTAATATAAGACTGTTGAATTTAGATTTTAAAGTATCTGGTATTTTTTTATAGGCGTACTTATGCTGGCCAGAACATAACTGTACAAAGTACGAACCAAAATCCAATATGAATTCTTCGTTTCGTTAGATCTTTATAGAAGTAGTGCAAGGTATATCAGAGACACTGCTCCACATGTTGTCATAAATAAAAAGACAACCAGAGTGAAAACGATTTTTTTAAAAATACAGTTGCGAACACATTGATATTAAATTAATTCCAATACTACTCCACAAAAGAGTTAATCTACGAACGGACCGTATTTGATTTTAATATAAGACAGGAGGAGAGTGAAGAGAATCATGGGAGTGTACAATGCGTATATTGGTGATGACGCGTAGAAAGATATCGGTGGAAGAATTAAGAGAGGTTCATGGAAGAGAAAAGATGACCATGACCACAATCTGGCACTTGATTTCAGGCATAAGGGTGGCAGAAGATTTTATTTCATAGGTAAGGGGGTCAGGGATTGGAATAAATTGGCGAGAAAGATTATCGATAATTTACCAAAAACGCTGGAAGAATTTAAAGATTAAATTTGTAGAGGACAAAAGTAGGTGGTGAAAAATGGGTGTGTAGGGAAATTACCACGGGAGCGTGCATTCCATCGCAATTAAATTGAATCAAATTGATGTAGTTCCTCACTTGTTAATATGGCATGAAACTGCAGAATTCTCTTGGCCACGGGCTAGACTTACTTAACACGCTGGCATGCCCTAGTTCAATCTAGGACCTTGCATACTGCTGTCGTAATTACGGATTGTAGTAAACTTCTTGCTGAATCCTAGAACGTTCCACAACTGTCGCCAGAAAAACTATGCATAGCACAATCAAATCATCACAGATCGGAAATAATATACACAATCTGGTCAAAAGTATACGGTCACCACTGTGTAATGCGGAATTGGACGCCGATGTCATCACAGGAGGATCCGTTAGTATAAAATCCCAATATGCTTGACGCAAAACAAGATCTCCTGCAATGGTTCTCTACATGATCAAAAGTATACTTATATCTCTATGCAATGCCAGGCTGAACACTAGATAGCAAGACAGGCGAACGCGTCATTATAAAAAAGAGGCGTGAAGTTTTGTTTCATTGTCAGTAGAGAAGCAGTAACAGCAGAATGGGTCGGTTAGGAGATTTCAGTCACTTCGAGCATGGAGAAGGCGTTGGATACCACGTCAGGAATAAATCCATCTGGGACATTTAGACCCTTCAAAAGCTGCCCAAGTTAACTTTTGGTGACGTGATTGTGAAGTAGAAACGTGAAGGAACAATCACAAGTAAATCAAGATCAGTCAGACTTCATTCAATGACGGACAGGGACCGCCGAGCATTGCGGAGGATGATCGTAAAAATTCGCAAGAAATCAGGGTAAGGAATCACTGGTGGTAAGCAAGGTGCTACCAGCAGTCTAGTCAGCACTATGACAGCGCATCGGGAGTTAAAATAAATGGGGTACAAAGGTGCAGTTGCTGCTCATTAACCAAATATGTCTGTACTCAACACTAAGCGACGCTTGAGGATGTGTAAAGAGCGACGCCAACGGACAGAATATGACTGGAAATGAGTGATTCGGAGTGATGAATCACGCTGAACCCTGTGGCAATCCGGTGCAAGGGTTTGTGTTTGGTGAATGCTTGGAGAACGTTACCTGCCATCATGTTTAGTGCCATCAGTGAAGTTCGAAGGTCGTGGTGTTATGGTATAGGGGTGCCTTTCGTGGTTAAATGTTGTCCCCTTGCTGCGCTTAAGAAAACTCTAAATGCGGAAGGATATGAACACAGATCTAATATTTTCCTTGAGGATGCTGGTAGAAAAACGTTGGGAAAGAGGTAAAACAATTAATCATTGTGTTCATGGACCTTGGAATGGCATACGATAATGTTCCTAGATCAATTATCTGGAAAATTCTAAGAAAACTTAAAATACCACAGTACCTCATTATAAAGATCCAGATACTGTATAATAAGTATAAAAACTGTTTCACTGTTGGGAATGGTCACTAAGAATGGTTAGGTACAGCCAAAGGAGTACAACAAGGAAGAGCCGTTTCAACTCTTCCATTCATAGCGGTGATGGATAACATCTTAAAAGAAATAAGGAGAGAAATCAATAGATATCTATAGGCATTGGTGTATGCGGATGATGTGGCAATATGGGATGAAACTGAAGAAGTAGTACGAAACAAACTGAACATGTGGAATAATAAGTTTGAATATTGAATATCAACCCAACTGTATCACTGAAAATAGGCCAAAAGAATACAAACTGGCATATAAAATTACAATGCCACCATGTTGAAGTTGTTGACCAGATCAGTTACCTGGGGAGCATAATTGCTAGTAACGGTAGAGGTGAGTTAGAAATAATGAATAGAGTAATCAAAGGAGCCAACTTCTACAGCATCGTGCGGGGCTTAGTATGAGACATGAAAGTTTGCAGAAGAACAAAAATTGCATTGTACAAATCATATCACATTCCTATTCTCACATATTCACTGGAAACATGCACACTAACATCAAAGGACCTTAGCCTGTGAAATGGGGTTTCTTAAAATTGCACTCCAGAAAATGAAACTTTATGATATAAAGAATGATGAGATTAGATCAAACCTAAGGGACTCCATTGAAAAGAGACTTACGTCATCTAGACTTAAATGGTTTCGGCATGTTAAAAGAATGAATAGCACAAGACTACCAAAAGCTTATTTGGAAATAAGGATAACGGGCAAAACAGTGGGAAGACCAAGAAGAAGATGGATAGACCAACTGAAGGAGGACAGAGAGAGAAGATGCTGGAACTGAGAATCTATTACGGGCAGGGAAACTTTTCTAGATAGGAGACAGTGGAAGATGATTATCCGTAACCACCAATACGGAGTCACAGGAAGGCTTGTAAACCACACCCGAGAAACTGGAGATGGTCCCCAAAGATAATTATTAATGAACACATTTTAAACCCAATGCAGCGTTGTTGCAGGCCATTACTCCGCAGTTGCTCAGTAAATCAAATGATAAAATAATACCAATGCAACTGTTTTTCTAGCTTTATTGCCGTACGCCTTTCGCCTCTCGTCGAGGCATCATCAGCCAATAATGTTAATAATTCGTCGCTGATGATGCCTCGACGAGAGGCGAAACGCGTATGGCAATAAAGCTAGAAAAACAGTTGCATTGGCGTCATTTTATCATTTAATTAACATTTTAAACCATTGTGAACGATAAGTGCTTGTACCAGCTTTACAACGCATCCTGTTATAAAGCTGGATCTTTAAAGAAATGATGTATGGTAATAACATTTGTGAAATGGATTGGCCTGCTCAAAATCCCAACCAGAGACTAATGGAACAGCTTTGGAATGAGTTAGAACGTCAACTTCACTTCAGACCCCAGCGTCACTACCATCTCTGGTTTCAGATTTGAGGAAGAATGGTCTGCCATTCCTCCACAGATATTCACTGAAAGTCTACCGACCAGAATTAAAGCCGTCTTAAAGGCAAAGGATACACTAATCGAACATTAATATGCAATAATAGAGAGTGGGACACGGGTGAAGCCTGTGCGGATACGATTGATCAGTTGATGTAGTTCACACCGCTCACAGAGAGAAAGAAACTCTAACATTTCCACTTCTCCATCCTTCTCCGTCATCCCCCCATCCTCACTTCCCCCCCCCTTTCTCCCCTTCTCGTCATCCTCTCATTGAGTGAATACGAATTGAAATTGCCGTGATGATTATGCTTCATATCGTTTAAGCAAAAATTGTTCGGTATGACCATATGGCTTCAACACTGAATAACAGAATTCTCTCTTAAAAAACGTAATAGTGTTATATCCACAAAATGTCCCAATTACTTTTATGAATAAAATTCATTAGTACTCATTCGATTTTTAAGTTTTTTTTTCATTATTTACATTTGTTGTACTTCCATGCAGGTTCTCAAGCCATACATGTATTTTTTTTTTAACATTATTAAATACTTTCATGTTATAAACGAATCAGATACGTGCCTTATAGCTGTTTTGATCCAATTTTTGTTTCATTTACAAACAATTTTTCTCTTTTAACCTGTGACATTTATACAAACAAGCTAATATTTTACAAATTTGGCTCCGCAGTACTCAATTATTATTTTTATTATTATTTGCGAATGGACCCTATTGGGTCACAAAAAGCCTTGATTCTCAACTTGGCTTGTAATTGCGAATTGTTAGAACCAGGGATTATCAGTCCCTGGAGCAAGGGGGAAAGGGCAGTTAATGTGTGGCTGACTAATGTCTTAATGATATGAGTATTTTTGTTTGTGAAATTTGTAGTTGATGAGTAGGAGATTGGGTGCCGTCTTCACATTATTTTAGGTAACTGCGGAAACCCCCTTAAAAACTGTGATCAGGATGACCGGTACGCGGTGGCTATGACTCAAAGCCGGTCCCGTTTTAACTCGCCGGTCTAGAGTAGTGGTGCATTAACGCGAAGCCACATTGGCTGTTTATAAGTACTCAGTTATGTATCAAATTGTAGCTAGTAGTACAATTTAAGATGTTTAATACGATTATGCATAAGCTGCTAAAAAGCCAGTCAGAAAGATACACAAAGCTCAAGCTGACGCAAAGTGCCCATGAGCTTTCTTTAGCATGACGCCACCAGAGGTGCAAAAGTTTGGGGGAGTTTCGGTTAACAGAAGTCATGCAATCACTTGTCTTCTACATAATCGTACCCAAGCTCTCTTTTAAGTTAATCGATTCTCGAGCTACAAGAAATTTTATGGACACTATTTCGGCACGCAACGTTTCTCGGCAGTGTATTCATTCCATTTAATGACTAAAAGATGTTTATTGTATTCACGCAAATGAGGATGACGTAAAATTAAAAAAAAAAAAAACACACACATGCACAAACAAAATAATGTTATTGAGACCTTACTACGATAAAAAAAATTTGGTATGTCTGAGTAACATAATCACCGCATTATCACAACTTCTTGCTGTTTTTCCGCTAGCTATTCTATCTGAGAAACGTATTGATGCAAAACGTGTTTCGCTTCTTCTGTTACAGTCTAAATCAGATATTTTTGTAGTTATTTAGTCTTTAAAAAGTTAACACAAGTATCTGCAGTAAAAGTAAAATCCGTTTCTTTCGTAACAAACCATGTAAATTTCTTCTTAACCTTCTAATACCGAGAACGAAAGACAATTATTCCATTTTAAAAGACCCACCATTCACAATGACTAGCTGGTGTGCATTCACTTACTGCTAATGAGAAATGATTACGTCATGCAACGTTACAACTCTGTCGGTGTATAGGAAAAACTATTTTTTTTTAGCCGGATAAAATTTAGAAAGATAACATCCACGTCATGACAGAGGTATTGTCCGTGACACTCTTTTTTTTTTTTGCTTGTGTTTTTGTGCCTCATCGACGTCGAGGTCATTAGAGGTGGCAAACGACTGGGCACAAGGAACGGGAAGGAATTCAGCCCTGTCCTTTTTGAAGGAAGCATCCCGGCATTCGCCCGAAGTGATCTGGGGAAACCATGGAAAATCCAAATCTGGATACCCGGACGAGGATTCGAACCTGCGTCGTCCAGAATGCGAGGCCAGAGCGTTAACCGCTCACCCACCACTCTTGGTCCACTGTCTTTGAGTAGAGTTATAAGAAATATAAATAATTGACTTGTCAATATTAATTGTTCTATGCCACTGAATAATTTACTCCAATGACGTTTAGAATCTTTTTATATTGGTATGATCCTTTCATTTATATTGTTCGGTCCTACACAAATCTACCTATTTTAGAATCGCAGCGCATAAAAAAATACAGTTTTTTATGTTAAACAGCCTTTAGCACTACGTGAGCACAAACATGTTTATGTGATTACACTGAATACAATAATAATGCAGTACACTTGGAGACCGGAT
>JARYHS010011408.1:204267279-204285278 GCA_031002005.1 Vandiemenella viatica
TTGGTAACTTTTTAACTGAGATGGATATATTTTAAATAATACTAATATTATAAATGCGAAAGTAACTCTGTCTGTCTGTTTGTTAGGTTTCTTGGGCTAAACGGCTATTACAATCGTGATTAAGTTTGACAAGGAGATGCTATTTGACATTAGGATGAACTTGGTATACCATATTCTGTATGGATAAGAACATATTGTCATTAAATTATGAAAACTATCTGAACTGAGAAAGACAAACGCATAATATCTATATGTCTTTGTAATGCGTAATATTACATAGTAATGGCAGCGTAGCGTAGTGGTAACGTGCTTGTTTGTTAAAAAGTTTCCCGTGTGGCTTTGGGTTCAAACGCCACTGGGAGCAAAGATTTTTATGAATTGTTTTTCATAGTTTGAGCCAAGCCTAGGATTTTGTAGTAAGGATACCACATTCTGACAAATCTTTGGCGATAGAATAGTGCCCTAAGCGTTTTTGTTATTCAGGGTATACTGGTTCCACAGGCAGTTTTTGTGTGATGTAAACTAATAATATTATACATGCGAAAGTAAGTCTCCGTCTTTTTTTACGTTTAGACGATTATATGTGTATACCGATATACTTTGTATCATTAGGAACGAAATAAGATACTTTTTTCCTATATGAATAAATGAGACAGGTTCGAAAGTAGAATGGTATATCGTTAGCGTTCCCGTCATATTATGCCTACATACACAGACGGAAAAAAAATCCCAACACCAAGAAAAAATTATTGTAGAGTAATGAAATTTGGACAATGCATTTGTCAAGTTAACATGTTTAATTGATTAAATTTTCAAGATCACAGGTTAATTTAAGCTCAAGAAAATGCATTTCAAATGTGAAATACTGTTAAATTAATAGCCGGTGTAACCTCCAGAATTTTGAATGCAAGCCTGCAAACGTGAATGCATTGTGTCATACAGGTTTCGAATGTCACTTTGTGGTATGGAGTTCCATGCTTGTTGTACTTGTGCTGTCAATACTGGGACGGTCAGTGCTGGCTGTGGATGATGCTGGAGTTGTCGTCCAATGATATCCCATACGTGTTCAATTGGAGACAGATCTGGTGATCTCGCAGGCCAAGGTAACATGTCGACACTCTGTAGAGCACGTTGCGAGACAACAGCGGTATGAGGGCGAGCGTTATCCTGTTGAAAAACTCCCCCTTGAATGCTGTTCATGAATGGCAGCACTACAGGTTGAATTACCAGACTGACGTACAAATTTGCAGTCAGTGTGTTTGGTATAACCACAAGAGTGCTCCTGCTGTCATAGGAAATTGCTCCCCAGACCATGACTCCAGGTGTAGGTCCAGTGTGTCTAGGCCGCAGACAGTTTGGTTGCAGGCGTTCCCCTGGCCTCCTTCTGACCAACACTCGGCCATCACTGGCACCAAGGCAGAACCTGCTTTCATCAGAAAACACAACAGATCTCCACTCCGTCCTCCAATGAGCTCTGGCTTGACACCACTGGAGTCGCAAACGGCGATGGCTTGTAGTCAGTGGAATGCACGCTACAGGGCGCCTGGCTCGGAGCTGTCCTTGAAGTAACCGATTTCTAACAGTTCGTTGTGTCACTGTGGTACCAACTGCAGCTCGAATTTCTGTAGTGCTGCCATTCATGAACAGCATTCAAGGGGGAGTTTTTCAACAGGATAACGCTCGCCCTCATACCGCTGTTGTCTCGCAACGTGCTCTACAGAGTGTCGACATGTTACCTTGGCCTGCGAGATCACCAGATCTGTCTCCAATTGAACACGTATGGGATATCATTGGACGACAACTCCAGCATCATCCACAGCCAGCACTGACCGTCCCAGTATTGACAGCACAAGTACAACAAGCATGGAACTCCATACCACAAAGTGACATTCGAAACCTGTATGACACAATGCATTCACGTTTGCAGGCTTGCATTCAAAATTCTGGAGGTTACACCGGCTATTAATTTAACAGTATTTCACATTTGAAATGCATTTTCTTGAGCTTAAATTAACCTGTGATCTTGAAAATTTAATCAATTAAACATGTTAACTTGACAAATGCATTGTCCAAATTTCATTACTCTACAATAATTTTTTCTTGGTGTTGGGATTTTTTTTTTCCGTCTGTGTATCTTAGGTAACTTTCATGATATATCGATAGCGTTCCCGTCATATTATGCCGCCATATCTTAGGTAACTTTCAGCTTTGTGTATCCAATTCTAGCAATCAAATTCTAAATCCACACGTACGAAGTCGCGGGTAACAGCTAGTAATGTATATTCTGCACGCTGTAATAAGGAGAAGTAAACGAGTTTGCAGTTTGAAAACAATTCGTGATGTGGTCTAGGTGAACATTGAGGAATGGATGGTCATATCGCTGACCTGGAAAAACAATGACAGAACTGCAAAATTTTTAAAAAATGACCGTTTTCACCATTATTTTGCCCCCTTGGACGTATTTCGCAGTTCTGCCGTTGTTGTTCCGGGACAGTGATATATAAATAGTGTCAGTACGTACGAGTGAGTCAAGTGTTTAATCTTGTCCGAGGAACAAATTGTTATCAAGAGTTCATTAACAGAAATAAGATATCATTTATAAACGTCAAGAGATGAAAGGAAGATTAAGGTAGAATATTTATTAGAACGACGTGTTATGTATTTTTAGGGCTGAAGATGTATCCTTGCGAGAGTTGAATTATGTAGAGTAAGCTTTGACGAGGCTGCATTAGTTTATATGTGGGTTGGTTTGTCTTTCTCTGGCGGTGATTTGAAATCCTCGAAAGCGAAGGCTTCCGACGGCGCCTTGGCAATCCAGTTTGCCGGCATACGCACTTAGATAATCACCACGCCGTCCAGCGTAGACCCATCAAACAGATGCAGCTCGCACAGTTTTTCTTTTTACTTTCCCCAGTGCTTTGATACAGTTCCTTGTGGTATCATCTAAAAACAGCTGTCGTATGTTTTGCTGCCGAGGAAAACAAAATACTTATATTACTGCGCGGAATATAATGCTTTTCTGAATTTGAAAATATTAACGTGATATACAGATTTTTGTCAGATCTAATAAGGATGCAACAAATTTAATATATAAAGACACAATTACGTAACACGAAATTGTTTTATGTATAAGAATGCCGAAAAAATTAAACGCTATTACAACACGTTGTTATATTTAATTTTTTACTAAATGCAGCCCGTAATGCATTTAGGTCTCACAACCAAAATGAGGTACGATAGCTGCTTTGATGCTCATAGATTATCTGCATATCAGTAATAAATTCTTCTCAATTTCATAAAAAGAATCTTTAGTTCTCTGACTCAACTTCACACACTTTTTTCCCTAATAACGAATACAAAAAAAAATCTCTTTTTTTTTTTTTTACTAATCTCAGCGATAATCATTACATTTATTATTATTTATTTATTTATTTGCCCTTTGGTCTGAGACCATTTAGCCAGCATTATACATTAATGTTTGTTTGATATTTTCTTCTTACAGAGTATTGGAGGCTTCAAATCGTCAGTTCTGTGTCTTGAAGGAAGCGAACTATTGCCTTGTAGATTTGGACATTTTTTGATTGAAGAATTGTGGTAACACTCGCAGGGAATTTGACTGAAAGCTGTTCGAGGCGCCTGTAGAAACGTTTTCGTTGTGATTGAAACCGTGAACAGGAGAGAATGATGTGATTGAGGTCTGAAATTTCTTGGTCTAAGGTGCATATAGGTCTTTGTATTATATGAAGGCGGCATAAGTGGTGAGGATAACAACCATGTCCTAGCCTCATTCTAATGATTGTTGTTGCGTGTCTTCTTGCAATATTGTGCTCTGCGAACCAGGGTGTCTTCGGTATTGTAGGTTGTACTGCTGAGTAGTGTTTTCCTCTTAGTAGCTGCGTCCGGGACCAGTCTTCATTCCAACTGAGGTATGCCTTCCTAGAGACTAGTGGGATGAAATCCCTCCAAGGTAGCTGAATGCCTGCAAAGTGCCCTTCGTTGATGCTCTGTTTCGCTAGCTGGTCGACGATTTCATTGTGCATTATTCCTATATGACCTTTAATCCAGAGAAAATGTACTTGTATGCCAACTGAAGAAGCTTCTGAAGCTAATCTTATTATTTCATACAGGTATTGATGCATTTTGTTACTCCATACTGGGTTCTGTAATTTCTGGAGAGCGCTCTTAGCGTCAGTAAGTATTAAGATCCTTGGAAAGTGCTTATCTAGTCCGTACTTGATAGCTGCGCACATGGCTATAGTTTCCGCTGTGTAAATTGACGTCTCTGCAGGTAGTAATGTTTGTCCGTACTCGTTAGTATGTGGGCAATAATAAGCGTATCCTGCACCTTCCAATGCTTCTTACAGGCTAGCCAACCTACTTTGCTCTTACTGAAGCCGTTTCACCATGTGTATTATACCGAGCGTAGTGGTGTAACGGCTAGCGTTCTGGCTTCGCATTCGGGAGGACGGCGGTTCGAATCCAGTCCGGGCATCCAGATTTGGGTTTTCCATGATTTCCCAAATCACTTCAGGCAAATGCCGGGATGCTTCCTTAAAAAGGCGATGGCTGAATTCCTTGCCCCCATCCTTTCCCGTCTCTAAAGACCTCGCTGTTGAGAGACGTAAAGCAGTTAATAAAAAAACCATGTGTATTAATAGGCTACCTTATATACACCAATCATTTTATACTTAATTATTACTGTGATTTATCTGACAACGTATTTAGATGAAATCACATTTATTGACACAGGTTTTGGTTTTCTTCGCATTCGACAAATACAGTTTAATTCTGCAAAGCTTGTTTTGTTTTAGAGCTAGTTTTCAATTTTATGAATTTTTTGTATCGGGCAAAAAATACACAAACATATTTTCTTTTCATAGCAATATTACACGCATATTAATTTATTCTCTCAAGTTATCAAAAATTCTTTTGACATCTAATTTAGGCATTGTGCAGATTAAATTGCTTTACGTGTACCAGAACCCATGTTTCTTTATTTATGCTGTTTTCTCTGTTCTTCTTGCCGATCCCCGCAAAAAAATTCTCGTATTTCTGGCTCTCGTTTTTCGCGTTCATCTTATAAAGTTTCTAGAATTACAACACTGCGGGTAAACCCGGTCTCCTGCTTTTTACGCGTCGTTGTAAAACAAAAGAAGGCCGCTACTGCTGAGCAAGGGCTGCGCAAGCCAAGACTGATGTTTCCTCTTTACAAATATCCATTTCGCGTGGTTCTTTTTTTCCATTTACTGCCACGTTACTCTGTGCCCTGTCAAGAATTTAAAAAATTGAGAAGAAGAAGCATTAAAGAAACTGGAGCAAGTTTCTGGAATAAATACGTCGAATCATATTTAATGATGTAAGTACGATTATTTCTCGCAGACCTCGGTACCTACTCATTGTTCTTTTACAAGCGTACCAGAATAATTTTGAATGTATACTTGACTACTAAAAATTGTTTCACCCATTTTAATTTCTGGAAAAAAATCACATGCTTTCACAGATTTATGTACGAAAAATTGCGTCGTTGTAAGCGACATTATATATCTTTATCTCAAGAACCCTTTTTTCGTATAGATTAGAGTAGTTATGATCACTTTGATAATATATGAGAGCAGTCTCAAGGATGAGGAACAGTACATACTATTACTTTCAAACCAATAATATTATCAACTACTGATAACCTGTTAGTTACTTAAAAATCAATTTTTGATCCCTTGATTAAATCTGGTTGATTTACGAACTTCTTCTGTATTTTACCCATAGGATAAATGTGTGTTTAGTTTGGAATCAGTAATCGTGTTTAAGTACAGACACCGTCAATGTTTTAGGTGTGCTGCGGAGACTATTTAGACGATTATATCAAAACATCCAGAAAAATGTTTGTTTTATCAAAATTGTCTATTTAAACCAGCCACCACGATCGGTTGATCAAAGACTTTTTATTTTGTTGTTGCTAGATTAGACTTTATTTTTAAATTCTTGAATACAAAACCACCAATTAAACTTTCATACACCTGTAACACTTTCTTCTCTTCAACATTAAAACTTTTAAAACAACTTTCTAATTCAATAACTAGTCAGTTCACAGACCCAAGACAGCGTACATTTTCTCAAAAGAAAAGAAAAAAAGCAAGAAATAAAAGCAACTCCTACTCTTTGTTTTAGCTAATGCCTTTCTCTTTGCTTCTTGCCTCAGAAGGGAAACTTATATTAAATAGGATTATTTTAATTTCCCCTAGTAATCCCACTTAAAGTTAATTATAAATATCACTAGTTACCCGATAATGATGGAACCTCAGTACCTTTAAAAGTAACACGGAATCCGATTACTTAAGCACCGTCAGCGCTCCTCGTGGTCGATAGGTGTACTATTCAGTCTATCTAACTAGTTGCAATTAGGCCGAATATCATTTTTTTTTAACTGCTTGTAATTCTACAACGCTACCCTCGTTGAACAAGTGATGATCATTAATTTAAAGAACCTTGTGATCAGTAATGTCTGTCGATTATAGGAAAAATACTATTTGTTTTTTCACTTATAACTAAAACGCTCTATTAGGAAGATTTTCACTGAAATTTCAAACTGTTAACTTAATTGTCAATTTAATCAGTCAGATGACTGTAAAATGTCATTTTATACCCTGTCCTAATGAAGCGTATTTATGTTTTAAATTAAACACCGTCTATTAACAAATATTTTTATTAATGTTTTTGACCATACGCGCTTCGCTCTTTTGGGTGGGGCACCATCAGTGGGAAAATGGTAGTAGCTATCACATGTCAGTCCGGAAAAGAATTTTGTGCATTTATCAAGTGCATGTTCTGCAGGAAACACAGCAAATAATAGAAAGTGAAGCTCGTATATAAGGTAACAGTAAAAAATGCTTAATTGTATATTGGAATACCAGTCCAGAGATATGCAGAAAGTGGTGTTCCTGACTGAAACATGATAGCTACCACAATTGAATCGGCGTTTTTTGAAAGGGCGTAATCTACATTTTTCACATTTATCTTTCCTTGCGTTTTTTGTTCCTTGAGGATAGAGCTATCAGTTTCTTTTGAAAATGCATAGTGGGACAGGTTAAAGTAACATATTTCAAATTAAAATACGGTATAAAGTTATACAAAACTTTGTAATAAGGGTTTTAGACCGGTTTTTTCTTAGCTTTCCGAGAGTTTACATTTGGTCACATACGCCCTTTCAAAAAACGCTGACTCAATTTTCCCACTGATGATATCCTACTCCAAGAGGGCGAAACGCTTATAGTAAGAACATGAATAAAAACAGTTTTTAGTAGACGGTGTTCAATTTAAAACATTTATGCAACAACTGTGGAACATGGACAACAACAAAGTTATGAAAACTATTTAGGTGACAGATTTTTATTTCGACACACGTAATTTTTATCTTTTGAGAGGAAAAATGTATTGAAAAAGGAATCAAAATTCGTCTTATGAAGCGATAACTTTAGATGCTGCTGATGCTGCGTGTTGATTGAGACCCAGGCTTCGCCTCCGGCTGGAGCTTAATTTCCGCGGTTGGCCGCCCTGCTCGGCGCCCCCCGCGGCCGCTCCTTATTGGCTGGCGCCGCAGGCACGGCTGACAAATGTTCCCGCGTGTGACGCGGCGCCGCAGCGTCAATGGCGACGATTATTAGCACCGGAGGCAGCGCGCCATCCATCTCCTTGGAGCGCGGTTAATGGTGCCTCGCGCCTCCGCGCCTGAGTGATAACGGCCCGGGCGCCCGCTCATTGTGCGCTGGACGACTGCCTCACTCAACAAATCGCCTGCCTTCTGCACAAACTGACAACCCAGCAACCACTTTGCTCCCGGAAAAATAACAGTTGAATGCAAATGCTTCTGTCGCCTCAGAACCGTCAACTACCTCTCTCAAACTCGTTTTTTTCCGTAATTGTTATTTCTAAATAAAAGACATGTTTATCTTTCGAAGTATATGACGGATTTTGACAGGTAGAAAATATTGATCGCAATTATAATTGTACTAGGTGGTTCGTGCGAAAAATTCACGAATTGTATATGACTAGTAGAGAACGCGGCGTAGTCCTGTCTAATTTGGATTGATTTACTCGTACACTATTTTTATATTTCTTATATGAACCGTGTGTACCAAGTTTCATTAATTAAGCACCAGCTATTTTCCAGAAGTAAACTAAACATTGATATACCCCAACAATTCTCAGAACAGGGTGAATTTGATGCTGTGATACGGAACGTTTGTTTACATTTTGGTACAGGCTGTATTTCTACATACTCTAACATCTGTTAAAGTTGCTACTCAATAATAGAAACATGTAATATCCACGCATTAACACATACCACATACATAAATCTATATCTAGAATTTATCTGCATGTTCTCGCATCGTGCAGAAAATACATATTTTTAATGGTTTTTCAAAACTTGAAAGCTTGGGGTCCAAGTTGAAATCTAATTTACATCTTGAAACGTGAGGGCACATTGATTTGATGAATAATCTGTCATAAATTGCAAACTGCTGAATCAATTTTCACAGGATTTAAAACTGTGAGCTTCTATAAAGAATATTGGAATTAATGGGCATGGGGATAAAGGGGGAGAGGGGTTCAGATTTTGCAAATCAAATGTAAACAGTATTTTTCTGTTTGTTTTAAAGTTAATATACGCAAAGTTCCTTCAAAACCGAATAGACACTGTAGCTTTGTATGAACAACATTAACAAAAATTAAGGAGGTGGAAAAGGGAAGAGGGGTTTGGCTTGCGTAAACAAAATGTAGACAACATTTTCCTATTTGTTTTAAAGAAAACGTGTTGAAAGTTCAATCGATATAGGATAAAATCTGTAGCTTTCTATAAAGAACATTGGAAAAAATTGACGGTGTGGAAATGGGGAGAGGGGTTTGGTTTTTGCAAACCAAATGTTGACAGTATTTTTCTCTTTGTTTTAAAGCATACATCTGAAAAGTTCCATCGAAATCGGATAAACACTGTGGGTTTGTATAAAAATTAAGGGATGTAAATGGTGATAGAGGGTGGTTTCTGTATTTTTTGGTCAGAAACCATCTGCATAAAAAAATACATATATGTGCCAATTTTAATGGTGTTCGGTCGAACGGTGTCGAAGTCTATTGTTATTATTATTTAATTGCAATGGAGCATTGGCTCCGGTGGCAATTTCCCTACACACCCATCTTCCCCCTATCCTGTATCCACATATATATATGAATAGCGAGGTTTGTAGTAGGATGAAAAAAGAAACGGATCATTTGTAAGGATTATTTATTTTTGAAGTGAAACAGTTACGTAGAGAAACACCTACATCGTCTTACGAAAAAATTGGAAAACACTATTATCACTTTAACCATGTGTATGACGCAAACTCTTTTACGAAACGATTAGAAATGATGAAATGTTTCAGAAATGATGTTTATGGAAGAGGCTTACAGAAAGGAGAGACTGGATGGTAGGTCATATTTTGAGTCATGCAGAATAGGTTAATTTGTAAGTGGAGGGAACAGTCGAAGGTAAGAACTGTAGAGGAAGACAGAGATAAGAATATACGATGCCGATAACTGAGGACGTGGGGGTAAACTATCATTTGTATAGTCACATTTTGAACCAAATAGCCGAATATACCAGTAAGAGCCAATAAAACAAAAAAAAATCTTTAGGGAGACGGAAAACTTTCATTTCCGTCCCCTGTACTGAGGAAATGTAAAGAAGACTAATAGATATAAAAACTTCTTTTATACGCTCTGAGTAATGAATTGTCGAGTAAAGCTGTAAAATCTAACCGTGTTATTCCTGTTCCACAAACCAGGATCCCAAACTGCTTTTCCGGAATATAAATTTTTTTATTGCTGAACTTTAGGTGTTACTTCCGAAACATGCACAACGAACGTTTATTGTATTAGTGCTTCGCAACTGTTTCCATTTTAGCTTAAAAAATGAGCGCTTTGAAATTCGACGGTTGGAATTAACAGCTTGAAGTAGAGCACACGGGCAGTCAAAACTTGGGTAGTGACGTTTTACATTATACAAGCCGCGTCCGAGGGTCTTAACAACGGCAACGACCTCGAAACGCGGGACTTATTTATCACGAGAACATGGTTTGCGGCGTCAATTATGTAAACGCCGCGGCGGACTCTGAACTTTCTTGGATGTAAAACTGCGGCCGCGCCGTGCATAGCGTAATACGGCGTCGTAAAGCCACGTCGACGCATCAACGTTTAATGCGTCCCTCGAATTACGACAGCTGTCGCCAGCGGATGAGAAGGACAAGTGGTGACAAGCGAGGCCGCATTCTCCACCTGCAGCCAACACCAAACAGTCAGCAGAGGAAGGGTTACAATTCCGTCCCGCAAAAGAACACGGATGTAAAGTTCCGATGCCACTAGTACAGTCATTTACCTTGTATACAGGATGATCCCGTGATGATGTTACAAATGTTCAGGGACGATGGAGAAGGTTAACTGTATCAATTTGCGATAGGGGACCCTGGTCCGGAAATGACCGAGTCGAAAATTGTAATGGAACGTCCATAAACTACGTGGCTTAGTCTAGGGTAGGGTGGGGTTAGCAAGAAAGCTACGCTGGGCTGCGTGGAGAGGTGGGGGGGGGGATTTCAAGTTGTAACGTACCACTGTATTGCTCCTTTATTTTGTAGAGAACGCTTGTGAGTCTTACTTTATCATACTTTAAATTAATACTTTTTGCATATAGTTCCTGCACCAGACCAGTACATCAGGATTTAATTATTCCTTCTTTGTCCGTTGCTGGTTTTATTTCGATACTCACGCTGTAAATCAAATTATTACTAACCAAATTCTTACCATAAAAACTTTAAATCAACTCCTTTGTCTATATCTATATTTCAATCTCAATATCAAATAAAACACTTTCTACTTATCTCATAATTCCTATATTTTTCATTAAACAAACAATTATCATTTCCAAAGTCATATTCCACTATCTTTATCAAAATCTTAAACCCTCTACCCTCAGGCTAATATTTTCCTCTTCTTAATCCCGCCAGGATTCTTGTGGCTTCTCCATCGAGCAATTCTGTTTCATCTCTTCTCTTAAATCATGTTCTTTCCATAACCCACTCGTCCTCTTCCTTTCAAATCTTTTCTTCAACTCCATATCGACTGTTCTTTATTTTCCAGAGATCTCATTATATTCATCTTGACGTACTTTGACCTTGGAACTTAAAATTCAGAGTTAGTATATACAATTACAATTATTAAATAAAAAATAGCTTTTTTAATGTCAAAATCACAAAATGTGAGGTTGTGTACCTCACAAAGTCAAGCCACAGTAGCTTTTGATTAATATTATTTGTCACAGTTAAGATAAGGGAAAGAACACATAGCAGCATGCGGACATTTATTTGCGTCATTTAATTAGCTCCTATATACTGACAGTGCTGCGCATGCGTGTGACTTGAAGTCATAGCGTTGGGTTGCACGCGACCGGGGCATTTGAAATATTCGACATAGGGCGGCGCATAACGATTTGAAAAACATTAGACATGCCTTTCCTAGACTCAAATTCGCTTACAGATGTCACCCGATGTTTTCCAAAGTAGTGACACTTCGTTTTGTTTTTAAATAAAGCTGTTTCATTAGAATAGCCAACGTGTGACCACACCACTCGTTGATAAAATAATTATAATTTTCATCTGCAAAGTGAATTTCAGTGCACCTTTAATTATGGTACTCGCTGAATTGTTGTTTCAGGTTTAAATTGTGGCACTTTACAATAAACTTTACGATGATTATTGAAAATGGTTTTTCTTTCCAACGAATTTTCACAATCCAATACGCTATAGAAATCTTTTAAGCAGATCAAAGAATCATTTCACGGCAATATAGAAAGAAAGGTGACAGAACTGCAGCAAAAGAAAACAAAAAATGCATCTATTCTTGTTGTTGTTGTTGTTGTGTGGTTGTTGTGTGTTGTTGGTGTTGTTGTTGTTGTTGTTGTGTTGTGTTTTTTTAAGCGTAAGGTAGTTTGTTATGCATTTTTCAAGAAGAAAAGGAACTCCGACTGTACCTGAGAAGGAGGTTTCTCCCAACAAATAATCACTTGTAGGAGTGCCCAGAATCAACATTTCATACAGAATATTTACAATTATGGAAAATTGCATAACGCAAATATCAGTTGTGTTCATTATATACTCAATAATTTTAACGATAGTCTGTCAAGAGAAAACAATAAAAAAAGGTCGACTCGAAGTAATAGGAAAAAAAGCTAAGTGCCACAACGGGGGATGGGAGGGGAATGAGATGTCGAGCCAAAAGCCACGTCAGGCTACATGGAAGAGGGGCGGGGGTTTCAAGGTAGGCCAAAATGAAGCCACGTAGTTTATGGACAATCCCTAAGCGAAAATCGTACTGATACCCCTGACATTGGAATACATGTACCGGTACTGTTGTTGCTAATATTGTTGACGTAACATATCCCAATTGTTATTCGTGAACGGATATGGTTCCAACATGATAGAGCTCCACCTCACTTTGGACTGAGGGTTCGTGAACACCTGGATCAGACATTCCCTGTTCAGTGGCATGCACGTTCGTCTGGTCTCACCCCACTTGATTCCTCCTTGTGGGCCACGTGGAAAGTCTTGTGTACGAGACGCCTATCGAGACTGAAGAGGGTCTCCTGGCAAGAATTCTCGTTGTTCAAATGACACCGGGGATACTAGAATGGGTACGACAGAACTTTGTACGACGTTGTATTGACGCTGGGGGACGCCGTTCTGTACAACCGTTGTAAATGTAGTAGCTTGCGAAACTTGTGCAGATAAATGGACTCCATTACTACTGTACCGTAGACAGGATTTTTTGTCTCTCTGACATGTTATGTTCGCCGTTACTAGTCCATCAACATGGGATATTATCTGAGGGTATTGGGGAGTATTCAGCGGGGATTCTGTACGTCATGATCAGGTTTCGGAAGTTGGGGCCCTTAGTTTGACCGCTGCGCGAGGCTAAGTCAGAACTTGAGTAGATTTTCTCTTATAACTTTCGACTCGGTTGTTTCCGGACCAGCGTACCTTACCTCAAGTTATTACTTTTAGCTTTGTCCATCAGCCGTGAAAGATTGTTACATCTTCACGGAAGCACCCTATATAAGGAGTGTTAGTATGAGATACATTGTGATCTGAGGCGCCTATGTGGTCTCGGTAAGTATCAATTATCATTTCTTGCTCCGTTCCACTGTCACGAGAGTCATAAGATATAACGTGGATTTTAAGCCATAAACTTTCACACAGTGAAAATCCCATTCGAATTGGTTCAGACGGAGCTCGCTTGCCATACATTTATAATAATACGAACCAACATCTCACAAATTTTTCTTTCTTTCTTGTGAGCCAGTTATTTATAGGATTCTTTTTCGTTATCGATTAACCAATTATTGTCTATTCTGAGACGAATATGTAAAAAAAAAAAAGAAAATTTCTTGGATGTAAACATAATTTTAGAATAATTTAGTAATTACTTATACATCTTATATGAATCTATTACAAATTGGAAAAATGAAACTAAAATAATATCTAACTATTAATGAGAAATGTGAAACTTTTTCTTGCTAACTATAAAATTCATCTTTGGACGAAAACATGATGATTCAATTCTTAGATCCGGTTCGACATGTAATATGTTTCTAAGGTTTTTTAAATTTAAAAAAAAGTAAAAATAGTATCGAAAATTTGTATTAAAAACATATCAGAAATTTTACAGCTTTTGATGATAAAAATTGATACCCCGGAAAGCCAAAAATGCAACAGTGATATTCTGTCATTTTGTTTTGACTGATATTTGGCACAACATTTCTATAGTAGACTCCTCATTTGAATCTGGCAATTCTGCCCCTGATGTAAAATGTAAGTATATTAATTCTTATTTTTCTTTGTAGCTGTTGATCGGAGGAAAATATTCTATCACATTAGTCGTCTCCAGGGCTGACAAATGTTTCTTTATATACTCTGAGGCGATACACAATTTGGGAAACGCTGTGTATACATATCCTACTAATGGACGTTGCAATTTTCCTCATTTTAGTTTCAGCCGGTGCTTCGCGAAATTTTACGAAATTAATAATCGCAGTGAGTGGTCTGGTGGCTCAGTGTTCAAGCAGTAACAGTGAAGATATGAAAATACCAGGTTCGATTCCCTGTCTCGACAGGGATAACGAAATCTCTTAACCCTATCTTCCCTCTGGTACAGCTTACTGTGTAATGTGAAGTACCTCCCAACGCTTCCCTATTTCGGATTCCAGGTTAAACTGTAGGTCCCTTCTAGAGCTAACAACCCTAGTTGTAACGCGGATGTGTACATATCCAATGCAAAATCAAGCAGAACAATGGCTTAACGTGGTTCTAGTTACCAACAAGGAACGTATGTACATTATTGCAGTAGCTATATGGTGTAAGAACGTCCGTAATTGCTGGTTCGCACTAGGGTACGGTAATTTAGTCGTGTACCGAGTAATTTAGTAACTAAGCGTGTCTGAACAACGAAAATTTAGTCGAGCAGTTTAGCTAGCAGTTCAGTCGAGTCGAACTATTTTGTTCTATCATATCGGGTGAGTAGCGCCCCCCACCACGCGCCACTGCTCACTCATTCGTCGGATAAAAAAGTCTGAACCTGCCGTAAAATGCAAAGAAACAATTTTAAAATTTGTTTCTAAATATGTAGAACATGAATGTTTGTAGAATATTAATTCCCTGCACTATAAAAACAAACATAGGAAGCAATTTTCATTAATGGATTTGGAAAATACAATGAACCTTACTAAATTTTGTGAGAAGTAAATAAAACTGAAAATTAAAAGCATCTGCTTAGTGCACAATTTTATTAATTATTTTATTACAATAGCATCTAGATTATACAATAAGATCCTATTATTAACATTGTTATTAGAAGTAATACCTAACACGATAAAAACCCTTTTAGAATGATCTACTCGCAGAAGTTAGAAAAAATAAAGGAGTCCAAAAATTTAAGCGCATGGACTGAAACAGTTTACATTTGATTCAGTTTACTGGATACGTTTCTACGAAACATTACTTCAATTCTTTTAATGTTTCATAGGTTCCTTCACACACTTCTGTGATAATTAGGAAATAGCTGATTTTCTTTGTATAAATACGAGGTGTGAGTGTCCTTAAGCTACATCCTATGGCAATGAATGCCTGTAATTACAGGAATTGCGCTTCTTAAATAGGTATCTTCACGCTAAATTTGCTACTGCATTTTCATTAACACAAAATTTACACAACGGGGATCTAATTAAGCTAACTCCTTCAGAAGACCATTTGTAGCTCCTAGTTCTTCCCTTCTGTTAATCCATACCGTACCTATTGCTTTTTTTCTTTATCGTATAAACTTTTTCATCACCTCTTTTAAAATAGTGATCAACCTAAGCTTTATCAGCTCATTCACTTTATTGTATTGCAGCCTGTTCATCTGACAAAATACCAAGAAACTTGTGTACTGTACTCGACCGTAGTGCGAATGATTTTTGAGCAGTAGCGAGTATTTTAGCTACTAAAATACTAGCCACTCGACTAAATTACTAGCGTAGTGAGAGCCAGCCTTTAAAGATGAATTGACTGCTTTTTTTCGGCTTCTATCATGATTGTTTTGATTTAAACAACCCTAATAAATAAATTAAATGGCAAATGTATTAGGAAAACAGGTTTGGGTTAATAGTTTCGCTGTCAAACCAAAGGAAAATATTGCAGTAACATTAAACGAAGAAAATAGTTTTCCAAAACAGGTATAAATCTCCGTGTATACTAGGAAACTTTGCTAAATTTGGCTGCGCGTAATTTGAATACAAAATTACAAGTTTCCACAACGAATGAGAAGTAATGTGACGAGAGAACGGCTATAACATCAGTCATGAAACCACACAATACGGCTTCGCTGAGCCAATGAAGCAATTACACTCACCTGAGAAAATTAAAACTATCGCACGTCCCTATGTCGATTCGCCATGCAACCCTCGACCTATTTCCAGACCGTCGCTCTTGATAGACAACAGCAGTGTTATTAGTGTATGCAAATCAATGTCATCCATAACTATGCATGATTTTAAGCGATCAACTGATATATTAAATTAGTTTGTGATGGAGTATGCATGAAGTAGGTTTCCCAATACGACCGTTGTGATTTCACGTTAGATGCGAATTAAAACGGTCCAATGAAAGGTTAATTAATGCGTTAATCAAATAGTCTCTGCAACAGCAAACAAGAATCTCACGTCACAGGATGTTACGAGATAGGTTTGAAAATATTTCTGTATTGAGCACAGATGTCTTTTTATTTACTTTTGTTGGAAGAAGTAATACCAGTATCTTCAATGTGATAAATTATGATGAACCAAATAAAACGAAAACATTTAAATAATTACTTTATAAATAAATTAGAGACGAAATAAAATCACAGTTTGAAAAGAAAAACTGGATGGTTCTCTCTCAAATTCAGGTAACTGGAACTACATTATCACTGAATGATGCGGGAAATCTATACTATTATAAATTTGTAAATAAGATGCGTGTGTCTCATTATTTGAACGGGAACTACGCAAAAACTACCGCAGTGATTTGGATGGTGTTTTCAAGTTTCTAGAGCTAATGGTCCGAATGAAAATCTGTGGAAATAGTCAATGACTTATATGTACCGAGGGAAGGGGCAAGTAATTAAAAACATTTCATAGCGGAAGATCATGGACCACGGATCTCTAAGTGTATCTGACTTGCACTCTTTTCGCATAAATCTGACGAAAATTCACACAGTTTAACTGTTTAGTATTTTTACTTCGAATATTTACTTTTTCAGTTTTATGGAATGCAGTAAATAAACGAAATACCTGAATCAAACGTAATAATCATTACAAAGAGTTAATTTACTGTAAAAATTACGCGTCTAGGAGTTTGACCAAAGATGAATATACTATTATTAGCTACTGCACACGACTTTGTTCGTGTTGTAAAGAATTTTGAATGACAGCTACCAACATGTAACCACCATAGTGCTCAATGGGAGACTTGAGGCTAATACCACACACAAACATTAGTGATCTGCGCAGGGTATTTAATGCTGCAATGTGCAATATATGGACACACATATCTTTCGTCGAAATATGAAAAAGTCCTCCTTCGACAAATATCAACCACCACGTCTCCCACACCCCCATAGATACCGACATCTTACCACCATAATACACCACGGAAGATTCGAGGCCACTACCACACTCAAACACCGGTTGTCTGCGCTATTTAGTTGTGCATAAAAGTGAAATATACATGTTTTTGGTCGAAATACGAAAATATTCCTAATCGACCACTAGCAACCACGATATCTCCCACATCCCAACCGACATTCGGAATCCATGCTACTACCACACACAAACACAAATGGTCTGCGCTATGAAGTTGTGGCAGGAAAGAGAAGTATAAGAACACACAAGTCTTTGGTCGAAATATGAAAATGCCCTACATCGACCACTTTTAACCACCCTATCTCCCACACCCCCACAGCTATATATATATAAGATTTGGACTGTTTATAATATATTAAATCTTCAACAAGAATAAAAGAATTGTGATATTTAATGTTAGTAACTTAGTGCTTGTATTAAGCATTTTACTGTCGCTGCAATTTGACTGTGAAATTCATGCTGCATTTAAACCTAACCACAACCGCTGACTTTACATTGCGATAGAGTGGATTTTTTATTACGCGTGTTTTAGCTCTGTTGCAGTTTAAAATGAGGTTGTATTATGAAATTAACTGTTATAATTAATGCTATGCGTACTTGGAATCCTGAGATAGACAATGTTGTCATTATTCAAATTGTACTTAGTGAAACATTTATGTGTTTAGGTATATCTGCATCATTTTATTTTGTAACAGCGATATCAGTATAGTGTTGTAGTTAGGTTGAAATGCAGCCTGAACCAGAATGTTGTTGCAACAACATG
>JARYHS010011408.1:204286278-204348778 GCA_031002005.1 Vandiemenella viatica
TCCGTTTTCGAAATTATAGTCTACATTTATTTATGCAAAATCCTAACCAAATACTCTGATAATCTAACCAGAGTAACGTATTCATATAACAAACGATATCATTAAAAATGACTAATTGATTTCTCCTTATAAGCTTTTCCAGAATAAATTCTTACTACCATTATATATGATACCATTAGTTTTTGATACATTTGTTAACTATTAAATGAGATTTAATATAAACTTTTGATTAGATTTAAACCATGATTTAAACAGTGAAGGATATGACTATTGTCTCTGACTTACAGTATAAGCGATATGACACTCGAAATGCAACAACGATATTATTGCCGCAAAATAGCAGTGAGCAGAGATATTATAAATACGGAGAGCAGGGAAAAAAATTAATGCGAGGCAATTATGTGTCACAAAGTTACAATTAGTACGTTCGTTTAAATTTACATATTGCTTTTTATTTATCTACGAAACCAGAAGCAAAAATTCATGTAATGTATGTATGTGTACGTTATATTACCTGTATCAATAATGAGTACTAGGTTAAAACACAGCCTACAATTTTTTTTTTTGTCCGGAGATAAGAAACGATGAAGTTTGTTAAAAACTCGGAGGAAGTTTACTTCCCGTCATTTAAAGTAAAATAATGTAAATAAATCGGTATTACCGGAGATCGCGATTCTGCCAGGAATTGGTGTGGTAAACTGCAAGAATCCACTAGAAATATTTTCCGTAGTACATTTAACTGTATTATGCCCGTCCAGAATGTATTACAACCTAATTTCTGCTTGAAAATAATGGTAGTCTACAGGCTGTATTACAACGGAATCACTGCTTAAAAACAATATGTCTTGCGATTGACTACAGCATTTGAGAGTAGTAGAAGTTATGATTTTCGAAAGCAATATTAATGGAGGGTTGTGGTTGAGTTGACGAGAAAGCCCACCGACACATTTGATTACAGCGTAATTCACTCTGAAATGAGTTTTACAAACCAATTAAACTGCTTTCATATGCGCCAAGTTACTGAAGGTATTAATAAATGCGGGTGAACGTAGTTCGTACCTATCGTGCTGAAGTGTGCCTGGACTAGGAATAAAACTGATATTAAATGGATAGCAAAAGTTTCTGGATTCCTAATTTATTTTTCATTTTATTGGTTTTATACATCCGCCCTAATTAATTCAGTAGAAGTTACTACTGTATTGCTGTGTAGAACATTATCAAATCAAGGCCACTAGCATTATCTAATAACAATCCCGTGTAATTAACCAACTGCAAAATAATAATAATAATAATAAAATGAACTGCCAGAATATGGCGTTCAAACCGTCATTTTTGACGGGCTAGAAGCTAGTACAAGAATATGTATCTAATTTCGTTTGGGCCAACCAGGACCACGTTAAGCCTTTGTTTGACTTGAATTTTGCTGTGGATGTCTACACATCAGTGGGGACCTACAGTTTAACGTGGAATCCGAACCACGAAAGCTTTCTGGCGTGCTTGACGTTGCACAATAAGTTGTGCCACAGGTGAAGGTTGGGTTTAGGCTTTATGAAATCCCTGCCGAGACCGGCACCGGCACCGGCGTTTCGTTTTTTTTTTTTTTTTACTTACGGCTTTACGCTTCGTCGACGGCTATGGTCGTTAAAGGCGGGATGGGACTGGGGACATGGAACTGGAAGGAATTTGGCCATGACCTTTTTGAAGGAAGCACCCCGGCATTCGCCTGGAGTGATTTGGGGGAAACCATGGAAAACCCAAATGTGGATGCCCGGACGGGGATTCGAACCCTCGTCCTCCCGAATGCGACGGCGTTTCGTGTTATGTTCGGGTGGGTAGCAAGCAATTTGGGATGAATGTGTCCCTCTAAAATTTTATTTTCTTTAAATAATAATAACATTATAATCATACAATGAAATTCATAAGAGAAATTCATAGGGTTAAAAACTACAAAATGAATCTAAAAAATTTATGATATAATTTATTCAAAATGTTTTAGTTGAATAGAAAATTTATTTTTTGAATTTACTCAGCATTAATTGCGCAATGCAAAAACTGTACTGCCCTTTGCTTGTTTGGAAATGAGCCAAATCTAGTTTGTCGGTGAGATTACCATATACACGTAATATTTCGTTTTGTCGAGTCTATCTCTCAACAAAACAATGTCGAGCTCGGTCAAGTCTTGATTAGGAGTAATACCGAAAAACGTCGTTCATTCGAACAGGACATCCTCTACTACTAGATACGGCATTTTTAAGTCAGTTAGCTGGATGAAGTCGGCATCGAAAAAATTTAATTCTGCCATAACCATTGATTGCCTCAACAAAGTTTCCGGAGCTAAATGTATAACCATCTTAATTTTTTTCTTAATCCCCGATGACCACAATAACAAAACGGTTTCAGAATCTACAAGTAAAAAACTAAATAAAAAAAATTATAGCAAAAATAAAGCCCCTATTCTGCTGTAACATGCTTGCCATCCAATGAGCCTACATAACACTATAAATTCCATTTTAAATTAAATCAATTGCCTTTTCCACTTGAGCGCTGCATCTGATGTCCAGTGCAGGAGTGATTGAATTAATCGTTGAGATCCAAAGGCGGCGACAACAAAAGAAATGCGAGTCGCTGCGTCCAGATGTACGGTGCAGCATTTTCGCTCAATTCCATGCAACGCGACGCGGCGCGGCCCGCCCTAGTGTGCGCTTACCTTTAGATGTACGATATTTTATCGTAGCATTTTTGCGATTGTTTGCCGTCGATCGTGCTCAGTAGGAGAGAGCTGGGGAGGCGATCTCTGTTGAATCATCAAGGAAATTTATTGCGAATGTGGGTAGACAATCTATTTTACCACACATTTTGAATGATGAAATTAATATGGTTAAATGATCTGCTCTTTCTTCCTTTCTTTCTCTCATTTCTTTCCTTCATGGAAGCTCAATCGCTCTCAAATTCCGAGTGGGTATTTTACCCACCCGGAATATCCCGGGTGGGTACTGCTACCCACCATACCCACATTATCCGCCGGCCATGGCCGAGACAGGGATTCAAACCCCGTACCTTTCCATCTCCAGTCAGGTACCTTAACCACTGAGCTACCAGACCGCTTAGACAAGAGTAATTATAATATATTTGAAAATACCTTTAGGTTAGTTTTGTTGTAAGATTCCTTTTGCTGAGAGATAAGTAGGTCAGTTCTCACGGGGCAACTCACTAAGATACAGAATGGGACAGCCAAGCGGCGGGACACCGCAAATGGAAGGTAAATATTAATCTAGCAGATATTTAATATTAATTACGCAGACATTGAATGGTCGGTAACAAGAAGTAGCGTGTGCGGCAGTATCATGGCTCTTTATGACCTGTAAGTTTTCCTCAGGGAGCAATTAAGCATGAATACAACGCGCCCACCGACCTACCTGGGACTTTGTTCTCATTAGCTGAATGTGTTACCTCGCAATTAACACGGAGTTTAATGCACTGTTTTAGCACCGCGGAAACGAGCGGGTAAACTTATTAAAGCACATTAACACCCGGGTTTCCCGAAGTCTTGGATTAACGTTTGCTCTTTTGAGACGGGCGGCATACTTTGCCACATAACTCTTCTTGTTAAAGTGAGGAATGTGTATTGCGTGCTGCGTTCTTGAACATAACTCTTCACAAAAGCAGTTGTCGACCAGAAACGTTGGAGAATAAAAAAAGTAGTAATGTTTCATTTTACGTTCATTTCAGAAGCATTTTTATTCATTTTATCTTTTCCATTTCTCCACTTTCTGTTTCCCACTGTGTTGGATATTCATAACGTTCTGTCTTGACAATGATGCTGCTAATTTATGGAACACAGTAAGAGGGATTCTGGTGACAAATTTTTATCCGTTTCATTCATATCTTATTAGACAATACAGCTAATAATTTCGACTCTGAGGAGAACTGTTGCTGAAAGTTGTGAGAGGAATATCCTTTTTATTTTAGGCTCTCTCTTGATATTCCAAGCCTAAGATGTAATAAGTTTTGTATAATAACTCTATTTGAATTTTGGATTACAACAAAAATGACGAACGAAAGCTTCCTCTCTGCTGGTCAAGATAAGTCGCTCTTTTGTAAACGATCTACTTCAAGTTAAATAATTCGTCTATTGTTTTACACTATTTAACATTTGTTTCAAAGACTGTATGAATCATTTACAGATAAATTTCTTTTTCTTTATTCACTAAATTAAAACTTTCATCAAGTCACTGTTGTTTTATAGTATAACAACCATACAATACTCTTTCTGTAAGGTCAACAATATTCATCATTGCCCAATCCAGCTTGTAGGCTTAGCTAACTTAAATATTGATACTCTTATGCTGAAGCCATACACTTCATATATTAACATATTACTTTACTTATATTATTACAAACTTACTATTTCGAATTTAACCTCACATAACTCCCATTTGGAAGAAGCTAATCATTTTTTTTAACAAGAAATGGGTTGAACAGTACAAAAAGTTAAAAAACAACCATACCAACATATAAGAAATAAGCATATACGAAATATCTAAACTAACATATTATACTACATTCAATTCCACTTCTTATAACTTTAAAAAAATACATTTTCCCTGCATAAACAAGTCCAAAGTGTTTATTTATTTCAACTTTCACCACATCACTTGTAATTGAATTTTTTTCAATTTAGTATTTCTTTAGAAGCAGATTATTTCAGTTTTATAATTCGCTTTTAACATCACAAATATGCAACATAAATCACTGTTCTATCAGACTCAGTCGTCTCAGGTTATATTATTGTTGTAAGTAAAAAATGGTGAAAATTTCTTCTTCCCTGAGGCTTAAATCCACTAACCATATATGACACAGTATCTTAATATTTAAGTGAGTTTGACTAATTAGGCATATTTTTAGAGACTATGTTACAAAAATGATTATAATTTCATTTTAACAGGTACTATATTTAGCACAAAATGGGTGAAAGTTGGTTTTAGCAAAAAATTTCTGTGTAGTGTTATGTTGAAGCCATTCTTGATGTTAGTTAGAGTGGAGCTTAATTAATATGATACTTTGGATACATTTTTCAATACTGCCATATATTTTATCATACTGAGCCTTGTGTGTTTGTCATTCTCTCCTAAAGTAATACTTGAAAATCCATTAGATCTCAAGTTTTTATTATGACAAATGAATGACTGATAGAAAAAATGCAATCAGATAGAAAATTACAAATAAGGTTTTAGAAGTTGCTAATGGTGTGTTTAATTTCTGTTCCTGGTGACTGTTTCTAGATAAATTTGTTTATTTTTTTCTCGAATCACACATTACATTTCTACCCTTTTTTGTTTTTAAAATAGAATTAGCTGATTTTGAACACAAACAACTTCAGCCTGGAGTTGAATTCTTTGCCTATTTCATTTTACTTTGGATACTTTTTGAATAAATAATAGTGACTTAATATTTTGTTGTTTAGTAATCTTATGGCAGACTGAAGCAGGGGCAGATCCAGGATTTTGGTTTGGGGGGGAGGGGCTTGAGTTGGGCAAAGGGTAGTATTTATACTCTCCTGGGGCCTCAAATCCATAGAGCTAAAAAAAGGTCTCCAAAATTACAACGTCGAGGTGGACCTTGATTCTGTTTTTGGGGAGGGGGGGCTTGAGCCCCTTAGCCCCCCTCCCCTGGATCTGCCCCTGGACTGAAGTTTTGAAGATAATATGTAACAAAATACACGAATGAGTAGGGTTATGTATAAAGCATACACTGATCATGACACCATTATGGATACTTGGTAAAAATAATAATAATAATAATAATAGTTTGCTATGAGGAAGGGAAGAGAGAATCATAATTGCAAATGAGCTCTTGATTTTAGACATAAATATGAGAAAGTCTTCATTAGTATATTAGAGAGTATGGGAATGGGAGGTATTGAACAACTTAACACAAAAAATTACAACAGTAAAAATTGCAACTAATCATGAGCAGATATGTAAGGAGGTTGCCAAAGGGTCTCCAGCACAAATGATTGTATTATTATGCAATGTGTTGCAATGATAAAGTACCTGAAACTCTTGAAGGGATGGTGTATTGGTTTAGTCAGCACATAACTCTGAAAGCTTACTATTTTGACTTCTCTGGTGAGTTTAAAAGAAAGTATGGAATGAAAATCTGCAAAATATATCACCTCATTTCCTAGTCATTTTTTTTTTTGAAATGTTCAGCAAATATCTGTTATAAACAAGCTGCTTACAGGTTCAGAATATTATTAGTTTTGTTTTAGATTTTATTCTTGACTTGGTTCATAGCAGAAAACTCTAAATACTCACTCACCATCATCTAAGATGAGCAGGAGATCATATTCACCATGTGAACAAACAATTAACATCAAGGAATGCCATATTTTATTATTTCTCATCCTCACTTCATCATTTATCCATTATGGATGTATTGCCCATACTTTTGGGGCACTAATCAAATTGTGGTCTATATTTATCATAAACTGTATAATTTTCTTTCCTTTCACCAAGCAAACACAGAAAAATATTCTCTCTAGATTTTTCGGTATAATTATTATTCATCTGAAATTACTATAGATATTAACAATGAAATGTTCCACAGACCAGCAGTCCTTCTTCTGTAGGGGCCCATGGAACAAGATTAATAAATAAAAGATATACAATTCTGAAGAAATTTAATGTTTCGACTATGCAACTTATAAATGCACAAGGAGCAGAATATTTCATAACATCTTTATTTAAGCTCTCTTTATAAGTGCAATTAAAAAAAAACACACACACACATCTCTCACATTTCCATACAACATTACGTAGATAATGTTTTGAGAGCATTCCAATTCATTATTTTATATTGAAAGGCAATCAACTTTGAAAGTAGCCACACCATTACATGGTGTAGGGTATAACTGAAAAATTATTTAATTTCTAGTTTGTATAATCCAGTGTGAAAAAAATGATTTGTTTATTCCTTGAATCGCTTTTTCATAGCAGTAGATGGGAAAGTATTCTATCACAACTGTAGTATTGGTAATAGTATTTTATAAATCTTTTCAATCATATTCATACGTAAATCATACACAAAGATAGTGGAAATATTAAGTACAAATATAAAGTAAGATATTTAAACATATTATTGAATTAATTAAATCAAATCATCTAGATTAGCTATTGTTTGAAAGTATTATCCTAATGAGTAAAAGCAGTGGTATTTCAGAATATGACATCAACAATTTTACAATGTTTTTGAAGATTTTTTAAAAAATGTTCTGGGGTAATTTAAAAAAAAAAGCATAATCCCTTAAAGAGGTAAACAGATGTACCTTAAACATGGGACTAAAACTAGCTCATTAATCATTAATTTTAGTATAATTGTGATTATAGTTTGTTTGATAAGTCTGAAGAAAGGATTGATAACTTTTTTATAATACGAACAAAGGTTTAATAAATTATGTAAACAAAATGTTTAGTTTTAGGATTGATAGCGCTAGTAGCTATTTAGGGAACAACATGTCTCCATTTTCAACGGGTCAATTTTCTAGAAAAGTTCCACATTAGTTAAGAACAATTATAATTTATCAAAACTATGTATCAAGTCAGTCCACAAAAATCACGGAGAAGTTTTGTTTGTAGAATTATGTGTTTGAGTGTGACAGAGAAAGGAAACCATAACTTGCCAAAGCTGTCAGGAGAGTTGGTATAAGACACAAACACCAACAGAATTTTTTACTTCAATCCATAAAAATCTAATGTGGGAGCTGTCTATGAATCAATTTCTTTGAATTGATTGTTACATTAATAGAATTTTGTTTTTGAGGATGGTTTCAAATGTACTCATACTCAATTCAGCATTAATGAAGTTACAGAATGTTGTAAAATACTTATTTAGAGATTAATGGCAACCAATTTTTTTTAATGATTTTTGTTTCTTAGTTTCTTTGTCAAAAACGATGGCTTCTGACTACTGTTGAGGCCAGCCTTATACTTAATTTCCAAGCATAGTGTATATACCGACTCTTGTATTTTGTAGCAATTAACCCTGAATACACAGAGGTCTTACCCTAAAAATAAATATGATCTCCACTAAGGGCACTAGCCAGTGAAACTGTCAAGTTTGATGCATCTTCTGTGTTAAGTATTTTCCATGAAAAGTGGTGAACATAATCAATTTGTGACAAATTTAAACCGAAAAAGTTCACTGTAATTGCTACATTTTTAAAAGATTTTATCAATATCTTATAACTTTTTTAAAACAAGTAAATTCAACAGCACACTGATAAACATCCTAATGAGAAGGAATCATAGCAATAAAATAATGATTTTAACTGAATAAGAAATCATAAGAATGAAAGTTCTATCCATTAATATCTGTTTCAGTAGGTATGTAGGAGATGATTACAGAAACTTTGTAATGAGTTGCAAAATTTTACAGCGAACATACCTGGAAATAGAATGTCATACTCTCAATATTGCTATTATGTTTCTAAAAAAATAAACTATGAGAATAATTAACTTGGAAGACAAACAGAATCATTGGTTAAATAGGAAGAAAGAATGCTTGAAAGAACAATAATTAAGGCTAGTGAATAAACTCCTGACTTATTGACCAGATAAAGCAAACACAATATGTGAGAAAGTTTATGGTAAGGCATTTTACAAATAAAAAACATGTATATTTTATTTTTCCAATACAGACCCGAAACTTGAAGGAGAAATTAAAAGTGCAGCTGATGAACCTAAAGATTGGGTCATGGAAAAGAAAGGGAAAATACACCCAACACTCACCAAAGCTGAAGGGAGGAGGGCAGCAGCAACACAGCACAACACACAAACAAATAAAAATAAAAAACAATATTTCGGGTGAAAATCCCCTTTTTCAAGTTAACAGATAGGTGGCTGGTCTTGCGCAAGACTTGCGTAGGACGCAGCCGCTCATAGAACGCAACAGACCGTCGGAGGTGGTGGGGGCAGCAACGATAATATAACCACGAATATACGAAAGATTGAAATGATCAAAAAAAATATATATATATTAGTTATTAAAAATATATATAAAGAAAAAATATAATTGAAAATAAAAAAAATTAAAATTTTATGAAACTATTGAACTATTGTACTGGCCAGTGGTGGGTGTATAGGGTGAGGATGGAAGATGTTAACGGAAATTAAGGCCTGGGGGATGTCTGGTTTGAAGGATGTGTTGATATGCCAATTCCCACCTGCGGAGTTCAGATTGGGAGGTAGTGTCTGGAAGTACTCTAATGGCTCTTACTGTGAAGCAGTTATTAAGGTCACGGGTGTTGTGAGTACTGGCATGGTGAGCAACGGGGAGGTCCAGGTTTTGGGAGTAAACTGTCTGTCTGTGACCATTCATTCTGATGGATAATGAGTTTGAGGTCAGGCCAATGTAGGAACTTGGACAGTGGAGGCAGGTGAGCTGGTAAATGAGATGGGTGGTTGTACAGGTGGCATGACCTATTATGGGGTAGGTTTCACCAGTTGTAGGATTGCTATAGGTAGTGGTAGGTGGATGCATACCGCAAGTTTTGGGTCAGGGACAGTCCTCCACACCGACACAAACAACCTAAAGCCAATCAGAACCCTGTTTTTCTCACCCAGTTTTTCCCTGGCCTGGAATCCCTAAACAAAATTCTTCGTCTGGGCTATGACTTTCTTAGATCCTTTCCTGAAATGCGCCGCATTCTTCCATCTATCCTTCCCACCACACCCCGAGTCACCTTCAGCAGACCGCCTAATCTAAAAAACATTCTTGTACATAAATATCAAGCCTCTGATGCTCCTAAACCACCGTTTGGATCCTTCCCTTGTAAGAGACCCCGTTGCAAAACTTGCGGTATGCATCCACCTACCACTACCTATAGCAATCCTACAACTGGTGAAACCTACCCCATAATAGGTCATGCCACCTGTACAACCACCCATCTCATTTACCAGCTCACCTGCCTCCACTGTCCAAGTTCCTACATTGGCCTGACCTCAAACTCATTATCCATCAGAATGAATGGTCACAGACAGACAGTTTACTCCCAAAACCTGGACCTCCCCGTTGCTCACCATGCCAGTACTCACAACACCCGTGACCTTAATAACTGCTTCACAGTAAGAGCCATTAGAGTACTTCCAGACACTACCTCCCAATCTGAACTCCGCAGGTGGGAATTGGCATATCAACACATCCTTCAAACCAGACATCCCCCAGGCCTTAATTTCCGTTAACATCTTCCATCCTCACCCTATACACCCACCACTGGCCAGTACAATAGTTCAATAGTTTCATAAATTATTTTTTTTTTTTTTTTAATTTTCAATTATATTTTTTCTTTATATATATTTTTAATAACTAATATATATGTATATATTTTTTTTGATCATTTCAATCTTTCGTATATTCGCGGTTATATTATCGTTGCTGCCCTCACCACCTCCGACGGTCTGTTGCGTTCTATGAGTGGCTGCGTCCTACGCAAGTCTTGCGCAAGACCAGCCACCTATCTGTTAACTTGAAAAAGGGGATTCTTCACCCGAAATATTGTTTTTTATTTGTTTGTGTGTTGTGCTGTGTTGCTGCTGCCCTCCTCCCTTCAGCTTTGGTGAGTGTTGGGTGTATTTTCCCTTTCTTTTCCATGTAAGTATTGCCTCGCGGCATTTCTTTCCTTTCATTGTTACCTAAAGATTGGGTCATATATAATACATCCTCAAATCTCAACCTAAGTCAGCATTTTCCTTTCCCCTAGGGCCTATCAGAAGTAGAAATAGCAAGGTTTATAACTGCACTGAAGAACAACTGTGCAACTGGGTGTGATAATGTAAGTAGTAAAACTCTAAAGATTATTTATAAATTTGATTTTCTCTCATTAAAGCACGTATTTAATGAATTAACAGAGGACAGTTTCCACTTATATGGGATTCACAACATAACTTTTAATATTAAAAACTGTATCTTCAATTTTGTGAATAAAAATTGTAATATATATATATAAAAGGGTTTGTGATGCCTTAACCATGTGATCTCCCAAGTTCATGCAAACAGCCATTATGAAAGGTTGGTTTATATTAATATAGATACTACAGGGGAACTGTTTTACTCTTTGTTCCCATCCATGAATGAAACAATACAGTAATAATTGGTGACAAGATTAATAGGTGCTGTAACATGAGATTGATTTAAGTATGGAAAATATGCAGATGATTTTCAATTTGCTTCCAACAACTTTCTTTTGATGTTATCTGAACAAAATTACCTGGCCAAAAATATTTATTTGGCTTCAAAAATAAGAACTGAACATTAGATAATTTTATATTCATGCACCATTACTTCAGCTGTTTAATTTAATAACATTTTGGATATTGACTAAATATTTAAACTGATTCAATATCCTAAATTAAAATTATTTATAGTTTATTTATCTTTAACTATTAGCCATTTGGCTAAAATTATTTTGAAATTAGTAATTACAATTTTTCTACAATACTCAATCATCTACTCTTTCTGAAAGTAATGTAAAACGCATTTGCTGTAGTAAATTTTCATAAATTTTGCTCTGGCAGGCATGTGCACAAGTAATTAAGAAAATGAAAGTTGTGTAAATTATTTGTTTTTAATTTAATAGGAATAATTTTATTTGAACTGGACTAACTTCATTCAGGACAGTGGTTGACAAGTATTAGAGTTAATGTCGGGCAATAGTTTGTGAGTGGTTAGCTTTTTTTTTTTTTAAACAACTTGATTGGCAGTAATGCAAAGTGTGTTTGCTTGTCTTTATACAATTTGATGTTTTTATTCTCTTTGTGTGTAATTTAATTTTGGAGATATTTGTAACTTCATAGCAATCAAATGTGATTCTATGTTATGTAGGCCTATGTTTCTGTAAACAAATAAAATTAGAGTGAAGAAAGAAGTATGTGTATGTTAGGCATACATTACCAATGATGTTTTTATTGATATTTATAAACGAATGAGGAGCAGTATGTGAGAGGATGCTTAGAAATAAGTACTTGATTTCAGACAAATAAGATTGGAAAGTGGTGATTTCCAGCCAGGGACTGAAATAAATTGATGAAGGAGGTCCTAAACAATTTACCCTATACAGTGAAAGAATTTAAAGTTAAAATTTGTATAAAGCTAGTACAGGTAAGGCTCCATTTCCATGATATAGACTCAATTTCAATTACTAATAGTATTTTTCTTTTTTCCTAGTTAATAAAGTAAAGGAAAAACAATATAGAAACAAATAAAATGAGAATACTTAGTGAAAAGATTTGTTGAAACTTTAACAATTACCATATATAAAAAAGAGAATGATTCAGATACCTTAATTGTTATTACTGAATTGGCAGACAAGTTTTTTCCCATGTTGTACAGATAAAAACAAGTTATTTCCTCCTAATATGACTTTTTGTTACAAAAATCAACATTTTATTATTTGAAGCATAATTGAAACTAGAATGGTGACAATGATATTTGAAAAAATCATTTATGAAAATAGTTATTTCATTATAGGTCAGTGATAAATAACGGTTGTTGGACAAAATGCTAAAACATGTGGGCATGACAAGGCTATAAGGTAAAAAGTAAATAAGATAGTTTTGCATCTTCTGTCCCAGAATTGACCGGTTTGGTAGCAATGGGACAATTTACAATACCTTATCTTAGCCTTGTTTATTGGAAGTAAACTTAAATTTTTATATGCATACAAATTTAAGTAATACTTGTAAGATATCAGGTACACTCAAAATTATGACATGCCAGGAAGTATTCTATGTATTTTTTTTAAAATTATTATTTTTATTTAAATTATCGTTTACAAATACCAACACCACTGCTTACAGTTTTACTTATTTTTAAATAACTACTTTGCTCCCAGTTCTGTTTCTTATGGTGAAATCAGTGCTTTTGATTGCAGGTGAATGAAGTTGTAGATGGCCTACATACAACATCACCTTCTTACGCTATGGATGTGTACTCCATCATACAACACATTAACATTTTACGTATATGTATATAAGTTCCATCGATTACTAAACAGTTTAAAAACTGGTGTTGGTAGCCCAAGAGATGTATAGCCTACTATTCCTATTTGTGCCTGTAGTTGGTAGGTTTAATTCTGTTCTCTCGAATAGCAGGGACCAAAACAGGCCAGCTGTCCTAATCTGTAAATATGAAGAAGAATATGACATAAATATATGTTGCTCCATCTAATAGGAAAAAGTGATGACATGACTGTATGAAAATTACTTCTTACTATTGAAATATGAGATTGTGCCTGCTTGAAGGAAGTGTAGAACTATATTGTAACCAGTGATTATGTTTAAACATTTTGATTACAACATCTACCTTTACTCTTATTAACCATTATTTTGGTAAGTGTTATTATGGAATGTACTGTCTCCAGACATTTAATCCCTAATTTCTAACTGGTCATGACTTAAATATTTTTGTTTCTTTATTGCTGTCTTCTTTGATTTGTTTAATTAAAATTGTGGATATCTGTATGTGAAATGTCTGTTTAGTTGCTTGATTACTTCCATAATTATAAACATATTTTGCTGTAGTATTCCCTGCTTAAATTTGTCCAGTAAAGTTCTTACAGGAGTCAATAGATACCGTGCTGGATTAATCCCTGTGAAGGTCATATGCATTCAAAATATGGGGGTAACCTCTTAATTATTTCCCAAAATATATTTTTTACTAATATTTTTAGCAGCTCAGTTTTTATACGGACAGCAAACATTAAGAATTTCAGTATTATTAAATATTCCTGTACAATATTTCACAATATAAGTGAACTTTTTTACTGAAAAAAGGAAATAATGCTTGTAATACTGACAAAATTAAAAAAAATTCACTTTCCTTATTATTATTATTTTTTCTTGTTGCCATATCTTTCATGTATTCTTTTGTAAGATGTCATATTCATTGATCGTAATGATGAGCTCAGTTGTTCTTGTATCAATATCAATTTTTCAGCAATTTTAACATCAAAAAGGTTCTTCCACCAATGATCATTATACATTCTAAACTCTGTCGTAACATTTGTAGGATTGATTGTGCAGTATGTTCAAAATTGAATTGTTTCATCAGTAGGATACACCCTATTTTTTTTTAATAGACTGACAGCTGTTATGGTCGATATATGAAATTTGTTTATATTAATTGGGGCATTAACATTATACTTATACAGTGTTTTTATCTTTATAGTCCTTTACACAAAATTTCGCACTTTTTGTAGAGTTTTCCATGTGTTGAAAACAATTTAAGAATATGATTATTTTACGTTCAGTTGAAACCAATACTAATTTGGTCACTTTCCTGGAAGTGGGTACATTTGAAGGCGCGTAGCCCATAGGTGGCTTGTCTGGTATGCCCGTTAGTTAATCATATCGTGATTAGGATTTATCAAGGTCCAATATCCGTCTTGCGGTTGGTATTATTGCTTGTGGATGATTGTAGCTGGGTTTGACACTTGGATATTTTGCTGGGAGAACGGGTGCTGAGATAGCTGTCGGTAAACTCAACTGTATAATGAATAATTTTAAATGAATCAAGAGAATCGACTGAGGAGACACGTCATTAGCCTTAATATAACTTGAATATGAAGCAGGTGACCAAAGTAAATGTACAGTACGTTTGCTATAATGACAAATTCATGCAAGCGAATATTTATCTTTGATTACGCTTCTATGAACGAATATTTTGCTATGTTGAAATCAATCTATTGTAATTACGGAGAAGATAGGAATTGGAATTTCTTGTCGCAATTAATTTCTGAGACGTTAAGCGCAGCAGTGTCTCAGAAATGACTCTACACAAAGGAGGGATCAGCATCGGAAGTTACAAATGGTTCTAATATTAAAAATGTAAAATGCAGCGGCGTATTGTTCCTGTTTCAGAGACGCTCGCGGAAATCCGCGAAGGCAACTCGATAGTCCTTTGTCAGCTCCCGGAGCAAGACTTCAATTTACCGGCACCTCCATTCGGCCGGCGGCAGAGATAAAATTGCTTCTTGTCAGAGGATCTCTCGAGTTACCTGATCTCCTTCGACGCCGGAGGTAGTTTCGTGCAGGGGAAATTCGCAACTCACGCTGATGAATGCCGGAATAGACTGCGCAACGGATTCTCCACGCATTTCGCATTACTGCTTCCCCCCAGTATTTGGATCACTGATGTTATCCCTCTTTTTATTTGGTAATAAACGTGTTTGTCATCAAGAAACCTCTATCATTAAAGTCAACGACACGGACAACGACGTTGCATGCCCTAAGAAATTGTTTCGTTATTACTCTGGATCAGAATTTTAGATTAAATGTTATGTCGAGGTATTTACATTTCGAGTCTTCAATAAGCAGCTCCTTCCCCACTTTATAATCGTAATTCAACTTTAGCTTTTTATCCGTGTACCTAATAAGTTGGCTCTTCTTTGCATTTATCTTCATCCCATGTAGTCAACCCAGCTAGTTTTACTATCTAAATCACCCTGAAGCTTTTTACAGTCTTCTATCGTTTTCGTCCTTTGATATAACAGTATGTCATCTGCAAACAATCCAACTTCTGACAGTAAACCATTAACACAATCATTCATTAGAATAACGAGTAGCCATGGTCCCAATATACTACCGTGTGGAACTCACATGTTCCATCCTACCTCTTTTGATACTGCATTTACTACTTTAACTTGCTTTCTACCTTTTAGGAATTCTTCTACCCAGCAAATCGCCTTTTTATCAACTCCAATAGTTGTTACCTTATTTATCACCATGTAATGGCTCAATCTGTCAAAAGCCTTTGAAAAATCCAGTGCTACACTATCAACTTGACCTCACCTGTCCATTTCATCAGAAATATCTTGCATATAGCTTACTAACTAAGATTCACATGAATATCTTTGTCTAATGCCATGTTGCCGACTTGATAACCACTTAGGTTCCTCTCAGACACGTTTATATGGATGTATATTAATCTCTCAATTAATGATGTCAAGATGATTGAACTATAGTTTTCGACCGATTTGTCACCCCTCCTTTATGGACCGATACTACTATCGTACTTTTCCAGTCATCTGGTAAACAACAAGTACCAAGGCTCAATTTAAATAATGTTTCAAGCTATGTTCCTGCTATCTTTAAGACATCCGTAGTAATATTATCCACACTGGCCCCTTTAGCTATTTACACTGAAGAGCCAAAGAAACTGGTACACCTGCCTAATATCGTGTATGGCCCCCGCGAGCACGCGGAAGTGGCGCAACAAGACGTGGCATGGACTCGACTAATATCTGAAGTAGTGCTGGAGGGAATTGACACCATGCATCCTGCAGTGCTGTCCATTAATCCGTGAAATTACGAGGGGGTGGAGATCTCTTCTCAACGTCATGTTACATGGCATCCCATATATGCTCAATAATGTTCATGTCTGGGGAGTTTGGTGGCCAGTGGAGGTGTTTAAACTCAGAAGAGTGTTCCTGGAGCCACTCTGTAGGAATTCTGGAGTGTGGGGTGTCGCATTGTTCTGCTGGAATTGCCCAAGTCCTTCGGAATGCACAATGCACATGAATTGATTCAGGTGATCAGCCAGGATGCATACACCTGTCAGAGTCGTATCTAGACGTACCAGGGGTCTCATGTCACTCCAACTGCAAACGTCCCACACCATTACAGAGCCTCCACCAGCTTGAGCAGTCCCCTGCTGACAAGCAGGGTCCATGAATTTATGAGGTTGTCTCCATACTCGTACACGTCCATCCGCTGGATATAATTGTAAAAGGGACTCGTCAGACCAGGCAACATGTTTCCAATCATCAACAGTCCAATGTCGGTGTTGATGGGCTCAGGCGAGGCGTAAAGCTTTGTGTCATGCATTCAGCAAGGGTACGCGAGTGGGCCTTCGTCTCTGAAAGCCCATACCGATCATATTTCGTTGAATGGTTCGCACGCTGACACTTGTTGATGGCCCAGCATTGAAATCCGCAAAAATTTCATAATTTCTGTTGGTAAAAATTTAATTAATTAAAATTAATTCAAAAGAAAACGTTTATTTAACAAAGATTTGCATAACATCACATTAAATCTGAATTTTCATAACCTGTCTACTTATTTGTACTCAAAAGTTAACAAAAATTGCAATCAAAATATTACACCACTGACTACAATACATATTAACATTAGTAACATTCCACTTACAAAATGAATTTATCATCCCTGCTGCCATCATGAAATTGTTTCAACGTATTTAACAAAACTAAGTGAAGAACAAATAAAAGCACGGCGTTGATTTTTGTGGACAAGAATCATTGGGAACATGTACTTAGGTTCATACTCATTAAATGTTAGGTAGAGCAACAACTCCTATCAGAACCGAGCGTGGTGGGTTAGCGGTAACCCTCTGATCTCGCATTTGGGAGGTTGCTGATTCGAATCCCCGTCCGGCAATCCAGATTTGGGTTTTCCATCTTTTCCCCAAATCACTCTAGGCGATTGCCGGCATTCTTCCTTCAAAAGGCCATGGCTGAATTCCTTCCCGTTCCTTATCCCCAGTCCTATCCCGCCTCTAATGACTTCGACTTCAACATCAGCAAATCACTTTGCCATGGCTGTCATGTGGCCTTGCGAGCATAGATGAATTTTAGTGTAGCTACTTGAATGTTCGAAGTCCTTAACGTGTGAATCTGCACTCAGCGTGGACCAACAACACCATCACGATCTTCACTCAAAAAATGTTATAAGTCCAGTTGTGGCATTAGTAACAAACATATAAATTTCCAACTGGTCGCAAATATTTTATGCCAGTTGATCTATCGCCCGTTTCCCAACGGAGTTGATCGATCAGTCCTCGATCCGACGCTCTTCCTTGATCTGAAAGCCTTTTAGCCTCTACTCCTCCCGTCAGCAGGTTCCATTTGGGTCAATCAGATCTCGAAGCAGTTTGTTTGGTCCCCGGTATACGTTACACATGTGAACAATCTTATAAACAAATAGTATAGTGAAATCAGGTGCTAATTTATGGCACATTCCGTTCCACGTATTATTAGTAATCTTTCTCCAAATATCAAGTTACTCAAATTTCCACACCCATGCATACTCAAAATTTCTCTACAGAACTACAACGTGATTGATTGGGTGCTACTTGCAGTCCGCTACTTTTTCGTGAATGGTCGTCACTGGGATCTCTCTCTCTTCTGGTTGTTTGTTTCTGTCTTACACGGTGGACTTGCGGAACGCTAATACGGCGAATCTCTGTTTAATTTAATTTAATTGCAATGGAACGAACGCTCCGGTGGCAATTTCCGTACACACCCATCTTCTACCCTCCCCCTTTCCTGCAACCTCCTACATTTGCCAGCTACAAATTTCAATTTCAACGTTTTTGGTAAATTATTCATCGTTATTCCAGTCTCTGATACCCTTACCTAAACCCTTCCCTAAACCCTAAACCCTTACTCTTCCTATACCCTTGTGCCTGAAATCGAGTGCCAGCTTGTGATCATGGTCATCTTTTCCCTTACATGTATTACTTTTAATCCTTACTCCAATATCTTTCCATGCCTTATCACCAATATACAGGTTATCGATTCGATTCGGACATTGAGTTTTGCCACTTTCTCTTTATAGATCGGTGCAGTTTTGTATATAGCAATATAGTAATAAACAATAAGAATTTTAGTATTCAGAAAAGTACTCCTACAGAAACAGTATTCTACTTGCACCTAGATATAAGAAGAAGTGTTTTTTAAAAAGCAGATTTTGTATTACAGAGGAGCCATCTAAATTATTAATATTGTTATCAATAATTATGATGGAGTAAGTGCATGTTCAGGGGTCAGCTTTTTCAAACATCTACCTTTGCGTTACACGAATACAATTGATTGAATTTCTTTTAGTATTTGAAGTAACTTGTGCAGTAATTTATTCCAGTCTGGCCTCCTCATCTAAATCAAAACTTCACGACTGCATTAAACAAGAAATCAGGTGGTAGTTTATGGCATATTACCTTGCACGTATTACCCTTAAGCCTTCTAGTATCATCCCAGGCCTCATCATCAATACACTCAGACAAGTTTCTTCATTCGTCTCTGTGTTTCAGCGATTTCCCATCCAGGTATTTTATCTTAAGAGTCACTGATTGTTTTCTATGATAATGTTCGCATACGAATTTAAGCAATTCATCCTCAACCTTATGATTATACAAAACCTTCATTTTTTTATCTGTGTGTTTTATCTTCATTTCACGTCAACCTACAGAAATAGATATCCTGTCTAGATCTTCTGTAGCTATACACAATCCTGTTATATGATATTACGTCATATGTAAACAACCTTACTTCTGGATGTAAACCATCAATAGAATTATTTATTAGAAGAATGAACAACAATATTCCGGGTACACTACCTGTGTTTTCACTTTCATCTGTTTTGATTCTGCCTTTTCTGCTATAACTGTTCGCTTTCCTACCTCTTACGAATTCTTTCACCCAGCAAGTCAGTTTTAGAGCCACTGTAAAAGTTTTAAAACTAATTTGCATCATCTGCACAACTAGGTTTTACATATGCGAATTTCAATTGACACTAAGTTGTATCTAAAAGACAGATGTATTATATTCTATTGAAAACTTAAAAAGATTAATTAAAAGACAGAAAACATTAGAGTACCATGGATGCCATTCATTTTTTTTTTTCCGTCGTATGCAAAATTAGAGTGGTCTGAATGAGAATAGACTATTAATGGCAGATGTTCAAGTTGAAAACTGGTTTCGAGATATTACTGTCACGTCAATTCAATTGTAGCTAGCACTTGTTCAGTGCTTCAGGCAGGCCGACTTTGGTGTGTGTAAACATGATTGATCATTTTTAGTCTACTACCAAATGTTAAAGTGGAGGAGCAAAAAATGTAAATGTTATCTAAAAACTTACCCTTCTTTTAATTACTATCAGAGGTTTTCATACTGACGTCTGAAAGTTGTTTTTTGTTTCATTTATATTTTAACGTAATATAATTTTTGAAACATAAGCAATTAAAAAAACGTAGAATTATCAATATTAATATGCAAAGGTAATTATTGTTCATTAGTATTATCCTAATCCCAGTATAGGATTATATTACTAAGTATAAACTTTTTTTTTAGGATTATATCTGTTGATGTAAAGAAAGTTATCATTTTCGTAACAGTTAACTAAAAAATAACTTTTTTATTGCTGATACATAAAAATTAAGAATAAAAAAGCAACACACTATCAGGTGTAAATATCGATATTAAGCACAAAGATTTAACAGTATTAAATATCACAATTGCGTTACGTTTCTGGAAGTGTTAATGTATGATGTAATGGTATGATTCACGACAACATGCTAACAAGGTTTTAATACCGACATTAAACGCAAAGATGTTTAACGTAAATTAAATATCACAATTTTGTTACGCTTATGGTAGTGTTAATCTGTGATGTAGCAGGATTATTAACGCACTTCGTTTATTTTAATTTACTGCATTTCAGAAAACTGAAGAAATAAATAAATATAAAACCATACCAAAAGATTACAAACAGTAGTAGTGTGGTATTTGGTGAGTATCTCTTAAAGCAGAAACATGTTTTCAGTAAATTAAAAATTACTTTTGCTTATTACGTTTGACTAACGTGTTCAGTTTATTTTCATGTACTAACTTTGAGAACACTGAAGTAACAATTGACCGAAAAAAAAAAGTAGAAGCAAAACAGAGTCTAAATAGCAGTAGTGTAATCTTTTGTGATTGTCTATTAAAGACATGCCCATCTCAAATGCAAAGTGATCTGTGGTCCTATCTGTCTTATCTCTGTCTCTAGTCTTAAGATATAGCGCAGATTGTAAACTAGGCCATAAGCTTTCTAAATGTGAAATCACATACAAATTGGAGTGTTAGTTTTAGCGCAATATTTGTTCAAAGAGACAGTCGGAGATCCCTTATTGATTTTACTAATTAAATTCGAATGAGTATAGCTTGCTTCGTACAGAGATAAGTTTCTAATATTTTTTTATTTATTTTATGAATGTGGTGTGTCCTTCAGCATAAAACAGAGATTTACATTAATGTGGTAATTTTATCTTTAAAATTATTTAACCTCAATCAGTGCTCTAAAAACGATTTGATGTCTGTGAAATATGAGGAAAATTTGGCTATGTGATGGTACGAAATGAATATTTCTTTGGAAGCAAGTGGTATTTCAGAAGATTGGGTGCCCAATATATATTTTCCGGAAGCCATAAAAAAGATTTTATCGGTGTTCGACAAACGCGAATAGAACAAGCTTAACTGGGCAGGACACATTGGTCAGGCAGTAGGAAAAGGTTTCAAAATTCCGCACTTGCTGGAGAGAGTGGTGAGGGAATGTACGAGAGTATTAAAGGAATTATGTTTGGGCAGATCATTGCTTGAATATGAGTATCAAACACAGGAGTTGGAGAGGGTGCAAAAAAAGGGTGCTAGATTTGTTTCTGAAAGTTACCGCAGAACGCAGCCAGTAACAGATATGATAAAAGAGCCGGAATGGGATTCATTGGAAGACAGGAGGAGGGTGAAGAGGGTCATGGGAGTGTACAAGGCGTATATTGGCAATGAGGCATGGAAAGATATTGGTGTAAGAATTAAAAGTAATGCATGGAAGGAATAAGATGACCATGACCACTAGCTGGCGCTTGGTTTCAGGCACAAGGGTGTGGGAAGATTCTCTTTTTTAGGTAATAGGGTCAGGGATTTGAATAAGTTACCAAGAGAATTGATGAATAATTTACCAGAAACTTTGAAAGAATTTAAAGTTTAAATTTGTAGAGGTCAAATGTAGGCGTGTACAGGAAAGGGGGAAGATGGGTGTTTAGGGAAATTGCCACCGAAGCGTGTGCTCCATTGCAATTAAAAAATTAATTTACATTAAACTACGATGTGTGTTTTAGTAGGTAGCGGTTTTAAATATATGATAAATGAGCTGAAATGGGATTCATTGCAAGATAGGAGGAGGATGAAGAAGGTAATGGGAGTGTACAGGGCATATACTGGCGATGAGACATGGAAAGATATTGCAATAGGTATGAAAAGTAGTGCATGGAAGGGAAAGATGACCATGACCACAAGCTGGCACTCGATTTCAGGCACAAGGGTGTGGGAAGATTCTCTTTTTTAGGTAAGGGTGTCAGGGATTGGAATGAGTTACCAAGATAAATGATGAATAATTTACCGAAAACTTTGAAAGAATTTAAAGATAAAATTTATAGAGGGCAAATGTAGGTGGGTGCAGGATAGGGGGAAGATGGGTGTGTAGTGAAATTGCCATCGTAGCCTGTGCTCCATTTCAATTAAATTAAATTAAATTAAATATGGCCACTACAGCGTTGCGGTAAACAATCCGCGCATGCGTGCTGAGAACATGCTACCCACACACGTCATAACGGAAGCATTCATCCGTGTTTACGTTTGTTTGTGCTTCTTTAAAATTAAACAGCTAACTGAAAATCCAGCCGAATGTTAAAGGCTCTTTATTCGTTTTCTGTATACAAAAGACCTGGAAGAAGAAGAAATTCATCAAAGGATCATTGACGTTTATGGAGAAAACACTGTGATGGAACAGTAAGAAAATGTGTTAGAGGGTTCTAAAGATAGCCGTAGTGTTCTTGATGAAGACTTGGAGCATAAAGTTGGTGCAAAAGATCAAGAAAACTGATGATTTAGTCATTATCTAATGAGTTTCTTCAAGCATCTTTATGAAGTTATTACAGTACGACTTCGACGATGACGTCGGAACGGCCGTTCAGCCGTTCAGCAGTGGCAGCAGATTTGCATCAGAAGATTGTTGTTTGTGATGATAAGTGCCTTAATGATGGCGGATATTATATCGAAAAATACGTTAAGATATTGACTTTCATGTTATAATAAAAATGTTTTAAATAATCGATATGTATTTGTTTGGTAGTATATATAAATAGTACTTACTTCAAAAAACACGCCTCGTATCGTACGTAGTTGCAGCCGCCTTCCAAGGATTTCAGGCTAAATAATTGCAAGAAGAGACGTCTGATGGCTCAGTGGTTAAGGCGTCTGACTCTAATTCGAAAGGGCACCTGTTCGAATCTCGGTTTCGGCTGGAATTTTCAAAGGCCCTTACCCCGACGTTCACCTCTGGCACAGGTTGCTGTGCAATGTGAATTACACCAGAATGTTTTCGTGGTTTTGATTTCGCGTTAAACTGTAATTCCCCTATACCCTGTGGAATTACCGGGTTAGATTAAGGCGGCTACGCAGCCAGGGAAAACCCCTGTCACCATGTCTTTACGATCACACTCTATCTAAGCATGAGATGCAAGGAAACAACATGCAGTTCCATATCAGGTGGTGTGACTGTGTGGGTTCTGTGTTCATTCTTTTCTTTACGTAACAGATTTAGTATTTCATATTGAAAATCTAACATAATAATTTTCAAAATTGGGTTGGAGTGCCTATTTCTCCACCGGTCAGGAACAGGTTGAAATTTGTATTATTAACTTCTTCCTCACGATATCCTCTTCACGTTTTGTGCTCTACTTTTTCGGAAAAGTAGACTAAAATGTAATTAAAAATGCCGAAATATAAGACGTAGCGCAACCTAAAAATGTTACCAGCACTGCAGAAATGATACAAAAATTATCGTTACGGGGATCATATCAACCTAAACAGTTTCGTTTTTTCGGAAAAGTCGACTAAAATTTAATTAAAAATGCCGAAATATAAGACGTTGCGCAACCTAAAAATGTTACCAGCACTGCAGAAATGATACAAAAATTATCGTTACGGGTATCATATCAACCTAAACAGTTTCGTTTTGTTAGAGTGGTTGTAGTTAGGTTGAAATTCAGACTGGACCAAGAGAAACTTTTTATTAGGAAAATTCGTTCTGTGGCATCCATCTCGGAAATGCCTTTTTTTTTTTACAAAGGAAGTAATCGATTGTCTCGTATCGCTTGTATCGGTTGTTGTACTAAACCTCGGTCTATTATTTTCTGTTTGTTCATTTCGTGTGACTCTTTACAAGGGACGGAAGCTGAAACGGCAAGAAAAAATTACAACAAAGTATTTAATCGACATTTCAAGAGATTGTCATTGATTTTGAATCTAATAGCTTTGCAAAACTTACATATTTCGGCATTTTTAATTTAATTTGTGGCAACTTTTCCGAAATAGTAGAGCGGAAAACGTGAGGAGGACGTTATAAGGAAGCAGTTAATCCAAATTTCAAAAGCTTAGTACCAGTATGGATCGGTTCCACCCACTTCCTCAAAAAAAAAAAAAAAAAAAATTCTTCTTAGCAACTACATTGATATTTAGGGTGTACAAATAGTACCCTGGACGTTTATTGCTTTATATTTTAAATTAAAAACATTCTTATTTCTACATTGATTATAAAAATTTCGATAGTAACTGATGTCATGTTGCATTCCTGTGATCGGACCGTTCCGCAATGCTTCATTTCAGTGATGGGAGTTTCATTAAGTACTGAAACTCGTAATTGTTCAACACCTTCAATGGAACGTCGATTAACAGATGCGAATCTGCCCGGGGCCACATTTAATACGGCAGTTGTGTATGACTAGCGCAATAATAGCTTTGCATTTATTCGGCGGCGTCAGCTATGCAGCTGAACTCCAGTAACCACGATTTTGCCGCTGCTGCATTCTATTATTTCCATCGCTATCCCCGGAGCGTAAAACATTTGAAATATGCTTCTGTGTGAATAGTGCACTGTGATGACGTGAACTGTATCGAATGAAATCAAATTGGGTATCGATTGTTCTTTTTTTCCCCATCACTCATCCCGTAGAGCTATGAGCTTCCAGTGTATGTGGGCAGAAGTGTGAAAAGAAGCAGTAATAGCTTCTGGATTTAAATGAACGCAGTTTTTCTCGCCGTTGTTTATTTAAAATATTTTCTCTAGAAGCAAACCAAGTAATATTATAATTTATACATATAATTTTATATTTGCGAACTAGGGTAACAAACCAACAAAACCTACAGGCTGATAGGTCAGAATTAATATTTGTCCGAGGTTTTTTATTTCGCACTTTGCGTTCCCCATCTGTATAATAGTGCCATAGATACAAAACCATCGATTTTATCAATTAGAGGTTTCAGTTACATATTTCTCAATTGTTTTGTTATTCAAAAATTTATTGGAATTATAACCAAGAAACCTCTTAGCGGTATGGTATACACAGAAGTGTAGGTTTATAAACCGGTGATAATTGAAATTGCAAAGTAATTGTGGTAACTTGGAGAACAGTGTTCGATTAAATGAAAAATAAATGATATTTTCTGACAATCTATTTATCCTACAGGCAGTGCCGATATTCTGAGATAAGCTCGTTAAAATTAGGCCTACATATATTTTGAATACTCCCTCTCACCCCGCAATCCGGAAACCATACGGTTTTGGAACAGAGATAAATTATTCGGGAAGAATCTGTGGCACCTTTTTTGGCTTCGGGCTGTAGGCCTCATAGACGCCAAGGTTATTAGAGGCGGGAAAGGGCAGGGGGCAAGGAACGGGAAGGAATACGCCCATGGCCTTTTGTGGAACCATACCGGCATTCGTTCGGAGTGATTCTGGAAAACCGAAATCTGTATGACCTGACGGGGATTCGAACCCGCGAGCTTCCGAAAGCGAGACCAAGCAGTCTCTAGTACGTACCACGTGACTTACTGAAGAAAATTGTTATGTAAAACTAGCTGTTTGCAGCGATTTTTGTCCACAAGGTTATTAATTTACGCATAATTCTCTAAACCAAATGATGACTGAGTTTCCAAGATTTGAGAGAATCACAGAACTATGAGCAGGTACAATGTACATCTTTTGCAATCGGAGTCAAAGAAGAAGGAGTCAGACATTGCTTAGAAAATTTCTTAGTAAGCAGTATTTGCAGCCTACATAACCCGTCAGAGTTTTTGATTTGATAAGATTTCTTTCTGTATCACGTTTTCCATTATGCTTCTTCTAGGATCTAGAACAATAACCAACAGTCTTAAGATCAAAGGTACGATTTATCAACATTCTATTTGTTTCTAGTCTACATGAACACATTCACGCTGTAATTATAACAGTATTTTAAATTTTATATAATGCTTGACTTATTTAACAGTGCATCATTAGTTTTCCACTAGCGAATTGGTTTGTTCGGAATATAAATTGATAAATACCAATTCATTCGAAGGCATTGTTTTCGAAATTAAATGAAGTGATTGACAATAATATGTGTAAATGTGTAAAAACAAATTTATTTATATGTAATCACATCACATGTTTTTGAATTAAATTATGTTTGTAGATATTTATTATTAATATTGAATTAATTGCGATGGAGCTACAGCTCCTGTGGAAATTCCCCTAGTCATCTAATTACTCCTTTTTATTTTATTTTTAAACATTTTCTTTTATAATACCTCCCCCATTTACTTTTTCGATTTGCAAATTTTAACTTTTAAATTCTTTAAGTGATTTTGGTAAATTATTCATCGCTTCACGTGGTAATTTCTTCCAGTCCCTGACACCCTTGTTCCCAACAGAACGAAAATCCCGTGAAAAAATCAAATTAAATTGACAGGAAAAGTGACAAAGTCAAGTTTTCGGAAAGGCAATTTTAACTAGGATTTGAATCGTATTTCAGATTCTTCCAGAACTGGGAAACGTCTAGTGAGGAAATCATGACTATCTTTCTTCCATTTTACCTCCTTTTTGCATGGATTTCTTTAAAAAAGTCTGTTATTGGTTTCTGTTCTAAGGAAAAGTCGAAGGATTTCGTAAGTATCACTACCTATCTGTGAGTGTTAACTATATTTGATTGATGTTTTGTCCGCTAATATCTGTGGTAGTCTGGGATGATTTTTTTTCATTTTTTTTACTAATGGTTTTACGCCTCGTCGACGTTGAGGCCATTAGAGGCGGGATGGTACTGGGGACTAGGAACGGGAAGAAATTCAGCCTTGACCTTTTGAATGAAGCATCCCGGCATTCAACTGGAGTGATTTCGGGAAACCATGGAAAACCCAAATCTGGATGCCCGGACGGGGATTCGAACCGGCGTCCTCCCGAATGCGAGGCCAGAGCGTTAACCGCTCACCCACCATCCTCGGCGGGATGATGGTGATTGTCTTAGTATTCAAGTAGGTGATGATTCAAAATCATTTAAAATTCTTATCCGGGAAATCGGTACACGCTAGGTGAGATTAACTTGGTCTTTTAACACTCTTGGTAAAACAGCCTGGTCAGATGGAAAGATACGGACGGATCACGAAGCGATAAGGGAGTCCGTCATCTGTATTCTGTCGGTATAGTCCCAATAGCTCACGCCCCAAGTTTCCTCATAATATCCCTCAACCCGGCTCTACACCTGTGCCAGGCCGAACCGCTACATCTCAACGCCGAAAGTCGCTGAAATGCTTCGCAGAGCGTCAAACGATTCTCTCTACCGATTTATCTTTGGTTAAGGTGTAATGCTGTATCGTATCATTTGGTTGGGACAAAACTCATTATGATAATAAGTATTTTTTTTGATACTACGTTCAAAAAGTATCATAGCGAATTTATTAGCAATATGTAGAAAAAATATATAGAGCTACAGACACTAGTGATAATGTGCTAACTATGAATGTTTACTGCTCTAGTTATAATGCCCGGAAACAGTATCGTAAATTAAAATCGAGCAATAACCCGCCAGTGTGGTTGATCGCGTTAAGGCCCCACCAAACTGTATCTGGGAGGTACAACGGGACCGGGATCGAGTCCTGGCCTCCACGTACCCGCCGACCTTACCACGGGTTTTAGCCGCTTTTACGCAACCACTTAGGTGAATGCGCGGACGGTCTTCAATTTCCGCCTATAAACCACATATTTCACAAACAAGAAATACACTTATCATAGAGAACATAAGTTACACGAATCGCAGACAGATGGCAACACTTAAGCTCCCATCAATACTCCAGGAACTGACAATCCCTGGTTCTAACTACCCAGTGGACACATTGAATAAACTATTAATAACAAGCCATGATGAGACTCAAGACTTTGTGTGATCCGATAGGGTCCACCTGAACATAATACTAATAGAATAGAGCAATAAATTCAAAAATATTTTTCGTTTTACTTTTATGTGATCAGATACGATTCCCCTCCGGCCATTCAGATTTCGATTTTTTAAATTTTCCCAAAATTACTCCAGCGAAAGCCGGGATGGTTAATTCAAATGGCCACGGCTGAATTCTTTCTTATTCCTTTCACGTCTCTAACGATATCGACGTTAACGGGGCAAAAAACAACAAGAAAGGGTTTTTTTTTTTTTTTTTTTTTTTTTTTTTTTAACGACGAAAGAAAGAGTTTATAATTGCAAATAAAAAATAATAATAATATGTAAAATAAAACCTAGCTCAATAGATTTATTTTGATCACTTTCAGTCAGTTCTTAATTCGAATGAAAGCGATGATCAGTGACAGGGATTATGGGTGCTGTAATGAAGCTGAATACCACTTTTTCCCTTCCACAAACCCTGTTTCTTTTCATGAATCCTTTCCTCTAGTAAGTTTAATAAATTGAATTTGTATTCCCTCGTTATTGGTTTATTCTTTTGGTGATAATAAATAAACAGAACCAGTGTAAAAGTAAGGTACCTATAATTACGTTGACTTTAAATCGTACCCATTCTGTATCTTACGGCGTTAAATAATGTCTATTTCAATTGTTATTTAGGTGCTCGTGTTTAACAATGAATCAAATACCCACCCGCTTTTGTAAATCATGAAATATAACAGTTGTGTCATAATTGAAACGTTCAGTTTTTCATACGAACGGGTTTGTGATCTGCTTTTACTAACCGATTCACCAGTCTTCCGCTAAAAATTTTTCGTGTTCATTTTTTCATGTAATATATATTTGAAACGCCAACAGCCCTATCAGTTTCGTACCGTCTAACTCCTACTTCCATATAAAATTTTAATAAAATGCGTCTGGTATAAACTTTTTTACAAGAATAGTATCTCTGCATGATATTTTGTTTTATCGATCACATGCAGTACTTCTCCATCAATTTTATTTTTTTTATTTTTTTATTTTTATTTTTTTTTTTACAAATTTTATTCCTCCCAGCTGATGGCTGGGAGACGGGCTGCTTGTTGAAGGTCTCGAAGACACTTTTCAGTCCCATTAACCTACGGGGAGGGATTGGGGAAGGAAGTCAACCTTGGCCTTTCAAAGGTACCATCCCAGCAATCGCCTGGAGGGACTATGGGAAACCACGGAGTACCACAATCAGGATGGTCGAACGGGGTTTAACCCCAATCCTCCGAAATGTTATGTAGGAGGGCGAATTTGCCCTCCTCCTAAGTTCCACAGAGTTAGTTGCGATTTTACACAATGCTTATGATACGTGCTATACGGTACATGTGGAAAATTAGACATGTTTCTAAGACTCTTAGCCTAAGCTAGGCTAAGGCTAGAGCTCCATATTTACTTTGATGACTTTGACTGTAGAGTAGACGACATCAGTTGTGCCGCGCTATTGTCGCCTTACTTATGACGAGTTTCTTCCCCACGTGTCCATTGTTCAGTGAGCCTGCAGAATGGACACTTGTGTTACTGCCATGATTAGTCAAAATCATGTGTGGTGTTTGATCCACGTGAGGTTTACACAAATGTGCGTCAGCTTGCCGAGGTGGCGTGGATCCCACATTACAGGGCGGCCGCGTTGGGAGATAGATTGAGTGAGAAGTCTTTCCGAACGTCTAGTTTAGAAGAAAAAAGAAACATCCATAACTGCGTCGGGGAATGTACACCGATCGTCCAGTCAGCAAGTAGCTGCTCTGCTGTTAAGCTACGCAGCCAAATATGAGAAGTTTAAGAGTGTGCCGTACTCGGACCCGCTGTCAGACAGTTACTGTTCAGGATGTTATATCTTTACAGATAGTTCCGCTGGAGATGTGTTGAGATGATTTTTTAAATGATTTCCCAGTTTATAAGCAGTGGCGTAGCTAGGTCAACAAGGGCCCCGGTGCAAAAAATTTATTTTGGGCCTCAGGCCAGATGGACGACCTTTTTGTTTTGCTTGGTGTTGCTGTTAAGGGCCCCCTGAGCTGAGAATGGGGCCCTTGAGTTGTGCTTAGGGGCCCCCCTGAACAGTGAGAGGGCCCTTACTGAGGGGCTCCCTGTGTCTCTGGGGCCTCCTTAGACAACTGTAGAGCTAAAAAAAAAGGTCGCCAGTTTGCCATGAAGGCTCATGGGTCTCTGAACTGCGCTTTTGGGAGTCCCCAGAGGTGCGCTTTGGGGCCCCCAGAGGTATGCTTGGGGGCCCCCAGAGCGTAGGGGCCCCGGTGCACTGCACCGCCTAGCCCCATAGTAGCTACGCCCCTGTTTATAAGTATTCATAGGTATTACTGCACATGTGGATGACAGTAATGGCTTTGATAATCTTGTTTTGTTGATGAGAGAAGGTACCAGAGACGACCGATTAACCCCTACTATTCCAAAACACAACACCGAGGCTGCTATATTTAAAATAACTATTTAATATACAGTTAGTAGTAACACTGCTTTATGCGCTCATTCCACAGGTACTGCGGAGAGGTTTATAATTAAATCCTGGAAATTGGCTCACAATATGGAGATTAGGAATCGTATTTCACAACCTATCGTTTTCTGCTGCCCAAATCACGGATGATGAAATTTTTTTCACCACCAGGACTCCATTCAGCTATGTAGAGAGACAGAGCCTGACGCCATTATTGGTATCTCAGCTGCCTCGACCAGTAAGATGGGCTGCCATAGGTTTAACATCCTCGAAAAAAAAATTCTGGTAGTGTCGCCACCTATTGTGAAGCTGAGAATTTGTTTGAGTCGGCGTCGGCTAAACCTGACATAATATAGTAAATTGTTGTAAACTTGCTTCAAAGACCGTAAAAAATGACGGGTTATTATTAGAATTATTAATCTAATTGCGATGGAGCACACAGTCTTCTGGCACTTCATTTCTTGGCAGCTGCTTGGCTAATTAACGTTCATATACTAGATTTTCTAATGATGTACATATTTAGGTTGTTGTTTATATAGCATTACAGTTAGAATTAATTATAAGATGATGAACTAATAACATCAGTAATATCCGTTCAGTGAGTGCAACGCACGTTACAGCATGTAATATTGACTTTAATTCCTGTCCAGACCACATAGATCACGGTAAATGTAGAACTACTTTTATCCGAATAAAGTATTGACTTCAGTAACATGGCGATCATTGAAAGCAACTTAAATTATTTTTGAAAAAATTAAAATTACTCTTATCCTCTGCTGTGATAAGGAACGCCAATTGTCATTATAGTTAGGCTCAATTTCTTCTAATCAAAAATTCATCTAATATTGTTGCTCGAAAATGAAAGGCTCTATCGCACCCGCCTTGTTGCATTCACTGTAGCGCGATATAAACTTGGTCCCGTATTAGTAAACTAACTGTAACAGCGACATCTATGATCATCAAATATAACGGAAACATCTACATCGAACTAATATAAATTGAAAAAATTAAGCTAATAGTTAATATATAAATTTAAACTACATGCATACACAGATCAGCCAAAAAAATTATGACCACCTATTTATTAGCATATTGGTCCACCTTTCGAACGCAATTCAACAACAATTCGGCGTAACACAAATTCTACTAGTCCTTGGTAGGATTCGATAGGTATCTGACACAAAATTTCTACGCACAGGTCGCGAAATTCTCTTAAATTACGGTCCAGCAGTTTGTGGGCGCGGGGGGTCTGGGAACGAGCATCTCGGAAACGAAGAGGCTGATCGGCTATTCGCGAAATACTGTAGAGAGCATCTATGGAAAGTGTTCGAAGGACGGTGAAACCACGAGTAGGCGACAACGTGGTGGACACCCATGCAACATCACAGAACGTGGAGGTCGGAGGCTTTCCAGCTTTGTAAAGCAGGATAGGGGGTGATCTATGGCAGGTCTGACGGAAGAGTACAATTCTGGCGCTTCCAGAAGTCTTTCACAGCACAAGAATCGCGATTCCGCCACAGATCACACCGTATCCTGCTTTACAGAGCGCGAAAACCTCAGATTTCCACGATCTGTTTTTTTTTTTTTTAATTATTGCTTTACGCTTCGTCGACGGCTAAGGTCATTAGAGGCGGGATGAGACTGGGGACAAGGAATGGGAAGGAATTCGGCCATGGCCTTTTGTAGGAAGCATCTCGGCATTCGCCTGGAGTGATCTGGAGAAACCATGAAAAACCCAAACCTGGATTCGAACCCTCGTCGTCCCGAATGCGAGGCCAGAACGTTAACCGTTCACCCACCACGATCGGTCCCACGTACTGCGATGTGACGTGGGTGTCCACCAAATTGTCGCCTACTCGTGGTTTCGCCGTCCTTTAAACACTTTCGGTAGATGATCACTACAGCAGCAGGCGAACAGCCGACCAGTCTCTCCGTTTCCGAGATGCTCGTTCCCAGCCGCCGTGCCCACAAACCACTGGCTCCTTAATTTAAGGAAACTTCGTGACCTGAGCGTAGAAATCTGGTGTCAGATACCTCTGGAAACCTACGACTTGTAGAATCTATGCTACGCCGAATCACTGCTGTTTTGCGTTCTAAAGGTGGACCAATATGCTAGTAAGTAGGGGTCATAATGTTTTGGCTGATCAGTGTACATCCTTTTATGGTTGGTTTGCAGTTTAAATAATGTAACTTCTTTGACTGTTATAATAGCGATATCTATGGATAAAGAATGAAAAGATCTCTGGTAGTTGCTGCCCGCCAACGAAGGCCGATTGCGTGACAGAAATGATGACACGATGATCGAGCTTGCCTTGTTATTAATACTACTTTTTTCTTGGAACGAATCGATAGAGCTTAAAAATAAATATAACTAATTGGATTTTTTTTTTTTTTTTTGTACAAAGTGACGTGTCTACACGAGCCAAAGAGTCGATTGTACCTGTCGCGCACTGTGCGGATTAAACCGCGCGTAGGGCGCTCAGTTTTGGCGGAGTGCTGCGTGCAGCGCCGCTCCGCATCTCCATATTAAGTGCCACTTGGGGAGCGGCTGGCGCGATAAAAGGAGCGCTGTGTTTGAAGTGCGGCGACAAGTTAGTCTGGCTCGGTCCCGCTAGAAGGCAACTTCAGACCCGCCCTCTGCCGCGGTGATTACTTTTTTTCTTTTTGCGGAAACGAGCATGCGCACGCTGATTCGCGATCTAAATTTCTGTCGTCGTCAGCGATACCGAACTTCAAGCGCCCGTAAAGAGGAGCTTTGCCTCTTAGCACTGTTTATCCTTTGTACTACAAAACATGTCTGTCGGAGACACCAGACTCATAAGCAAAGATTCCTGTTTTTAGATTTACAGATTTTCCAGTGTTATTTTTTTTTACATTTTTTACTTAAGCGTTTTGTCCTATCGACGTCGAGGTAACTAAGGAAGACTCAACTTTAACAACTATAGTATATTTTTACATGATCGTCATTGGTTTTAGTAAAAATTTGAAATAGTTTACTATCTACGAGATGGTACTGACTCAAATATGTTGTTAGAATTGATTATTTAGAATCGAAAACTGATTCCATTGTTTACAGCTAAAATATTATTTATAAAATTAATAATTAATTATGGGCAAAAATTGAATGCGGGGATTCGAAGCAGCGGTATTTTCAAAGCTATTCATATTAATTCATTTCTTCTATCGAAACTGACAACTGACAACTAATTTTCAGATACACATAAATTAACAATATATTTACATTTAAGTAGTTTCTTGCTGGATATCAGTTAAAAGTATCAAAGGTACACAATTCACTTTTACTATAGAAAAGCTATAGATAACATTTATAAGCATTTTCATGATACTGTAATTCTTACCAAAAATAAAGGATAAAAATTTTGAGAAAGATTCGTACCACGGAGCATATGTCATTTAAACGCATAATAATAATCCTATCAGTACCGATCAACATTTTTATAATCTTTTCTCTGGGTTACATAACAAAACGTATACAAAACTATATTAATCCGCTATTTTTACTAATTTTTTTCCATCGCACTGGCAGTTTTTTTTTTAAATATTCCTTTACAAAATTTTGTTGGAAGTTTAAGTTGGCATGTGCACACGAAGTTTTGGGACTTCTCTTCATTGGAAAATTATTTCTGAGGGTTCCAAAACAAGGTGGCATATCTGTACTATAGGAAGCATGGTCAAAAACAGGGGTGGCCAATCAAAATGTTCTTGCGGGGGACTTTGGAAAATGCATCATATCTCCGCGGGCCGCATATGAAATAATCTATCCCCCTATTAGATTTAGACCCATTATAGACATTTTTTTTGCAGTGAATAATTTAAACATAATGAGTTATTATTATTGTGTTTACTATTATTCTTACAGGTAAACATAGATTACATAATAATAATGTTACTAAACGAACATTTTAAAGAAATATATAACACTAAAAATGATATATATAAATATAAATGAAATAAATTTTGAAAATATGGGTGCTCAAATAATGTATTTTTTTCATACATTAGTTTTCACTACTTTGGCCATGATAAAACAAATATATTTTGTAAAAGTGTGATGAATCTCGCGGGTCGGAAAAATATACCGCGGGTTGGCCACCCCTGGTCTAAAATATTCAGTGTAGTTTCAAATTTGTTTGCGCATCAGCAGCAGTAGTGTGGAACTAAATGTTATTGTGCAGAAGCAGGACTCTGCGGATTGGACTTTTGCTTCTTTTCATCTGAGAGATCTCTCTCACCTTGTTCAGATTTTGAGACTAGTATGCAGCATAGACAGTTTGACGTTGAAGCGGATAATCGACATACACAACATTTTTAGCGTCATAAAAGACCACCACGAGAACCTTTCCAACGGACAAATGGATTTTCTGATTTACCCATTTTACACTCCATTCCATACTCGATCTCTTCGATTCAGAAGTGTAGTGGTGCACCAACGATTCACGATATTCAGTAAATCCATTAAAAATAAATCTCCTTCTGGTGCAAAATGTTCCGAAAACTTCTTAGAAATTTCACCCATCAGACTCTTCCGAATTCATTTCATTATTATTGTTACCCTTCTTGAAGACAATTAATGAAAATGTAACCCATTTTTCATTATTGCCATAACTTACGTCAGATGTTGCGTTGATTTCACGAACAGTTATACGTGTGTCTTCGTGACTCAGGTCTTGAGTTTGCAAAGTTGTCTGCTGCGGATTGCTCGTTATGGGACGACTTGGACGAGTTATGTTAAAAACTAATGTTCAATCCTTATAGAAGTTAGGTTCAATAGCGCTAGGGACTTCAAAAGTGTGTCATTGTCAGACTGTCCAAGCAAACAGCACAAAATCTCGGACATACTTAATGTGTTAGAGTATTAGACGCTTATCAATTACGCATTGTGGGATGGATCCATGGACCTTCTCTTCACTCATTACCAGTATAAGTCAAGGAACGCCTACAGAAGCAAGCGTGTCAAAGAACTGGTACCAAATATGCACTGTTTTTATACTAAGGAGAGTTAGAGCATCCTGCAACTATTTCAAAAGTCTTTCTTATTTTTGATTGATCCTTGTATATTATGTTCTTTCCTACCGATGCAGCTTATATACACTTTGATATCTTAGGTTACAACAAAATTTGATGTCTTTCGAATCAAATTTGAAAGAATTTTGGTTGACATCTTAATCCAATCATTCAGGTTTTGACTTTAATCTGTTTTGCGATATCTGATCAAATCGGGGTTCAGTGGTGGATCCAGGGGGCGGGGCTAGGTGGGGGCTCAAGCCCCCCCAAAAGTATTCCTAACTCGTCCCCGTATCGTGTGAAATTTTTTCTCCCTACAATCATTTAATAGACTAGATTTTTGCGTATTGATTATCTTAATACTTGTATTATTTTTTTTTTTAATTCAAAAGTTTCACAGTGGAGTAATATGTGTAATTTTTGAGGTAGCATAAGTTGGTAGTGTTAAGTTAGTATTAGATTTTTTGTTTTGGTTCCTAAAAGCTTCACATCAAAATACAAGTCTCACATAACAATGCTTAAATCCGCATCAAGCAATGTGTACAGTAGCGGCGCTCAACACACAACGAATGCTACTCACCCAACTGTGCTGGCGAGGCCAAAGATTATTAACATGCCCCATAACGATAATAATATTTCGCTACCCAGAGACTACACAAACTACTGCTTGTGGAAACCATGGAGCAACGAAAAGAGAGGATCCCACGTAAGGGACCTTCTCCATACAACGAAGTGAATCCGAGAGGATAGCAGTGGGGTGGGGAGATCGCCATATTGGTAGGGCCAAGAAACACAGGGAATGTATATGGAACGGAAGAATTTCTTCGTTTTTAACCTTTGCATTACTAAAAATGAAGTCTTATGGTGGTCACATTTATAAATACCCTAATTGATATAACCTACAAACATTAGAATTTGAAAAAAAGCTCCTAAATAATTTTTGATAGGAATTTTGTTTGCCGAAAAAGAACTTTTTTTTCTCTTTACTGTCGCAAAAAAAATCTGGGGGTCATATTGCTATTTTGGAAACATGGAATAAATCCCTAGTACTCTTAAGGACTCATAAAAAATGTACATGTTCTAGACATTTAATTCTAAATGTATGTTCTGATGGGAACTTACCTTGCGTGAATGAGCGTAGTGGGTGAATGTTTACGTTCTGGCCTCTCATTCGGCGGGATGTGGGTTCAAATCCCAGCGCAGCCACCCAGATTTGGGTTTTAGACGGTTTCCTCAAATCACTAACAAGGTGCTCAATAAATTACTAATAACTTATAACAAATAAATAATTTGTTTCTCATGCTATAAAAATAATATTCTGCTACAGGCTGCATTTCAACGTAATCACAATTTGACTTAATATTTCAGCTAAAAGTCAAACGATGCAAACGCAACTAACCACATGAAACGTATTGCGAATTACATTTCGGATAACAACAAAATGGACTTCATTACGATTCCTAGTTCGCATAACACAAATTATCACAATTAATTTCATCATACTTTCAATATAAATTACAACTGGACTAAAGCACATACTATAATGTATTCACTGCATCGCAATATAAACTTGATCCACAAGTGAAAAATAGCAAGATACAATGGTTCTCTGCATCAACAAATATTTGATAACACCGTCGTCCAATTGAGAGCTGTAAATCTATATTGACAGGCTCCACTCTTGCAGACACCGCATTACAAACACTTCAAGAACAATAATTACAACGTGACTTACCTATGGAATGTTATTCTAGATTGCTTCTTACTTATTCTGTTTGTGCAACCATAGGCAACACAAGTTGGCATTGTAAAGCACTTTGAAATATCGGAACATGAAATGTTCACAGCAGGGACCGAAATGAAAACAGACGAATGTTTTGAACCTGCTAATATGGCAGCCACGCATGCGCAGTCGGCTCCAGAGTTTACAGGCGGTTCGCAGTTTTAGCGACACCTTGTCTCCTCTCTTTTCCTACCTCCATGGTGGAATCCCGACAAAATACAAAACAATTTACAAATACCACTACAATCATTCATTTCAAAATTAATTAATGAAAAATAATGTAATAATAATAGTAAAAATAATAATAAAAGTGATTAGTGGAGCATGAGATTGTTACATATAGAGTTTAGTATTTAACGATAAGAACTTCATTATCACTGATTTTATGTCCAAGAATATTAGTCAGACATTTTGCTTAACGCAAAGAATAATTGATCGCCTTGGTAACCTAGCTAACTAATTTTGATGTTCCTGGGCGCCTTCAGCTGCAGTATTGTGGTGTCGCGAATGGACTGCACAGTGAATGCGCTGGCTTATTAGGCGGGGGCGGAAGGCTTTTACAGGAGCCCCAAGGCGTGTCCGGTCCTTTGAGCAGGGTGTGGCTGGCTGGGTAGCTTCTAGCAGACCCGCCCACAAACAACACCAAGCACACGAGTAGCAGAGAAAGGATTCTACTAGATTCTCTACGACAAAATGAAGTGCTTATGAAACATGCCCATTTTTTCAGGCAAACTCAATTACATACCACGCATCAAACTGTATTATTGTTTTACTTATCTTCATTAACATTCATCTTACTGTTACTTAAAGTTCTGTGGCCTTCTATTGCTTTCCCTTTAAAGGTAGGGGTACTTGTCGAGGAAATGTATAGCTGCCTTCAATTCTCTCCATAATCTCCCTTAGCAGTACGCACGTTTACGAAGTTGATACCACAATTGTTCGTCGTTAGCTTTTCTGTGATGTTATGAAAGTTTGACGTACTTCATTACTACTAATTTTTAATTGCGACGGAGCATACGCCCCGGTGGAAATTCCCCTAGTCATCTATTTACTCCCTTTTTATGATTTTGTCAAGATTATCGTATTTCCTTCGAGTGTTAAATTCCACTCCCATCTAGAAATGCGGTTTACGGATTTTAGGTTTTAGTTCCTTCATCATTTCACTTGCTAATTTATTCCAATACTGATACCTTACCCACAAAAGAAATTTTTCCCACTCCCTTATGCATGAAATTGAGTGCCAGCTTGTGGCCGTGGTAATCTCTTCCTTTCCATGCACTATTCCTAATTCTTCGACCAATATCCTTCCATGCACCATCGCCGACATATGCCTTGTACACTCCCAGCATTCTCTTCGCTCCCCTCCTGTCTTTCAATGACTCCCGATCCGGCTCCTTTATCATATCAGCTACTGACTGGGTCCTGCGATAATTTCCACGCCCTCCAACTCCTGTATTTCATACTCAAAATGTGGGTCCCATAGTACACCACCATATAGCCTACACCTCTTCAGTAAATGAAGGATTTTAATACCATCTGGCCACATTTTTATTCGTTTACCTAATAAGCTAAACCTTCTTGGCATTTATCTTCATTCCACGTTGACTTGTTCCTAGCGATCATTGGAACCATATTAATTAAACTTGTCCTAGAGGTTTTGATGCTAATTTGAAACTGTTTTATCTAACTAAAACTAAAGATCGAAAAAGAAAAGTGCAGTTACAGGAAGTAAAATAATTGTGATGAGACAGTAATTTGTTGTTGCAGTGCTTATCCGTTGAAACGTCAGTCAAAACAGGTTTGCAGGAGTATAATCATTAGGTTTAAATGTTGAGGAATTATTCGGAGTCAGGGAAAAGCATTTTTAGGGTATGAAGTATTTTGGTATTTTATGACTCAAGGTTATCGAGAAGCATGTTCATAGTAGGACAGATTAAAATGTTTCGATTCTACAGGTTTGAATATAAATTTTTAATGATTCATGTATTTTGTATATTTAAAAAAATGATGAAGAGGTATTCTAATAGTTTACGTAGTTTAAAGAGATATTTTCAATAAGATTACTTGTTTAGCAAATCTCGACCTTTCGAGGAGCTTTGTCGGATGCTGGTGGTGCACTATAAAAGACCTCGCTTGTTGATTGTTGCCATCTGCATCGCGTCTCAATTTGGAGTGGCCCCAAGTCTGCACTACTTTTAGGCTCAAAATCGTGAAAAATGTTTTAAAATTAGTAAATGTTATGCAGGGAATATGGAACACTTTGGCATAGTATTCAAGTATTTAGGGCTAACGTTTTCCTGCAGGTTTTTAGGATGTATCGAAATTAGATGGTTTTGGCTGGAGTGATTGTTTGGTGTGGTGTCGGTCAAGTCTAAGTGTGGCGATAACTTGCAATCTTCGGAAAAGAAACTGATATTATTTGCACGGTCAAATTGATTAATTAAATTGTTTTAGGTGGCGTGGAACATTTTATGTCGTTAATTAATAAATTCAGACTGAATTTTCAAACAATGAATATGAGCATGGAAAATGAATGTATTGTATTGTTTTTATCATTATTGTTGCAACAATAAGTTTTTCGGCGATATTATTGCAGTTAATTCAGGAGTTACACAGCAGATAGCTTTTTATGAGCTATGCGTTCCATACTAACTTAATACTGGCAGTCAAAACATTGGTGGAAAACTTCTAAGAAACTTTCTGAAACCACTGGGAAGTTGGTGTTTTATGTGCTGATTTGCGAAGAGATACATGTAGGTAATTATGTCAGATCACCAGATACAAATTCATGGCGGGTTTGCCGCCGGATCACATTTTCTAACGACAAGCTTTCGGCGACTTGCACTGCCGCCATCATCAGGTCTGTTGTATCTGAAGGAACAGTTTTTGTTGTTCCTTCAGATACAACAGACCTGATGATGGCGGCAGTGCAAGTCGCCGAAAGCTTGTCGTTAGAAAATGTGATCCGGCGGCAAATCCGCGAAGAATTTGTATCAATAATACGCCGGGAAAGACTTATCTTTCAGATCACCAGATGATATTTAACTTTCACCAAGTAAACTTCTTATACTTGCCAATAACAGGTTAGATTCTTGATTGACAACACCGTCGAACAACTTTTATACGGTATTTTTAATTCGTACAAACACTCAGCAAAACATATAAGGACAAAACTTTAGACTTCTTCCAAAGATTTAAAGCACATTAATACAAAAATCTCGGCAATCTCGGCTCCTTGAATAGGCATCGTAAAATAATCTCGACCACATTTAACAGACCAACACTATTTTCTGGAGCGCTGACAATTGTTCAAGCAATTGAAAAAGTGCAAAAAACAGACCATACACATTACTTATAATCATGAAGAAACGTTTTTAAATGATACTAGAAATTATTTGGAAGCATTTGTACAAGAATCTGACAAAATCATACGATTTCAAAAATTCATAATCCCGTTCAAAATATAATAGTGTATGTAACAATTTTAATTAGTTTTTTAATGAAAATTTCGGGTACTGTTTTGCTTTTCAATCAAGTTTCAAATTCATTCACTTTTATCCATGAAAACAATGCACAGTTATAGGAAAGATATACAAATTCACAATTACTAAATATTTATCTCTCTTCGACACCTAGATAATCAATATAAAGGATGAAATTAGAAGGAAGCTGAGTATTTACATCATGATTATTAAAATCTGAGAAAAACTTTAGGTGCTTTAAGATATGATATTCATCCATCATTGATTTTAACAGACGCATCGCAGACTCGATTTTAGAGGAATGGTATGGAATCCGAGCGTCCATTCTCATTTGGCAAACCCATTCTACAGAACGTATCAGATACCGCGGAATCGCTGATTGGTTCCAAACCGAAGTTGCAGCCACAGCAATCGTTTTAACGCACAAACGGCCACAAAGTGGAAGTTTTGAATAAACTGATCGTAATTTTTTAAATATTGACCAGCGATCGGCGTTTCACATTTGGACACAATAGCATTGCCAGCTTTCAGGCGAAATTGCCTCCGAATGGACGCTGTGTCCTAATTTAAATCGACGGCGGGATTCGGCTTGCAGTAATATAATTAGAGATTGTAATTACGTGCTCAGTGCGCTAGCAAATTACAATGTAATATTAGAGCGGGGTTGAGCCGTGTCCACTGGCTGCGGATTTGCATTCCGTGCACGGCAGACCTCCGCATTCTGCAGCCCCGCAGACAAACAACCAACACCTTTGGCTCGCTGACCACAGCAAAGCGCGTAAGAATCATACGTCATTATTAAAATAAAATATTGTGTATTAATGTTAAGATAATATAATTTACTAGTTGCTACCCGCAACTTCGTACTTAGAATTTTATTGTCAGAGTTGGATATAGAATCTGTAAATTATGTAAAAGGTGTTCCTAAACTCACGGAGTTGAAATAATATTACAGGGAAGCCACCACCAATAAATCTGTCGCATGAAGAGACCCTTTGCAACATACAGTATTTAAAACTAAGATAGAAGGATGTTAACTATTGGCACTACATACAACAGTTTCTTGGGAAGATTTTTGTTTGTGATTTAAAATTATGTCACTTTCTGCGGACATATTATGTCAATACCGTGTTATAATAACTTTAGCTGCTTGTGCTCTGCTAGAGCTACGTCCTAGGTCTGATGTACGCTTGTGAGGCATATCAAAATAGAAAACAAAATGTATTTATGCCAAAAGCTTTTAGTTAAACACAAAATAGTAGTCTGATGCAGCAAGTCTTCTTTTTAGTTTTCAAAATGGAGGTCCGTGGTGCCCCTGGCGAGCCTAGAGCACCACAGGGTGCTATAGTCATCAAGTGCCTCTCTGCCCAAAAGTAATACTATATCGAAATATCGATATTATCTTTTGAAAATATCGATATTATCTTTTGAAAATATCGATATTTATGAATGATATTTTTAGGACGATATATCGATATTTTGATAATGAAATCTGGATTTCGGCGTCGATATTTTAGAAAAATAAGCTATCATTTTTCGTTTGCTTTGGACGACACTGTGTCCCTCAAATTTTTGTTATGCTTTGAGCTTAAGTAAATCTTACTACGTTTCTATAATTAATTTGGAAGTTATAGGCACCAAGTCTACTCAGATGATGAAAGGGTAATCAAGGCATCGCTCGCCCAGCACGAATCGAACGCGAGCCCATTGTTTGAAATGAGCGTCTGCATTGTCCAAGGAAGTTCAACTTGAAATAATTGTGTTAGCAGGAATAGTGGGAAGTGTAAATAACAAACAGTTGCTAATTAGAGAGCAAGAAAAGTATTAAGACAACTCAGAATTAGCTACCAGCATACAAAACTAAATGAAATACCACAAAAAATCTTAAGAAAGAAAAGTTATGTATCTTGCCATAATGCATGCTATGATAGATAGCTAAGCTTCTACCTAAATAAATGTCTCAATCTTAAAATTCACAAAAAAAGATTTGCTTCGAACCTCTTTCGAGTTTTATTAATTTTTATGAAAATTATGACATGTATAATGGTCAAATTTTCAAAAAAGTCAACATTCATCACCAAGAGAAACCTTTAGAAAGTGATAACTTGGTTAAGAACAATATCACACATCTATTTATCAGTGGACATCCTTATTTTTACAAGATTTGTTTTTATGAAATTGCTTTTATGAAAGTGTCGATAGATCGATAATTTTTCCGATACATCGACAGCCGATATTACTTTTTAAAATATCGATTTATCGAAAATTCTATATTTAAAAAAATATTAGCAGTCCTAACCCAAAGGAGGTGGATAGGTTAGAGTAATGGGAAAAAGTTCAGCCATAGCCATTTAGAGGAACCATCCGGCATTCGCTTGGAATGGTTTCGGGAAATCATGGAAAACCATGGTCAGATCTCCCAATAAAGGTCAACGATCCTTGCCTATTTTTTTAAAAAATAATAAACAAACAAAACAAAAAAGAATCACAAATCATGATTGTCCTGGCCGATTTACGACGCAATTTTCGCAGGAGTCAAATTTTCCGAAGAAAATCCACGCTCCCCCCCCCCCCCCCCCCCCTAATATGCAGGAATTACTATAACCGCAATGGATAGTTCACTTCTGCTGAACCGAATAGAGCACATCTGGCTCGGTTCACAGTGACGTCTTGGGAAAGGTGTCACACGGGAAAAGTGTCTGTACATAAAATTTATGAACAGATTCTATACAAACTGACTGCGAGAGAAACAAACCCTGTGCTACCGATATAATATTACAGAGACTTACTGTCAGCTTGTAGCCGTTCGGTTAGTTTAAAAAATATATTATTTATGCAGAAAAATCTTCCTAATGATACACAGTATTTCCTTGTAAAATTTCATAAAATCGGTATAGCCCTTTAATCGTAAAAATGTAAAAAAACAGACAAAGTTACTTTCGGATTCATAATATTAGTATATACTTATTGTGTTAACAATTAAAAATGTGGATTTGTGAGTGCCTGTGAAGGGCAAGGAATAACCGGTGGAGATGGGGCCGGAGACAAGGAATAAATGTGTAAGTCAAGAATCGAGAAGGCGAGAGTCGATGTTGTGATGTGAGCCTGGCACGGCGTATTGATGGTAGCGGATGAGGAGGCTCTGCGTAAACCAAAATAAATTAGTTGAACTGTAGGATGAAGAGTCAATAGTATTGTATAAAGTATTTTAAAGTGACGGACAAAGGATTTCGTATAGGTAAAAAAAGTTGTAAGCCAGAAAAGTTGAAGAATAAAGTTAATAATAATAATTGAGTTCAACTTGTGAAATTATTTGGAGGAAAGTATATTTGACGAACAGTTTGTGGTCTGAAAACAAATACTACGATAAAGTGGCATAAAAGTTTATTTCAGGTAACGTAGATGAAAGAAGCGAAGAGGGCTTTAGAAATGTGACGGGATAGCGATCATTATGGGTCATCTAAGATAAAAAAACGATATAAGATGTTCTCAACCAGCCGGGGAGGGGGGGGGGGGGGGGGAATACAAGTACAATATATATTGAGGTAAAGACTAGGTAACAATAATTAAGATACCGTCATTGAAGATAAAGATAGAAAGCTGTAAATTAGAGTGCAGGTAGCCAGTTACTTTCCACGAAAAATGTAATTGGTTCAGTACCTCGTGATTGGACAGATTTTAGATTATTTGATCGTAATAATTATATATATAGAGAGTAAAATGTCTGACCCCTGAAAGGTATATCTAAAAGACAAAGACATTTAAAGGCTATACGTGCATTTGCGTTCGTTTGCTCTTGCATACGCACACGGGAGGAGGTATTTTATAATGTCACACCTTGCATGGTTTGTAACGTTACAACCACTTGTTTTACTTCGGTTTATCCTCCCATTAATTACCTGATGTAGTGAAGAAAAATAAGATCACTTTGTTCATTAGTGTACCACCGATTATCTTGTTGATTTGTCAGAATGTGTTTTTGATACGATGTAAAATAGTTGTGAGTGTGTAAATGAGTGTTTGTAACATTATTAATTGGTTTTGACCCTGACTGTTTTAATTAAAATCTGTTTTCAGGTGCGCCAGCTATGGTTGCTGTATCTTGACTCAATTTTCTATCATTTCAAACAGTTTTCATTTTTTAAATTTCAAATCCTTTAAATTATCTGTATCATTATTTAAAACCATTAACACTGAATCTGGAAAGCAATTAAGAACTTTTAGACTGTCGGAAAGGTATTTTAATACTAACATTTGTTTTCACTGGACTTCAGACGGCTGCCAGATTTGTAGTTTTCCGGAAGTTTCTGTGTTGTAGATATAGGAACACTCTGTGAACACTTATTGGCGTCAACAAAATACTGGTCACTTCTAAGAAAAGTCTCATTGTAATTTTTTATCGTCGTTAAAAAAACTTTTTTCTTTATTATGACTTTACGGGTTATCGTGGTCATAACAGGCGGGAAAGGACTAATGGCAAGGAATTCGGCCATGTACTATTTTGGAAAGGACCATAACGGCATTTGCCTGCAGTGGTTTCGGGAAACCATGGAAAACCGAATTATGGATTGCCGGATGGATATGCTAACCTGTCCCGAATGCAAGGACACATCGTTAAGAAAATATGAATTGATGGTTAGTAACTGCATGATTATTTATGAATCTAAGACTAAGAAACTACTTAAAATTACATCAAACTACAGTGGAATTATTACCATTCACATGCCGGAATATTTCCATCTCCGAAAGTTATTACTACCAATCGAGTAACTCTATATAGCCAACTTGCAAGGCATATTAAAGATTGTAATTAATTTAATGTTCTAAATTATTTTTAAATTAAAAGTTTTCGTTTAATTTGTAGATTCTTTATCTGGTCAGATTTTAAACAACATTTTGTCATGGCATGTACGTAGGTATACCCGTGTAAAACTGTAGCAGATTTAAAAAAAAAGATAAAAAATAGGGGAAAAAATCAGCATTTTGTTGGCTTATTGAAATAAAATTTTCATCGAAGATTATAGACAAAACAATAAAGAGAGTTTATGAGGATGATCGTATTTACAATTGATATTGTAATAGAAAAGGGTGTTATATATATGGCCGTACAGTCCACCTCGTGGGCTTTATGATTGATTTGGAGGTGTTCTTAGAAGTAATCTTAGCGTTTTAAATTATCGTCCTAATTATAACAGATTATCTACTTGTGGGCACCAAGATGTTATTTGTCAGGATAAGGATATTTCACACCAGGGCGATTCTACTGATAAAGCAGGAGTCCCTTAACTGCTTTAATTGTGATATTTATTATAGTTCTTATCTTGCCGATATATCACAAACTCTTCCACACAATTATATGATATAACTTGGGTTCTAACCTAACGACTGTAAATGACTGAGACGACATAACTGATAATTTAAACAAGTACTTAGTTATAAAAAACCTAACAATACATTTATCGGCAAATCTATCTAACTTTATGCAGGAATGGAATCGACACGCACGCATGGTTACAATGTTACCGACTTACTAAATGAATTACTAGCTTCTTCAGCCGAAAATAACTGAAACATGGATTTACTGAATTAGTACCTGAATGACTGAATAATTAAATAAACCGACATTACCAAATAAGTTTATCATTAGGCATTACAACATTATTACTAACAACGGCAAACAACTCGTTTAAGTTATACTGACTGATTAAATTTTCTAACTACTCGATCTAACCAAACAATAACTAACATGAGACAATGCAAGGGCAATGCCAAGTGCCGAAGGCATACAGACAAAACACAAGACACAAGTCTTACCTCTTACATGGCTGCTGGCAGAATAGTCAATCACAGAATAGGAAGATCACATGCCACGCTGGAGTTCTTATGCGTGCAATCACGTGTTAGACGCATGATGTGTGCTTCGCACAGCAGAAGCACTGAGAGTAAGCAGAAAGTCTCACGTAGGCACTGTCCGCTTGCTTCAATCAACTTACAATTATTTTTTTTGCTGTCATCAGTCTTTCGACTGGTTTGATGCAATCCTCTATCCCTTCCTATCTTGTGCTAACCTCTTCATCTCTACATATCCCTTACAACCCACGTCCTCAATTATCTGCTACATATATTCTACTCTCTGTCTTCCTCTACAGTTCTTACCTTCGACTGTTCCCTCCACTAACAAATTAACCCATCCAGCATGTCTCAAAATATGACCTACCAACCTGTCTCTTCTTACTATAAGCTTCTTTCACATACTTTTTTTCCCACCAATTATTTCCAAAACTCGTTCATTTCGTAGTTCCAAATTTAAACCCTAATTCAAAGACTATCCGTCACAATATTGCTTCTTTGTTTACAATATTCCATGTCAGAATGAAATGACCTTGAATTATATGGTTGCCATTTTCGGCTACCGATATTGCTTGAAAAGGGGGTGTCTATTAATTACGTTAAATATTTTTCCGGAAATCTGGAACGCCTCGCCCCGTGGTGAGATTTGGTGAGATCAGCTGCCCCCCCCCCCCCTCCTATGGTGAGTTTAGATCCTGAGGGACCCTGCCCCCTCCCTGCGACGACCTTGTACATCGTAGTTTTGTGAGAACTTTTTTTTTAGCTTTCCTATTCTTCAAGTGCGGTTACATGAGATTTCCGTCGACCCTCCCCTCCTCCCCCCCACCCGCTTATTGGGATTTGTTGAGATTTCGCCGGATCTCCCTCCCCCCTCATTTCACCTCATGTAATTGATGGACGCCCCCAAAGGCTAAATGGAGTTGTACAATAGTAAATACAACATTCGAAAAATATAACCAGAAGATGGCGACAGAGTTTAAATCGCAGGAATGTCTTGTGTAAACACCTTGCTCACTCTGCTACGTCGTCTGAGAACATTATATTAACTCTCTACGCCGAGAGCAACTTCTTCCTTATGTAAAATAAAGCTTCTTGAAGCACTCGTAACTGAGATTTATTGACAGTCATTGCAAATAAAATGGGATCTGCAGATAGCCCCTAAAGCTGCTGCTACCAAAGCGACTGTTGTGCTTGGCTGGTTGCGTCTCATCCACGCAGGCGCTGCAGTGAGGTTTACTCTGTCCCAGCCAGCTCTGGATACTCTTTATCTTAAATTTCAAACAAGTAATGTGTTTAAAAGTAAACTGAGCATGCTATGTCAAAATTCGGTAAAAATATTATCCACCTATGCCTCGTTTATCGCTATAGCCTTTGTAGTAGTTGATAAAAGGTACGTTGACTACACAAACAGTATGTAGGATTTAGCAATGAAGTAACTGAAAATATCTACACGATGATTTCGTTGCACATACTTTCCAAGATATCAACGCAATGTATGGAAGATACGATGAGTATCGTATGTTGTATATATAAAGAAAAGCGTATATGCTATGGGAGGCACGATAAAATTGAGAACATCGTCGATACTATGCTGAAAAAATTACAAAATTAATAAAAATTATTATAAATAAAAAAATGCATGACCTCTTAGTCAATTTTTTTTCCTATTATGAATGTGCCGTATGTGATTTAAATTCTCTGGTTGTAGAAGCCATACCATCAGGAACCTGTGTATTGTGCAACCCCACTGAACACGTCTGTATTTATTTCCCCCCTAAACAGCTAAAAGTTCTTCCTCTTAGGATTGTCAAACGCACAGAGGCAGGGAGAAACAATCAAGAAGATCGAATTGAAATCTTATAGCAATTTCCAGTGCTGCCAGGCGAGGATTCGGTTTTTTCAATCACAGAAAAACTCTCTCAGAATAAACTGGAAGGTCACAGGGTCTAGCGCACTGGCTTCAAGTGGTGGCGGTCACCAGTTCGAGTTAGGCATCGAGCATTGGTCGTTTTAACTGAGAATTCTTTCTTCACGAGGCAAATTCCCAAAACGCGTTAAAATATCTCCACTATTATAATACACTGTATACTACACTGTAAGGGAGTTGCTTGTATGAGGGTTTGAAATGTATCACGTAAGCAGCAATCTGGATGGCGTTTTACAATTTTGAGAGCTTGTGGTCAAGCTTAAAATTTGTATAAATATTATATGATTCTACGGAGCAAGATATTATAATAATTTTTTATTACTTAGGTCATTAGAGGCGGGATGGGACCGGGGACAAGGAACGGGAAGGAATTCGGCCATGGCATTTTTGAAGGAAGCATGCCGCCATTCGCCTGGAGTGATTTGGGGAAACCATGGAAAACCCAAATCTGGATGCCCGGACGGGGATTCGAAGCCGCATCCTCCCCAATACGAGGCCAGAACGTTAACCGTTCACCCACCACGCTCGGTTATAATCATTTCGAGATGCGACGAATATGCGACACCACTTTATATTTGAAATGAGCACTTTTTTCAAGGAATACTGACAAAAGATGAAAACTACTCTTTGGATTCTGTTTTATTTTTTTGAGTTTGTTTATTTATTTCTTCAAATTTCAGAAACGTAGAACATTAAAATAAACAGTATACGTGAATCAAACAAAGTAAGCGTAAGTAATTTGCTCCAAAGATCTTCGAGCTTAGCATCGAAATTAAGCCTGATAACATTTTTTTATTCCATTTCAACTAGGCTTGCAACGAATATTCGGCAACTATTCGGTATTCGGCCTATTCGGCCACTTTTTTACTATTCGGCCGAATACCGAATATCCAGATACTATTCGGCCGAATACCGAATACTTAGGATTTTTTTTTAGTTAGATAATTGCCTAAAATAAAACGATTGAATCATTGCATGGTAATGTATTTAACTTACAATTACAAAAAATAATCGTGCATGGTCAACTTACAAGATATCAAAGCAAAACAAAAATATTAAATACCTATTCACTGGAATCATCATAATTGAAATTTAGGAGTGTAAGATTGTGATGCAGAAATACCAATTTTTCTAATTTAACTAATGTGATTATGCAAGCACGTCCACATGTCACATTTGACGGAAATAAAATCAGTCTCTGAAAGCATTTTTTTAAATTGTCTTTACTACCTTTTGGTATATTTCTGGAATTATTTTGTTTGAAAAGTAAGGGCGACGTGGTATGTTATACCGAGGCAAAGCGCTATTTAACAGTCTTCTAAAACCAGCCCTTTCTACCATATTTACTGCCTCATTGTCAAGTGCTACCATTCGACAATCAAGCGATGGTATAGGCTTGAGATCATTAATATCCCATTGTTTAGGTATTTCAGTACATTCTTCAAGACTCAATTGTCTTTTTGATGTCTTAGGTTTATTTGCACCCATATTTTGATCCGTAAATACGGTACTTGCCCCTTAGGAAGCGTAGGTTGCAACTTACGGTATTCTTCGTTGTGTTTATTTCTCAGATGGTTTACCTTTCCTGATGAAGTTGCTTGCAACTCCACCTCGAAAAATATTTGTTTCACACGACAGTTTTCGTATCATTTTTATCGTCCTCAAAGTATGTCCACATAGGCGACTTCTTTTTAGAAGCCATGATTGCCACGCAGCTTCACTTTTAAAGTAATCAAATCAACACGAACTAAACTGACTGCTTAACGCTGCACAATCAAACTAAAAGTCGGGTGCACCGCCACCACGCCGACTGTTTTTCTATTGTTGGCGCTCACTCGATTGAAGTTGGTTCAAACGACACCGCATCGCATCGCCGTCCGACACACGGCCGATACCCACCGTCATCTACAGCTATTAGTTTGGTTTACTTAGACGGTGACGGTGCGATGTCGATCTGGTGAATGTGGTGAAGTTTATCTCTAAAAATAGAGCAATGATCCCCAAAGTGATTGATATTGACCCTACAGGGACTTCCGTGTGAGTAACAAGGAAATTTGGGAATCCACGAATTGAAAACGGGGTGTCCACCCACTTTCAACAGTTCAGGCATTTAGTAAAGTAATTTCAAGCTTTTAGTACAGATTAAATGAAAACCATACACGGCTTATTTAACAGATTTATTTGCTCATTTTAATTGTGTTGACTTGCGGTGAATAAAACTAAGGCCATAATTTTAGGTTTTCTTGTCAGAATTAATATTTTTAAACAAAACGGAAACCACGAATCTTCCCAGTTCTCCAACTTGTACCTGATAAACGTTGAGGTGATGACGTTTCCGCCTATATTCAACATTTAGTCTAAATGCCCTTCTCACAGACTTAAAAACGAGGTATAAGGATATGGTGACTACGGAAATACTGCACTTTGTTATCGATCCATATAGTGAAGAATTGCATATCACACTACATGAAGATTATTGATGGATGTAATCACTATCGTATTATCTAGGGGAAGTTCAGGAAGTGGTCTCAGCAATTCGGTCTTAAAAAGGTTATACCAATTGCTTATCCCGTATTATGAACTATCGTAAGAAAGCTTTTCTATCTTCACACCTCATTGGATATTATTCTTAAGAAAAAAATAGTAATGTCATAAATAATCCAACGTAGATACTTGAGGCCATACTTCAAGCTTGTTATAACAGGTACAGAGTGGTGGGAGATAACTCTGCTTTAACAGGCGGGCGAGAGACAAGCACAGCAATACAGATTTTGGCTCACTCCGGCCGAATACTTTTGCCGAATATTCGGCTATTCGGCCAGGAAGTCTGCCGAATATTCGGTATTCGGCGTATGGCCGAATATACTATTCGTTGCAAGTCTAATTTCAACATATAAAGATACGATTTTTTGTTAACTTTTACGAAATTTTATTTTTAGTTGTATCCACAGATATAATCACAAACAAAGTTAATGCTTAGTGATGTAATTCTATACTTCTTCCTGTGTTAGGAAAGTGTTTAAGTACAATAATCATCTATATGTATTAGAATGGATAATTTTTTCATATATCTTCTATTTCTTCTAGTATTTTGTATAATAAATTGCGTCAAAATATAAGTGAAATATAAAGAATTCGGACATCAGTAAGAGAATCGGAGAATGAAAGGAAAGTGTTTAGATGACTTTTTTTTAACTTCTGTTTGGCAATAGAATAAAAAAGAGGTAAAGCACTTTACAGAATCCACGCTCACGAAGCAACGGTCAAACGCCAATTGTGTAATAAAATAACTAGAAACGGAGAAAATACAGTTACTGGCTGTGGAAGAGTGAACTACGTTTGTATTTTTTAAAGAAAAAGAGAGAACTTATACCATTCATAAAAGTATAAGGCATGCCCACAACCCTGAAAAGATAAAAAACGAAGTACCGTATACCTTCGTTTATGATCGAAGCATCTACCGCTTCAAAAGAAATCCTATAATTCTTTCGCAGGCGATTTTATTATGTATCCACAGAACGAAACTGTTGAATCGATGTCAAGGACTGATCAGCATTACATCTCCCGTGAGTCGGAATGGAAGTGCCAGAAATTTAAAAGTTGGTAAAAACACTGTGCTAGAGAAGGAGTTGAAATTTTGGCGGAAAAAGAGAGAGAAAACAGATATGAAAAATGTAAATAGCAAATACGGATAGTAACAATGAAAAGAAAGACAAGCTAACACAAGCAATCCCCGATAAAGTCTTCTGTTCCATGAATGCGGCTTATCACATAAGGTTTATCTTCGAGCTTTAATACTCACTGCTTTCCAGTAGTGCAATGTATCGTCATACTTGTGATGTTCACTCACGGAATGGAACAGTTCTGAAATCATCCAATTGTTTTATTTCGGCACCAACGAATTCGAACCTGTGTATTCGAACCTGTGTATATCATAACTAGTTACGCAAGTATAAGCAAAATTGATGCCAGGATGTTAAAGGAAAGGGTTTACTTGGTAACTTTTTAACTGAGATGGAGATATTTTAAATAATACTAATATTATAAATGCGAAAGTAACTCTGTCTGTCTGTCTGTTTGTTACGTTTCTTGGGTTAAACGGCTACTCCAATTGTGATTAAATTTGACAAGGAGATGCTATTAGACATTAGGATGGAATTGGTATACCATATTCTCTATAGATAAGAACATATTTGACCTGTGAAAGACAAACGCATAATATCTATATGTCTTTGTAATGCGTAATATTTCACAGCAATGGCAGCGTAGCGTAGTGGTAACGTGCTTGCTTCTTAAAAAGTTTCCCGTGTGGCTTTGTGTTCAAACGCCACTGGGAGCAAAGATTTTTATGAATTGTTTTTCATAGTTTGAGCCAAGCCTAGGATTTTGTAGTAAGGATACCACATTCTGACAAATCTTTGGCGATAGAATAGTGCCCTAAGCGTTTTTGTTATTCAGGGTATACTGGTTCCACAGGCAGTTTTTGTGTGACGTAAACTATTAATATTATATATGCAAAAGTAAGTCTCCGTATTTTTTTTTTTACTTTTAGACGACTATATGTGTATACCGATATACTTCGTATCATTAGGAACGAAATAAGATACTTTTTTCCGATATGAATAAATGAGACAGATTCGAAAGTAGAATGGTATTTCGTTAGCGTTCCCGTCATATTTTGCCGACATATCTTAGGTAACTGTCATGGTATATCGATAGCGTTCCCGTCATATTATGCCGCCATATCTTAGGTAACTTTCAGCTTTGTGTATCCAATTCTAGCAATCAAATTCTAAATCCACACGTACGAAGTCGCGGGTAACAGCTAGTAATGTATATTCTGAACGCTGTAATAAGGAGAAGTAAACAAGTTTGCAGTTTGAAAACAATTCATGATGTGGTCTAAGTGAACATTGAGGAATGGATGGTCATATCGCTGACCTGGAAGAACAACGACAGAACAGCAAATTTTTTTAAAAATGAACGTTTTCACTATTATTGTGCCCCCTTGGACGTATTTCGCAGTTCTGCCGTTGTTGTTCCGGGACACTGATTTATAAATAGTGTCAGTACGTACGAGTGAGTCAAGTGTTTAAACTTGTCCGAGGAACGAATTGTTATCAAGAGTTCATTACCAGAAATAAGATATCATTTATAAACGTCAAGCGATGAAAGGAAGATTAAGGTAGAATATTTATTAGAACGACGTGTTATGTATTTTTAGAGCTGAAGATGTATCCTCGCGAGAGTTGAATTATGTAGAGTAAGCTTTGACGAGGCTGCATTAGTTTATATGTGGGTTGGTTTGTCTTTCTCTGGCGGTGATTTGAAATCCTCGAAAGCGAAGGCTTCCGACGGCGCCTTGGCAATCCAGTTTGCCGGCATACGCACTTAGATAATCACCGCGTCGGCCAGCGTAGACCCATCAAACAGATGCAGCTCGCACAGTTTTTCTTTTTACTTTCCCCAGTGCTTTAATACAGTTCCTTGTGGTATCATCTAAAAACAGCTGTCGTGTGTTTTGCTGCTGAGGAAAACAAAATACTTATATTACTGCGCGGAATATAATGCTTTTCTGAATTTGAAAATACTAACGTGATATACAGATTTTTGTCAGATATAATAAGGATGCAACAAATTTAATATATAAAGACACAATAACGTAACACGAAATTGTTTTATGCATAAGAATGTCGGAAAAGTTAAACGCTATTACATCACGTTGTTTTATTTAATTTTTTACTAGATGCAGCCCGTAATGCATTTTGGTCTCACAACCAAAATGAGGTACGATAGCTGCTTTGATGCTCATAGATTATCTGCATATCAGTAACCATAAAAGGAATCTTTAGTTCTCTGACTCAACTTCACACACTTTTTTCCATAATAACGAATACAAAAATCTTTTTATTTTTTTTACTAATCTCAGCGATAATCATTACATTAGAATGCTTCTTACAGGCTAGCCAACCTAATTTACTCTTGCTGAAGCCGTTTCACAATGTGTATTATACTGAGCGTGGTGGTGTAACGGCTAGCGTTCTGGCCTCGCATTCGGGAGGACGGCGGTTCGAATCCCCGTCCGGGCATCCAGATTTGGGTTTTCCATGGTTTCCCAAATCACTCCGAGGAAATGCCGGGATGCTTCCTTAAAAACGCCATGGCCGAATTCCTTCCCATTCCTTGCCCCCATCCTTTCCCGTCTCTAAAGACCTCGCTGTTGAGAGACGTAAAGCAATTTTTTTTAAAAAAAACCATGTGTATTAATAGGCTACTTTATATACACAAATCATTTTATACTTAATTATTACTGTGATTTATGTGACAACGTATTTACTTGCAACAAAAAAATAAAGTATTTAGATGAAATCACATTTATTGACACAGGTTTTGGTTTTCTTCGCATTCGAAAAATACAGTTTAATTCTGCAAAGCTTGTTCAGTTTTAGAGTTAGTTTTCTATTTTATAAATTTTTTGTATCTGACAAAAAATACACAAACATATTTTCTTTTCATAGCAATATTACACGCATATTAATTTATTCTCTCAAGTTATCTAAAATTCTTTTGACATCTAATTTAGGCATTGTGCAGATTAAATTGCTTTACGTATACCAGAACCCATGTTTCTTTATTTATGCTGTTTTCTCTGTTCTTCTTGCCGATCCCCGCAAAAAAATTCTCGTATTTCTGGCTCTCGTTTTTCGCGTTCATCTTATAAAGTTTCTAGAATTACAACACTGCGGGTAAACCCGGTCTCCTGCTTTTTACGCGTCGTTGTAAAACAAAAGAAGGCCGCTACTGCTGAGCAAGGGCTGCGCAAGCCAAGACTGATGTTTCCTCTTTACAAATATCCATTTCGCGTGGTTCTTTTTTTCCAGTTACTGCCACGTTACTCTGTGCCCTGTCAAGAATTTAAAAAATTGAGAAGAAGAAGCATTAAAGAAACTGGAGCAAGTTTCTGGAATAAATACGTCGAATCATATTTAATGATGTAAGTACGATTATTTCTCGCAGACCTCGGTACCTACTCATTGTTCTTTTACAAGGGTACCAGAATAATTTTGAATGTATACTTGACTACTAAAAATTGTTTCACCCATTTTAATTTCTGGAAAAAAATCACATGCTTTCACAGATTTATGTACGAAAAATTGCGTCGTTGTAAGCGACATTATATATCTTTATCTCAAGAACCCTTTTTTCGTATAGATTAGAGTAGTTATGATCACTTTGATAATATATGAGAGCAGTCTCAAGGATGAGGAACAGTACATACTATTACTTTCAAACCAAAAATATTATCAACTACTGATAACCTGTTAGTTACTTAAAAAATCAATTTTTGATCCCTTGATTAAATCTGGTTGATTTACGAACTTCTTCTGTATTTTACCCATAGGGTAAATGTGTGTTTAGTTTGGAATCAGTAATCGAGTTTAAGTACAGACACCGTCAATGTTTTAGGTGTGCTGCGGAGACTATTTAGACGATTATATCAAAACATCCAGAAAAATGTTTGTTTTATCAAAATTGTCTATTTAAACCAGCCACCACGATCGGTTGATCAAAGACTTTTTATTTTGTTGTTGCTAGATTAGACTTTATTTTTAAATTCTTGAATACAAAACCACCAATTAAACTTTCATACACCTGTAACACTTTCTTCTCTTCAACATTAAAACTTTTAAAACAACTTTCTAATTCAATAACTAGTCAGTTCACAGACACAAGACAGCGTACATTCTCTCAAAAGAAAAGAAAAAAAGCATGAAATAAAAGCAACTCCTACTCTTTGTTTTAGCTAATGCCTTTCTCTTTGCTTCTTGCCTCAGAAGGGAAACTTATATTAAATAGGATTATTTTAATTTCCGCTAGTAATCCCACTTAAAGTTAATTATAAATATCACTAGTTAGCCGATAATGATGGAACCTCAGTACCTTTAAAAGTAACACGGAATCCGATTACTTACGCACCGTCAGCGCTCCTCGTGGTCGATAGGTGTACTATCCAGTCTAGCTATCTAACTGGTTGCAATTAGGCCGATTATCATTTTTTTTAACTGCTTGTAATTCTACAACACCGCCCTCGTTGTACAAGTGATGATCATTAATTTAAAGAACCTCGCGGTCTGTCGATTATAGGAAAAATACTATTTGTTTTTTGACTTATAACTAAAACGCTCTATTCGGAAGATTTTCACTGAAATCTCAAACTGTTAGCTTAGTTATCACTTTAATCAGTCAGATGTCTCTAAAATGTCGTTTCATACGCTGTCCTAATGAAACGTAGCTATGTTTTAAATTAAACACCGTTTATTAACAACTGTTTTTATTAATGTTTTTCACCATACGCGTTTCGCTCTTTTGGGTGGGGCATCATCAGTTGGGAATGTGGTAGTAGCTATCACATGTTAGTCCAGAAAATAATTTTGTGCATTTCTAAAGTACATGTTCAGCCGGAAAAACAGCAAATAATAGAAAGTGAAGTTCGTATATAAGGTTACAGTAAAAGATGCTTAATTTTATATTGGAATACCAGTCCAGAGAAATGCAGAAAGTGCTGTTCCTGACTGAAACACGATATCTACCACAATTGAACCGGCGTTTTTTGAAAGGGCATAATCTACATTTTTCACATTTGTCTTTACTTATGTTTTTTGTTCCTTGAGGATAGAGCTATCAGTTTCTTTTGAAAATGCATAAGAGGGCATCCATAAATTACGTAAGGTGAAATAGGGGGGGAGGGTCCGCTGAAATCTCACCAAATCTCATCAAGGGGAGGGGGAGGGGGTCTACGGAAATCTCACGTGAGGTTTAGCGAAGAAATTGTTGGACTGTAGAGCTAAAAGGAAAAAAAAAAGGTCTACAAATTGCATGAAAGTCGATTCCAGGGGGGTATTTCATCGAAAAGTGGGGGTGTAACCGGATTTTGGAAGGGTGAGACCTAAAAAAATGTCTCAAAAAGTTTCGAGGGCGATTTCTAGGGGGGGTTCTCACGGACCAGATCTCACCAGAAAAGGGGGGGGGGGGTGGTCCGGCCAGATCTTTGAAATCTCACCATAAGGGGGGAGGGGTCCGGAAATCCGGAAAAATATCTCACGTAATTTATGGATGCCCCTAATGGGACAGGTTAAAGTAACATATTTCAAATGAAAATGCGATATAAAGCTAAACAAAAATTTCTAATAAGGGTTCTCGAATAGTTTTTTTCTTAGCTTTCCGAAAGTTTAAATTTGGTCACATACGCCATTTCAAAAAACACTGACTCAATTTTCCAGCTGATGATGTCCCAATCCAAAAAGGCGAAACGCGTTTGGTAAAAACATTAATAAAAACTGTTGTCAGTAGACGGTGTTTAATTTAAATCATTTATGCAACAACTGTGCAACTAGGCCAACAACAAAGTTATGTATAATATTTAGGTGACAGATTTTTATTTTGACTCACGTAATTATTATCTTTTGAGAAGAAAAATATTTTGAAAAAGGAATCAAAATGCGTCTTAGGAAGCGATAACTTCAGAGGCTGCTGATGCTGCTCGTTGATTGAGACCCAGGTTTCGCCTCCGGCTGGAGCTTAATTTCCGCGGTTGGCCGCCCTGCTCGACGCCCCCCGCGGCCGCTCCTTATTGGCTGGCGCCGCAGGCACGGCTGACAAATGTTCCCGCGTGTGACGCGACGCCGCGGCGTCAATGGCGACGATTATTAGCACCGGAGGCAGCGCGCCATCCATCTCCTTGGAGCGCGGTTAATGGTGCCTCGCGCCTCCGCGCCTGAGTGATAACGGCCTGGGCGCCCGCTCATTGTGCGCTGGACGACTGCCTCACTCAACAAATTGCCTGCCTTCTGCACAAACTGACAACCCAGCAGCCACTTTGCTCCCGGAAAAATAACAGTTGAATGCAAATGCTTCTGTCGCCACAGATATTTCCAGAACCGTCAACACCTCCCCCAAACTAGTTTTTTCCGTAGTTGTTATTTCTAGATGAAAGACACGTTTATCTTTCGAAGTTTGTGAAGGATATGACAGGTAGAAAATATTGTTCACAATTATAATTGTACCAGATGGTGCGTGCGAAAAGTTCACGAATTATATATGAATAACAGAGAGCGCGGCGTAGTCCTGTCTAATTTGGATTGATTTACTCGTTCAATATTTTTATATTTCTTATAAGAACCGTGTGTACCAAGTTTAATTAATTTGGCACCAGCTATTTTCAGAAGTAAACTAAACATTGATATACCCCAACAATTCTCAGAACAGGGTGAATTTGATGCTGTGATACGGAACGTTTGTTTACATTTTGGTACAAGCTGCATTTCTACATACTCATATCATCTGTTAAAGTTGCTACTCAATAAACGAAACATGTACCATCCACGCATTAACACATACCACATATATAATTTGTTTCTAGAATTTATGCATGTTCTCGCATCGTGCAGAAAATACATTTTTTAATGGCTTTTCACAACTTGAAAGCTTGGGGTCCAAGTTGAAATCTAATTTACATCTTGAAACGTGATGGCACATTGATTTTATGAATAATCTGGCATAACTTGCAAACTGTTGAATCGATTTTGACAGGAATTAAAACTGTGAGCTTCTATAAAGAATATTGGAATTAATGGGCATGGGGATAAAGGGGGAGAAGGGTTCAAATTTTGCAAATCAAATGAAAACAGTATTTTTCTGTATGCAAATAAATGCAAAGTTCCTTCAAAATCGAATAGACACTGTAGCTTTGTATGAACAACATTCACAAAAATTAAGGGGGTGGGAAAGGGAAGAGGGGTTTGGCTTGTGTTAACAAAATGTAGACAATATTTTTATCTTTGTTTTAAAGCAAACGTGTGGAAATTTCAATCGATATAGGATAAAATCTGTAGCTTTCTATGTATAAAGAACATTGGCAAAAATTGACGGTGTGGAAAGGGGGAGAGGGGTTGGGTATTTGCAAACCAAATGTTGACAGTATTTTTCTCTTTGTTTTAATGTACACATCTGAAAAGTTCCATCGAAATCGGATAAAAATTGTGGGTTTGTATAAAAATTAAGGGATGTAAGTGGTGAGAGAGGGTGGTTTCTGGATTTTTTTGGTCAGAAACCTTGTGCATAAAATAATACATATATGTGTCAACTTTAATGGTGTTCGGTCGAACGGTGTCGAAGTCTATGTATATATATACCAGGTGTTTCAAAAATTACCGGTATATTTGAAAAATCATTAAAAACTAAACGGGCAGCGATAGAAATACACCGTTTGTTGTAATATGCTTGGTACAACAGTAAATTTTCAGGCAGACAAACTTTCGAAATTAGTTACAATTTTCAACAACAGATGGCACTGCAGGCGATTTGAAAGATATAGAAGTAAACGCAGTCTGTGCGTTCGCCATTCTGTAAGTCGTCTTTCTGCTGTAAGCGTGTGGTTTCCACAGATTGCAAGTTTGCTGTGAAAAAATGGTGGAAAATATCGTACTTTAGATTTTTCCAGACTGCAGCGCCATCTGTTGTTGAAAATTGTAACTAATTTCGAAAGTTTGTCTGCCTCAAAATTTACTGTTGTTCCAAGCATATTACAACAAACGGTGTATTTCTATCGCTGCCCGTTTAGTTTTTATTGATTTTTCAAATATACTGGTCATTTTTGAAACACCCTGTATATGAATAGCGAGGTTTGTAGTAGGATGAAAAATGAACCGTATGATTTGTAAGGATTATTTATTTTTGAAGTGAAACAGTTACGTAGTGAAACACCTGCAACGTCTTATGAAACAAATAGGGCGCTAATGACCCCGCTGTCGATGCGCCCTAAAACAACAACAACAACAACAACAATAACATGAAACAATTGGAAAACACTATTAACACTTTAACCATGTGTATGACGCAAACTCTTTTACGAAACGATTAGAAATGATGAAATGTTTCCGAAATGAAGTTTGTGGAAGAGGCTTACAGAAAGGAGAGACAGGATGGTAGGTCATATTTTGAGGCATGCAGAATTGGTTAATTTGTAAGTGGAGGGAACAGTCGAATGTAAGAACTGTAGAGGAAGACAGGGATTAGTATATATGATGCCGATAACTGAGGACGTGGGGGTATACTTTGTATCAGTCACATTTTCAACCAAATAGCCTAAAATACCAGTAAGAGCCAATAAAACAAAAAAAAAATTCTTTAAGGAGACGGAAAACATTCATTTCCGTCCCCTGTACTGAAGAATCGTAGTGAAGACTAATAGATATAAAAACTTCCTTTATACTCTCTGAGTAACGAATTGTCGAGTACAGCTGTAAAATCTAACCGTGTTTTCCCTGTTCCACAAACCAGGATCCCAAACTGCTTTTTCAGAATATAATATTTTTTTATTGCTGAACTTTAGGTGTTGCTTCCGAAACATGCACAACGAACGTTTATTGTATTAGTGCTTCGCAACTGTTTCCATTTTAGCTTAAAAAATGAGCGCTTTGAAATTCGACGGTTGGAATTAACAGCTTGAAGTAGAGCACACGGGCAGTCAAAACTTGGGTAGTGACGTTTTACATTATACAAGCCGCGTCCGAGGGTCTTAACAACGGCAACGACCTCGAAACGCGGGACTTATTTATCACGAGAACATGGTTTGCGACGTCAATTATGTAAACGCCGCGGCGGACTCTGAACTTACTTGGATGTAAAACTGCGGCCGCGCCGTGCATAGCGTAATACGGCGTCGTAAAGCCACGTCGACGCATCAACGTTTAATGCGTCCCTCGAATTACGACAGCTGTCGCCGGCGAATGAGAAGGACAAGTGCTGACAAGCGAGGCCGCATTCTCCACCTGCAGCCAACAGCCAAACAGTCAGCAGAGGAAGAGTTACAATTCCGTCCCGCAAGAGAAGACGGATGTAAAGTTCCGATGCCACTATTACAGTACTTGGACAGGGTGATTCCGTGATGATGTTACAAATGTTCAGGGACGATGGAGAAGGTTAACTGTATCAATTTGCGATAGGGGACCCTGGTCCGGAAATGACCGAGTCGAAAGTTATAATGGAGCGTCCATAAATTACGTGGCTTAGTCTAGGGGAGGGTGGGGTTGGGTAGAAAGCTACGTTGGGCTGCGTGGAGGAGGGGAGATTTCGAGTCAAGCCACGTAGCTTTTGATTAATATTATTTTTCACAGTTGAGATAGGGTAGAGAACATACAGCAGCATGCGGGCATTTATTTTCGTCATTTAATTAGCTCCTATATACTGACAATGCTGCGCATGCGTGTGACTTGAAGTCATAGCGTTGGGTTGCACGCGACCGGAGCATTTGAAATAACCGACATGCGACGTCGCATTACGATTCGAAAAACATTAGACATGCCGTTCCTAGACTCAAATTCGCTTACAGATGTCATCCGGTGTTTTCGAACTTAGTGACAGTTCTTACTGGTTTTAAATAAAGCTGTAGCGTTGGGTTACACGCTACCGGGGCATTTGAAATAACCGACATGCGACGGCTCATTACGATTTGAAAAATATTAGACATGCCGTTCCTAGACTCAAATTCGCTTACAGATGTCATCCGGTGTTTTCGAACTTAGTGACAGTTCTTACTGGTTTTAAATAAAGCTGTAGCGTTGGGTTACACGCTACCGGGGCATTTGAAATAACCGACATGAGACGGCTCATTACGATTTGAAAAATATTAGACATGCCGTTCCTAGACTCAAATTCGCTTACAGATGTCATCCGGTGTTTTCGAACTTAGTGACAGTTCTTACTGGTTTTAAATAAAGCTGTAGCGTTGGGTTACACGCTACCGGGGCATTTGAAATAACCGACATGCGACGGCTCATTACGATTTGAAAAATATTAGACATGCCGTT
>JARYHS010011408.1:204351278-204501792 GCA_031002005.1 Vandiemenella viatica
TCCGTGGCCAGCACATGCACCTGGTCTCACCCCACTTGATTTTTCCTTGTGGGCCACGTGAAAAGTCTTGCGTACGAGAAGCCTGTCGAGACTGAAGAGGGTCTCCTGGCAAGTATTCTCGTTGTTCAAACGACACCGGGGATGTTAGAACGGGCACGACAGAACTTTGTGCGACGATGTATTGACCCTGGGGGACTCCATTCTGTACAACTGTTGTAAATGTATCAGCTTGCGAAACCTGCGCAGGTAAATGGAATTCATTATTACTGTACTGTAGACAGGATTTTTGGTCTCTCTGACATGTTATGTGCGCCGTTACTAGTCGATCAACAGGGAAAATTATCTGAGGGTATTGCAGAGTATTCAGCGGGAATTCTGTACGTCATGATCAGGTTTCGGAAGTTGGGGCCCTTAGTTTGACCGCTGCGCGAGGCTAAGTCAGATCTTGAGTTGATTTTCTCTTATAACTTTCGACTCGGTCGTTTCCGGACCAGAGTACCTTACCTCAAGTTAATACTTTTAGCTTTGTCCATCATCCCTGAAAGTTTGTTATATTTTCATGAAGCACCCTATATAAGGAGTGTTCGTATGAGATACATTGTGATCTGAGGCGCCTGTGTGTTCTCGGTACGAATCAATTAACATTTCTTGATCCGTTCCACTGTCATGAGAGTCATAAGATATAACGCGGATTTTAAGCTATACAATAAACTTTCACACAGTGAAAATCCCATCCGAATTGGTTCAGACGGAACTCGTTTTTCACACATTTATAATAATACGAACCAACGTCTCACAAATTTTTCTTTCTTGTGAGCCGGTTATTTTTAGTATTCTTTTTCGTGATCGAGTAACCAATTATTGTCTATTTTGAGACGTATAGGTAAAAAAAAAATATTATTGTTTGGATGTAAATATAATTTTCGAATAATTTAGTAATTACTTATATATCTTATACGAATCTATTGCAAAAGTAATTGAAAAAATGAAACTAAAATAATATCTAACTGTTAATGAGAAATATGAAACTGTTTCGTGCTAACTATAAAATTACTCTTTGGACGAAAAGATGATAGTTCTATTCTTAGATCCGGTTCGACATGTAATCTGTTTCTATGTAGTTTTAATTCTAAAAAAAGGAAAAACAGTATCGAAAATTTATATTCGAAAGATAACAGCAATTTTACAGCTTTTTATTATAAAAATGGATACTCCGGAAAGTCAAAAATGTAACAGTGATATTCTGTCATTTTGTTTTGACTAATATATGGCATGACATTTCCATTGTAGACTCAGCATCTGAATCTGGCAATTCTGCCACGGATAATACGTAAAATGTAAGTATATTTTTTATTTTTCTTTGTAGCTGTTGATCGGGGGATAATATTCTATCACATCAGTCGTCTCCAGGCCTAGCAAATGTTTCTTCATGTACTCTGAGGTGAAGGCGAGGCGACGAGGAAATTTTTTTCGTGACCGGTACCGGACCGCGATACAATATTTGGGAAACGCTGCAATAGAAAACTTGTATAGACATAACCTAATAGTGGCCGTTGCAGTTCTCTTCATTTTAGCTTCAGCCGGTGCTTCGCGAAATTTTACGAAATTAATAATCGCAGTGAGTGGTCTGATGGCTCAGTGTTCAAGCAGTAACAGTGGAGATATGAAAGTACCAGGTTCGATTCCCTGTCTCGACAGGGATAATCGAAAGCTCTTAACCCTACCTTCCCTCTGGTACAGCTTACTGTGTAATGTGACGTACGCCACAACGCTTCCCTGTTTCGGATTCCAGGTTAAACTGTAGGTCCCTTCTACAGCTAACAACCCTAGTTGTAACGCGGATGTGTACATATCCAATGCAAAATCAAGCCGAACAATGGCTTAACGTGGTTCTAGTTACCAACAAGGAACGTATCTACATTATTGCAGTAGCTATATGGTGTAAGAACGTCCGTAATGGGTAGGGTAATTTAGTCGTGTACCGAGTAATTTAGTAACTAAGCGTGTCTGAACAACGAAAATTTAGTCGAACAGTTTAGCTAGCAGTTCAGTCGAGTCGAACCATTTTGTTCTACCGGTGAGTAGCGTCCCCCACCACGCGCCACTGCTCACTCATTCGTCGGATAAAAAAGTCTGAACATGCCGTAAAATTCAAAGAAACAATTTTAAAATTTGTTTCTAAATATGTAGAACATGAAAGTTTGTAGAATATTAATTCCCTGCACTATAAAAACAAACATAGGAAGCAATTTTCATTCATGGATTTGGAAAATACAATGAACCTTACTAAATTTTGTGAGAAGTAAATAAAACTGAAAATTAAAAGCATCTGCTTAGTGCACAATTTTATTAATTATTTTATTACAACAGCATCTAGATTATACAATCAGATTTTATTATTAACATTCTTATTAGAAGTAATACCTAACACGATAAAAACCCTTTTAGAATGATCTACTCGCAGAAGTTAGAATATATATATATATAGAGGAGTCTAAAAATTTAAGCGTAAGGACTGAAACAGTTTACTTTGCTTCAGTTTACTGGATACGTCTCTACGAAACATTACTTCAATTCCTTTAATGTTTCATAGGTTCCTTCACACAGTGATGAATTAGGAAATAGCTGATTTTCTTTGTATAAATACGAGGTGTGAGTGTCCTTAAACTACATCCGATGGCAATGAAGTAGAGAACTGACTGTAATTGCCGGAATTGCGCTTCTTAAATAGGTATCTTCACGCTAAATTTGCTACTGCATTTTCATTAACACAAAATTTACACAACTTTTGGACATTCTAAAACTATTCATGGGGATCTAATAAAGATAACTCCTTCAGAAGACCATTTGTAGCTCCTAGTTCTTCCCTTGTGTTAATCCATTACCGTACCTATTGCTTTTTTTCTTTATCGCATAAACTTTTTCATCCACCTCTTTTAAAATAGTGATTAACCTAAGCTTTATCAGCTCATTCACTTTATTGTATTGCAGCCTGTTCATCTGGCAAAATACCACGAAACTTGTGTACTGTACTCGACCGTAGTGCGAATGATTTTTGAGCAGTAGCGAGTATTTTAGCTACTAAAATACTAGCCACTCAACTAAATTACTAGCGTAGAGCCTTTAAAGATGAATTGACTGCTTTTTTTGCTTCTATCATGATTGTTTTTATTTAAACAACCCTAATAAATAAATTAAATGGCAAATGTATTAGGAAAACAGGTTTGGGTTAATAGTTTCGCTGTCAAAGGAAAATATTGCAGTAACATTAAACGAAGAAAATAGTTTTCCAAAACAGGTATAAATCTCCGTGTAAACTAGGAAACTTTGCTAAATTTGGCTGCGCGTAATTTGAATACAAAATTACGAGTTTCCACAACGAATGAGAAGTAATGTGACGAGAGAACGGATATAACATGAGCTATGATACCACACAATTCGGCTTCGCTGAGCCAATGAAGAAATAACACTCACCTGAGAAAATTAAAACTATCGCACGTCCCTATGTCGATTCACTATGCAATCCTCGACCTATTTCCAGACCGTCGCTCTTGTTAGACAACAACAGTGTTATTAGTGTATGCAAATCAATGTCATCCATAACTATGCATGATTTTAAGCGATCAACTGATATATTAAATTACTTCGTGATGGTGTATGCATGAAGTAGGTTTCCCAATACGACCGTTGTGATTTCACGTTAGATGCGAATTAAAACGGTCCAATGAAAGGTTAATTAATGCGTTAATCAAATAGTCTCTGCAACAGCAAACAAGAATCTCACGTCACAGGATGTTACGAGATAGGTTTGAAAATTTTTCGTATTGAGCATAGTTGTCTTTTTATTTACTTTTGTTGGAAGAAGTAATACCAGTATCTTCAATGTGATAAATTATGATGAACCAAATAAAACGAAAACATTTAAATAATGTATTAAAAAAATAGAAACGAAATTAAATCACAGTCTGAAATTAAAAACTGGATGGCGCTATCTCAAATACTGGTAACTGGAACTACATTATCACTGAATGATGCAGGGAATCTATACTATTATAAATCTGTAAACAATATGCGTGTGTCTCATTATTTGAACGGAAACTGCGCAAAAACTACCGCAGTGGTTTGGATGGTGTTTTCAAATTTTTAGAGCTAATGGTCCGAATGAAAATCTGCGGAAATAATCAATGACTTATATTTACCGAGGGAAGGGGCAAGTAATTAAAAACATTTTAAAACGGAAGATCATGGATCACGGATCACTAAGTGTATCTGACTTGCACTCTTTTCGCATAAATCTGACGAAAATTCACACAGTTTAACTGTTTAGTATTTTTACTTCGAATATTTACTTTTTCAGTTTTATGGAATGCAGTAAATAAACGAAATACCTGAATCAAACGTAATAATCATTACAAATACTTAATTTACTGTAAAAATTACGCGTCTAGGAGTTTGACCAAAGATGAATATACTATCATTATCTACTGCACACGACTTTGTTCGTGTTCTAAAGAATTTTGATGGACAGCTACCGACATGTAACCACCATAGTGCTCGATGGGAGACTAGAGGCTAATACCACACACAATCATTAGTGATCTTTGAAGGGTATTTATGGCTGAAAAGTGAAATATAGGAGCACAAATATCTTTCGTCGAAATATGAAAATGTCCTCCTTCGACAAATTTCAACCACCACATTTCGCACACCCCCATAGCTAACGACATCTTACCACCATAATGCACGATGGAAGACTCGAGGCCACTATCACACTCAAACACCAGTTGTCTGCTCTATTTAGTTGTGGCAGAAAAGTGAAATATACATGTTTTTGGTCGAAATACGAAAATATGCCTGAACGACCAATTGCAACCACGATATCTCCTACATTCCGACAGCTACCGACATTCGGCCAACGTTGTGCATGATGGGTGACTCCATGCTACTACCACACACAAACAACAATGGTCTGCGCTATGTAGTTGTTGCAGGAAAGAGAAATATAGATACACACAAGTCTTTGGTCGAAATATGAAAATGCCCTACATCGACCACATTTAACCACCCTATGTCCCACACCCCCACAGCTATATATATAAGATTTGGACTGTTTATAATACATTAAATCTTCAACAAGAATAAAAGAATTGTGATATTTAATGTAAGTAACTTAGTGCTTGTATTAAAGGTTTTACTGTCGCTGTAAATTGGCTGAGAAATTCAGGCCGCATTTAAACCTAACCACAACCGCTGACTTTACATTGCGATAGAGTGTATTTTTTATTACGCGTGTTTTAGCTCTGTTGCAGTTTAAAATGAGGTTGTATTATGAAATCAACTGTTATAATTAATGCTATGCGTACTTGGAATCCTGAGATAGACAATGTTGTCATTATCCTAATTGTAGTTAGTGAAACATTTATGTGTTTAGGTGTATCTGCATCATTTTATTTTGTAACAGCGATATCAGTATAAGTTGTGGTTAGGTTGAAATGCAGCCTGAACCAGAATGTTGTTGCAACAACATGAGTTCTGGGGAATTCAATTATAGCTAGTGTTCAATAAGCTGTTTTAATGATGACGAGTATCGTGATGTAAGCTATTCCCGAAAACAAAACACCTATTGGGTATGTCCAATGTGCATTTCCTTGTAGCTTTGCGAAATTGTTTTCTGATCCAAGGTACATTTAAATCTAACTACTTCAGTTTTGAGATGCGGTGGAGGAAAATGGTTCGAAATGTGGTACTTGAATAGAATTTATTAAAAAAATACATGCTATTACTCACGGCATAGGAATGTATTCATATGGAATTACATTGTTGCTGCAAATACTATCGTTACGGCGCGGCGTAGATGGTTTAGAATTGGCCGCCGCCTATACTGCCATCACTATCGCAGACAGTAAATTTCGTGTTGCCTTATATCTAAGGTACATTTTGTTTTTCTGTAATATGCACTTTGTATTGAAAGGTTTGTCCTCAGGAAAGTGTGTTCCAAATTTCTGACCTAAAGGACGATTGATTCTCAGTACGTCCTTATTGGACCGTTGGTGATAATGTTTCACGTAGCTTATATTTAATATATTATATTGTGTTAAAATATAAGTTAAACAAAAAATAAGAAACATCAGTATGAAAACCGAATCTAATGTAATATTTAAAAGAAAGGAACATTTTAAAACAAAATTTACATTTTTTGCTTCTCTGCATTAACATTTGATACTAAAATAAAAAGTGTAAAACATTTCTATACACGCCATGATCCACGCGGGCGAAGCAGCGGGCAAATGCTAGTCATATATAAGTTTCTTACAACTTTATGCAAAGTAATTAATCATTATATCACAGAATATTTGTCGATGCTTTTCTCACATTGCCCAGTTGTTATTTTATGAGGTCTACTTGTAACTAAGGTTTATGGGAAGGTCCGGACCAACTCGTCAAATATTCTTAGGAGCAACCCATACCTCACCTCCAAAGGAATAATTTATTTACCGATAGACATTTACGTTTATCACAGAAAAAAATATTTTAGGTAAGCAGTTTATTGAACATAATAAAATATAAGGTAAATGCTTATATCGACGTGGTCTTCACAAAGATGCGGTAAAAATTTTGTGCGTAAATTTATTGGTTCTTGTCATAGTAGATTTAGCGACTTTACACGCATATTTCTCTTGTCTGAAACGTAAATAAACAATTTGTTTTGATTTTTTTTTGCTTATTGTCGACGTCGAGGCCATTAGAGACGGGATAGAGAAGGGGTTTGAAACAGGAGGGAATTCGTCCATGGCCTTTTTGAAGGAAGCGTAACACCATTTTCTTGGAGTGATTTTGGGAAACCATGGAAAAATCAAATCTCGATGCCCTGACAGAGATTCAAACCCGCTTCCTCCCGAATGCGAGGTCAGAGCGTTACCGCTCACCCACCACTCTCTGTGAATTTTTTTGGTGTTCTAATTTATAGTGAAGTCCTAAAAATGCTTGTAAACTGTACTACTAATTTTTCAAAAAAATTTGCTGCTTTGTTTACAACCGCACGTACTTATGACTGACGTCACACGAAACGAAATTTCAGCTACTAGCTTTTGGCGCCAATATTAAAAACACCATAAAATACAAAATTTTTAATTCTTTTTTTTTTTTTTCCATAAATGAAGTTTGTTTCTAGTTGTATTAGGCTTTTAGTTACAATCCTGACTACTTTCTTACATTGGTCAATTGGTCAAGTATCCTGTTCAATGATGGGAGTTGTAGATGGTATATAATATTTTGGTGAAAGTTTCGTGCGGTTACCAATATAATGCTACTCCTATGAGCGAAGGTATGAATAGGAAACTGGTATCAGGTATGTAAATATTTTTGAATGAGAACGACATCAATTGTTTGGTTAATTTTGTTATGGCTTAATATAATGTTGGGTAATAGAACCACTAAGGATGGCTGATACTAAGGAAGCGCAGTTGATGTAGTCATCTGCCAGCGAACCGTATTAGGTTGGTGTAAATGATTGTTTATTATTCCTAGTCTGTTCATTTAAAATTTGCGGAACTGGGCAAGGTTTGAAATTGCCTTCTTCAAAAGGACATGGCCGAGTTCTTTTTCATTTCTTGAACACAATCCTTTACTTGCTATAGCGACCAATTCGTTGACGAACCTTAATGGCAAAATAATAAAATTAGCATCGTCAAGTCGATTTACTTTCGCATATTGGGGATTGCATACACAGATTGCGTATTGAATTTATATTACAAACAAAAAAGTTTTTTTCAATAAGATAGGTGTACGTTTCACGACATTGTCTTTTAAATGATTTACTAAATAATAATAAAAGTCAACTGAAAAAACAATTGCCGGTCTTGAAAAATTTCAGAAAAGCTATTTTCATGGCATATTTTTTATTGGATTCATGATATTTTTTTTACCTAGTGCTTTACGCCTCGTCGACATCGAGGTCATTAGAGGCGGGGACTGGGGACAAGGAACTGGAAGGAATTCGGCCATGGATTTTTGTAGGAGGCATCGCGGCATCCGCCTGGAGAGTTTGGGGAAACCATGAAAAACCCAAAGCTGGATGCCTGGAAGGGGATTCGAACCGACGACTTCCAGAATGCGAGGCCAGAGCGTTAACCGCTCACAAAACACACTAGGTTTCATGAAATTCTCCATGAAATTATTTGTCGAAAAAACTTTTATTACTCTCTCGACTGGTTTCATACAATCTCCCATCTCTTCTTATCTTGGGCTAAACTCTTCATTTCAACATACATCTTACAACCAAAATCCTCAGCTATCTGCTGACGATACATTCATATATTAAGATATACGAGTATATTCATTTATTCTAATCTGTCTTTCTCTACATTTCTTACCTTCGAGTGTTCCCTCTACTAACAAATTATCCAATCCCCTATATCTGAAAATTATGGTCCACCATCCTGTCTATCTATAATACTCTTCCAAAAACTTCTTTTCTCACCCATCGTCTGCAAAATACGTTATTTCGTACTTTATCTGTCTACTTAATTTTCAGCATCCTTCTATAGCACCACATTTAAAATGCTTTAATTTTCATTCTTTCCGTTATTCCTAAAGTCCATGATTCGCTACCATAAAGTGCTATGATCCACACATAGAATTTATAAAGTTTGTTTGCGAGTCCTAGACAAAAATTTGAAACTAAAAGATTTCTCTTTTTATGAAGAATCTTTTTACTAATTCTATTCTACTTTTAACTTTCTGCTGCGACCATCAGTTGTAATTTTATTATCTAAGTAGCAGAATTCACTTACTTCTTCTATCCCACCAGATCCTGTTTTTATATTTAATATTCTAGTAATGCTATCATTTTTGCTACATTTCTTCACATTTTGTGTTGGTCTGATTTATATTTAGTGCAAAATATTACTTCAGTATTTTGTCCATGTCATTCACTAACTTCTCAATATCCTCAGTCTGTTCCGCTAACATTAGGTTGGAAGAGACTAATATAGTCTCTCCCAGATCCTTACAAACACTGATAGACATAATTTAATTTCTTTTTATTGCGAAAAAGGGTAGTGCGAATTTGGATGTGGTATATAGAAGTGAAAAACTGTAGGTTCCAGAAAAGTTTAAGTATTTGGGATGTGTGGTAGAAGAGAATGTTAGAAATTGGAATGAAATACATGAAAGATGTGGAACAGCAAAATAATTTTACATGAATGTCAGATACCTGGTTTGGAATAGGGTGGTGCTACAGAAGAGCAAAATGATCAATTATAGGATTTAATTTGTGCTAACACTATCATGTAGTTCTGAAGTGTTAGTGATGAAGAAAGAGATGTTAAAGATAATATTTAAATTCTGTTTAGACCCCAGCATTTTTCAACTAACCATACCGGCATTTACTTCGAAAAACCGAAATCTGGATAGGTTGGCCTGGAAATGAACACAGATCCTAGTGGAACTCAGGCTGTAACGTTAGCGCTACCAAATGGGCTAGGATATACAACACAGTCTTTGTAATTTTTTTAAATCTCTTTCTCAGGGACGTTCCGGCAGTGTCGCGTAATGTGGACTGCGTAAGTGAAAAGCCCGGGAAGGCGGCTACGACATTACGACTCGATTTTCTGCTCGTTAAGCAACAAGTGCGGGCAGATGCCGGTGCAGCTGCTCGGCGGCGGCGCGTGACGTCCGGGTTGCCGCGGCGCCAGGCGCCGGCGTCGCCCGCTGGCGCCGCGCTCGTCAGTCGGCGCGGAGATGCGGCGGCGGTGGTCGGTCTGCGCGCGTCGCCTCCAGCAGCCACGGCGACAGCCATGAGCCGAGGCCGACGCAGCCTCTACAAGCAGGCAGCCCTGTGCGTCGCCGCAGCGGCGCTCCTGCTTGGTGAGCTACCCGCACAGCACAAGTCGCCCCTTTCCCAGCCTCCAGCGTTTTCTACCACATACGGACACATCAGATACACGCGGATTGTCTGTAGATATCGAAGGACATAAGAATCCTATAAGACACCGGGTGCGATAAGATAACTGCAATTATACTAATATCATAAATGAGAAAATATCTTTACATAAGAACGAAGTTTCTCCCCGGTGTCTAGAATGTATGAAATGCTCTCGGGTAGCTAGCCGAGTTAAGGAAGTGTTGTCACACGGTATTTCGGCGATCAAATACACTGTCGCCATCTTCTGGTGATGAGAAAATAACTTGTGTCTCTTGTCTGTTTCGTTTTCACGACTAAATGTCTAAACTGATCTTTGTGAAACATAACAAGGAAATGCTACGTATTACGATGAAAGCTATTGGATATATTTTTGGCGTAAATATCATACTATGCCATGAAATTTTCAAAACTTTCCTAACATTGACAGGCAGACGCGTAGCTTGTGCAGTTATCTGTAATTTTTACCGGTCACCCAAGTTTTGTTTCTCCCGCAGTCAGTTTGTGTACGTTCATGAATTTCATTACAAACACAACTTTCCATGAAATACATATGTGGATTAATCCTAACTCTGTGCTCTTTGGGAAAAATTTAGCGCAACTTACAGTTTTCTATTACCAATTCTAGTAATAAAATTTTAAGTCCACGCGTACGAAGTCGCTAGTAACAGCTGGCAGTTAATGTGACAGCAATAAACTCTAGAATTTAACATAATGAATTTCGTATAAAGGTACCTGTTCTTTTATTTACCGTCTTCCATAACAGGTAGAAGCTCCACTCTTGTTAAGATTGGTGAAAACGGAACTATATTTTTTAGGTTTGGCACTGCAGTTCTTTCTCAAATATCCTTCACACCTAAGTTCACGACAACTGCGCAGTGATTGTTGTCCTTTTCAGATATTGCAATCATCATTAATGTATTTCTTTCCTATCAAATGTTCTCTCTTTTAATTTATAGCTCTGTAAGTGATATTCAAGCGTGTAAGATTATAGTATGGCTGCATTCACTCTCGCCTCAACATGTTACTGTACAGAGGATTCCAGCATGCAGGTATAATCAGCAATTTCAAAATACTAATACTGTAAAGACTCCAATCTGAGAGGTGCATAGATTCCAAGTGTCAGTTTGGTACTTGAAACAATAACGAATTTGTATTCTATTGCCTACTGTGGAGATATTTGTGATCTTCCTATATTTTACTGTTATATCATAGTAATAAACGAATGATTTTCTGGGATTAATAATACATAGTATACCGAATAAGCTTGTTTACTCTATTTTGCGAGACCTGCCAGTCATTATATGACATAGTGTTTCCCTCTTTCTATTCAGTAAAATTGGATGTCATATAGTGCAGGAAATAGCTGGAAACAGACAACAAATAATACGCCTAAGCGATAAACAGCTTAGAATATTCTGAGAGAAAGAAACCGCGCTTAATTAAATTCTACTGAATTTATATTCTCTTCCTTAATTCAAGCAGACAGCTACTTTCGTAATCTACTGAATAATTGAATAGTTGCGAATATTTAGAGAAGACTGCTTGGAACTTACCAAGGACCTGAAACATCTGGATAGGTTTTAACTGGTTTTGTAATACTTGATCTTTATTTTGTAGGCAAATCTCGTTGAAAAATAGTTTGAGTCTGTCTTTTCAATCACTGGAAAGGAATTATCCACGATAAAATAGATTTGAACATTTCCCCCCTGTGTCCTAGAAGAAACAAGGAAATGGAGTAGTTTTATGCCGATACAACATTGATGCGCCTTTTCAGAATTATCAAATAAATAGATTCGTAGCAGAATTATATTTGGATGATTCGATCAGAGTTGCTTTTCTCTACCTCGCTACCTCTGCTGCACTGTTAACAGCAGCATTTATCTTTTCGAGTGCAGACAAAATAAACACTGGAGAAAAACAATTGAGGCAGTAAGTTTGTTGAAAAGGACTAATTAAAAGTTTAATTTGGGCTGCAGGTCATCACACAAAACGTTTAATCAAGCCGGTTTTACTCCAACGAACGAGCAGCTGAGTTCGTAATACAAGCCTCTGTAAATCAAACATAGCCTGCTCGATTCTCCAGCAATTAATTTTTGTGCAGTAACTATGTAGCACTAGTTACATTATAAACAAAAAATGGCTTCTCTAGATTCCGTTATACGACCAATTATTGTATGGTAATAGTCTTCTCGAGAAAATTTGTTATCTGCAAAATGCCTTCTGCTGAATCACGCCGAACTCTTAAATTCAACTAAACTATTTTTTTTTTTCGTTCAGAACAACAAAAATACAGTCACAATACGATGATCAAACTATGTTCAAATGCTTGGATCTACAGAGGCGTTTACAAGTTGGTGAAGTTTTAAACGTTTCCACGTTTTTGTATCGAACGAGAAGGAATGTTTGGCGGTTTAAAGGTGCGCATTCCTTCCACCAGCACCGGTGGCTGGAATCTGCATTGGTAACAAATCCAGAAGCAGCGATTAGCATTGGATTTTGAACATTGTAAATCAGTGAAACCTTCGAACGAAAAGACGCACAGTTATCCGGTCTCCAAGTGTACTGCATTATTATTGTATTCAGTGTAATCACATAAACATGTTTGTGCTCACGTAGTACTAAAGGCTGTTTAACATAAAAAACTGTATTTTTTTATGCGCAGCGATTCTAAAATAGGTAGATTTGTGAAGGACCTAAAAATGTACATGAAAGAATCATACCAATATAAAAAGATCCTAAACGTCATTGGAGTAAATTATTCAGTGGCGCAGTTCAATTAATACTGACAAGTCAATTATTTATATTTCTTATAACTATACTCAAAGACAGTGACCAAGCGTGGTGGGTGAACGGTTAACGTTCTGGCTTCGCATTCGGGAGGACGCAGATTTGAATCCCCGCCCGGGCATCCAGATTTGGGTTTTCCATGGCTTCCCCAGATCACTTCGGGTTAATGCCGAAATGCTTCCTTCAAAAATGACATGGGCGAATTCCTTACCGTTCCTTGTCCCCAGTCGTTTGCCACCTCTAATGATCTCGACGTCGACGAGGCACAAAAACACAAGCAAAAAAAAAAAAAGAGTATCACGCAAAATACCTCTGCCATGACGTGGATGTTATCTTTCTAAATTTTATTCGGCTAAAAAAAATAGTTTTTCCTATTCACCGACAGAGTTGTAACGTTGCATGACGTAATAATTACTCATTTGCAGTAACTGAATGCACACCAGCTAGTCATTGTGAATGGTGGGTCTTTTAAAATGGAATAATTGTCTTTCGTTCTCCGGATTAGGAGGTTAAGAAGAAATTTATATGGTTTGTTACGGAAGAAACCGATTTTACTTTTACTGCAGATACTTGTGTTAACTTTTTAAAGACTAAGTAACTACAAAAATATCTGATTTAGACTGTAACAGAAGAAGCGAAAACGTGTTTGTATCAATATGTTTCTCAGATAGAATAGCTAGCGGAAAAACAGCAAGAAGTTGTGATAATGCGGTGATTATGTTACTCAGACATACCAAATTTTTTTTATCGTAGTAAGGTCTCAATACCATTATTTTGTTTGTGCATGTGTGTGTTTTTTAATCATCTTCATTTGACGTGAATACAATAAACATCTTTTTAGTCATTAAATGGAATGCACTGCTGAGAAACGTTGTGTGCGGAAATAGTGTCCATGAAATTTCTTATAGCTCGAGAATCGATTAACTTAAAAGAAAGCTTGGGTACCATTATGTAGAGGACAAGTGCTTGCATGATTTCCACTAACGGAAACTCCCCAAAACTTTTACACTTCTGGTGGTGTCATGTCAAAGAAAGCTCATGGGCACTTTGCGTCAGCTCGAGCTTTGTGTATCTTTCTGACTGTCTTTTTAGCAGCTTATACATAATCGTATTAAACATCGTAAATTATACTACAAGCTACAATTTGATACATAGTTGAGTACTTATAAACAGCCGATGTGGCTTCGCGTTAATGCACCACTACTCTAGACTGGCGAGGTAAAACGGGACCGGCTTTGAGTCATAGCCACCGCGTACCGGTCATCCTGGGGGTTTCCGCAGTTACCTAAAATAATGTGGAGACGGCACCCAATCTCCTACTCATCAACTACATATTTCACAAACAAAAATACGCATATCATTAAGACATTAGTCAGCCATACATTAACTGCCCTTTCCCCCTTGCTCCAAGGACTGATAATCCCTGGTTCTAACAAATTCGTAATTACAAGCAGGCATTTTGCGACCCAATAGGGTCCATTCGCAAATAATAATAAAAATAATAATTGAGTATTGCGGAGCCAAATTTGTAAAATATTTGCTTGTTTGTGTAAATGTCACAGGTTAAAAGAGAAAAATTGCATAATTGTTTGTAAATGAAACCAAAATTGGACCAAAACAGCTATAAGGTACGTATCTGATTCGTTTATAACATAAGTTGAAAGTATTTAATAATGTTAAAAAAAATTAATGCATGGCTTGAGAACCTACATGGAAGTACAACAAATGTAAATAATAAAAAAAACAACTTAAAAATCGAATGAGTACTAATGAATTTTATTCATAAAAGTAATTGGGACATTTTGTGGATCTAACACTATTACGTTTTTTAACAGAGAATTCTGTTATTCAGTGTTGAAGCCATATGGTCACACCGAACAATTTTTGCTTAAATGATATGAAGTATAATCATCACGGGCTCTTCAATTCGTATTCACTCAATGAGAGGGTGACGAGAAGGTAAGAAGGGGGGGGGGGGAAGTGAGGAGGAGATGACGGAGAAGGGGAAATGTTAGAGTTGCTTTCTCTCTGTGAGCGGTGTGGACTACATCAACTGATCAATCGTATCCGCACACTTATCTGAAACTGCTCACAGGCTTCACCCGTGTCCCACTCTCTATTATTGCATATTAATGTTGGATGAGTGTATCCTTTGCCTTTATGACGGCTTTAACTCTAATCGGTAGACTTTCAGTGAATATCTGTGGAGGAATGGCAGACCGTTCTTCCTCAAATCTGAAACCAGAGATGGTAGTGACGCCGGGGTCTGAAGCGAAGTTGACGTTCTAACTCATTCCAAAGCTGTTCCATTAGTCTCTGGTTGGGATTTTTAGCAGGCCAATCCATTTCACAAATGTTATTACCATACACCATTGCTTTAAAGATGCAGCATTAAACAGGATGCTTTGTAAAGCTGGTACAAACACTCATCGTTTCTGAACTTGTCCTCTACCGTACGCAGTTCACAATGGCTTAAAATGTTAATTAAATGATAAAATGACGCCAATGCAGCTTTTTTTGTAGTTTTATTGCCGTACGCGTTTCGCCTCTCCTCGAGGCATCATCAGCGACGAATTATTTACATTATTGGCTGATGATGCCTCGACGAGAGGCGAAAGGCGTACGACAATAAAGCTAGAGAAACAGTTGCATGGGCATCATTTTATCATTTAATTTACGGAGCAACTGCGGAAAAATGGCCTACAACAACACTGCATTGGGTTTAAAATGTGTTCATTAATCATTATCGTTGGGGACCATCTCCAGTTTCCCGGGTGTGGTTTACGAGCCTTCCGGTGACTCCGTATTGGTGGTTATAGACGATCGTCTTCCACTGTCTCCTGTCTAGAAAAGTTTACCTGCCCGTAATAGATTCTCAGTTCCAGCCTCTTCTCTCTCTGTCCTCCTTCAGTTGGTCTGTCCATCTTCTTCTTGGTCTTCCCACTGTTTTGCACGTTATCTTTTTTTCCCTAATAGTCTTGTGCTATTCATTCTTTTAACATGCCGAAACCATTTAAGTCTAGATGACGTAAGTCTCTTTTCAATGGAGTCCCTTAACTTTAGGTTTGATCTAATCTCATCATTCTTTATATCATAAAGTTTCGTTTTCTGGAGTGCAATTTTAAGAAACTTCATTTCACTGGCTTGAATCTTGCTAAGGTCCTTAGGTGTTGGTGTGCATGTTTCCAGTGCATATGTGAGAATAGGAATGTGATATGATTTGTACAATGCAATTTTTGTTCTTCTGCGAACTTTCATGTCCTATGCTGTAGAACTTGGCTCCTTTGATTGCTCTATTCATTATTTCTAACTCACCTCTACCGTTACTAACAATTATGCTCTCCAGGTAACTGATCTGGTCAACAACTTCAACATGGTGGTATTGTAATTTTATATGCCAGTTTGTATTCTTTCGGCCTATTTTCAGTGATGCAGTTGGGTTGATATTCAATATTAAAACTTATTATTCCACATGTTCAGTTTGTTTCGTATTACTTCTTCAGTTTCATCCCATATTACTATATCATCCGCAAACACCAGTGCCTGTAGATATCTATTGATTGCTCTCCTTATTTCTTTTAAGATGTTATCCATCACCGCTATGAATGGAAGAGTTGAAAGGGTTCTTCTTTCTTGTACTCCTTTGGCTGTACCTAACCAATCTTAGTGACCATTCCCAACAGTGAAACAGTTTTTACACTTATTATACAGTATCTCGATCTTTATAATGAGGTACTGTGGTATTTTAAGTTTTCTTAGAATTTTCCAGATAATTGATCTAGGAACATTATCATATGCCATTCCAAGGTCCATGAACACAATGATTAATTGTTTTACCTCTTTCCCAACGTTTTTCTATCAGCATCCTCAAGGAAAATATTAGATCTGTGTTCATATCCTTCCGCATTTAGAGTTTTCTTAAGCGCAGCAAGGGGACAACATTTAACCACGAAAGGCACCCCTATACCATAACACCACGACCTTCGAACTTCACTGATGGCACTAAACATGATGGCAGGTAACATTCTCCAAGCATTCACCAAACCCAAACCCTTGCACCGGATTGCCACAGGGTTCAGCGTGATTCATCACTCCGGATCACTCATTTCCAGTCATATTCTGTCCGTTGGCGTCGCTCTTTACACATCCTCAAGCGTCGCTTAGTGTTGAGTACAGACATATTTGGTTAATGAGCAGCAGCTGCACCTTTGTAACCCATTTATTTTAACTCCCGATGCACTATCATAGTGCTGACTGGACTGCTGGTAGCACCTTGCTTACCGCCAGTGATTCCTTACCCTGATTTCTTGCGAATTTTTACGATCATCCTCCGCAATGTTCGTCGGTCCCTGTCCGTCATTGAATGAAGTCTGACTGATCTTGATTTACTTGTGATTGTTCCTTCACGTTTCTACTTCACAATCACGTCACCAAAAGATAACTTGGGCAGCTTTTGAAGGGTTTAAATGTCCCAGATGGATTTGTTACTGACGTGGTATCCAACGCCTACTCCATGTTCGAAGGGATTGAAATCTCCTGACCGACCCATTCTGCTGTTACTGCTTCTCTACTGACAGTAAAACAAAACTTCACGCCTCTTTTTTATAATGACGCGTTCGCCTGTCTTGCTGTCTAGTGTTCAGCCTGGCGTTGCTTAAAGATATAAGTATACTTTTGATCATTGCACTCATAATATGTTGCGAAGAAGTGGAGACTACGAAAGCTGTAGAGACAATTGCTTAGCGTGTTGAATGATCTTGCTTATACACCATTGCAACAAGGTTCATTGCTGGAGATCTTGTTTTGCGTCAAGCATATTGGACTTTTATACTAACGGGTCCTCCTGTGATGACATCGGCGTTCAATTCCGCATTACACAGGGGTGCCCGTATACTTTTGACCAGATGTATATTATTTCCGATCTGTGATGATTTGATTGTGCTATGCATAGTTTTTCTGGCGACAGTTGTGGAACGTTCTAGGATTCAGCAAGAAGTTTACTATAATCCGTAATTACGACAGCAGTATGCAAGGTCCTAGATTGAACTAGGGCATGCCAGCGTGTTAAGTAAGTCTAGCCCGTGGCCAAGAGAATTCTGCAGTTTCATGGCATATTAACAAGTGAGGAACTACGTCGATTTGATTCAATTTAATTGCGATGGAGTGCACGCTCCCGTGGTAATTTCCCTACACACCCATTTTTCACCACCTACTTTTGTCCTCTACAAATTTAATCTTTAAATTCTTCCAGCGTTTTTGGTAAATTATCGATAATCTTTCTTGGCAATTTATTCCAATCCCTGATTCCCTTACATATGAAATAAAATCTTCTCCCACCCTTATGCTTGAAATCAAGTGCCAGCTTGTGGTCATGGTCAACTTTTCTCTTCCATGAACCTTTCTTAATTCTTCCACCGATATCTTTCTACGCGTCATCCCCAATATACGAATTGTACACTCCCATGATTCTCTTCGCTCTCCTCCTGTCTCATATTAAAATCAAATACGGTCCGTTCCTAGATTAACTATTTTGTGGAGTAGTAATGGAATTAATTTAATATCAGTGTGTTCACAACTGTATTTTAAAAAAAAATCGTTTTCACTCTGGTTGTCTTTTTACTTATGACAACATGTGGAGTAGTGTCTCTGATATACCTTGCCCTGCTTCCATAAAGATCTAACGAAACGAAGAATTCATATTGTATTTTGGTTCGTACTTTGTACAATTATGTCTGGCCAGCATAAGTACGCCTATAACAAAATACCAGATACTTTAAAATCTAAATTCAACAGTCTTATATTACCATATCTGGCACGTTTTTTAGGCCGTATTGATGTAAAACAATTGAGTTAAACTACGCTCCTACGTAATATAGCAAAAAACCTACCAAGAATTCCTCAAAGTGTAGCAACAAGTCTCGAAAGTCCGAAGATAATCTTATGTGTATGCAAAATGAAACAATAATCATATATATTATTTCTATTTTGTCACAAGCCTGTATCTTCCTTAATACTTAACCGAAATCAATGAATGAGGTGTCATTTGAAAGCTTATGGTCTCCAGTTTAGTCACATCATATTTTAAGAAACGAACTTTTCGGAATTCGACCCTTAAAGGGCAAAAATGTCGATTTTTCTAAAAAGCGTTTTTTGTGTCTCGAGCCACTTATCTCCCTGGATATCTAAACAAAATCGATAAATGATGTAGGATTATGAGGAGTAGTGTCATAGCTTTGTGACATCATATTTTAAGAAAGAATGTTTTTGGAATTCAACCCTTAAAGGGAAAAAGTATAATTTTTTCTACAACGGATGTTTGTGTCACGAGCTATTTATCTCCCTTGATATCTAACCGATATAGATAAATGAGGTATCATATTAAAGAATAAGGTCTCCGACATGGTCACATTATATTTTAAGAAAGGAATTTTTCGGAATTCGACCCTTAAAGGGCATAAATATCAGTATTTCTAAAATACTTTTATTGTGTCTCGAGTCATTTATCTCCCTTGATATTTAAACAAAATTGTTAAACGAGGTATCATTTTACAGATTGTTATTTTCGTAAGGTCTTCCTTCGGTTCCGTTAAACCACAATATAAGAAATAAGATGTTTAAAATTCTACCCTTAGAGGGCAAATGTATTAATATTTCTACAACGCATTTTTCTGTCGCGAGCTATTTATTTCCCTTGATACCTGACCGAAATTAATAAATGAGGTATCGTTTTAAATATTAAATTGTACGCTTTGGTCACATCATATTTTATGAAAAATCTTTTTCCAAATTCAACCCTTAAGGGGCAAAAATATCATCATTTCGAAAACATTTTTTTTACCTGACTTGATAACTAACCGAAATCGGTAAATGAGGAATCATTTAATGGACCAAGGTAGCTGCTTTGGTCACACCATATTTCATAAAAGTATTTTTTTTTAAATTCATCCCTTAAGGGACAATAGTATCAATATTATTTCTACAGCTTGTTTTTTTTATTACAAGCGATTTATCTTCCTCGATACCTAGCCGAAATCGATAAATATCATATTGCTTTAAAGATTAAGGTCTCCTTTAGGTTAAATCATAAATTAAAAAAGAATTTTTTCGGAATTTGGTGCTTAAAGTGGTAGCGCGTATGAGACAATTCAGAGCCAAGTCCCTAGATTGCAGCAGCAGATATCACAGAGATGTCAATAAACTTTTTGTATTCAATAAGTAGCTTTTCGGATTTTTTTGTTGCGGAAACACTTTCGTTTTGTCATGCAATTCCAAAGTAAACATTTTATTCGCACAGCAACAAATATCACAGAGATGGTGATATGTTGTGTGCATTTTTTTCAGGTTGGTTGTATTGTTTTAAAGTCAGTGACAGTTTGTCGTAAATAAAGAGTGTTTTAAATTTTTCTAACTGTTTCGTAACATGTTATAAGTATTTTGATGCGTACTTATTACGCTAAATATGTATATATTTATATATATATATGCTACAAAAGTACGATTCTACTTTATATTACATTATATTACAAGCATTGAACCTCACTATTCATCTCATTTTATTCGCGAAATTTTCGCACGGGTCGTCTAGTTGGTACTTATAGCAGAGCTATAGCACTGGGGGAAAGAAAACCGAAATGGTATACATATGAAAAATATGCTAAGCAATAGAATTCCTGAGAATATCCTATATGAAAATTGAAAAAAAGATATATAAAGGACAATGCTATAAAAAATCCGATGTTATTGCTCACGTTAAGGTGCCATTACACTGCATCACTCCTTCAGGCAACTTCAACAAATTCGACTCCTGGTCCCAGCATACCGGCCGTCCTGAATGCAGCTATTAGGCGGTTTCACGCAATCGTCAAGGCGAATGCTGGGACGGTCTCCAATAGCCGCCTTATAAACTACAAATTTCGCAAAAAAATTACACTCATAATTCATCATGCAAAGCATAAGTTACACGTTGCGCAAACATATGGTAATACAAAGATTCCACCCTTAAAATAAACGCTCCGCATCTGGTTCTAATTATGCCTCGCATTCGCGAAGACACGGGTTCGGCCAATCAGATTTGGGTTTTCCCAAATGACTCAAGGCGAATGCCTGGATAGTTCTTTCAAAAGACCATGTCTTAATTCCTTCCAGTTCCTTACCCTCAGAATTTTCTCTCTCTACTCTAATGGCCTCGACTTCGACGAGGCGTAAAACTAAAAGAAAAAAAAAACTGTGGTAGGGTCTTCGGAATGTTTCCGCTCTCCCTTTTGATTCGCACTAGCTACCTTTGCAAATATATAACAGATGAAATTAAATCGAATAGATAAAACAATTTGTACCAAAATTACATCATAATGAAAGTTAGTCGACAATTTCGTTTCTGTACAGAATCTGATGAATTGGATCAGGTTTTTGCGTATAAAAACAAACACGACTGCACCAAAAGCAAAGTAGTAATTACAACTCTAACGCAAACTATAGCAATGAATTCCATGGTAATAGCCTACGCATTGACACGAGTAAAGCGTTCTTAAGAAGAAGAATGGCTTCTGCACCAATGAATATGAGATGAACATCAGTACACGACACAGTAATTTATAGAGATCAGAACGCTACAAAAAGACCTTCGCTAATTTGGATGTAGCATTTCGAAGATGACCAGCTCAACGATACATACAAGTGTATAAAGACGTGTGTAGCAGAACCTCTCAGAGAATGGCTCGATATGCGACTCTTGAGATTCGAGGTGTATTCGTGTCACTATAGACACCACTATCTATTTCCGAGATGTGTATTACAAAGAGAAATTTTTCGCTGGAAGAGAGAAATATAGCAATGGTATCAAATCTGAGTTACGAGCAATTTCCACCCGTTTGTGTATTAATTTGGTGTGTTGAAGTAGACTTAAAGCTTGGCGTAAAATGTTGAGCCCATGCTTAATTTGTTTCCGTTCTCCGTGGTCACAAATCAAGGTTTGTCGTAGATAACCGCTGACTTAAGTAAATAATGGTTTTTTAAACTGGCTATTCCAGTCTGTATGCATATACTTTCGGTCTTAGGAAACGCCCGTAATATACCAGCACCTGTTATAGATGGTGTTTCGAAGGCAAGGAAATGTTTCTTGACGACAAAACCCCTTTCTTTCTAGCTAGTCTGCCGACTGTATGAAACTAGCTATAAATCGTAGCCCTCAGCTGGCTAATGCCGATTACACGCGAGAGCAAGGAAACAATTAGACACCGCAGTGAGATAGTGAGGTGAGGATAGTGGAGTAGTAGCGCCTTGGGTTTCTGCTGCCCGCAGCACAGTGCGGCTGCGCCCTTACGGTAGGCTGCACTGATGCGCGTCGGCGTCCGTCTCTCACTCGGCCGCCCAACAAAGGGAGGCCCACCCCCGCACCAAGGCGCCGCCCACAGCACCACACTGTGTTCATCACATAGGCGAGGCACTCTGGATGCAAATAAATGTAGATACAACATGATGTCAAGTTGGGAAAGACCTACCTGCAGATGATGCTGTTACAGAAACAACAATCATACATAAATATCTAGGAAATATATTTACTGCGAACAATAGTGGTCGAAGAGACAGATTCGTTTTAATATGTAAAAGGTATAGCAACAAATACAAAGATTATATAGGAACGAAGTCTTTCTCGGCGTTGAGAATGGATGTATTCTTCTCGGGAGACTAGCCGAGTAAGTAAGATGTTTCCATACGATATTTCGCCATCTTCACTGGTGAAGATGGCGACGGAGTCTGAGATCTCAGAAATATCGTGTGGAAACATCTTACTTACTCGGCTAGTCTCCTGAGAAGACTACATCCAAATACAAAGATAATACAACAAGGAAGAAACTCAAGTAAGATCACTCTAGACCAGTGTTTCCCAACGTGGGGCCCACGCCCCACAGGGGGGCAAATTGGTTTTTTTAGGGGGGCAATTTAGAAATTGACTTGATACGAATTTACCGCTGTCTCTTGGGTTTATTTAAATGCAATGCTAGGTATAGATACAAAATATAGCAAATTCTTAAAACAGTGCTCTAAATAATTATTAGGTATAGTTTCGTTTGATGTTAGCAAAATATTTTTTTAATTAAAAATTAGGTATGGGGGGGGGGGGGAAATGAAGTGGGACATGACCCAAAAAAGGTTGGGAAACACTGCTCTAGACTGTCTCGCTTTTGCAGATGCTATAGCATTAATTACAGAAACACTTGAGAATTCTCTAGAACAACTCAAAGAATTACAGAATCAAGCATCTAAAGTAGGATTGTAAATATCTTTTGACAAATATCACATATTGTCACACCACTCGGTAATTAACTAACTCGACCTGTCGTCTATTAATAATGATTACGTTTAATTGCTTCCTCATCCAATTCACAGGCTACTGTCGTTGGTCACCAGATGGTTTTACATTCCACCAAAGGTTAATGACTACCGCTTTGAATGGAGTAAATAGTTCTATGGAATGACAGCACCAACGAAACATTTTACCCCACTTTTATTTCGTCTAAAACTTCATAATAACATCACACTGCGGAAAAGACACTAGAATCGTCCAAAGATACTAAAGCACAGGTACTTTTTCACGTCTACTGAATACTTGAAACTGTTAATACCGCCTCTGCTGCTCGCTTAAATAATCGCTAGAGAAACTCGAGAATAATAAAAAGTAGGACGACATATGTTTCTCGAGCGTTAAAATGCGTCTGACAGTCAAAACCACAATAAAACAATTAGAGCTAGTACAAAATTATTCAGTAATCATTATGAAACCCCAGGAAATGAAAATTAAAGATATTTAAAGCTATTTAGTATTTACACACAAAATTATCAACATAAACCAGTCCAAACAGCTGAGAATTGTGCTACAAACATCGTGGCTCACATCAAGACTTACAATTAGAAACTTTTCATTAATGTTTCATAGATAATACTGTCCTTGATCATATTAAATATCATTTAAGCAGTTTCTCTCCATAAAACAAAGTCATTTATAATACGAAAATACACAAATTCACAATTAATCAGACGAGAAACTTACAAATCCACAATTAATCAAGTCCCATCTTATCTTTATATATAATTCTTAAAATAAAATTCCATAACAGAGCTGGTTCCGCGACACGCACCACAAAATCTTGAAATGAATAGTAAATGAAGCTAAAAACGAAATAGTACCTCCCCTTGTAGCTGATAAGTTTCTGAATAATTGTCAATAAAATGTATACAGCCTTAGGGCTAAAAGAAAAAGAACTGGTATATTGTATGTCAGCAGGAAATGATGTATCGATAAATGCACCGAAGATTAGTTTTTTTACCCCTCGTCGACGTCGTAGGTCATTAGAGGCGGGATGGGATTGGGGACAAAGAACGGGAAGAAATTCGGCCATGGCATTTTTGAAGGAAGCATCCAAGCATTCGCCTGGAGTGATTTGGGGAAAACATGGAAAACCCAAATTTGAATGCCCGGACGGGGATTCGAACCCGCGTCCTCCCGAATGTGAGGCCAGAACGGTAACCGTTTACCCACAACGCTCGGTCCGAAGAGTAGTGTTAATTATTATAGAGCTGATGTAACATTCCATAATAAATTGTATATTTAATGATTCAAGGAAAGTTGAACAAATTATTCGAGAAAATATAAAAGGTAACATTTAAAGATATTAAAATTCGGATTTTTCAGATGTAAAGGTGTTGGATGCATACGTGAAATCAGAAAGACGAAATTCGAATTATGGTAAATGTCTGATAAGTGTAAAAATGAAAAAGTAAAACCAAAAATAAAAAATACGTATCCATGTGTACGGAAAGCCGTCACGTTTATTAAAAAAGAGGAAAACTTTTACACAGTGTTACCAGCTTCGAAATTCGTATTTTTAACTTCGATTCCGCCATCAAGGACCACTTTAATACTGACTGCCGCAGCGCGAATCTTTTTTTTTTTTTAATCTGCTTTACGTTTCTCAACAGCGAGGTCTTTAGAGACGGGAAAGGATGGGGGGCAAGGAATGGGAAGGAGTTCGGCCATGGCCTTTTGAAGGAAGCATCCCGGCATTTGCCTGGAGTGATCTGGGAAACCATGGAAAACCCAAATCTGGATGCCCGGACGGGGATTCGAAGCGCCGTCCTCCCGAATGCGAGGCCAGAACGCTAACCGTTACACCGCCACGCTCGGTACAGCATGAATCATGCGAGGGGTGGGGATGGGGGAGGGAGTGTAAGAACTTAATTCCTGCCCGAAGCCTAACCGGTCTGTTAGGTCCGGCTTACGTAATCTATTGGAAGAAAGTCTTGTATTTCCACCTGTCTGCGAAACGTATGACCTTGTATTTTCTGTATGGATTGAGCGAATTTTTTTATTGGTGAAATGTATGGTTTATGTTAGATTCGGCACATTTCACCTATACGAATGGAAGAAACCATCCAAAAAACCGCAGTCAAGACGACTGCTACTAGGTAGGGGGAGAGGGGGTTGCTGAACTCGTGCCCGGTCACGTTCTACCTCCCTGATTCAGTGTGCGATGCCCCAGTGCACTGAGTCACAATGGCCGGTTTGTATAATCACTTAACTGGTAAATTAAAATTATATTTAGAACTTTTAACGTCTCTAGTGTTTTAGTTTGTTTTCCCTTGTAATCAGACGCAAGTGCAGGGACGGAAACATGTGCCTCACAATAGGCAGCGAGAGACGTGTGCTCAGTGGACTAACGGAAGCCCAGTGGATGCTCTGCTCGGCGAACCACCGCTGTTGTAAAACCATTAGTCAACCCATCCAGTGGGCTGACTCTAGAGCGAAAGAGAGCTCTGCGAAGGGCCAGCGGCGACGACAAAGTATTGGGAAGTGTTGTGAAAAGTTGCGGGTAAGCAATTCAGCTGTCCCAGGACTCAACGCCTTCGATAATATAAGGGACACAGCAGACCTATGCAAAAGAGAATGACACATAACTCCAACTTTTTTTTTTTTTTTTTTTTTTTTTTTTTTTTTTTTTTTTTTTTTTTTTTTTTTTTTTTTAATCTGTTTCTTGGATGTCTGACCTAGGGGTGGGAGAATGCAGTCCCGAAGCTGGACAGTGGGCGTAAAAACTTACTTATGGTTTGAGTGTCGACGCAAGCAGACCTAGTTGCCTGACCGCTGTCATCTTCCGTGGGATCCGAGGTGCGATTCCCGTCACCGGACAATGAGCGGACTTGGTAATGTGCCAAAGAACAGCGCGACAAGTTTGAAACATGTCGAACGCCAGAAAAGAACGCCTAAATAATTACCCTGACTTCTTAAAGGAGCCTGGTGAATCTTTGGAAGACTTTGTAAAGGTATCAAATCTTGTACTCTTAACAAAATCATTGGTTTGTAAAATAAATTGGTTACGTGTTGTGAACCCATTTTTATCCTTCGTAACCAATTGAGATATGTCATGTGCAGGGCTCACTATTAATAACATTCAAATTGATAGTGTAATATCAAGTAATTTTTGCCGGCTGGCGCAATAAAGCATGTCTAACAAATTTTAAAAACAGTACCACTTACTAAGCAGATTTATTTATTTATTTATTTGTCGTAAGGCTAAGCAACTAATACAATACATATAAATATATACAATGACAAGAACATTGGATATATTTATATGTATTGTATTTGTTGCTTAGCCAAACGACAAATAAATAAATCTCCTTAGTAAGTGGTACTGCTTTTAAAATTTGTTAGACATGACAAGAACATTGGATTGTTATTCTATGATACCGTTAGGGCGCTAATGACCCAGTTGTCGACGCTCCCTAAAGCCCAAAAAACAACAACAACAACAACAACAACAACAACATTGGTAGCGTTCAAAAGTTGATGTCCAGTTCTTCTAGGCATTCTATGAAGGAACTTGTAACTCCAAAAACATCTTCAAATGGTCCATCATACATCCGTAGAGCGCATTCCCTGATAATATGCTCCACACTCTGGGAAGGAGATCCGTAGTCACATGTTGGAGAATCCTGAAGACCCCACTTATACAGCATGGCGTTGCATTTCGCATGGCCTGTTCTTAGGCGATTTAGTTTGACCCACTGGTCTCTATTTAGATGGAATCCTGGAAGTCCAGTTGTGGGATCTTTAATATCTGGATGTTTTACAGATGCGGAGTTCAAGCTTTCTCGCAATTTTTCCATGACATCAAAGTCAAATACATCTTGCTATACCGGATTTCTGGATTTAAGACGAGTTGGGGGTAAGTCAATAAGGAGATTATCATACCCTTGCTACTGATAGGAAAGATGTATATCATTTGCAGGTTTTGATAACTTTTGCGTGGGTGCTGGAATGTCAGTGGTTAATCTAAACGACAAGGTTCCTTAGAAGCCTCTTCACTTTGTGTGAAAGGGAACCTCACGTAAGGAAGAAACTATGTTTTATAGATGCAATCCAGGAGAATGACAAAATTTAATTAAAACCAGTCACGCCAAATGCTGGACTTAAACCTGCCACAATCCTATGATGAGGAGAGCGCGCTGGCTAGCTTGCGAGAGGACTTAAATCTTGGTCATAATTCCGGCAAAGTGAACACTACTACTCAGGTCTCTCAGGCGTTGCGAGCCCGTGCATTTGACCTTGATTGCCGGGAGCCGGCGTTTGTGTGCGCAGTGTCTGATGTCCAAACAGTATGAGCGCGTGCAGGACGCGCTAAGCTGGATCAACGCTAATACTCGAGCCTGCTCTCCACACTCACAGGCACAGTGGCTGTACTTCATAGAAGCAGGTTCATTCACCCTCTCGCTACACTACTTATCTTATTTGTCAACAGCAGAAAACACGAAGTAAAATGAAATTTCCTTACATCTGAGTCAATCCACGGCGCAGATTGTGTAATAAATTTAATTAACTAAACAATTACTTTGCAAAAACTTAAAAACCCTCAAAAATCAATATCAAGAGTTTTTTTTTGAGAAATTGTTTGAGAAATGGTATATATAAATAAAAAAAACAAAAAATCAGATTGAAGAAAATGATTGTTTGAAAAATTTGGGTTCAAAATAAAACACAGTATTTTAATGAAATCAATTTATCTATTTCTCAACAGCAGAAAACACGAAGTAAAATGAAATGTCCGTACATATGAGTCAATTCACAGCTCAGATTGTGTAATAAATTTAATTAACTAAACAATTACTTTGTAAAAACTTAAAAACCCACAAAAATCAATATCAAGTGTTTTTTTTTTTTTATAAATTGTTTGACAAATGGTATATATATATATATCAAAATAAAAAATGTTCAGATTTAAAAAACTGATTGTTTGAAAAATTTTGGTTCAAAATAAAACGCAATATTTTCATGACATCATTTTATCAATAAAGGTTATTGATACCCCAATGCAACTGAATTACCCCTTTTTTCAGAGCATCTTCGGCAACATATGTAATGTAATATTTATTTCATGGTCTCAGCGTCAGGTTTTGCTATTTCTGGTAGTTCTTAAGAGGCATTATGGTGAAATCGTCCCCATATACACAGCACTACACTGCACTGACCTGACTACACAGTATCACCATTAATTTTACTATTATTATCAAGTTCAAATCATGTGAGTGTAAACGCCATGCCATGTTTTTCATTATTTTATTTTAATTGAGGATATGGTCTATAACATCCAATTGTTTTCATGACGCATTTGTGATCCAATTAAAATATTTCTGTATCGAATGAATCTTCATCAAAACTTTCAACATTCATCAATAATATCAAATTTGAAATGATTCAATTTTCTTCGTGTTTGATTTTCCTACATTCCAGGCATCACACCTGTGAAGTAAAGGCTTCGCACCTATCAAGGGAAAGTAGATAAAGCACTGAAGAAAAGACTCGGCAAATTTTTTTTTTATGGAGTGTGGCACTTTATGGGGCAGACACATGAACACTGAGGCGAGAAGATGAAAAACGAAAAGGAACGTGGGAGATGTGGATGTGGAGCGGAAAGGAGAGGATAAGCTTGATAGGAAAAGTGAGTAATGTTGAAATGCTGGAAAAGGTTGGCATGAGGAGCAAACTACTGCAAGTCATAAGAGAAGAGTGGGCGGAAGAAGGAGGGACAAGATCATAGATCACATCAAAGGGAACGGAAACTAAAAGGACATGAAGAGGAGCTGCAGAAGGTAGGAGAGCATGCAGAGCTACCAAGTGAATGAGAACCTGCCCTAGGACAGAACACTGATGATGATGCGGCTGATGATGATGATGATGATGATGATGATGATGATGATGATGATGATGATGATGCTGCTGCTGATGATGATGATGATGCGGATGACGATGATGATGATGCAAGATGGTTTGTTTTATTTTATCTATTAATAAACAATGATGTATGAGATGAGGTGAATGGCTTTAGAAACAACTGACGAAGAAAAAGATCCCTGGATGTGCATGAGAAAGAGGTTTTCTCAATAACTGACCATTTGCGGGAGTGCCTTATGTCAGCATTTGATTCAGAATATGTATAAATTATAAAAAGGTATAAAACAGTACAAAATTTCTTCTAGAATTAACGGGGAAAAAGCTAGTTTTCACACGGGAGGAAGGGGGAAAGGTTGTCAATGGAAAAGCCAAGGCTACGTGGTAAGGGAAAGTGGTGTTCAAAAGAGGCCAAAATGGAGCAACGTAGTTTATGGACGCTCCTTAATAGGCTTTCGGGGTGACTGCTGGGTAGCTAGGTATTTTAATGATGTTACTAGATGTTGACGTCTGTAGACTCGGGTATTAGCTTAGCTTCATTGGACCTTATAAGGCCAATCAAATGGACCATTTGTCCGTTGACTACTGGCATTAACGCTCGTTATATGATGGGGTCTCACTTCTACTGGCAGCTGTAATTTTCCAATGGCGACAGAGTACTTTTTCACCGGAATGTCATGTTTTTACCAACAGACACATTTGGCTATGTTTTCGAAAACGTATTATTCAGATTTGAACAATGCCGTAAGAAATTTGTATTTGGTTTTTGAAAGCAATCGCTACAAACAATCTCCACCTAAATTCTGGGTCGCAAATTTTTCGGATCATCTTATTTTCCGATTTTATGTTAAAGTATAATTGCCTTTAGATCGTATAGCTAATATGTAAAATTTCTTTGTAGTTATGAAATTCATCTTCCTTTTCAAGGACAATGTGTATGTGAGAAGCTTATAGTGGCAATCCAAAGCACCTACTATATTTGCAGTACCTACCTCTCTCTCTAAAACACACACTCACAGTCCGACTCACACTTAAATGCATAGATTAACGGATATAATGTAGAACATAGTCGTGATGAACCCAGCGGACATTAAAACGTGATAATTTATTAAAATTTCGATGACGCACAGCGGCAAAACACATTTCCATTCTCTAAGGGGAACATAATGCACACATGTTTCACTCAGGCATGAAAAACGGTGAGGTATAAAGGATGGTGTGTAGTTATAACGCTAGTAGAACAGTGAATTATTACACTCGCTGTTCCCCGTGTTTCATTTTTGCAAGTCTAGTTTCGCGGAAGAAACTTTTCGGGAAACTTGTGTGGAGTTACGTGTCTCGAAACTATAGCTAAACAGTAGAGCAAGCGAGACTTAACGTTTTACTTTACATTTTAATTAGCTCATTATGAGAATAGACTAACTAATATCACCCGTTTTTTGAACTCGCAACTTCAAAGTTAAAGCTTTGTTACGTAAACAAAACCTGTTCACCTTATTCAAACTTTCATTTACATACTGAGTACTGAATTTACTTACGCATTCGATATAAAAGCAGTAGAGAAGCAGTAACAGCTGAATGGGTCAGTCAGAAGAACTCAGTGACTCCGGACGTGAACTAATCACTGGAGTAACAAATACATCAGGGACGTTTCAACCCTTCTAAAGCTGCATAGGTCCACTGTTGGTGAACATTATTGTGAAGTGGAAACGAGAAGGATCAACTGCAACTAAATCAACACCAGGCAGATCTCATTTCATGAAGGACAGGGACCGCCAATTACTGCGCAGAGTGGTTGTAAAAAATCGCAAGAAATCATAGGAACGTGAGTCCCAAAGTATTACCAGCAGTCCAGCCAGCACAATGAATTTGCGTCGAGAGTTGAATGAACTATGTAGAAAGATCGAGTTGCCAAACATTTCTGTAGTCAGTACTACGCGATACTTGAGGATGTGTAAAGAGCGACGCCAATGGACAGTGGATGACTGGAAACGAGTGATGTGGAATGATTAATCACGCTATTCCCTGTGGCAATCCTATGGAACGGTTTGAATTTGGCGAATGCCTGGAGAACGTTATTTGCCATCATGTGTAGTGCCAACTGTAAACTATGGAGGAGACGGTGATTTTTCGTGATTAGGATGTGGTCCCTTTATTGCGCTTAAAAAACAACTCTAAATACACGAGGATATGAACACTTAATAAACGATTGTGTACTGTATACGGTAGAGGTCCAGTTCGGTGACGATGACTGTTTGTGTCAACACGATAATGCACCCTGTAATAAGGCTGCATCTGAAAGGCAAAATTTTGTGGTCATTAACATCACTGAAATGGACTGGTGTGCCCGAAGTCCCAACCTGAACCAAACGGAAAACCTTTGGGTTAGTACGTCGAGTTGACTCCGGACCCCAGCGTCCAGCTCTTGAGAAAGAATGAGCTGTCAATCCTCCACGGATATTCAGACGTCTCACTGATAGTTTTGCAAACAGAGTATAAGCCACCATGAAGGGAAAGGGTGAACCCAACCTATATTCTTCTTCTTCTTAGAATTAACCCCGCATTGCAAGGTCTGATTTACTGGACTTCTTCTTCCATTTGTGTCGATGTGCGTCTTCAGGTGAGGCATTGACTAGTCGTATGTTTTCCCACAAGATATTCAGCCAGTGCTTCCTGGATATCCCTCGTGGTCTTCGGCCTTCCGGTCTTATGTGCTGTTCTCGCCACTGAGTTGTTGTTGCTGCGTAGTATATGGCTGTTCCATCACAGACGACCCTCTCGCATTTTCTCTGGGATTGGAGTCACACCAAATTGCCGCCAGAACGTTGTCATTCCTGATGTGGTCCAATCTAGTAAGTCCCTGTGGTCAGCGAGTCATCTTCATTTCCATGACATGTAGCTGTTGTTCACGTCTTTTCGTGACTGGTCAACATTCGGTTAATGTCCAATAATACAGAATGTAACAGGGATAAAGTCTAAGTGCAGGTAGGTTTGCGGACACTTTTGATCAGCAACTTTCTATTCACCGGAACCTGTTTTTCATATGGACACCTGTGCGTGCTTTTTCACGCGTTGGTAGATTCAGTTAATATTTATGTTTGTGTCAAAGACACATACGGTCAAAAAGTAAACGATAACATTATAACTGCTAATATTGTTTCCAAAGAAATTATGGAAACTATCGAAGTCTGAAAAAAATCACTAACCTAATACCTATTTTTTTTAAATCTACTTTTTAAATATTTTAAATTGAACATGTAGTATTTAATGATAACGACTTTTTACAATAAGACTGATAATTATTACTACTGTTTAAAATATAATATCTTTCATTAATAAATATACTTGCACTTACTTATTTCCACATTAATATATCACCATTCGGTGAGTGACCGTGACACTGTGCGAAATATTCGCATGGGTCAGCTGGTATACAAGAACTGTTCCTTTAAAGATATAATGATTCCTTGCTGTAACCAAAGAGAAACTATCAGCAGGATTTCTGGTACCTGAAACGTCTACTAGATGACGTTAGAGCCGATACCAAATACAAAAATTGTTTTTATTTTGCCAAATCGTGTTTATGCAGGGAAGATACCTATATAGATAAACTTAAAAATCAAAACGTTATCTAGATATGAAATTTCATCCAAATCGTTAGAGCCATTTCCGAGATATCATTTATATATATATATTCTCGTTTAATGATAAAATATATAGCAATGAGTGTCAAGCATCGCAGAGTAATAGGCCGCTGTCTTCGTTGAAGTTCGTATTTTTTTAAATTTCTGCTACCTCCTTCACTCGTCGAGACCACCACTGATTTTCTCTCCTCAGAAGCCTCATATTTTCAAATTTTATATTGGATCCGGTGTTGATGGCATGGCGAACTAAGGCTGATTTGTCGCTGTTGTTGTATCTATAGTGACGGATATGTTCCTTACGTCTCTCCGCCACAGTGCGGCCTGTCTTACCGATGTATACATTGCCACAGCTGCAGGGGATTTCATAAACACCTGTAAGCTGGTGTTGGTGCAAACGGTCTTTCACCCTGGTTAATGATTAGCCAAGTTTGCAGTGAGCCTTATACACTGTTCGCACCTCTACCCGCTTAACAATTTGCCAATCCGGTCAGCGGTACCTTGTGCGTATGAGAGAGACACGAAATTTCTGGGCATATTGGTATCATGGGTTAAGTTGCTTTCTTCCATGGGTTTATTAGTCCTTAAACCCTTCTGATGTCCAATTCACGACCGGTTTTGGCTCGGAATATTCTTCTAAGAGTTTTCATTTCTTCCATCAGACTTCCCGAGCTTGGCGCACGTTTCTGTATCAACGTAAATAGTATCTCTGACGAAGGCTGTAGAATGGCAGCCAAAACAAAGCGTTATGTTATTTTTCCCCGGTCTACAGATATTATTTTTAAATACCAGCCTGCCAATGATGATTAATGATATTTCTTATTAATCAATCAATAATTTAAAATTACCGATTTGATAACAAAACAAGTTACTGAAATAAATTATTACGAAGTCAATGTAAAGTCTTGCAAAACTGTGTAACCGATAGCTTCGTAACGGACTGAGATACGCAATCACGTGGTACTACGTCTACTTGGCTTATGATCCGCGGAACAGATCAGTTGCAGCTTATTACAAACCACAACTTTAAAGTTTAAACGTCCGTCAAATATTAGGTTTATCGCCCATAATGATAGTCGGAATTTGTTCTATAAAAGTTACTAAGGGAAATGAGTAACGATTAATCGTTATATTTTTTATTGATATTTCTCGTGACGTGATTTACCTTTCTCTGATTTGAATGTTGGAATATTTGGCTAGGACGTTCCTAATTAACTACATTTTGATTTTGAATAATGGAAATTTTTATCGTTATCAAAAAGTCTCTAAGTAAAGTATAATTCCAGAAACGAATAACTACTATTTATTTAGTTGACATATTTCCTAAGTTTCGTTTTAAACCTTCTCTGCGTTTTAATAAGCTTTCCTATTTGTTATCATCAATCAAAAAATTTCTTAGGTTATGTTGTCACTTGGTTCGAGTAACTGGTAAAGTACGGCGTAAATATTAGATGCCTCTCTCCTTACATGAATTTCTGCATATAGACTTCGTAAATAAGCAAAAAGCAACGTAAATTTAAGCTGACGTCACATATATGTTTTTATATCATCACCTCGCATTATAATTTTTGTGTTTGCTAAACAAAAAACAATTACTTTTTAGATGTCATCAGTTACACTTTATCTTAACAATGTAAGTGAAAATAAAATCAAATTCGATTATTTATCTGAATTTTACACTTCCTTTTAACAATATAAGCGTAAATAAAGTCAGTGCATTTATTTATTCGAAATTTCCTGGATAGCCAAGCAGCGCTATGGTGGCTGTCAGTGTAACTAACCATTTGGGCATTATCGAGACTCGCCGAAGTTTGCCGAGTCATTGAGGTGAGTCCAGTCTCCAGGCACAACGCGTTTTATTAAAGTGGATGAGCGGCGCACGCAGCTTTTAGAGGACCGCTAGCTTACCCGGCAGCCGATTCCGTCTTTTGTAGCGTTTTACGTGGGCGTTCGAGTGATGGGCGGCCTTAAAGTCTTAGTGCGCTCGGAATGCCTTGTCGTTAAGTTGCAGCGGCTTTCACGCCGGTAGTTGGTGCTGCGTTAGTGTATAGAGGCGACGGCAGGACCTGAAGAATGTGTTCTTAAATGCAAACGAATAGCGTCGTAACGGCTGCACCTTTTATGTGGACGCCATCTTATTGAAAAACGTGTTCCCTTTAACCGGCTATTTGGTTGTTAAAAATATTTAGCAAAAAAATTAATATTCCTGGAATTTATTCATTTCCTATGTTCGTGAATGAAAAAATTATCTGCAATTTTCGGTCATGAATTACATAGATTAATAACATTTCCACGTTATAGGGAAATGTAGCGTGTTATGGACGAAAAGGCCCATCTCGTCACGAATACATGCAAGCTGCTGTCTGTTCAGTTTTGAATTAAAATGCTGTTAAAAATTTAGACCCTTCAATATAACGGGAATTGTTGTTACTATCGAAGTGAAAATCACTATGCCAAAAGAAAGAATCACTCGATTTATTTAACTTTGGAATAAACTCCATTATACGGCAGCGTTCGTGGCTAGTCACAAATTTTCAAAGTGCATACTGATAAACACATCATTAGTTGTGATAAAAAAGCTATCTTTCTGCATAGTAAAATCTCGCTTTACCCCTCGCCAATTCACTACCTCTTCCTTACAAGGTAATGTCAGATAACAAAATACACATAGACTCAGACTCGCAGCAAGAAAATGAACAACGCATCTTCTGCCTGCGTTTTTTTTATCTCTGTCTTCAATTTGTTGTAGTTGGAAATACTTTCACAACAAAAATTATGTAAATTTTTATTAAAATGAAAAAATTTCTAAGGAATCTTTAATTTCAAAACCAAATAATGATAATTTATTTTATCGATATATTTCGTGATTACTTATTTTTTTTGTGAACTTCCTCTGAATTTTTAATAAACTTCCCTCTTTCTTACCTACTGTCAAAGAATTATAAGGTTATGTTGCACCTGAATTTAGTAACCTGTAACAGAGAATAGATCATTACATTAATTTATAAATTTAAATGTTGTTAAGAAGATAATAGCAAAATGTAGATTTAAACGAACGTCTCGTTACACATTTTTTTTTTAAACAACAGGCAATTGCCTTTTCGCTGGCATCAAACTTTTATTTTAATATTATAATTGTAAATAAAATCAAATGCAATTGTTTATTTTTGTGTAAAATTTCTCTGAGTTTTAGTACACTTCACTGTTTGTTATAGTCTGTCATAAAAATGTTTGGGTAATTTTATCACTTGTTTCCTGTAATTCATACAGATAATACAGCGTAACCATCGGATGATCTCCCCCTTACATTAATTTCTGTATCTAGTCGTCGTAAACAAACAAAAAGAAACCTATAGATTTAAACTAACGTCGAAATGAAGTTTTTTAATCCCTGACTCGCATTATAGTTTTTCGTATTCTTGTTGTTAATTCTGCAACAAACAATTGACTTTCAGCTATCATCGCAGCTGCACTTTCTTTCCAACCAACTTAAAAAAAAGGTTATCAACTCATCTGTATTTTTTATTTTTTTTGTATGTATGTCCAGCGATATCTTCGCCAATTTTGAAAGGATTTTAATGAAATTTTTTTAGTGGGTGGGGTATACCTTCAAAGTGATCCCATATAAATTTAATTGAGAAACCACCCTCTACCCCTTTATATTCCTTAGTTTTTAAACGAACCCACATTTTTATCCGATTTAGATGGAACTTTACACACGTATACTTTAAAATAAACAGAAAAATACTGTCAACATTTGGTTTTCAGAAATCCATCCCCTCTCCCCATTTCACCCCATAATTTTTGCCAGTGTTTTTTTATACAAAGCTATATTTGACACAATTTAACCAATCTCCATGAAAGTTGGCATATACATGTATTTTTTAATGGAGAAGGTATCTGACCAATAAAATAAAAAATCACCCCCTCTCCCCCTTTACACCCCTTAAATTTTATACAAACCCACATTTTTTTATCCAATTTTGAAAGAACTTCTCACATGTATACTTTAAAGAAAAGATTTCGTCTGCCGAACCTCAACCCCTTTCCCTCTTTCTACATCCTAAATTTTTGTTAATGTTCTTTATACAAAGCTACAGTCGACAACGTTTCGCCAATCACCATGAAATTGGCACTTAAATGTATTTTTTCATGAAGAAGATTTCTGACAAAAAAATAATCTAAAACCCACCCTCTCTCCACCATTACACCCCTTAATTTTTATAAAAAATCACATTTTTATCCGGATTCTTTGGAACTTTGCGCTCTTTTACTTTAAAATAAAGAGAAAAATACTATCAACATTTGTTTGAAAAAACCCACCACTCTTCCCATTTCCACCCTCTTCATTTTTGTCAGTTTATAAGAAGCTACAGTCTACACCGTTTGTTCAATCACTACAAAAGTTGGTACAAATAAATATTTTTTCATGGAGAAAATTTCTGACCAAAAAATCAAAAACCAACTCCTCCTATTCTCCTTTATTCCCGATATTTTTTGTACAAACCCACATTTGAATCCGATTCTGATGGAACTTTGCATGATAAAAAAAATACTGTCAAAAACCCAAACCCCCGTCAATATCCTTTATACATAGCTACAGTTTCTATCGGATTTTGAAAAAAAGTATGCACATGTTTACTTTGAAACATACAGAAAAATACTGTCTATATTTTGTTTAGAGAAACCAAATCTGTCTCCTTCTTTCAATCCCCTTAATTTTTGTTGACGTACTGTATACAACGCTACAGTTTCTATCCGATTCTGAAAGAACTTTACACGCATGCATTTTAAAACATACAGAACAATTCTATTTAAATTTGGTTTGCAGGAGCCCAACCCTCTTCTACACTCACCCCTCTTAATTTTTAATGTTCTGCTCGTATAGAAACCCACATTTTTTAAAATCAGAATTGGATGGAACACTGCACACGTATGCTTAAAAATAATGAAAAACATATTGTCTACTTTATGTATACAAAACCCAACCCCTCACTCCCTTAATCCATTTATTTTTAAAAACATTTCTCATATAAAGCTTCAGCTTTTATCCGATTTTGATGGAATTTTGCAAACGTATACTTTAAAACAAAAAGAAAAACACTGTCGACATTAGTTTTAAAAAACGAAACTACTCTTCCCCTCTACACCCCCTTAATTGTTTTTTTTTATACATACCTGCAGTTTTTATCCGTTACCAGTGAAATGTCTAATGATGTACGTCAAATTCTAACTTGGACCCCAAGCCTATACGTTGTGGAAACCCATTGAAAATCTATATTTTCTGTGTGATGCCGGAACAAACAGGTAATATATATTGCAGATACAGATTTATGTATGTAGCATGTATTAATGCCAGTCTGGAACGTGTTTCGAGTATCGAGCAGCAACTTTAACAGATATTGTGATTCGATTGAAACACAGCTTGGGCCAAACTGTAAACTGACATTCCTTATGAAAGCATCCAATTCACACCCCTCTGGGAATTGTTGGGGTATATCGAGACAGAATTTTTTGAAATTAAGCGCTTTAACCACTGAGCTACCAGGAAGTGCGCAAACTGAGAACTGCTGAGGCATATTTAAATACAAACAAATTATAATACCACTAAAAATATCAAAATAAAATAATTGTTTTAAAAAAAACCACCTTCAAAAAAAACAAACTAAAATTTTAATATACTTTATACCTTGCTGAGAAGAAAATAAATATAAGTGGGCAATTTTTTACATTGCTATTGTTGAATTTTTTACATTAAACAGTTATTTTTGGAGTCGTTTCCAGCCAAAGCAAGAAAATAAAAAAAATAAGGAATAATATATAAATATCATGTTACTACAATGATTAATGCTAGAAAGATGATTCGAGAAAAGATACGTTGATATTATACTAACTGTAAAACGTTTACCGCATGATACAGCCTATGCCTAGCACCAGAGATATGCCTCGACGACCAACGAGGCCGAGCCACAGATTGAAATAGTCTAATTTGTTCCTCGAAATTGTCTCCCACAAAACAATATCTGCCCCACAACATGCTGAAAACTACTCGAAATTTTCGTTCGTACTCCCCATGTCGCTTCGAACAGCAAATGAAGTTCAGTAATTCGGTCCTCGCAATGTGACAGCTGGCACGGATTTAAAAAATAACTGATTAATGAAAAAATTTCAATAATAGTAATGTAAAATATTGTCTACTTAGATTTATTTTTTTCTAAGCAAGGGAAAAAGTTATTTTAAATTTTTTAGTGTATTTCTTTTAAGCAGGTTTTCATTTTTTTGAAACAATTATTTTATTAACAATGTAAGTAATAATAAAATAAAATTTGATTTTTATTTGAAATTAACTCTTCCTTTTAGCAATATAAACCCAAGTAAAATCAAATGCAATTATTTGTTTGAAATTTCTGGTTAGTCCAAGCAGCATTGTAGTGGCAGTCAGTGTAACTAATACTTCGGGTATTATCGGGACTGCCCGAAGGTTGCCGATCTATCGAGGTGCGCAGTATCCAGGCTCAATGCATTTTATGAAATGGGATTATTAATCAAAATCAATATTGTTGCAGCACGTCTTGTAATAACTGCTACTATCAAAATTAAACATTCAACTCTACATTTCATAGAGCTTCCATCTCTTGTACGCATCTAGCTACAATGCGTGGGCACGTCCTTCTATCCGGCTGTGACCAGCCAAAGATTCTTACACCACTTGTCGCTATCCAAAAGACTATCCATACAACAGCTTGTGGAAATCCTATGATACACAAATTAATATACAGTTATCAATACAATTATTCATATACAAAAACAATAAGGAATAATATATAAAAATCATGCTACTACAATGATTAATGCTAGAAAGATGATTCAAGAGAAGATACGCTGATATTATACTAACTGTAAAACGTTTACCGCATGATGCAGCCTATGCCTAGCACCAGAGATGTGCCTCGACGACCAACGAGGCCGAGCCACAGATTGAAATAGTCTAAGTTGTTCCTCGAAATTGTCTGACACAAAAACAATATCTGCCCCACTACATGCTGAAAACTACTCGAAATTTTCGTTCGTACGCCCCATGTCTCCTCGAACAGCAAATAAAGTTCAGTAATTCGGTCCTCGCAATTGTGACAGCTGGCACGAACTCCAAAAATAACTGATTAATGAAAAAATTTCAATAACAGTAATGTAAAATATTGTCTACTTAGATTTATTTTTTTTCTAATTAAAGGGAAAAAATAATAATAATATAAAAATGATTGGTGGGGTGCGAAATTGTCGTTGTATCCATAAGTATTTGAGCGTTAGTCACCACGCCTGCTCCAATTCTGCCAGTATTTCAACTGTGTATTTAGAACCAGAGATTGTAATTTTCTGGAGCAATTGGCGGCGCTTAAGTGTTGCCATCTGTCTGCAATTCGTCTAACTTAAGTTTTCTATGATATACGTACTTTGTTTGTCTCTTCCTTCTTCACGAAGCTTACAGGGTACCTACACAATTCTCGACGTTCTACTCAGAGCTTTATGCCATTTTAAAAGCGCTGCAAAGCCATCTTTTGATGTCTCAATCAAATATAGTGATCTGTACAGATTCTAGAAGTGCCTCCCAGGCAATCATGGAATTGTCAAAAGGAAGACGCCGGAACTATTTGGTTTATAACATAGCCGGGGATCTTCAGAAGTTGTCGGTGGAAGGAATACAAGTGCAGTTCCAATGGGTAACGGGCCATGTTGGAGTTATGGGAAATGAGGCAACAGACAGAACAGAACGTCGTTGAAACGTATAGTTTATGAACATGAAGTGGAGATTTGGGAACCGTCCCAGGATTCGGCTAGATGGCTCCGGAAAACCGCCTAAAACCGAAGGCAGGACGGACGGAACGCGACTTCCAGGACCCAAATATGGTACCGTTGTACCTCCACGATCCAGTGTTGTAGAGCCTTGTTAGGGTCTTCGGTGGTTTAATTAATATACTGATTAATTAAAAAGTCCACCAAAAGGTTATGTTGAAGATTTGTTTATTTTCTCAAAACGAAGTCAGCGATATTTACATGCATAGATACAATACAGAGATGCACTTCTGAGCAGTCGCAAAGATAATCTTTATAAAACTTCTGTGAACTCAACTTGAAAACTAACTGGATACTAACTAACTCTGTCCTTCTGCCGATCTGTTTATATAGTCTCTATCGAAATTTCTGGAATTCTTCAAAGGCATCCGCCCGATATTTCTCGAACATTAACAATTAAACATATTAAAAACAATCGGAATTAATACAAAATCACTTAACATCACTACAAAATGATCAGAAATGGTAATTAGAGATACTTAAATACAACATTATCTACAGAAATCATTTTAAACTGTACAAACATGACCTGTAGACATCGTAACTTGCATTAATACTTGGAATTACACACATGTAAGCAATTATCTTACACAATTCTGTTGTTAAACATATTAAATGGACTTTAAATAATTTTCTTTCATAAAACAAAAGTCTATATACACTGATTTACAAGAAATTACAAAACAAACATACCAGATCATATTCAAGCAAACTTTAGCCCACTCCAAATACTTCATACAGTACAATACTATTCAAAATTCAGGTATGAGGGCTGTTACAGTCTGAAAACTCTCAGCCACACTGGCAGGTACTTATGACTAAGGTTCGGATCTTTATGACCATAGAAAAGAGTTATACGCTGCAAATATGACCTAACATTTATAATATGACCAAACTTTTAAATTTACTGTAAATTACATCAAAACATGCTCGGTTAAATATCATTATCAAGTAGTGTCGCTTTCATGCAGACAGTATAATTTGCTTCCGTGCACTCACTGCTACAGTGGGATTTTTTAAAGTCACTTTAACATAATTTACAGAAAGGTGCTCTTTCGCCTGGGTTAAAATACTCCTCTCCAAATTCCTTTACGTAACTCCGTAACTTCGCACTTTCAGAAAATTTTGTTTTCTGCATGGCGGTACTCAGTGATCCATTGCAGATTTAACATTGATTGAGGATTGTTTTAAAAAGTATTGGTGACAATGAGACATTGATTGACGTGGATCGACACAGGCCTGCTGCTGCTGCATTGTCGAAATTAAAAGGCGGGCGGAACATTTCCGTTTACACAATGACAATACCGTATAACTTTAATTCTTGACTGGTGAATTCTGACCAGTAAAGTTACAATTAGTTTTGTTTTTCCTCAAGAGTATAATAGGAGTACAGTCCTATGAATAATTATCTTAATTTCTTCTCAGCTATAACTTTTAGTGAATTCACGGTACTATTATAAAATTACCTGATTTTTCCTCAAAATATGACCATAAATACCATCGTAATATGACCAAAACTAGGAAAATGGCGTAAATATGCATTTTTATGCTATGTAAAACACAATCAGAAACGTTTAATGAGTTTAATTCAGCATTACGGCTCAAAGAGAAGGCAAGGGAGAAAATGACTTGCCATAAAGATCCGAAACCTACTAATTATTATTAATTTTTCTAAACTTCCACAAAACTCGTCATTCTCTTGCATTCAGTGTTTCAACATTGTTACCAATCATGATCTAAATAATGAGCTCGTAAGTTTAACCAGCTCAAGTAATTGAGTTGTGATCACTGCTACAACATATAAATTGTTTTACTAGTTCTGACATGAATATGTCAGACCATTCAAATGCCAAGCAACGTATTCTATTTCCGTCGAAGACACTCATACAATCGAGTTGTTTACGTTATGAAATTCGTAGGTTGCTTTCGCAAGGCTTCGTAATAAGAGAACGAGAGAGCAAGTAGCGAACTGGAGCAATTTCTTGGCTTTACCTTTACCGGCGAATGAATTAGTACTAATTAAAGGCACGAATATACAACACGCAACTGGAATCACTTCAAATGCTTTAATCATATCCTGAGGCAATGTAATCTTCTAATTTTGCACTATGATGGTTTCATTTAGGTTGAAATACTCGCGAGATTGAATAATTTCCTTATCTGTTTCTTCGCTAAAGGACTGCTTCTGGAAGGATTTGCTGGGCTTTCTCTACCAAACCGACTGTCCATTATTACAATCTGACAGAGCGTAATGGATGAGCGGTAACGCTCTGGCCTCACATTCGGGAGGACGCGGGTTCGAATCCACGTCCGGCCATTCAAATTTGGGTTTTCCATGGTTTTCCCAAATCACTACAGGCGATGCCGGGGTGGTTTTATTAAAAGGTCTTGGCCGTCTTCCTTCCCGTCTTTTCCACCTCTAACGACCTCGATGTTGACGAGTTGTAAAGAAATAAGAACAAATATAGAAGTCTGTTTGACTATAACGTACTATACCTAGTTCACTCGGCCTGGCGGCTCAAGATCATCATCCCCTGACCCCGCTCCTCACCTCCTCACCCCCTCCCTTCCTACCTTTCGGGCTATACGCTCTGTCCACAAATGAAAAGGTGTAAATTTCCCCTTCGCGCGTAGGGGTAAGGGCAATGGAGTGGGGATAGAACAGGCTGACCTTGAGCCGCCTCTCTTAACTGAACGGACTATAAGTGAGTCTTACCTGGAATTAGGAGGTGTTCAGTTTATGGGATTTCACATTCGAAGAGGAATGCTGTTTGCTATCAAATGCGTCTTTGATGATGAGGAAGGGGGTGGGGACGAAACTTGCAAGAAGACTTATGCAAATCTCCCAACTACTGAGTCATTCATACCCGCAAAATAACACCACTCGCTACTTGGACAGAGAGTTAAACTTGTTAGTACTCTCAGTGAATCAGTGATTGCTACCAACTTTGGCATTTGTTTCTTTTAATATGCTCTATATTCAAATTATCACTTGCATTAGACTTTCATTCCCAAATTATATAATGTAAGGAACAATGAAACTTCAAAACTGTACGTTTAGGTGTAATTTTTGGTTATTCATGTTACTTGGATGAGAAACAGTTAAAAACGTCATAAAGTAGAATCGTGAATTAGTCTGACAGTGTAAGTGCGGCATGTTAATTAATGCAGTCCAGATTAACTTGAGGCGGGTGGTCAGAACGAGTAATGCTCAGTAGATTTACAACATGCACCAATTATCTCTGCTATGGCCCATTTGGACTAACAAATGCCATATTATCCACCGTTAGAAGTTCTCAACGTCAGCCTGGGTAGCGTAGGGCCTAGAGTACTGGCCCCGCGTGACGCAGGTCGCCGGTTCGAGTCCGGCCGCGGCCTGGGTGTTTAAGTGTTGTTTGTGTTGATGTCGTATCCGTCCTGTAGTGTCCATACTTGTAAGCTTCAACATGCTGGAGAAACTGTTCACTGGAAAAGTTATCATAATCACATTGACCTGGCTGTATGGCCTTGTTGTCGAATGCCATATAAAAAAAAGTTTTCAACGGGGACAGAGGAAAGGGAAAAGAGTGAACAATTTTGCTAGCCACCTTGGAGTTCCACAATAATTGATGAACGGATTTTGATACGGCAAAAATATTTCAATGGTGTTGAAGGATATTAGTCTGCTCCGTACCTCGTTGCTCACTTTTTCGTGGTACTTGTTCCAAATTATCTTTGCAAAAATATTATTCAAGGCCCAATCCTTCACAGAACTAAAATTCTTAGGCTTGCGAATAAACTTTAGTTCCTGCTTTAACCGTTAATGAAATTAATATATATATATTTATTAAAAGAAATATGCTTCCCTAGTTGGATTATCGGAGTATTATTGAGTGCAGAAAAATATTTGTTGGTCTCATTCCCCCCGCTTATCTTAATCGTTTCATTTGAGTATTACGTTATTAGTATTTTGAATTGGAGGACATACAAGAAGTTATATCAATATCATTAATTATATTTCCACTCAGCCTGCTACAGGATTTGGGTTACGATTCATGAGGACATGTTTTCCTGCTTTTAAAATTCTAATTAAAATTCAGCCCAATATCACGCAAAAGAATAATACGTGTTCTGGGAGCAATCTTTTAATTACTAGGAATAATTAAACAACTAGTATCGATGTTAATCTCATTACAGTTACGTTCCATGAAAATAAGTAATAGACGATGATTAAATGTTTATTGATTTTGTGATTAGTGTCTTTGAAAGAAAAGCGAGTAAAATAAATGTAGAGAAAAATTTGACTAATCAAGATGGAAATTAAAATCTCTGGCTCGAAAGACTTGGGAGTAACACTTGTTGCTCGATTCATAGAAGTAACAGCCTAAGGAATAATAATTGTATGAGTGTTTTTGTTATTAAATGTTATTGGCTTCGTTTGTGGATTATTCCACTCATTATTCCAAATTGCAATCATAAATAAATTGTCAGAATTATTTACGGAGAGTGGTGAAGTTTAATATTGTTACCGCAGCTACGCCATATTTGTACCAGAATCTCTCTGAACAACTTACTGTCTTTGGTATTATCGTCTATAGCCCCGGAAACCAGTTTATAATCGTCTCCTTTGCAACAATAAATTTGATTATTTGTGTATCTTTATGATTCGTACTAATGATAAGCAGTACTTTTTAAATAATGTACGGCATGGTTTGTATCAATGTAGAAATGAAATAGATTAAATAACTTCAGACAAAATTAACATTTTTTTATATCTGACCTCTATACAATTTTAAATTAAAGAATTTACTCATACGTTGATGCATATCTAGAAAGTAAAGGTAAAGGCACATGTGGTCGTAAAGAACTGGTGACAGGGTTTTTAATCGCTGCGCAATCCGCCTCTATTGTAGCAGCCTTAACCTAACCTGGTAATTCTACCGAGTATCGGGAACCTACAGCCTAACGTGGTATCCGAATCACTGAAGCGTTCTGGTGTACTTCACATTACACATTACAAGCTGTTCCAGAGGTGTAGGTCGGGTTATAGGCCTTTGAAAATCGTAGCCAAGGCCTTTTGATCTGCAGTCAGATGCCTTAACCACTGAGCCACCAGACCGCTCTAAGATAAAAAGTATTTGTATTTTTTTTATCTGCTTTACATCTCTGTAACAGCGAGGTCTTTAGAGACGGGAAAGGATGGGGGCAAGGAATGGGAAGGAATTCGTCCATGGCCTTTTTAAAGGAAGCATCCCTGCATTTGCCTGGAGTGATTTGGGAAACCATGGAAACCCAAATCTGGATGCCCGGACGGGGATTCGAACCGCCGTCCTCCCGAATGCGAGGCCAGAACGCTAGCCGTGACACCACCACGCTCGGTAGTATTTGTAAGTTGGAAGGTATTAATACAAACATCTTCTTTACATACCACTTACAAGTTTGGATCATTCAATTGTACATCAGTAAGAATATCTTTATATCGGAAGAAGACACAGATCCGTAACAGGAAATTTTAACTCCTCTACAAATTAAACTCTTGTTATTATGGTTAGTATGTAACTATGCAGAGCATGCAGGGTGAGTGGTAACTCTCTTACCTCGTATTCGGGAGGACGCGGGTTCGAATCCCCGTCCGGGCATCCAGATTTCGGTTTTTCATGATTTTCTACAGATCACTCCATGTAAGTGTTGGAATGGTTCCTTCCAAAGGCCATGGCCATATTCCTTCTCGTTCATTGCCCCAAACATTTCCCAGCTCTCATAACCTCCATGTTTATGATTCGTAAAAACATAAGCAACAAGAAGATATTGTTAATATAATCGTATACGACAATTTCAATTTTATTTGTAACTCACATATCATTGAAATATTAGAATTATTTTCTGCTTGACTCAATTTGACTGCAGAAGTAGAACTTTCTACTTTCATAGTTATTCGCATCTGCATTGCAGTAACATTTTTTTCATAGTTATTCTAAACTGTATAATGTAATGAAGTAACTTACAGTGTGTTATTCAGTCCATATTTCCATATCTCTATATTTCCGCAGTACACCAGTTTTCTTATTCGTCGAATATATAGTTGAATTTAGAAACCGTCTACGTAGCTCAGATTACTGGGTTAGGTAGATGAGGAGAGTTCTATAAAAGAATAGGAATTAACACTTTCACTCACAGTTTTAAATAAAATAGTAAGTATCAGTTTTGGAAAATAGGGGGATCAATAAATCGTGAAGAGGAACTGTTATAAAAATACGGTGTTACTGGTGTGGCAACTGCGAGGATTGTTGATTATTCGCAATAGTTATTCCTTTACAACTGATCTGCATGGCAGAAGTCAGGGAATTGGGTTACAAAACTTGTTCAGACCGTTGATTGAATATGGTAGTGTAGTATGGGACCCACATTTTAGGTATCAAATACAGGAGTTGGAGAGGGTGCAAAGACCATCTGCCAGATTTGTCTCTGAAAATGATTGCAGAACACATTCAGTATTGACAAAGACGCTGGAATGGGATTCGCTGGAAGACAAGAGGAAGGTGAAGAGAGTGCTGTGAATATACAGTGCGTATATTGGTGATCAGGTGTGGAAAGATATTGGTATAAGAATTAAGAGCGCTGCATGGAAGAAAAAAGATGACCATAAACACAAGCTGGCGCTTGATTTCAGGCTTAAGGGTGCTGGCAAATATTTTTTTATAGGTTATGGAGTCAGGAATTTGAATAAATTACCAATGCAAGTAATTAATAATTTACGGAAAACGCTGAAAGAATTTAAAATTCGTAAAAAACAAAAGTAGGGGGGTACAAGAAAGGGGAAAATGGGTGTGAAGGAAATTGCCAGAGGAGCATGCGTTACACCGCAATTAAATTAATTATTTTGTGTTACGGGGTGTTTGATCATTAAGTAAGATTTTCTGTCATGATAAGAAGATTTGTTACTATTACAATTTAAACATTACAACCTGACATTAATGATTACAGAAACTTGGCTTGCATTGCTTACGAATTGTGCGGCTAGTTTCAGAACGTAAGATTCTCTAAGGATAGTTAACACGTGTGGTATTGCATAGTAGAACATATATACTGTACGTTCGGGATAGTGTATTTTGTACTTACTCGTCATTTGTCTTCGAAGCCACATTGTCGTCGCTCAGAGTAGCTGAAACTAATCACATGATGTGTCCTTTATTCATTAACTTCATGAAGACGTCCGCGATTATTGCTTCCACTCTATAGAGACAAGTCCGCTCCTCATTCCCTAAGTTCGATGATTAAGAGCAAGACTTATCGCCTCCTTACTGTGGGAGCCATTTCTCATCCATTTTTCCCATTCCTTGGATTAACAATTAATTTTTCAGTGAAGAATGCGACCATACATTTTTACGAAGGTGCCAACCAGTTACAAGAGATAAGACCATGTTACATTTTTACTGAAGGAATTCAGCGTCTTCTCCGCCATATTAGAAATCAGGCCTGAAAAGGACAAAAGGGACCTGTTTCTTTCGCGAGTTGCAAGGGTCCGGACTGATGGTGTAGTATAATACAAAGGTTTGGAGCCCGCATTTTAGCCTAGTACGGAAAAACATGTCCATCCTGGCAAATCTTTATTCAGTATTCCCTATGTTAACTCATGACATAAGGTATGAGTATTTATAACTTAACTGAAATTTGTTCTTTAGATATTGTTTAATCTGTGAACAGACAAGTAAAATTTGCAAAATTTACGGTTTGGCCTCAGTATAATTAGTAACTGTGGCTATAATCGATATAAAAAGTTAACCGATCACTTAAACTATCAATATAGGTAACTTCGCTAAAATCCATTCGTTCGTTTCTGGTTGTTGTGTGCATACAAAAAGATTACCCTTTTGGCTTCTGAATATTCGGGAGCTTTATAACTTATCGGGACAAAAAGCTTCCTCTATGTTAACGTAAGGTAAAAGCTGGCAATGTGTGTAGTCTCGTTAAAATCATTCTGTTTGCGTGAAAAGCGGGCAGGCAGAAACGCTGACAAAAATTCCAAACACGGATTTGAAATCTCTGTTATCAGTAATGTAGATTTCAATTACTCTTTCTGAAACAAATTTAATGCACAGACATAACATTTCTACAATTTTAGTTTTTACTATATGGATGTAAATTCGCAAATTATTGTCTACTTCAATAAAATACCTTCTGCCTGGAGGTTGGACGTGAACTCAATAGCTCGGCAGTCTTCGGCGAACGATGAGCCTAATGTGTTAGTTACACTGGCTGCCACTACAGCGCTGCTTGGCTAACCAGGAAATTTGAAACAAATCACTACATTTGATTTTATTGTCACTTATATTGTTAAAAGAAATCATATCTGCGACGGTAGCTGAAAGGAATTTCACTGTTGAGAAAGTCACTGCACATAAATACGACGAGCAGAGATAAAAACAATTAAAATATGAGGCAGAGATATATGCGTCGTTCGTTTAATTTCAAATGTTGCTATTTGTTTATTTACGACGATTAAAAACATGAAATCGTGCAAGGAGAAGACAATATGATATATACGATCTGTTCTCTGTGGCAGCTACTAGAACCAGGTCACAACATAAACTAGAATTTTTTGACAGAAGAGAAGAAGCAGGGAAGTTTATTAAAAACTCAGAGAAAGTTACACAAAACTTTAGAAATCACGAAATGATCAAACAAATAGATAATCGTTATTTTTTTTTAAATTATGATTTCCTTAGGAAATTTTTCATAACAATAAAAAGTTTTTTTTTGGCGTGCTTTGTGAAAGTGGTTGCAGATACTACGAAAACGGATGTCAGAGATAAAAAACATTATAATGCCAGGCAGAGATGCCTTGTTTATTTTCTCACTGCAAGTCTGCTTTAATCTCTGTATATTTTGTTTACCTCCAATTTCCTGCAGTGGAAGAAATAGCAAAAACCGAACGGCAGAGCGATATTCTACTATGTAGAGTGGCATTTTTTTTATTACAACTTATAAGATGGTTATCGGTGTGTACTTTAATAATTTCCCTAGTTTTTCGATAACTCTGATTGTTACAAGAACTTTTCACTGCATAAAAAAAGTAATTTTCTTCCAGATAAGAGCTGTTTCCACTCACGGACCCGCTTTTACATTAGAAGGCCGCAAGGCGCCTCCGGGAAGTTTGGACATTTCCCGACAGCGTACAGTAACGTCCCGCGCGTCCTTCCAAGCGTAGGTTTGCAAAGCAGATAGCTGTTAACTCGAAACGCACTGCTTGTGTTTTAAACAATGCCTCGCAAAAGCCAGTAATTAAAATTTCCCTTCTTAGCTTTCTTTTTCCCCGTTCCTGCTGGGAATGTAATTTTGGCGAAACGACTGGTGCGTGCATTTACAGCAGACGGAAGTTGGTGACCTGAGCTCTGCTTTCAAGCACCTCAAAAGACCACTGCAACTCCCAGAGTCAAAGAGGCTACGGAATGTAGCTAATGATTTTTAACACCGTCCACTATGGCAATGTAACTTTAATGTCTTGGAAATTTCGTAATGTTTATTGAATAGGGAACCTGTATCTCTGTTATCTCCGTGTTTATTAAATATTCCGGATCGGTTAGTACAACACAAATCTAACTAGAAACAATCACAACAAGAATTTAACTGCGTAATTTGAATATCAACAGGTAGAAATAAACTCTGTACTTCATCATGAGTGAAAATATCGCTTAATAACAGTAAAAATGTGGATTAATAATTCTAATTGGTTTTTTAAAATATTTTCGAAAGAAATTATGAAAAATGGCACACGAGATTTTTATATTAGTCGTAGGACCGATGCTGAAGAATGTTTTGACCCGAATAGTACAATCACTGGCTGTTTTCTGTAACGGAAACTAAAATGGTAAGCACATAAAAGGAACGAATCTTAAAGTACCACTTTCGATCATTAATTATGCTAGACAGTTGAAAACAGAATGGAAAATAAAGTTGTTTAAAATCGAGGAAACTGGTGCAGATTTCTGCGTTGAACACAAACTAAGTTTTCTTAACTTTGTCAGCTTTTACATACTTGGTGCGTCACACATAAATTACTGCTCCAACCGTATCTCGTTACAAACACAACAATTTCTCTCTAGTACCTATCGATTTTTCTAATTCCTCCTAGCAAAGAAAGTACTGTATATTTTGCGTCTTTTGTTATACATTAGACGACGTCTAATTTTGACTCTCCTCCCCTCATATTTTATATCAACAGTAGTTCCTTTCACTTGAAAATCAAAATTTTACTTCACCTTTCTTTCTCTCATCTACTTCAACTTTTTGACCAATATTAACCACTTTGAGCTTCACTTTAATACACATTTATTCTAAAGTTTCACTTACAGCATACTGCAATCTAATCATCTTTTACTCAACTGTATATCTTTTCTAAGCCGCAGTCGTAACAATCTTTATACATTTCGTTTTTCTGATAAGGGCTGCTACATTTGTCTTTGGAAATTACCGCAAAACAATCGGTAACTAATATGATAAAGGAGCTGGAGTGGGATTCATTGGAAGATAGAAGTAGGGCGAAGAGAGTTATGGTAGTGTACAAGGCATATATCATGAGGTATGGAAAGATATTGGTGGGAGAATTAAGAGAGATGCGTGGAAGGGTAAAGATGACCATGACCACAAGCTGGCACTTGATTGCAGGAATGAGGTGTGGAAAATTTTTCTATCGCAGGAAGGGGTGTAACGGATTGGAATAAATTACCAAGAGAAATGATGAATAATTAACCAAAAACATTGAAAGAATTTAAGCTTCAAATTAGTAGATTTTTCCCATTTTTCGTAGGTGGGAAGAGGAAAGGAGATAGACGAGTGTGTAGGGAGATTGCCACCGTAGCGTGCGCTCTGTCACAATTTTTTAAATTATCATTATACCTCAAAGCCCAACTATTCAATTAACATCCTTTGCAGCTCTTATGTTGCCGCTACAATTACATCCATCTCTCATCGTCAACTCTTCTGTTGTTATATAAAACTTCTCCTGGCAATCGGGTTGCGGTCACGCTTAATTCCTTCCTGTCAAAGACGCTCCAAAACAGCGTAATTATTACAATTAATACACGTAACAAAATACATTAACATATAAACTTAGAAGATTGAGTGTTGTGTATGTTTTACAACGTATTATGAGGAATAAAAGTTCAGAAGGACAAAGCATTTGAAATGAAGTTTGTGAAGAGCATTAAAGGAATTTCCAAAGAAGACCAATGCGAAGTGTAGTAATGTAAAGTGAATTGCAGATAACAGTATAGAATAAAAATAGGAAGTATATACAAATAAAATATGGATGGTGCATTTAAACAGAACGTAAGAATAAAGGAGTCAAAAGATAAGAGAAAACATGTTCCAAGAAAATGTTGGTGACACGGAACAGGTCAAAGATGGATATGACGGTGACGAGCTTCCCCATACGTCTTTTCGTGTAATCCTTCCTGGAACCACTACGCTTAAGCAGGTGAGGTTTTGTGGGAGCGAGAGTTCAGCTTGGCTTCTCTTTGCAGATTATTCAGCGTTCACGGGAACGTGGAAGCCTAATGAGCGTTTCGCGTTTCCATGGCGACGTCGTTGAGAGACTGGGTTTACAATTACAGAAAACTGTAACTAAGCAATTACGTGCTCACTTTTCACATCGTGCTGCGAAAGTGTAAAAACGATTACATGATTACTACTTTTTACAAAGTAACTGTGCGATTAGCTTGTTTTCTTTCATATGAAGACAGGTGTTTAGCTTTGTTCTTTTTATATATATACAAAAGTAGTGCTACTAACTCCTCCAACCCGACTTTTCTTCATATTATTTGACGCAGAACTGTATTAATTCTACACTTTTCTGTTACAGTAATACAATTTTTAATGACTCCATTAAAGTTAGCATTACGTTTTGTTACAATCAAAATATCTTTCATATCATTAAAAACAATATCATACGCATTTAAGTCTAGTTTTCTTTTCTTTGTGTATAATGTTTTTGAATAATGTTGATAAATTCGGAGCGCCGAGGAAGAATGAAGATCCTAGGAAATACATTTGAATAGTAGTGTCGGCAGCCACATTTCTAACAGTGACACTATCCATACCCAGCATGTTGCATTACACCATTAAGAACGAAATTCTGGTGACTTAGCGATTAAGTATTCTATGTTTTAGTAAGCCTATATACAAGTAAACACCTTACATGTTTTGCTTTCAAACATACAAATACATAAAAGCCAAGATTTCCCTCGTACTTTTTAGGGTTTGACAAGTCTTAGAATAAATCGTATATATAATGATTTCCATTTCAGTAAAAATTATGACATTCATAATGGTCAAGTCTGCAGATTTTTTAAAATTATTATTCTAAATAAACAATCTATAACACCGAGAGGTACCATTCTGTTTGAAAAGTGAATACACACTGCAAAATATAGACTTTGCTCAGAACAATATCTCATAACTTTTTCTCGATAGACAAGCACGAGACTTGGCCTTTTGTTTACATGAACTGTTTTTGTGGGATTTTTTTTTTTTTTTTTTTTATATATATATATATATATATAAGTTGACCGCTATTTTCTGAATCGCCGTTCAAAAGTAATGATTCCATTTGAAAATCGGTGAATAAGAATATTTCATAATTGAAGACATAAATATACGTTACCAACAACGCCCCACCATCTGAAAACAATAGGTGTGCGCCGTAGCCGAGCAATTCAGATTGCCACTGGTTTAATTACCATCAGAAGTAAATAACGAGTAACTTCCAAGCTAAGCGTAGGAACAAAGTAAAATTGAAGATGTTAGTTAATCTTGCTGATCTTTATGTATTAAAGAAATCTCAGTCATATAGCTTCATCCGGAGGAAAGCAATTAACGTGCAAATATGTGCCAGAATTTTTCATGTTTGGGTTTGTAATTAAATAAAAACTGGGATAAACACCAATATTAGACTTTTTTTTATTATGATTTAGGGATGAAACTATATATGTGTACCAAATTATTTGTTTCTAGTGTTATTGGAAGTATAGTGGAATTTTGATGTCGGGGTGACGTGATTAAAAAAAAAAAAATCAATTTTGCTAACTTCCAAAGTCAGGAATGGAAGGAAGAAACGTTTAACACATTAGCTAAATCTTGTAAGCTCCGTCTGCAATGAAAATCTGTGGTATATACTCGTAAAGTTATTAGATTAGAAAGCGAATTCACGGTAGGGATAGGTAAACGTTGATATAAGGAAATTTACGAGTTTCAGATTTTTCTTATAATAAGGAGGTAAAATTTTATATATGTACCAAAACTTCAGCTTTCCACGATTAAGGAGCGTCCATAAATCACGTAGCTCCATTTTGGCCTCCTGTGAAGCCCGGCGAGGCTTTTGTCTTTACCCCCTCCCCCTCCCCGCGTAGCATGTAGCTTTTTTCACTATTGATTCCAGAATACATTTTGTACTGTTTTTCTGTTGTCAGACCATGGTAAATTACATACGAAGATAAATTAAATGACGAAAATCAATGTTTACATTTTTTTTGTGTGTTCTGAACCTCATTTTAACTGCGACAGATAATGTGAATGAAAAGCCCCCGCTCCCCCACGTAGCCAAGCGTAGCTTTTCCAGCCAACCCCCCCCTAGACGGAGCCAAGTAGTTTGTGGACGCTCCCTTACGGGAAGTTCGAGAGGCTTTTCATGACCATCAGTCAGTGAGTGAGTGACAAAATTGCTGAAATTTGCATATGAACAACATCCAAACTAAGAACACTAACGAAAGGTTGCTGATATGTATGCATAACAGAAACTTGAGAGATGTAGCATCAATATGACCGAAGAAATAGTACAAAAATGTCCTGAATAGTGTTGCAAACTGAAAAAAAAAACATTTTGTTTTTTTCAGCTTTGTGAAAAAAAACAAGGAAAAAAACCTAGCACCCGTGTTATTTATTTCTAAATTTGTTTCGTTTTCTTCTTCCAGAAAACAATATATTTGATAAACTACAGTTTTATTTAAGGAACTTCCATTTTACAAGTGTGTTTTACGTCTTACTGAATCATATAATGTCTCACATAATGATTTATAAATATATATAGGTAACATAATTTTATTCATCCTCTGTCAGTACCACATTCACTAGTATCAGCACTACCAACACTAGTTCGATCGGTGTCGGAATTTTCTGTCTCCTCTAGATCCATAACTTCAGAAATAGTTAAATTTTCTTTTACTGGTTGTTCTTGTATTGTACGCAGAAGAGGCCAAAGTGGAGCTATGTGGTTTATGCACGCTCCCTTACTGACAATTTAATGAGTCACTACCACTATACTCTGAGAGTTGACAAGTATACCAAAGCCCAATAAGTTATTAAGAAAGGGCAAAAAACCGTGGATAAATTTTATATTCCTAATTTTTTTAAAAGATCTTTAGGTAATTTTGTAGGGTTGGCAGCACTATTTCAAATAGCAAGTATCAATCCAAACAATGGGGAATGGGGATTCCTTCTCGCGCAACCTAGTCTCTTCGGGAAATCCCCGTTCATAAAAGAAAATTTCAAGAGTCAATTTTGCCAATATTTTATTTTTTTCCTACTGAACCAGAAAAATATAGTAGATTTATAAACTAAGATAAGTACTTAGAATAAACTCTAAAATAGTCATTTTAAACGATAACTGCCTTACATATTTGAGATTTAGTAGTTGTGAAAAAAACGTCTTCCAGAAAAAAAACATGTTTTTTTTTTCAAAGTTTTTTTTTCATGTTTTTTTTTTCAAGCCAGAAAAAAAAAACGTTTTTTTACAACACTAGTCCTGAATCGCCTCGAGAAAATGACTGGCAGTGCCGCCGTTGAGTCGACTTGGCGGGTACACTGCGCACCCAGAACTATTTCGAAGATAGTATTGTATTTTTTGTTTGTCATGCGTTTAAACTCAATCTCTTCACTCTGGATAATTTACATTAGTGCAGCTAATATATTTCACCTTCAATACGGTGATGCAATGAAGTTTGTATGTGCTTATAAATTTATGGAAGCCGAAAAATAAAGGTTTCATAAGAATTTCACCAAACGTACAGTTACCTGAGAGTGGACGTAACAGAGCAAGCATTTTCCACTTTTATTTGACACTAGTAAGTACTTCTTGTCTTACGCAGCAGTTTCATTGGCCTCTTTAGCAGTTGCTCTAAAATGATTAAATATCAAGTTTTCAGCTCTGAAAATCACTAAAGTATACGTAGGAAAATTTCCTGATCTTGCGAGGGTCATCAACGAATAAAATTTGCCAAAGTAATTAAATTACATGTGACTCACTATCAAAACAGGGATTTTTCGTTTCGAAGTTTTATCTGTTATACGAATATTAAGCAATTTCATCACACAGATTTTTCTAAGTAAATAAGTCTATGTTGTATTTATGATGTAAGTACATACCATACTCGACCCCTGCACGGGTTAATGTTTTTATCACTCACAACGCTAAAAGCTGTAGCGTTTCTCATGCCGTCTGGGTAACTACAGTTAAGATTAAATTTGTCTACTCAGCGATGCGCTAGCATTTTCTGATGCATTCAGACGATTGTTACGGAGAAATTACCTAGTAGCCTCAGTCATAACATAGTCGTGAACATCAGGTAAATAATAGAAGATTAATCAAATAAACATAATTTCAATTTGTAATAATCATGAACAATTACCAACGATATCTGTATTTGAATTAGTTAATATTCCACATATTCTATGGCTGTACGTTGCAATGTTATTTAACTATTTCATCTTATGAAGTAACTGCGAGTAAGAGTTCATTTCGTCTGTTACCTTCCGTTCTTTGCAATTATAATATTCAACGTAACTATTAAACACAGTTCTGGAAACACATCACTTATACAGATGGAGATAATTTTTTAAAATTGTTTATAATGTTTTATGATGGATCCCTGTATTGCGCCATGATAGATGGTAAGGTTGTAGAGCAAATTTCATTTGTGATATTAAGAAATAAACTAGCAACAAATTACAAAAAATTACATGATCTAGACTATTTTACACAATATGAAACAGGTTAAAATACAACTGGTGGCTGAAACTACACGATGGTCATCTTAAAAGAAATTCCACATTGACGAATTTTCTCCACTGAGTTGGTCTCGCATTTGGGAGTACGCGGGTTCGACTCCCCGTCCGGCCATCCAGATTTCCGATGTTTCACCAGATCATTCCAGGTGAATGCTGGGATGGTTCCTTCAAAAGGTCATGGCCGAATTCCTTCCAGTTACTTTCCCCTAGTCCTTTGAAGCTTCTGATGGCCTAGACGTCGACGAGACGTAAAACAATAAACAAAAAATAAAATATAAAAATTAAATCCATAGATGTTGTTTTACGCGTAGAGCCGTCATGGCAATAGTCACTTCCATTGTTACAAAATAATTCACGTGAGACAGTTCAGAATGTGCAAGGAAACCTCGTCCCCTTCTGGAAGTTCTCAGCTAGTTCCAGGTCTGTTCTTTTACGAGTTGTCATGTCCTTTTCTGTTTATAATTCCATCGACACTGGAACCTGCAATTCGGACAAAGGAAACTACCTGCATGATGTACGGGTACCAACTACTGCATTATACAGCTCATAATGAAGACTGTTTGCACTGGGATGATGTATACGCCTCTCTCCAGACGTTAGTTCTGATTCCGATCAGTGGCATGTTTTATACTAAATTCGCATCACTTACCTTAGGGACCAATTGTTTCGATCCCACTCGATGGTCTTTGTAGAGTAATCCAAACCGTTTAAACATTTTATTTTTATTTTGTTTTCGTAGTTTGTAATAGTATTGCTTTATTTAATTTGATATTGCTCTTTTGGTTTGCCTTCTCTTTCGTTCCTTCTTCATTTTCGTACTTTACATTTGATTGTTTTTAGTCTATAATTTCGTCATATTTCGGCTCTGCAACTAAAAATAATGATACAAATAAAACATCCTATCAAATAATTTCATCTCAGATTAATATCATTTTTACAAACGCGAATAAGGGTTTCTTATATATTTTATACTTAAATATATTTTCCAGTAGTTAATTGCATTAAAATTATCGGTTTTACTATTACGCAATTTCATTTTCCTTTCACAAATAAGCTCTTAATTCTCATGTATTGTAACGGTACAGACCCTTCATATTCCTAAAAAAAACACATTAATGTTAGAATCACTAGTCACTAGTATTTACACACGTAATTTTTCGACAGTTCTTAATAAAATTGTCATTCTGTTCGAATATGTCAAATTCTTGCACCATTATCCCTCGCCATAGATATTATTCTCTACTCCTTTTCCAAAGATCCCCTGCGTAGAACACCAAGATATTATTGTAAGCTTCATTCTAAAGAAAAGGTTATTATTAACCGCGTTTTTAACGTTTCAGTTCATTAGCATTGCCTACATGCTTCTTAGGTGGTGCGTATCGCGGGATTGTCTATCCTCTGCCTGTTTGGGATTGGTCTCAACACCGAATTTTGTTAGACAGAAACAGGGCGGGACAAAAGGATTTAGAAACTTTTGAAGTATATGTACACCTAATAGTTCATAATGATGCAAGATATCTGCTTATCATTTGTAAATAGTGCTATAAAACCAAAACTGAAATAATATACAACGGACGTGTATTTTATCTAATCATTTATCTGTGTGTTTTTATGTATATATTCCAGTGATTTAGATTAAAAGTAAGTGGAATACCAGTGGTTTTGTTGGGCTATGCAGCTATTTATTTCGTGTAGTAACTTACCTCGCTTCGCTGACCGACGCCAGCACTACCTGACGCTGTTGCTGCCAGTTGTCACAGCAGCTAAGTCAGCAAGCGTCCAATTCGCTGCCACCACAAAGTCAGCAGTTCCTGCAGCAGCATGAGAAAACGCACCATCACCGAAACCACCATTCTGTCTCCCCATAACAAATACAGGTCGCAAATAGCAAATAGCAACGATCCGTAAAACTATATTCTTTACATACTGAAGGCAGCACATGAGAATGAATGTAAGTACAAGAAATAAAACGGACTCCTTGAAAAAGGAACTACAGAGCTTGTAACGGACGCGATGTATTCAGTTAAGCTCTAAACACGAATTGAAACATTGTCGCTTTATATTTAAGAGTGTAAGCTTTTAATATGTATGCTCTCCGTAGATAATACAGCGTTCTAGCTCCGTTCGTACACAATACACTTTTGTTGCATTGCAGGATGCAACAATTAATTTCTTTCTTACTGGTGGGTATCCTCCGGCTGTGAACTGTGAATATAATTCGGTTGTGAATGGGAGGATACCAGAATAGGCTTCAAAACAATTTTTTTTTTTTGCTTATGGCTTTACGCCTCGTCGACGTCGAGGTCATTAGAGGCGGGAAAGGACAGGGAACAAGGAACGGCCACGGTCTTAAGAAGGAAGCATCCCGGCATTTGCCTGGAATGATTTGGGGAAACCATCGTTCAGAATCGGACTATATTAATAAGAAGGTTAAAAACAACTTTAAACTTTGAGTAATTCACGGATTGAATAGTAATTCGCTTATTTGATTTATTTCGCAATACAATAATCAACCGTAGCACTTGTTCCGAAGTTCACCTAAGCATGAGTTTTCAATTCCCTCGCAATTTACTGTATGCTCACACAATATCAAATCCTTTCTCTGACTTCTCTCTGCCACAAATCCAAACATTTGGTCACGTGACATATCCACATCAATGTGCACAGACCTTGCAAAGATTATTTAGTATCACTAAAAATCTATAAATAGAGAGGTCAGATCACATTGCTACCTGACAAGAAGAACTCCCAATTCAGAAAGTGGTACAGACTCAAAGGAAATTATATTATAGAATGGTGGAGACTTTGTTTATTAGAGCACTAAATCATCTGAAAAATGAAAAAAAAAAATATTCATGTGAAAGTTATTCTCCAACGCTTAGGGTTCCGTACCCAGGTTGTTTACCGCATTGATCCAATAAAAATGTTGATTTATAAAAGCTACAAAATTGTGGATCTTTTAAAAAGTTTTTGGTGGTACAATAAAAATATGGTCAGATCATAACAAATCTGTTTTAACATACAATTATGTTTGGTCTTGATGTTGTAGTGATATACGTTTTATTAACTAAGCATTCCATTTCTGTCATAGACGCTTTCTTCAGGGTAATAGATGCTCTCTAGCGTAGGTTTGACTAAGGTATCTCTGATTTGTAATGAGGTCCATTAAATGTCCATAAATTTTAAACGTGTGTTTCAAAATTAAAATTTTGTACAAACATATATCACCTGAAACCTGTAAGACGCTTTTACAAATATTATAGTCACCAAATTTATTAAGATAGCGTTCATCACGAGCTATCAGAATAAGGCACGATAAACAATTACGCAAACAAGAGGTCAGAGTCACATTATATGGAACGACACCATTGAAAACTCTAAGAAGGAAAAAAAAATATCATTAGCGTCATACTCAATTATATGCTGAGCACCAGGAAGCCCAGGGAGAACGCAAAATAGCGGAAGTCAACCTTCACCACGATCAAAGATACTATAGTGCGCTGTATCCCCGCTCCGCTGCTCACTTGAGAAATGCCCGGTGATAAAATTGCCAATCGCCCCCCTAGACACTGAGGTCTGCTAGGAGGGGAAGACAAAAGGGAGAGAGAGTTTGGTGAGATGAGGAGAGGGGCCAAGGGAACATGACCTTGATCCGCCAATTGAGGGTGAACAGGGAACAGGATGTAGCTTGCATATATTCATAACAAAACTTAGTGTATGAAGACTTCAACAGAAATTAGTTGTGTGAAAAATTTAATAATTTATCCTGGAAGGCAGCATTATGATAAACGACCAACACAATCAGATTAACTCGTGGCAATTTTCTGGATAATCACCAACGGGCAAAACACTTTTCACCTGATAGTGTTGTCAGGTCATACCAAGGCACTATGCGGTTTATACTAAGGAAAGACGATACATATTTTAATAAAGTTTTGACAATTTTCCGGAAAGACACAAAGAGTGTGTTTTGACTGGGTTTGTACAACGTTAGGGAAGTAATGAGATGATATTGAATTTTAATTTAATTTAATTGAGATGAACCGCAGCGACCAGGTAGCACTTTTCCCTACACATCCATTTTTCCACCTATGTTTCTTCTGTGAATCTTAATTTTATATTTTTCAGCGTTTTTAGTGAATTATTCGTCACTTCCCTTGGTAATTTCTTCTAATCCCTGATTCTCTTTGATGCGAAAGAAAATTTTCCAACACCCTTATGCCTGAAATCGAGGGTGAGCTTGAGGTAACGGTCAACTTATTCCTTCCAACCGCTGCCCTTAATTCTTCTACTTGTATCTTCCCACGCATCATCACCAATAGACCACCGAGAGTGGTGGTGTAACGGTTAGCGTTTTTGCCTCGCATTCGGGTGGACGGTGGTTCGAATCCCCGTCCGAGCATCCAGATTTGGGTTTTCCATGGTTTCCCAAATCACTCCAGGCAAATGCCGGGATGCTTCCTTCAAAAGGCCATGGCCGAATTCCTTCCCATTCCTTGCCCCCATCCTTTCCCGTCTCTAAAGACCTCGCTGTTAAAGAGACGTTAAGCAGTTAAAAAAAAAGGCCAATAGACCCTTTGCACACTTCAAGCACTCTCTTCCTATCTTCCAAGGATTCCTTTTGCAGCTCATTTACATATATTCTTTACATAGTGTCACAATAATTTGATTCTGTCATTTTTTGTTTTTGTTATTTAAGTGATTTTGTGTACAACGTACTGGTGATTGCATACGTAATTTAAAAATTACTTGATCATTTTAATCGGTCAGTGTGCTATAGGATCTAACAAAACGGGATTATTTGAAAACAACTTTAGCTCGAGAGGCAATATTATTGACTCCTTTACGATATATGTGGCTAAGGTTAGGATGTAACTGCTTGATTTAATAGCCAGGTTTTAATAGCTGTATTAAATTTTATAAATTCGTTTTCGTCTCCTTGATAATGTTATAATTGTTAACACTGTAGTTGGTCCACTCTGTGGTTCGCGATAACTATTTCGGACTAGAGAAATCGAATTCTCAAACTGTCGTTAAGGTGGCTAGTCACCGATAAATCGCTTCGAACTGCGGCTCAACCGGCATTTTCGTCTCTTGCGAATAAAATTTTTGTACATTTCGACAAAAACTGTTTCAAAAGGAAACTGCTGTCTAATCATTTGCGGATCAGCAGCCGATATGAATTTTTTTGCACCAGTTGCTGTGCCTGAAATGATTCTGCCGAATTCCCTTTTCATCGCGCGTGTGGCTTTTGAATGACATCTTTTTATCGGTGCGAGCGGTGAATCGAAGCTGGCGAACAATTAGTATTTATCTTTGCAGTCAGAGGTAGCCTTTCCCTACAAGTCAAAGGCTGGTCTGCTCCGTTTTCCGCCGCTATGCTCGCTCGCGCCATTGATGGCTCAATCAATAAAACAGTTGAATGGGGCGGCGCAGATAATTTGCCTTCCGCGACTCTAGCGCCATCGATTTCTGGCGGCAGCCCATTGAATTGACGCAGCCACGGACAGTCTTACACTCTTTCGGTGTGACAGGAACAGCTTCAGTTTTAAAATACAGAGAGGAAAATATGACGGAACATGATGGCATGGCTTGCTGCTTCTTTAATGTCTGTACTAACTAGAGATTATTAAGTGTAGGTGCCCGTGTCAGAGCTTATTTAGCTGTGCGCCAGTACATGAATATTGATGTTAAGATACCTTTGATCTCTGCCTGACATTATTATCTCTATAATTATAGCATTATTTACGAATATTTTTGTGCACACGATAAGCGAAACGAAATGTTGTACTTAAATTTTTACTTATAGCATCCCAACCCAGAGATTATTTAGCTGTGTACCAGAGCATCAATATTAATATCCACACACCTATGATCTCTGTCTGAGATTATTTTATGTACAATTATAGCATTATTTACGAAATATTATTTTATAAACGTTAAATCAAACAAAATATTGTACTTATATTTTTACTTGTAGCTTCCCAATTCGACTAATTTTAGTGTCTTCACTTCTAAACTTTTTATGTTGACGCGTTATCTTTCGACTAGTGTTTCTGGAGGCCTTGGCTTCGATTCCCAAACCGGTAACCCTGATTTCGGTTTCAGCGATTCCACTCCAGGTTAATTATGGAATATTTCCTCTTCGTAAACCCAATTGCCGATCTTATTTGAATTGTTTGTCACCGACACTATCTTTGCTATAATCACCTGGCCATCGACTAGCCACAAAGCACATTTTGGTAACCATTGTCTTTCACACAGGAATATATTTTATTTTAGAAATAGATGGGAAATGTCACCATTATATTATCAAACAATGGAAGAGCAGGGTAAAGCACGGTATCTATTACTTTAGGTCAGTAAAAAAAGTTACTTTCTCATTATCAGATTTTAGTGATACTAATAATGGGTAGTCCTTAAACTCGTAAAAATTTCTTATTTTATATTTACCGATAATGCTTTTTGTTACTGCCAAGTGTTGTACTTGTCGAATTATTACCAGTGTTTATATAACTTTGAGATAGCGTTTCCAACAGCATGTTCATTCTGAATTTGTGGTACGCTTCCGGCATAACGATTGCACTGTATTAACTTTGAAATGGGTATCTAATGATGTAGATTTGCGTAACAGCGTTGCTTAATTCGATAATTTGAGTGAAATTGGAAATAATAACCTTGTAAATCTCGAATGAAATTATTTGGTGCTTTACGGTTTAAGATAACATTCAGCACACTGGAAAAGAACACCACCAATATTAGTACAAGTTAGTTTCTGATGAACATACCTTAGATCCCACGCGGTTCGAAAGTGCGCGGACAGTCTTACGGAGAAGAAGTCCATTTTGCTCTCTCCACCCTCTATAACATTATCTTGTATCTTGTCTTGTATATAAAAATTAATGTTTGTTTGTTTGTTTGTATGTTTGACTTCCATGTGTTCCTAAACCATTCATGCGATTATGATGAAACTTTGGTGAGTTATTGTGTGCATGAGTGCGAAGGTTTACGAAAAAAAATAACCCCCTCTCCCCTTATACAACCCTTAATTTTATACGATTTCGATAGAACTTTCCATACGTATACTTTTAAATAAACAGAAAAATACTGTCAACATTTGGTTTTCAGAAACCCAATCCCTTTCACCCTTTCCACCCCCATAATATTTGCCAGTTTTAATACTAGCCCATAATTTTTACCCGATATCGACGGAAGTATTTACACGTATACCTTAAAACAAACAGAAACCCTACCCTTCTCCCCCTTTCCACCCTTTTAATTTTTATCAATGTTCTTCACACATACCCACAGTTTTTATCCAATATTGACCGAACTTGGCACACGTATTGTTTAAAACCAACAGAAAAACAGTATCTACATTTGGATTTCAGAAAACCGCACCCGTTTCCACCACCTTATTTTTGTAAACATTTATAATACAAACTCACAGATTTCATCCGATTTTAATGGTCTATTGCACACGTATACATTTAAAAAAAAAAATCTGTTGTAAATTTGATTTTCAGAAACCCAACCCCTCTAACTCTTTCCACCCCATTAATTTTTGACAGTGTTCTTTATAGAAATCTAAGGTTTCTATCAGATTTTGAAAAACTTTGCACACGTGTACTTTAAAGCAAACATAAAAGTACTGTTTACATTTGATTTATAAAAACCCACCAATTTTCACCCAACACTCTTCTTAAAAGAGCTTTCAGTTATTTGTTACATGTTAAAGTGTCCGTTTTCTATATGCGTACCCACTTATAAGAAATAAAAATAGGCATTGCAACGCATGCCGGACGAAGCTAGTACTGTATATTGTATTACACTGTACCACACTGTAACCACGTAGGAATTGAATTATTATTTCACAGCGAGCTGAGCTTCGACTAGGTCAGAACAGTTAGCACTTTTACGGAGAATGGGTCATTATTGATATATTGAAAGATTGATAGGGACTCAATACGATCCACCACCCCCCTCACTCCACATCGCTAACCCTCTCGCCTCCGAGTAGCAGAAGATGTGGGTAGCCAGTAGGCCTATTATAATATATTCTAATAAAACGCAGGTGTTGGTCACTATGTACTGATGTCTGTCTCGCTGACGTCACGTTTCCCGCCTCCGCTGTCCAAATGAAAACGACCAAAGACTACATAATAGAGGTAATCAGCGTTATTTAATAACATTTCTACTTAGTTCAACACCAGAAAAGAAATGAATTGTCAGAACACTGAAAGAAAAGTGTATTTTTCACTTAAATCGACAAATTAATCATTACATGCTTATATTTACGTAATACAGTTTGATATTTATAGAAGTATTCGTTAAAATTTTTGTCCATAGATAAGTACGGTAAAACTTTAATTTACGAGCATGAATGTTAACAACGTTTTTATTAGATTGTTATTGAGCCTGGGTCAGAATTACAACTGACATTTGACATTACAGCAAAAACCATAAGTAATTAAGTTTTTATTTTTCAAAATAATTTAAACGGTGTTCTTTAGTGTCCATTATTTAAATTATTACTATTATTTAAATTGTTTCAACGAAAATAGTAGCACACTGATCGCGATCTTTGCAGCCTAGACTACAATTAAAATCTATATTACGTGGCATAGTGTAAGTTTTAAGATTTATATCTAATTTCCTTTGCTTTCACTGCGCAATATTACTGAGGCCATTATTTCAGCAACATGTAACTGCGTCAGCCATTAAACGTTGTAATATCGATTTGAATGAATTTGAAAAATATATATAAAAATCCATAAAGTTTTTGGAGCATGTTTATACCGCTATGCATTATTGCCATTAATATGCAGTCCAGTGCATGTATTATTTCGCGTGTGATTAAAGCATTTATTTTCTAGCGGCAAATTTAGCTTAGTTTGTGGTTAGGTTGAAATGCAACCTGTACCAGGGTAACAACTGAAACGTTTTGCTATAGCGCAAGACACGAGGAATAGTTTTATTTTACAACTTTTTTTTTTTTTTAGTTTAGCAACTTGTCATTTTTGACTGGCTTTAGAAATAATTGAAAAGTTTGCAATAATTGTTATATATCTCCTGTGTTACGGCCGTACGTGTTTTGAAATATAACGTCGCTAATCCGATGGACAGGAGCGTGTTTGCGAATCAGGTCACTAAAATTGCGTCGCCTGACGCTGCTTGATTAATGCTTTCTTAATTATTCATGCTAACGAGGGAACACAACGGAAGGCGCACAATATATCACGCGGCTCTTCACCCGCTTCTAGGATCAACACTCTTATTTGGTCATTATCCACACCGCCTTTACGTCATGCCGCCAGCACTAGACAAACAAACGTGCAGTAGTGCACATTATTGCTGTCGTGTTAACAAGAACACTAGATGGCAGTGAATATGGGGAAATTCGAATTCTTTACCACTGGTTACCAGTTGTGAGGCAAAGGGTTTGCCTTCATGTACTAGTAGAATATATTTGTATATGTTTTAGTTCTTAAAAAGATAATAAGTGAGTTTAGCTTTTCAGAGGTTGGTAGTACGAATAGTGCTGCCAAGCGGCAAATTGTGGAACAAACGAAGATTCATGGTTGCCTGGGGAGCAAAAAATAACAGTCGGATTTGGAGAGACGAAAGAATTTAACAAATTTTGTTTAGTGTACTTAAACTGTACTTCGTAAATTATTCTAAGTATAGAGATTATACAGAGTGAAACAAACGGACAAGGTCATCAGTCTGATAAAAGCGGTTTTTGTTTCTTCCACAAAGCTTTCAAGCAGTTTAACAGTCGACCCTCACTAAACTAAATTATTCGAATATTATCTTGTGTACCGAGCGTGGTGGGTGAGTGGTAACGCTCTGGCCTCGCATTCGGGAGGACGCAGGTTAGATTCCGCGTCCGGGCATCCAAATTTGGGTTTTCCATGGTTTCCCCAAATCACTCTGGGTGAATGCTGGAATGCTTCCTTCAAAAGGTCATGACTGGTTTCCTTCCCGTTCCTTGTCCCCATCCTTTCCCGCCTCTAATGATCTCGACATCGAAGAGGCATAAAGCCATAAGCAAAAAAAAAAAAACAAAAAAAACTTAAATGTGTATTACAGAGAGCATATAGTTTCTAAATTCATACAACAATGTTATTTTTCAGAATAATTAATAAACAATTCAGTTATATAGGTGATTTATATGTTTCTCTTATGTTAAAGATTTCATTATGTTTAAAATTTTAAGGAATGCTCTAATGAACAATGCTCGTCCTGTTGGTTGGGGCACCGCCATAGACGAGTTGTGGTGGTGGAAGAAATTTTTAACATCAGGATTTGGCCAACGGTGTAGGAGAGTTGGTAGTGCAAAATTCCTAATCACCAGATTGTGCACCAAAGTCAGGGGTTAAATCCCAAACCTTTCCGCATCGAGTATGGAGTATTACCGTTTATAATTTGTGTTTTAGGTGCTTCGACAATACACGTTCCAACAATGCAAATTCTTTGGTCATATTCGGCATTTCTACTTATACCTTGTTAGATGCAAGTAAATAAATGTTCGATTTATTTTACACTTATGACTGTATGACTTACCTATCATCATCAAATATATTATTTCTAAAAAGTATTTTTGACGAGCTACTTATCTTCGTTCACACCAAACCGAAACCGATAAATGAGGTATCTTTTTAAAGATCAAGGTCTCCGCTTTGAAAACATCATACATTAAGTGCGGAATTTTCCGGAATTCAATCCATAAAGGATAAAAATATTAACTATGAAGGTCACGCGAATGAGATAGTTTAGGGCCAATCCGCTAGGTTTCGCTAACGTCTATAAAGATTGATCGCATTACTGCTAGACAGAGATATCGGTAAACTATCTGTGTTTTGAAGAGTAAGGAGCTTTACGGGTATTTTTTTCTGTTAAATAAACATTTGTGTTTTGCTATGTAGTTCATATGTAAACATTTTATTCGAGAAATTTTCGCACGAGGTAAGGTAACATTACCTCTAGACAACACCACCACATATCGCAGAGGTATGGATATACTGTGTGTGTATTGTTCAGGTTAGTTGAATTCCGGTTTACTGTTCATCGTATTTTATTTACTAAATTTTCGCTCCGGTCATCTAATACCACAAGAACTAAAACGTCTACTGTAAGTTATTACTGCACTGTTGAGAAATGAATACATTTTGCCTTGTTGACTCAAAACCACACGTTTTCAGTGTGTTAAACGAGGTGTTTGGAAATGAAACCTACAGTACATTGCAAGTTGGCGGTAGCGTGGAATTGGTATAGCATTGCATTAGAGTTATCCACCGCCCGATCTGCGGCTCGCGGTGCAGTTTAAACACTGTGCACGTTGTGGAGGGAAGATGTCATTAGGGAACACATCTTCCCGTGCAAACACAGCACATGCAGATGGGACCGTTGTCTGGCACGAGAAACGATTTGCATATACGGGCATTTGTGAGAAAACTATTTACCTACGTTACAATTCCGGGGAGAATTTAGGCGTGTTCTGACGGGGCGGCTTGATGGCAAACCGTACGGGCAAACATTCGTCCGGCAGCATTTAAAACGAAGCCTGCCTCACAATGGTATCATGAGACGTAGCAACAACACAAACAATAAAATTGAAACGGTCGAACTCTATATAACGTAGTTAAAATGTCACGTGATATAGTGAGAATTCTGGGTTTGTTAATTTTAGGTCCATTGAAGACGTAAGCCAGTTTCATGTGGGGAAACGTCAAGTCTATAAATAGTGTTTTATAGAGGCTACATGCGAGATTCGTCCGATAATCCAGGCGGTGATTCAAATTAATTAGAAATGTTGTTTTCTATTTTTTAACATACCCCCCACTGTGGTCCATATACTTTTTTCAACAAGGTTCCACTGTGTTTATGGCATCTGCTAAAATTTTTCTCAGTTTGATAAGCTATGGGTTGCATGAAATAATTACTATTTCGAAGAATCATTTCTTAATTAGGTTTATATATTTTTTTCCGCGAGCTCTACAATATCATTACACAGAATAGGCATCGGTTCGACCAAAGATACTAAGCACAACCATACAAATATTCTAGCGATTCTAACTTTCAATTAACTTGCAACTCTCTGTTCAACTAACTAATTAACTGGTCTCTGCCGTTTGTTTATATAGACGCTACAGAAGGATCCAGAATAATTCGAAGAGTTCTGACGGACGTTTCTCGGATTCTAACAATCCAAACAAAAATAATTAAAAAATGGTTAAAATCACTCACAACCATTATAAAACACCTTGAAATGAAAGTTAATACTGTTTAGATGCATTCACACACAAAATTGTCAACACAAATCAGTCCAAACCGTCGAAAATTGTCCTCGCAAATTGTCACATCAATACTTACAATTACCAACTTTCAATTAATGTTTCATAATGTTCCATACATAATACATAGCATCTCCGATGTAGCGATGAGGAGGGAATTTTCCCATACAACAATTTCACGATTGCACCGCGAATATCGGGAATCCAGTAAATCATCAAATCTCCGACATCGCTGCGTCCGGAAAAAGATCCTGTAAGAACAGGACCAAAGACGACTGAAGAGAATCGTTCAACCTTCTGCAAATGTACTGAATTCTCAAGGTCAAAGTACATATACAGTTTTGTAATTCTAATTCTAAAGGCCAGTCTATATGTAACATTTTACTTGATAAGGTAAAACTTATCATCCAAAAAATCGTGTGTGGACAGCAAAACGGACGTTTACTTGAACTGAACGAAGACTGACGACTTCCAGAAAACAGATCAGCAGCAGCATTGTTTCCGGTGATGACTGACGTTTTGTTTTCAGTCTTTAATCATCTCTCAGCTTGTGGAGAGCTAAAATAACTATTATTTTGTTTTTCTTTTGGAAAACATTTTATGCGGTGGACTTTTCGAATCTGCGATAGTAGCCACATAATTTGTTTACGGAATTCTTTGAGTTGTATCCTAGATATTCTTGTATTCAAAGTCAAATGACTACAGTAACCGAGACAAGAAAATCAAGCAAATGATTTGGCTGATAAATGTAAGGAAGTGTATTTTGCAAATATAAAGGAAATTGATATGAAAAAAATAATCAATTATTTTCATTCAGTGTTTTGTAAAGGGTTACTAAAAATTAAGAAGTCACCATGTTCTTTTGCTGGGGCCGACGATATTTACAAACTTTCTCTGTGAAATTTCGACCTTCTTTTATTCTTAAATTATAAAGATACCCAAGAGAAACAATAAAAATATAGAGGATAGCAATTAGAAATAAGGGCCGGTAATCATTCGTAACTAATTATGCCCAGTGGCGGATCCAGGATTTTAGTTTGGGGGGGGGGGGCTGGATTTGGCTTGTTTGGTTTGGGGGGGGGGGGGCTTGACTCGGGCGAGGAGAGAAATCTCACATTTTTTCCAGAATGTTGCCCTTTTAAAAACACTAGATCCGCCACTGATTATGCCAGTCTTCAGATTCATGACGTAATTCCCGAAGTAAATTAAGTTGAAAGAACTTTTCCCTCTTTTGCAACCATCTTCTAGACCATTTTTACTTTTTGATTTCCTCAGACCTAGTGAAATAGCCACCAAAACTAATGCTTCACCTATGCTTTTAATAAAACTAAACCAAAGACGGAAGATAGAAACGTAAGAATGTGGACACGAGTTTTTGGTCAGTTTTATTTGACGTCTTGCATGGTCAAGTAAAACGTCAACCAAGACGTTATGTGTAGACTGGCCTTAGTAATAATTCTAATCATGTCCGTAATCCAAGGAATAAATTTCATTGTAATCACATGTCTCACTCTTGGTGTTACAATTTTCACTAAAACAATAGTGTTTATAAATATGTGTGTAGGAAACCTGCGACCAAGTCATAAGGTTCATTGCAATCTATAATAATAATTGTTTGCAATTATATCAGGAACAGAGAGCATCATCAAAACATCGTCAGTAAAATCATCAGAAATTCTTACTTTATCTTAACACTACGACCAAGCGAGGTGGGTGTGCGGTTAACGCTCTGGCCTCGCATTCGGGAGGACGCCGGTTCGAATCCCCGTCCGGTCCTCCAGATTTGGGTTTCCCCAAATCACTCCAGGCGAATGCCGGGTTGCTTCCTTCAAAAGGCCATGGCCGAATTCCTTCCCGTTCCTTCTCCCAAGTCCAATGCCGCCTCTAATGATCTCGACGTCGACTTGGAATAAAGTCATAAGTAAAAAAAGTGTTAAAACTACGTTGCTTCTTATCTGTTTGTCAGGAAGTACCGTCAAACGAAATCCATGAATCAAAAGTCACAATCATAATCTAAGGATCGAAAACGAATGATCCAGTTATAACAGGATGAAATAGTATGTTAACTAGTAGATGTTATTCTAGCAAGCTGTCTGCATATAGTTCTACTAGAACCCCGCGAACGTGGTGTTGTGAATTTTACATTATAGACATACATTGTGCGAAAGATCTTACCAGAATTTATGCTATACGTAACCTTATTATATTAATGTCTGAAAGAATTTGTCTCTCGCAGTCGGATCAATAAATTGCATAGTTAAATTTTGATACCCTTGTCCCGTTCATTGTAGTGAATTGGGCTCAATATCTTCTTCTGATGTAGGGCTGTTGATATTTTAAAAAATATCGGATTTTCAATATATCGATATTTAAAAAAATATTTATATCGGATTCGATATATCGAAGAAAAAGTATCGATATATCGATATTTCGACCCTATTATATAAAAACAATGTTACAAAAACTAATCATTTTAAAAAAGGGCGAAGTCTTGTGGCTATTTAATGATGAAGAGTTGTGAGATATTTTTCTGAATCAAGTTTTGATTTTCTGAAAAAAAAAAAGTTTTTCACGACGTTACGGATAAATCTTTTTCTAAAAATTGTGATTTAGCCATTACTGAAAGGAAAGGCAGAATGTTTATGATTTACTCGAAGACTTGTGAATCCAGAAAGAGCATCAAGGGAAATCTTGGCTTTTGTGAGTTTAAAAGCTCAATAATACAACATTGTAGAGGCATTTATTTAGGTTGATGTTCTATTATCAGAGTTTGCAAAATGACCAAGTCACTTTTTTTACAAGTATTGTTTTATGTGGAATTTAATTTCTTTTTGTTGGTTGATAGCTTATTCTGAGTCTTCTTACTTTTTTGGACCAAATGTTTGCACCTTAGCAAAGATTGTGTATCCGAATTTATCAATATTCCTACTTACATCCAATTTTCATTTCAAAATACTTTCATCGGCAACGCACGCTCATGTAAAACAACGGGCTGGAGTCCGATTCGTTCTGTGCGAGCTTCGCCGTGTCTGCATTGTTACCATCGGTGTAGGACTACCAATAACTTCCAAATTAAATGTAGTAACAAAGTAAAATTAATTGTGTTTTTTATGCTCCTGATCTTTGTGCAAAACTGAAATTCAAGGCATATAGCCTCATCAAGAAGAAAGAAATTAACCTACAAATTTTCTCTAAGACGTTTCAACTTTTAGATTGGCATTGAAAAAACACAGGAACTTTTCTTATACTATGGGGATGAAACCAAGTATGTGTACCATATTACCATTTTATAGGACAACTGGATGTTGCATAGAATTATGATGAGAGAACGTCATAGTTATTTAAAAGAGTTTCAGATCCAAAAAAATTCCAAACTAAGGTGGTGAATGAAGTAAAATTTTGCACCAAAACTCAGAAACTTCATAGGACATGCTTTTCAAGAGCATGAACTCATGTTTATCCCGTATTTTCTTCTACTATGAATGGAGAACTCCCTACATTAATTGAAAATTTCCTCTTCTTTGATATTGCTTCGCAAATGGGTAACGCTTTACCATAATACAATTTTATAAAGCTTAGATTTTAGGTGGAATGCAGGATTTAGGGCGAGGGATGGGGGCAAACCGGGGGTACTTGCTCTGGGCGTTAAAATCGTGTCCAACAATGCGTTTGGCCAACAATCAAGGGGGCGATTCTCGGGGTCTGGCTGGCAACAATGTTTGAAGAGGCGGCAATCTCAGTTTTTCCCCGGCTTGGAAAAATCCTAGAGCCGCTACTGTCAAGGCAGTTCCCTTGGCGTTAACAAATTGTTTTTTAAAGGCACCAATCTATATTAATAAGTTTTTAGCATAGCGCTTTGTAAAGGCAATCCAAAAGTGGTAGATTCTTTTTTTCAATTTCTTATCTTAATAAATTCGTAAGTGATATAACAAAACTGGCTGTGACATAATTTTGGAGCTCAATTCTTCTATTGGTATGGAACAAGAAGCGTATCCAATTCGCTCGAAATATTTAACTGTGAAGTGCCAGATACAGGCATATAATTTCCGGGACATTTCTGGGTCTAAAAAGTATTTTAGCGGTATGTTTAAAGAGTGAACAAAAATGTAAATTAATAAAAAATTCTATTTTAGGTAAATATGCTATCTAACGTAAATATAGCACCTCTTTTAACTTTATTAATTAAACTATGGTTGAAAGTAAACATCAGGTATTGTGAATCAAAAGGAAAAATACTAAACTTAAAACAAAAATTGACCCCCTCATTAGGAATGTTTTACTTTGGTACAAAATCAACATTCGGGTATTATCAATCAAAATCTCAAAAATATTAAACCAAAACTGAACACTTCTGTTAGGCTCATTAATTAAAATTAGGCAGAAAATCAACATCAGATTTTATCAACAAATAAAAAAATTAGCATCTATCTTTTGCTAAATCAAAATCAACATAAATCAAAATAGATCTTAATCATCTACTTTTAAAATATTTATTACTAGATTTTGCCATTTTCATAAATATTTCTCCGTCACTGCTTTGCAAAACTGATAAAATTTCTCAGCAAGAATCTACAATATTGATTGAGTTTGCAGTTCAGCCTTGATCGAATCCATGAACGTTCTGTTTCGCTCTTATTTCATAAATTATTCAACGGGCTAAAACTTGTCGCGTAAAAGTCATTGCTTGTTGGAATTGACAAAACAAAACCAACTATTTTTTTTAAATATTCAAAATCATTAAAAACGCTTGTTCTAAAGAAATTGACCCAGATTTTATCGTTTGGAAAGTCTTTTGGAAGGACCTGAAAAACACGTTTAAGACATGTGAACTCTGTATAAAGGGAGTTAATGTTAACTGCATCTAGAATTTTCAAAGTCCCAGAAAATTCAAAGAGTATTTTCCTGTCAGTTTCAATTCCTCTGATTTAAGGGACATTCCATCCTCCCGCTGCAAGCATGGGATACTTGGCTTGGCCTCATGACCACCGTGGTGAACTGAGTTTGAGAAAAAAACTAGTATACGGAAATTCCGGGACAGTAACGCATAAATCCTGAACACGAGATCAGACACAAAATTCCGGGACATTCCCGGATTTTCCGGCTATCTGGCAAACCTACCCATACCTGGTATATTACGATTAGTTTCTTAATGCTAATACTTTTGCATTGATTAAAGACAAATTTTCAAACTTTTCAAAATGTCCAGACAAGAATTCTAATAAATATAGAATGAGTTATTTTACCTTCGTTTTTTACTTCTCCACAGGCCCGCCGCTAGCTGTTTGAGCGCCCGCGTGCAATAGCGATTATGCCGCCCCCTGTCCAACTACTGCCAGTGGTGTATTTAGGAAATTTCCGAAACGGGTCAAAAAAAACTCTGAGATTGCCGCCCCCATTGTTGCCATCCCCAGTGTCGCCGCCGACCGCCCGAAGCAGCTGTTGAGCTAAAAAAAAGTCGCCCGCTACATAATATGCTGCCTTGAATGCCCGCTTACGGCGGCCCTACTTCTCCATGTGCTCGTATCGTTCATCTTTATATATATAAAAATCTCGTGTCACGATGTTCGTCCGGGATGAACTCCGAAACTACATAACCGATTTAGATGGAATTTGGCTTACTGTGTGTAAATTAGTCCAACTTAAAAGATAGGATAGTTTTTATCTGGATTACATAACCCAATATTTATTATTTGCGAAAAAAATGTTCATTAAAGGTTTGTCATGGGACAATGGTTTGTAATAATTTGTAAGCCGCCAAGGTTAAGCGGTCTGCTGGCTAAGTGGTTAGGGCGTCTGACTGGAATGGGAAGGTCCATGGTTCGAGTCTCTGTCTCGGCGAGGATTTTTATAGACACTTAACCCGGCATTAACCCCCGGCGCAGCATGCTGTGTGAGGTGAAATACGCCAGGACGGTACTGTGGTTTGGATTCGACGTTAAAATGTAGGTCCCCTGTACCAGGCAGGATGGGCGGGGTAGGTAAAGGCGGCTACGACAGGGGCAGAATGCCCAGCCAGTAGAAACCATGTCCCCAGGTCATTACGACCACACGAAATTATTATTATAATTCCATAAGTTTCTAACAGATGGCAATGTGTTAACTTATTGATACAACACTTGGTTAGCTAGATTGGGTAATCATCCAGTATATCACGTTCTGTTTCAATTTATTTATGCTACAGTTTATTCCCAACAGATGGCGGTGTGTTAACTTATCGAACCATCCAGTAGATGGCGTTGTTTTTCGATTTATTAATGCTACAGTCTATTCCACGCCATATGTGTGAGTTTCTTCAATTTTAGTTGTGCTGTGTATTGTGTTATAATTATACTGTATTGTTTTTAATCGTTTTTGTATCTTTATACCTAACGACAAAGTAATTACACACATGAATATAACATTGAAGAAAACGTTACGATAAATTCTAATCGTGTAAGTATTTCTCGCTAGCTTATCATGTTTCTTGTTCTTTTTGTTATGGTCAGCTAGAGACCACGTGTCAATTTCAATTCCTCTCCTGTTGTTTTTTCTTTCTTCCTCCCCAATACTCCTTCATTATTGCACTCCTCTCTACCTTTGAATCCTGCCATATTCAAAGTCTGCTATCGAAAAAATTTTCTTTCCATACAGTTCACTGGTATTATTTCGTTTCAAATCTTTCTAAACCTCTTGAAAGCCTGGTGTCATCCATGCTATAAATGTATCAATAAAAATATCATTCTTCTTTTTCTGTTATTTTTTCAATGTTATTTTATATTTCCTCATTAGTTCTTAACTTCCATTTTACTGTATTTTTCAATGGACTCAAAAATTCCGGTTTCACCACTGTATTATAGTGTCTTATTTTAAGGCTTTCAGAAAGGCACTTTTTGTTGTAATTCAAATATTTTTCAGTGAAATGTCGCCAAAGAATCTAACCTCGACAATGCGTGTAGCAGAGAGGCAAGAAGCACGACGAGAGAGCTCATCAATCAGCAACACAAATCGCGGCAAGTAAGGAAGTTCACAGAATCAGGACAACTGAGCGTCGTATGCAAGAAAAGCGTGATGAACGTCTGTGACAGAATATATCGAGAACAAGAGCTGCACAAGAACAGCACATAGCTACATTTAGAGAAGAGAACGAGAGAGACTGTAAATCAGCCGTGCTTTAACACGTGCATCATTTGTTCGTCTTGCGTTCCAATATGCACCAGCCATTGATTACTCTGCACATTCTAAAACTGCAATCGGTACAATGAACAAAATATGCCAATATAATCAGGCGTTGAAATTCCGCAATGAAGCAGCCTGCATGTGTTGTGCATCAGGAAAAGTTGTATTATTACCACTACCCAATCCGCCAGAACATTTACAATCCATCTTGCCGGTGAATCAAACGATTCGAAATTGTTTCTTCGCAAGACACGCAAATTCAATTCTTGCTTCCAGATGACGTCTTTTGGGGCAACAAAAATTTGCGATCTTACATCTGATGGACGTCATTTTGAAACTAAATTCAAAATACAAGGCCCGGTGTATCATAAGATTGGGTCGTTGATACTGATGCCAAACGATGACCCGAAGTTTCTCAAAATCTATTGGAAATTGTGATGAATGCTTGAAAACTAGGTGCCGGTATAATATCATCGACCAAGCAGAAAAGAGAGCAATTGTGTTATTGTCGGAAAATTGTTTGGAAAATAATAATCAACTTATTTAATTGTGTCGCCACAATTAAAAAATGACAACTATCAAATTGTCATCAAAGCTGACAAATTACCATCAGGAGAACACGCAGGCAAATTCAATGCGCCAACCGTAGATGAAGTTGCAGTTTTTATGGTTGGTGACTCAGTTGATTAAAGTCACACGTCAAGATAGAACTGTTAGTATAATTTCGGATCTACACCGTTCGTGTGACGCACTCCAGTATCCACTGATATTCTGGCAAGGGCAGAATGAATATCACATCAACATCAAACAGCGTGTTCCATTTGCTGGTAAATTTAATATTCAACTATTTAATTCGTTATTTTATTAGTACAGTAGACCCGCGGTATTCCGACGGGGGGCCAGATTATAGCGTGCCCAGTACATTGATTTCTTATTCTTTTTTAATATTTAATTTATTATTTTTTCAGGTAATAAAACCAATAAAAAAGTAACTTCAATGAAGTACTACGCCCCCCGATTGATGATTAGACGTAATTAGGATAACTGTATCCTTCGATATCGTCAACTGTGCCATCAATACGTCGTGGATATGTACGCCAAGGTTGAAAACAAGCATTTGCGATTTATTCGATACAACCAGGCTAAATTACGATCGGAGGAATACATCCTCTTACAAGATACTGTTATCGGCAATATTTATGAAAATTTAAACGCCAATGATATCGGTAATGCATTTATTTTACCTTCAAGCTACATCGGCAGTCCACCGAACATTCAGGAATATATACAAGATGCGATGACTTACGTACGTCATTATGGTCGTCCAGATTTGTTTATTACATTTACATGTAATCAGAATTGGGAGCAAATACAAACTTTGCTATTACCAGGCCATCAATCAATGCATCGTCATGATTAATTTAATCGTAAAACATTCGGTTTTCGGTAACACACGTTGCTATTTGTATTTGATTGAATAGTAAAAGCGAGTTTTGCCTCATTCTCACATATTGATTTGGTTTGAAGTTAAAATCCGTCCGGAAGAAATTGATCAAATAATTTCAGCCGAATTCCGGACCCATTAATTGATTAAGAATTGTTTGATATTGTTACCAGTCACTCGATCCACGGATTGTGCGGTGCTTTTAACATGACATCGCCATGCATGGAAGGTGGAAAATGTAAGAAGCGTTTTCCAAAGGAATATACGATTGATACTATTACGGATATCGTTGATTATCCGTTGTATCGCCGCAGAAACGCTGAGAATGGTGGCCAAACATTTACAATGCGAATGTCAAATTCTAGAAACCAAGTTGAAATTGCTGGTAGACGGCAATAATTGGGACCTGACACTTTCTGATGCAGCGCTGACAGCCACGACGAATAGTATTCGTCAAACTGTTTGCAATTATTTTGACAACATGTTATCCAACACAATCTTCGAGTTTGTGGGAAAAATATAAAAACAGTATGACTGAAGATATACTACACCGAGTTAAACAAAATAACCAGTGTCCAAATCTAGATTTCACACCAGAGATGTATAATGATTAATGAAGCATTATTGTTAATCAAAGATTTATGTATTTTAATTTCAGATTTGCCACTTAATCATTATGGTATGCCATCACCTGATCGACCGACAATTATTGCGAATGATGAGCCATTACTGATAGCAGAACAAAAAAATATTTATAATCGGATTATGCTGACTGTTGATGCTGAACAAGGCGTTTTTTTAAATTTAATTTTATTTTTTTATTTTTTTCCTTCTTCTTCTTGGACGCGCCAGGTGGAACCGGTAAGACATTTGTAATATCGCTGATCCTTGCGAAGGTACGGTCGCAACAGAAAATTGCTTCGTCAGGCATTGCTGCCACTTTGTTAGATGGTGGGCGAACCGCACTTTCATCATTTAAGTTGGCACTCGACATTCATAACAAACCAAACGCAATGTGTAAACATCAAAAAGAAAAGTGGAATGGCTGCAGTGTTGCGAAAGAGTTAAATTATAATTTGGGATGAGTGTACTATGGCTCATAAACATTCACTCGATGCATTTCATAGCACTGTGCAAGATTTGAAAGGTAACGATAAACTTTTCGGTGGTACTGTCCTACTACTGTCTGGTCGCTTCCGACAGACATTACCAGTGATTCCTCGCTCTACTTTTGCCGATGAGATTAACGCATCGTTTTTATGGCGGGATGACGAAACACTTTTTGATTGACCATGAACATGCGAGTACAGTTGCAAAATGATCCATCAGCACAAGTATTTTGTAAGCAATTGCTGGATATTGGAAAAGGTGAAATAGAACTGCATCGAAATACACAATACATCAAATTGCCAGACAAATTCTGCACTATTGTTCACTCAAAAAATTAACTAATTGAGAGTGTGTTTCCGGATATATCAAATAATTACGCAGATCATCATTGGCTCAGTAATCGTGCAATTTTGGCAGCAAAAAAATGTTGATGTCAACGAAATTAACTTCCAGATACAACAGTTGTTGCCAGGTGATCTGATGTCTTTTAAATCAATAAACACTATTGTAGATGAAAATGAAGCCGTAAATTTTCCAACTGAGTTTTTAAATTCTTTGTATATACCAGGAATGCCACCACACGATCTTCGGTTAAAGATTGGTTCACCGATTATTCTACTTCGTAATTTGAATCCATCTAGATTATGCAATGATCACCGGATATGTTCTAGAAGCAACTATTTTGACTAGAAAGTTTAAAGGAAAAATCGTCCTGTTGCCACGTATTCCAATGATACCGTCAGAATCTCCAATACCATTTAAAAGGCTTCAGATTCGTTTGGCTTTCGCTATGACCATAAATAAGTCTCAAGGGCAAACAATGTCCGTTTGTGGCTTGGACTTGGAAAATACGTGTTTCTCCCATTGGCAGCAATATGTCGCCTGCTCACTTGTAGGGAAACCATTAAATCTATTTGTATTAGCAAAAGACAGGCTAACTAAAAATATGGTGCACCAATTAGCTCTTAGATAAATTAAAATTATAAATTGTAATAATTTAAAATAATGAAAATAATTGTAAAAAATGTTTAAAAATCAACTTCATAGGCCTCATTTATAAAACTGAAATTTCAATTTATATGAATAAATAAAAAATAATTTATTTATTTATTTTATAATTATTAATTTTTATATAATTTCAATTAAGTAATTTGTAATAAAATGAAAATTAAATTTTTTCATGATCGTTTGTCCTCCTTAATTTCAACTCTCCGTAACTCTTTACCAATTACATTTGAATTTCAAAATCGACTACAATGTTTTTGTCTTTATTAGTGGATAATAATTTGACTACTTTAGGAAGTATAGAATAACATTAATCCAACGTACTATAATTACTAAGTCACAGCAACGCGTGACCGGGTCAGCTAGTTGTTTCTTAAAATTCTATCTATGAAAATGTATTGCATGTGCAACACAGGTAATCGTTTTCCCTCCAATAATAACTTGGAATATTCTACGAGGAAAACGGAAAATAACCACTTATTTTTTAAAAATATCGGACTCCGATATCCAGAATTCAATATCGATATATCGATATATCGTCCTAAAAAATATCACTCATAAATATCGATATTTTTTTAAAAAAATATCGATATATCGATATTTTATCAACAGCCCTGTTCTGATGACCACAGTTGTAGTACATGACGAGTGTATGTATTCATTTTTAACTTTTGAAGATAGATGATTACGTGCAGGGCTGCCAGATTGTATAATTAGATACAAAATTTGTGTAATTTGGTTAGCTTTTGTATCCTGTTTGTGTAATAGATTGTCTTGTATAATTGGATACAAAAAAGTATTTTATCCCAGCACATTTATAAAAAGGTTTGGCATTTTGTTTCATGAGTTGGCAACACTTACTGCGCACCGGTTTACGGTATCACATAAAACAATAAGTGATCGTACCACTGTCACCAATGTAATACTCGATGGTCCCCGGCCAACAATGCCAGTACATGTTTACATTTTACAAGTGTTAGATCTTCACAGAACGTAACAAGAAAGTGACTCAATGTTATCATAATATTATTCACACAATACACTGGTAAGTGCCTATTATAGGGATATTTGTACTATACTGCAAGTAAGAGAAATCCGCAAATTCTAAGATAAATGGATATTGTGTTTTGTGTTTGTTGCAGTGGATAAATATGGATAAATTTGTAGTAAAAAGATCTCTTACGGAACTTAAACTTGCTCGATTACTTGCTGCAAATAATTTGCCTTTTGTTTTAATGGATTCATTAGTTCCATTAGCTGCTAATATTTTCCCAGATTCCAAATATGCTCAAGGGTTAGTAATGGTTAGAACTAAAGCCACTGCAGTAATAACTCAAGTACTAGGACCTGAATTTTCTACTGAACTAATTGAGTCCCTCAAGAAGACAGGCTGCTACTTTTCGCTAATACTAGATGAGACAACAAATACATCTTCAAAAAAACAATGTGCAATTACTGTTATATATTGTGATCACGAATTCAACATCAAAACTTAATTCTTGGATATGGTTGAACCGGCCTCTAGTAAAGCAGAAAGTTTATTCAATTGTTTTAAAAATTTACATTGAAGACAAAAATATTCCTCTAAGTAACTTTGGTTTTTCTTCTGATACAACCAGCTCAATGGTTGGTGAACATACTTCAGTTTTTTCTCGACTAAAAAAAGGAATTTCCATATATTGTGTGTATCAAATGCTCCTGCCATAGTATTCATCTTGTAGCTTCCAAAGCTTGCTTGCATCTGCCAAGATCATTAGAAGAAGCATTACGAAACATTGGCTCGCATTTCTGCCGGAGTGATAAAAGAGAAAAACAGTTATTGGAAATGCAAGAATTTTTCAGTGTCAAGATTCATAAAATTTTAAGCCCTGATACCACTAGATGGCTTTCATTAAAACAATGTGTTGACAGGACTTTGGAGCAGTTACCTGTACTCATTCGATACTTCACTACAGAAGTCTTCGAAGATCCTCCAAAGACAACCGAGGAAATTTTATCCGTGTTAAAAAATGATTTAATGATTATTTATTTAGAATTTTTGTCATATACCTACATTAGAGTTGCTCATAAATTTCGATATTCTTTGCTTAAAGCCTGAAGTTAAAAAACTACTACAAACAATATACTCACATTACATAAAATTTGAATTCCGCAAGAAAGATCATCAACACCCAAACAATTTCCTGCCTCTTGAAAAACTTTATATTGGAGTAAAAGCTAATGAATCAATTCAAACATTTATAGAGAAACATCCAGAAGCTTGTGCTAAATCGGAAATATACAATATTAAAAAAAAAGCATGTATGAAGTTTTATATTGAAGTGGCTACTCAAATTAAAGGTAGATTCGATTTTTCAGATCCAATTTTTCAATTTATAAACATTGTTGATCCACCGTTTGCACAAACTTTTGAAACTAAACAGCTGAGTGAAGTGATAAAGCGCTTCCCATAAGTGTGCGAATGTTATAGATAAACAAAAATTGCACATTGAATGGATGGATCATGCTCTTTTAGACCATGAAAGTTTGGAGTCAGATAAAAAAAACTTCCAGCATCACAATATTGGACACAAGTTTTTTCTCTGAAAAATATAAATGGCGAGTGCAAGAATCCAAATTTTAAAATATTGATTACACTTTTGCTTGTTTTACCCTTTTCTAAAGCTTCTGTGGAACGCACGTTCAGCAATTTAAAAAAAAATTAAGACTCAAGACAGGAATTGCTTGAAAACAGAAACTGATGTAGGTTTGATGGCGACTAAAAATGGGATTGTAGATCAAGGCGGCTGTGTTGCATTGAGCCTACACATACTATGTTAACTAGAAAAGTCCTGTACGACAGTAAAAACTAAATTTATTGTACTGTTAACTGATGCTTGATGGATTGTTGGTTGAAAATAGATAAATTCTGAATAATTAACTGATGTTCGTTGGATGTGATTTTGCATAAAATGTGACAATGAGAATGATAATAATTTTCTGTAATTTATCTCGAAATTCTTTGTTTATTTTCATTGTTAACTCAAACATAATATATAAATCCGTATATGTGATATAAATTTTGCATATCCAGGGAAAACATACTGTATTTTATTTGCTTTTTCATATTCAGATTTTACCGCCAATTTTTTTTTTTCCTTGCGGCTAGACTGATCGCCATAAATTTTGATAATCAATACAAATAAATTATTAAGTTTTATTCCTATTAAAGGTAAGTCGAAAATTAGTAAAAAAAAAAAAGTCGCCAAAATTACGGAGCCCCCCCCCCTTTTTTTTCGCTGTATCCGCCACCGGGTTGGTTTGTATAATTGGATTGGATTTTGTATAATTTCAAGGAGCCAGCGGTATAAAATGAGTTGGCTCGACTGGCAGCGCTGATTACGTGTGTGCATTTTTGATTTGATGTGTGATTGTTAAAGATAGATTACGAGAGTGACAAGAAATTGCGTGTTGTGTGGCGAAGTAGAATAACTGATTCGCGAATGCAGGCAGCGAATTAAACTCGGCCACCCATCTGTACGTGCCCAGAAAGATAGCATGGATGGGTGACGAGGAAAGGCTGCTATGCACTTCCGCGCCGCGCACGTCGAGCGCCTCATTGCACTCGTCTTTGCCGGTGGACGTTGTGACAGGTGCGACGAATCGGCAAACGGATAAGTATATCGAAGTGGATGAAGACGCTATACCAGCTGCTGTGTTCAACATTCAGCGTATACATGGTGACGTGTACTTGGTGAGCAAAGATTTAACACCAAGAAAGCGTCCAACTATTCCACCAGAAAGGACCTAAACAGCCACGTGCCTTCAACTACTGGAAGGTAGGGCTGTTGATATTTTAAAAAATATCGGATTTTCGATATACCGATATTTTAAAAGTATCAATATCGGCTGTAGATATATCGGAAAAAAATATCGATATATTGATAGATTCATAAATGCGATTTCATAAAATCAAACTTTGTAAAAATAAGGTTGTCCACTGATAAATAGACGTTTGATTTTGTTCTTAATCAGATTTTCACTTTCGAATAATTTCTCTAGGTGATGATGATTGGTGATTTTTTTTTAACTTGATCATTATGTGGGTCGTAATTTTCATAAAAATTAATTACATTTATAAAATTCCAAAGAAAATCAAGGCAAATCTTATTTTGTGTATTTTTAAGATTGATAAGCAATACAGTTATGGTATTTAATTAGGTAGAAGTTTAGCTATCATAGCATGGCCAAGTTACATAACTTTTTTCATAAGATTTTTTGGTGGTATTTCATTTAGAAGAGAGAAGAGGCTGGAATTGGGAGTACATCACAGACAGAGAAACCTTTCTGGACAGGAAAAGGTGGAAACAATCGTCTATAATAACCAAGGCTCGTAAACCACACCCGAGAAACTGGAGATGGTCCCCAACGATAATGATGATGATTTCATTTAGTTTTGTGTGTTATAGCTTTTTATGAGTTGTCTTACTTTTCTTGCTCTCTAATTAGCAACTATTTGTTATTTATACTTCCCACTATTTCTGCTACACACTAGAGTTCCCTGGACAGTGGTCATGCTCATTTCAAACAATGGGCTCGCGTTCGATTCGTGCTGGCCGAGATATGCCTTGCCTTCACTGTTGTCATCAACTGAGTAAATTTGGTACTAAAAGCTTCCAAACTAATTATAGAAACGTAGTATGGTTTACTTAAGCTTGCTGATCTCTATGTGTAACAGAAATTTGAGGGACATAGTGTCATTCAGAGCAAACGAAAAATAATAACTTTTTTTAAAAAAATATCGAAGTCGATATCCAGATTTCATTATCGAAATATCGATATATCGTCCTAAAAAATATCACTCATAAGTTTCGATATTTTTTAAAAATAATATCGATATTTCGGTATATTATCAACAGTACTACTGGAAGGTGGAGGCCCGTAAGTCTACTGGAGTCAGCTTGGCAGTGATGAAACTTGGTACAGCCAAGAAACCACAGAAAGTTAAGGTATAGAAGAAGAAGACCATCGAAGCCAGTGACAATACTGCAACCTCGATATCCGGGGGAAATGGAGTCAGAGGGGTTGTTCCCGTACCCAGAATTGGCAGCCAGACCAGGAAGGCTTCATAATGCCGAAGTAGTAAGGGAAGCCCTCACATTCATTGGACCCAGCTGCGATGGAAGTGGAAAACCGTTTCACAGCCTTGACAGTCGACGATCCGCCGCGAATGGAGCCGAGATGCGACTCCATCCCACCTGTAGTAGTGGGATTCGCAAAAAAACTGCAAGACTCTTCATGACCGGGTGGCAGCTGTCCTCAACAGTCCATTCGCTGCTAAAACAGCAGGTGGTGACAAAATCAATTTTAGCATGACTACTACCGAAGACTTTGTGACTGTCACTTCTCTCCTTCAACAGTGCAACATACCCGTACTACACTTTTCCGATCGGAACAGTGATGGTGGTGTTTTGTGGCATTCCTAGGACTCTGCCAACAGAGACATTGAAAGAAGAGCTGACAGAAATGGGCTTCGACGTGAGGTCAGTGGCTCAACTAGGTCCTCCCGGCAGTAACGAAATAATGTCACTTTTCCTAGTAGTATTAACAGACCTGCCCGTAAATTGCACAATATTTGAGGTTGACAAGCTCTGCCACCTCAGAGTATCGATAGAGAAACTGCGATCATCAGCTGGACCGCAGCAATGTTTCAACTGTCAGTTGTTTGGTCATGTGGCACGCCATTGCAAAATGCGTCCGGTGTGCGTCAAGTGTGCGGGGCAACACGACGCAAAGGATTGCCACACGTAGAAGAGTCGTGACCGATCAATCTGCGGAAACTGCAACGGAAACCACGTTGCCAGCTGGAATTGCTGCCCGGCCTATAAGCGAGCCCGCGATCGTCAAAGGAGTGGGGACAGAGGCTCCTCAGAGGCATCTACAATGGCAGTCAAACCAACAACAAATGTCTGAGTTCAGTGAACTATCAAATTCTGACTCAACGAAATTGAATCCACAGAAATTGAAGAAAACGAAGAAGGAGAAGGGCAAGAAACTGGCTCCTTCGAAAGTGCAATCATACTTTTCCTTCGCCGAGATAACCAAAGATGTGATTGATACTTCTCCCCCCAAACAGCCACAGCACCAAGACACTTTTACGCAGCCGGTCAAGCAAAGGCTGAGCTGCAAAGTCCAAGCAACCGATGGCGTTGCTGACTGCACCACCAATGCGGCAGAAAACACAAGGTTTGCCACGCCAGCAGCCAGAAAAAGCAGTAGAGAAGAACGGGTCGAACTTTGGGAGACTAGTCGGTATGCTTGAGAATATGATTAGCATGATGGTCAGCCTCCTAACGCGGCTGGATAGAATGTCTTCGGACATCACAACTGCAGTGTCGTCGGCGCTTGCCTTCACCACCGTAAGGCTGTGGTTACACTGCAAGCGAATTCGCGCGAAGGAGAAATGGTTACAGTGCAAGCGCATTCGCGCGAACGTAGTCGCTGGAAGAAGTGGTCACGCGATTCAAAGCGGTTTTTAGAAGCTAAGTAAAATTTATCATATCATACTCGACTGGCGAAAATTCAAGAATATGGATATTGAAGAAGAATTTTATATTGCTGAAAACCCATTTTTGAAACTCTTTGCATCTGAAAAGAGGAAGAGGCAATTCTGGGTTAATTAAATATTCTTGAATCACCATTTGAGTGAATATTTTAAACTTTTCGATGAATTAAAGAACCAGCCAATAAAGTTTTATGAATATTATCGTATGACTTATGACACATACTCATATATATTGAATGCAATAGAGGAAAAAATAACAAGGCAGTGTTACTTCAGAGAATGTATTTCACCATCTGAAAAACTGTCAAATTTTCAGAGGAAAAGTAATTCCAAAACGCTGGTGACTAATAGGTCTACCAATATGGCATATGATGTACGAGAAACTCTTAAAGTGTATTTTAATAATGATGTTGGTGCCATACCACAACAGTATAATATTTAATGCGAGTTGTATTAATACTTTACTATGCATTTAGACAATGTACTGCTTGTAACAATAAAAGAAGTTTACATAAAAATCGCTAACTTACAGCCAACATTTAAATCAGCTGCTATTTCTTCCCATAACTTCCTTGATTTATCATGGTTATGATTAGGGTTGCCACCCGTACTTTATAATAAAGTATTGTACGTTATTTCTGGTAACTGTACTCTATACTTTGTGATAACAATAAAGTACGCGAAAATAGTTTATTTCGCATGACTTGATTTCTCTGGGATTTAAAAAAGTTTGGTTGTAAGAGTTTTGCGTAAAATGGTTCGTTATCTATTGGTGCCGAATCGATAAGTCCCCAGCGCCACTAGAATGCTCATTTTTAATAATTTTTGAACGCAACAGAACCTCAAATGTCAACATTATCAATGTCATTGTGGTGTCAAAACTTTGTTTTGTTTTGTGTAAAGCTGTTTGAGAGCAGTAAGAATACGATTTATCGGAGATTTATGATATAGTAAATCATGGACAAGGACAACATCAGTAAACAAAGTACCCCATGTACACCTACAAAACGTAATTTTGACAGTGAAACGGATGAAGTAGATAATGAATTTGTTACGCTGAATTTTTTTATTATTATTTATTTGCAAAGCCTTAGAGCAGGCCTACCTAAACGAATGGTTCGATTTTAATGAGACAAACTGGTTATTTATACTTGGCAATATAAACTTAAAGAGCAATGCTGAATTTGATATTGTTAACATAATAGAAAATTTAAAACTGCAAAAACTTAATATAGATATGGATTATCTTTATGGAGAAATAGCTTTATTAAACAAACTTTATGATCAGGTATATAGTTCTAAAGGTTTTCCCGAATTATCTACTGCACAAAAATATCAGCAAGTATTTAATAAGACTGATGGTAATTTTGCAAACTTGTATAAAGCAATTTCATTTTTACTGTCTATTCCCGCCATTCACAGAGAGTTTTCTGTAATGAATTGCAAATGGTGAGACTAAAGAAACACAGCGTCTCCGAATCTGATAAAAAACGAATTGCTTATTTACTTTTACTTAAATATAGACTGTTAAGATGTTGTACAATTGTTTAGCAGTTTGATAAAACTTGCGAAAAGAAATAAAAATATATTTTTAAACATAATAATAAACAAAAATAAATTGTACTTTATTTTGCCACTGTGTACTTTTTTTTCCTTAGCTTTAATAACCAATGTACTTTATTTTCAGTAAAAAAAAGGTAGCAAACCTAGTTATGATATCCTTTATGATCCTGATCCCACAATATTCTTCTTTCAAACACCAAATTATCATTTTTTCACAATCCAGGAGCGGATCCAGGGAGGGGGGGCTAGGGGCTCAAGCCTCCCCCCAAAAGTATCTGGGTCCACCTCCGACATTGTAATTTTGAGACTTTTTTTTTTTTTTTTTTAGCTCTACGGATTCGAGGCCCGAGGAGGCTATAAAAACTACCCCATGGCCAACTCAAGCCCCCCCCCCCCAAAACCAAAATCCAAGGCAAGCCCTCTAAATCAAAATTCACTCAAGCCAAGCCCCCCCCCCCCCCCCCAACAAAAATCCTGGATTCGCCCCTGTCACAATCCATAATAATAACCAAAGGATGGATTCACGCGAAATAAAACCTCTTCCAACTATACGGAATCTACAGCACTTGCCTCAGCCTACAATGGAACCGCTCCATTCGCGCGAAAAAAACAAACCCGTTTGAACTTCCAGCGACAACAAGCGATTCGCTCGACCAATTCGCTTTTACTGTAACCACCTGCCTTTGTTTGTATGTGTTTGTTTATAACAGCGATTTCGCGCGAAATCGCGCTATTTCGCGCGAAGGATTGTTCGCGCGAATTCGCTTGCAGTGTAACCACAGCCTAACGCAACAACGCAAACATGAATAGGACGCCACACATTCATAGCCTCACTTTCTGTGTGTGGAATTCCAACGCATTTATGGAAAATTGCTGGAATTTCAACAATTTTTGCGGGATGAAGATGTGTATATTTGTCTCGTTAGCGAGTCCCATCTAAGGCCGTACCTGAAGGCGGCAGCACCAAACTACTGCTGCTATCGTAAAGCCCGACTGACGGCCGGTGGGGGTGTTGCGCTGTACATAAGACGCGGTATTCCTCACTGCGAAGTCCCTCTTCCTCCACTTTAGCAGGTAGAGGCTGTCACGGTTCGGGTGAATACATCCTCAGGCGCTGCACCGTCGTCGCAGCCTACCGACCTCCATGCAGAGTGCTCGACGAAGCTGACATCGCCGCCCTTATCACACTTCCTAGTAAAATACTCATTGGTGGAGATATGAATGCAAAGCATCAGGATTGGCATAGCAGAACTGCTAATTCGGCTGGAAACCTCAAAGACGCCTAGCCCACTGCAACAACATATATATATGGGCACCTGATGAACCAACGCTTCATCCTGCAAATGGAAGCCGGCCTGATGTTCTTGACATTGTTGTAATAAAAGGAATCACAGGGTTGGTTTTAGCAACAACCCTCAACAGACTATCTTCGGACCACTCTCCTGTGCTACTTGAGGTCGACGTTGGGGAGAGGCAGCCAAAGAGTCAACCATTTCCTGATTACAAGCGAACAGACTGAGAGCTGTTTAGGGAAGTTGTAGTGACCGAACTGGAAAAGGGTACAGTGGACTGGAATATTGAGGAGGCTTTAAGATTATTCACCAGCATCGTAAATAAAGGTACAAGAGTCGCTACACCACTGGTTCATCCACGCATGGAGCGTTCTTGCTAGCTTCCACCGCACCTTCTTATGCAGATAAGAAACAAAAATCAGATCGCCAAGGAGTGGAAATTAACGAGGAACCGTTCTACTCGCCGCCTTTTCAGTCAAATGCAGTGAGAGCTAAAGGCAGCACTGGTAGAACACCGAAATTGTGAGTAGTCCGCACGTGTTACAATGCTGCGACCAAACGATGGCAGCACGTGGAATGAAACCAAGCGCTTCACTCTCAAAAGGAAGCTAATGCCACCACTCCATGGTGAACCCGGTCTTGCATTCCTACCGGAAAACAAGGCTAACGCACTCGCAGACAGTTTTGAGAAAAACTTCCAACCTGTCGATGACGACATTGATACTCACCACATTTCGGCAGTAGTACGTCACCGACTGCGACGGTACATATCAACAGGAGACCAAGGCATCACCCAGATTGGACCCTAGGAGGTAGCTAGCTGCATCGCCGTGCCGAATCCACGAAATGCATCTGGGCACGACCAACTGGACAATCGGGCACTTGGAAATCTACCACCAGAAGCCATCAATTACTTTCCCGAGATCATGGAAATATGCCATTATTGTCGGAGTCCATAAGGCTGGAATAGATCAAATCTTTCCGCAGCATTACCGGCCCATCAGTCTGCTACCCGCAGTCAACAAAGTGTTCTAGCGAATTCTGCTGAAACGTATTGACACCTACATCCAGGTTGCAGGCGTCATACCCGATCACCAACTTGGATTCCGCAGAGGACGTCACCCGTGCATGTGTGACATACAGGTCTGCTCTACAAGTTGTACGAATGAGGCTTGCCTGAAAATTACGTGAAACTGATCCGCAGCTACCTGTCGAGGCGCACCTTCTGCGTCAGTGTTGGCGACGCCCTGTCAACACGACGGCGCATTCGTGCAGTTGTACCACAGGGTTCAGTGTTGGGTCCTGTTTTTTATACTCTCTACACAGCAGACATGCTAGCACCTGCGAATGTGAAAACGGCCACGTACGCCGTCGATACGGCATTCTTTACATTGAGCCGGAGCAGAGCCATCGCAACGAGATGATTACAGTAAGCTCTTCAGCAAACGATAGCTTGGGCTAGGAGGTGGCGGATAAGTATAAACCCCGTCAAAACACAAGCGATTATGTTGTCACGACGCCTAGGACGCCGCGGAGAGCAATTACCGTGTTCGCAACTTCGGTTCGGAGGTAAAACCATCCCCTGGGCTCCGACTGCTCGGTACCGTGGTGTAACACTTGACTGCAAGCTGACATGGCGAGCTCAAATCAAGGACATCAGGCAAATGGTAAGTGCTCGGCTGCATTCTCTTTACCCGATACTTTACCGGGAAAGCTCATTGGCACCACATCTAGGACCTGCCCCTTACTGCTCCTTATTTAGGCCGGTAATTGAATATGCTTGCCCCGTCTGGCGGTACACTGATAATTTCCACGTGAGAAAGTTGCAAGTGCTACAAAACAAAGCACTGAAGCGGGCACTACATCTGCCCAACCGTTTCCCCATTGACGCAGTCCACGAGGTGTCTGGAACTGCCAGCCTCATCGAAAGATTCCGGCAACAGGCCTATTAATGCTACAGTGCAGCACAACAGTCTGTCAATCCACTAGTGAGTTGTCGCGGTGAATATAAAACTACCGCTGACAAACACAACAGACCACTAGTACTGACGGAGCGAAAAGAATAATCAATACTGTGCCAACAAGACGACCAACAGAATGTCAAGAGATGTCAAATCAAAAGAAGATCGAGGGAGGGAATGTCTGAGGACTAGAGCTCCAACCGACCAGCCTTACAGCTGAGACTTGCGAAGATGATGACGTTTCATTAGATGTTGATAGATAAGTTCCGGACACGTTTTGTGACCTCTTTTTTGGGAATGTTATGGTAATGTCTTTAAATTGTGCTTGCGATTTACTTTACATTAATTAAGTACAAGAGACGTTCCATGAAATAAAGTTTTTTCGCATGCTTAATAGTTAGGATAAAATATACTGACCAAAAAGTATCCCTGGCAACCATGCAGTATAAGGGTCATATTACCGTATCGAGTTGTTAGTACAGAGCTGAAATCGTAAGTTCGTGGTGAAGGAAACCCGAACTTAACTGTCGGGTTCTGTATTTACTCCCATATATCGAAGGTTCGTTTTAATGACTACGGTTATCATTACAGTGAAAAAAACACTCACATTCCTTAGAAACGTAAGAGCCAACTCTTACGTTACGGGAATTTTGAAATTTCGCAGGTTCTACTAGTCCAATTGACAAGATTTTTTCTTTGTTGTGTTAGAAAACTTGTCTTATAAATGTTTATTTTTTTTCTTTTTTTTTTAACTGCTTAACGTCTCTTAACAGCGAGGTATTTAGAGACGGGAAAGGATGGGAGCAAGGAATGGGAAGGAATTCGGCCATGGCCTTTTGAAGGTAGCATCCCGGCATTTGCCTGGAGTGATTTGGGAAACCATGGAAAACCAAAATCTGGATGCCCGGACGGGGATTCGAGCCGCCGTTCTCCCGAATGCGAGGCCAGAACGCTAACCGTTACACCACCATGTTCGGTGTCTTATAAATATGAATACATTTTGAGATATAGTCGATGTTTAGTCTCTTGTCAGTTGTTAAAAGAATAACACGTGTTTTGATACAGTCGGTGAGTTTTCATTTTTATAAATCATGGATCAGAGAGGCCGATTTAAATTTTGCTGTAAAAATGGAATTAAGTGCTACAGAGTTTTAGAAATGTTAAATATTGCTTTTGGTGAATCTACAATGGGTAAAACAAGGGCTTAAGAATGTTATAAGGGTGTTCAAGATAGCCATGAAGACATTGAAGATGCGAACCTACGGGTCGTCCTAGCACATCAGTAACTGATTAAAACGTGGAAAAAGTAAAAGAAATGTTTATGAACGTTCGACGAATCATAATTAGAGAAGTTGCTTCATGCCACGAAATATTTTCATCTGTTTTCGGTACGGTATTTTGAAAGGGATAACATAAATGAAGATGAATGAATAAAATTCTTTCAAAAAAATAAAAAAACCGAAAATTTCAGTTATTTTTTAACACAAATCGCATAACACGATTTACTTTTGTGTTCAGTATACCGTCACAACTATGTTCATTATTAAAATGAAAGGTGATTCCAGAATTTTCTCCATCTATCAAAAAAATGGCACTAACGTCTTGAAATTTGCATTAATTGTTTTAGTATAATATATTGTTCCCGTTACCCACTCAGACTTTACGAAAAAGTTCCCACAAAGTAAATTATAAATGGCCCAAAATTGAAATGTTGGTCAGTTCTTTTGTTGTAAACGTTTTTTTTTTTGGTTGAATTTGTGCTACTCTCCGTTGTAAAAAGTCGAACGAAATTTATAAATAGAAAATTTATGTTCGACCTGTATTTCAGTGAAGACCGCCATGTTGTATCGATAGATGCAATCACAGACAGTCGGTTGCTTCCGTCGCAGACAAATACAGCATTTCCGAGATGGACGTTGAGAAACAAAATTTACGATTTTTTTCATGGTTCAGGCCACGTATCAACCACAAACACTGCCAGAAAACAAAACTGTTTACGCTGATATGAACCCTGTACCGAAAATTTTTGTATTATGATTGCAGTGCCAGTGGCATTTATCAGTTGCACAGCCGTCTCATATTTCGGAAGTTTTAATTTAATTTGAGGGGACTTTTCCCTAAAATACAAATTGTGAACGTCAAGACGATAGTTAATCCAGTTCTCAAGAGGTTAGCGGCCTAGGATTCGGCTGCATGATTTCTACATGAATCTGCTATTTGACTGAAATGAAATTATTTTGTATAATTATTAGTAGCAGAATACGATTCTGCCGGGTTGCCTATCCAAATATGGCCGCAAGTATTTTTTTAAAAATCTTCATTTTTAAAACACAAAAATCAAAGAATTTCGTTCACTTGTATGTTTTAAATAAATCATAATTCATTTCAAAGAGAGGCATGTAAAGATCATAAAAAGTTTGGGTTGCCTATGCAAAAGTGGCCGCAAGTAGGGGTTGCCAACTGTTAAAGTTATGTAAAAGAGCATGAGAGTTGGCGCACCACACTGTCCGACAGACTAACGTTAGCAGCTGGTAACACATACTTACGGCCACTTTTACGTAGGCAACCCAAACTTTTTATAGTCTCTACACGTGTCTCTTTGAAATGAATTATAATTTATTTAAAAAGCAAGTGAATGAATTTCTTTATATTTAAAAAAAAGTATTTAATAATACTTGCGGCCATATTTGGATAGGCAACCAGGCAGAAGAATAGTTTGCTACCAATAATCGTTTTTGTTCCGAAAGTCAATTATACCTATACTAATGAAGACGTTGAAACAATTAAGTAACTCGCATTCGATTATAAGCAGGTAATACACAACACTGCATTATCAGTCATTATAAGCGAATATTGGCTGTGGATAGTAAAATGGCAACGGAATCAGAACATTCCGCAAGTCGATTTCGAATCTAATATAAAAATGTCATGCTAAAATATATCCTATCGTAAACACATATTTGCGTAATCTTGCCACACTACCAGATAGTGTCCCATTGGCAGAGAGATCTTTTTCTGCTCTCAGGAGGCTCAAAACTTGACTACGAGCATCAGTGGCAGAAGACCATCTAACTGGACCGGCACTTCTGCACGTTCACAAAACCATACTCGTTCAAGTGGAGGAAGTCATAACAAGATTCGCGAGAGTTCAGAAGAGAATAATTGATTTTGTTATTTGATTAAATTATTTTGACATAATGCAATTAAATTAATTTATCTTTTATTTATATATAGGTACTATTATAATTTTGAAGCATGTCCTAGTTATACATAAAAATTGCATTGCAAATAACAGATGGACGTAGAAACCATGCAGCCGGATCTAGGACTGTTAAATATGTGGAGAAAGACGCGCAAACGTCGAATAAAAAAAGATAAAAAGGAACTAATGATTCATTTCTGTGTCCCGTATTTTGTATCTCGTCCAGTATTCCGTGTTATGGAGTACAGCAGTTTGCAGACAAAACACCCCCAGATACCGCTGCGGGCTTTTCATGTCTTCGTATCTTTTGTGACTGTGTGTGGAGCCTCGCTGTGCCTCGTTTCACTCACGCGTTCACAACACGATTAGCGAATCAGTTCCATTTTTCATGCGGGCGCTTCTCATTTCTCTCCGTCGCTCCGCCCTCCAGGCCTCGTCTGTAGCGAGCGGTACTGCGATAGACGCTCATTAATTGTTGGTCGCGGTTTGGCCGGCAGATGACGCAGTTCTCACATAAATATCCCACCATTATGGCATACGATAATGTGTGCGGGACGCCATACGAATACTTCCATACAGCATCTCTATCTCCAGTTAGCTGAATATTAATTGTCAGCTGCTGCCTGATTAGTTACGTCTCCCATTGTCCCATTTAAGAATAGTTCGGAAGGACTTAAACGTTTGTGACAGCTTTTAAAGTGTACAGTATTATTCTACATTGAACTGATTTATGTTAATTAGTGATTAGTGTACAGAGTTAGCCTAAAGGTTTCATCGGGTTTCAAGACACTGTGCCTTGAACAGTATACGACCTGCAAAGACGACTGATACATGAAGAGATACATAAACTCACCAAGTTTCTGGCGCAACCTCAAATGTTCAATTTGTGCGTCCTTAGTCACGCGGCAGATACCCAAACAGTAATCCAGTTCCGTCCATACGCTCGATATCATGTTTCTATCAATGTCCGTCACAGCAGCAGCGATCCGTTCCTACAATCCTTGCACAGTTGTTGTCATTGGGAGTGCATAAACTTTGTCCTTCACATAACCTCAGAATAACATGGGATCAGATCTGGCGACCTGGGAGGGCCATATTCTAACACACACAAAAATCTGCCCCTACTTTTCCGCCATCTTGTCCACTGCTGCCATCTATCATGCACGCCAGACACCAAGCGGGCTTTTAAACTTGGTGAGATTATGTATCTTTTCATGTATGACTCTTCTTTGTAGGTCGTATACTTTTCAATACACAGTGTTTCGAAACCCGATGGCTCATTTAGGCTAACCCCGTGTAATAAATCACAAAATTTAGGGATATGTAAATGTATTCGCCAGTGTGGTTCAATGCGCTCACCGGATCGGGGTGGTACAATGGGGCTGGGCAGCGTGCAGGCCGCCTCGACTGCGGTTTGTAGGCGGTTTTCCGCAACCGTTTAAGGCCTCGTATCCACTTGAGCACGCTCAGGCGAATGAGCCGCTCATTCATTTGAGCGCGAGAGTGCTCAAGTAAAAGGAAATTTTGGTCGAACGAGCCTGGTGCCAGTGCTCAGTAAACAGCCGGCTATTGACATGTCGTCACGTGAGCGTGTGGCAGCTGCGGCATTTATGAAAGATCCCTTGAATGTATTTACAATTATCGACATTCTAGAGCTCGACGAGTTGTCGAAAATGTGTTTGGCATTATTGCTTCTGTTTTTAGAGTAATACGTAAACCGATGATGCAGACATTAATAATGCGATTTCAATTGAAATGGTTATCACACATTTGTATAATTGCATGCGAAATCGTAGAAATACTAGAGAAAACTACTGCCCAATTTGGACTTTTGACAGGGAACAAAGCGGTGGGTTTATTCCGTGTTCATTTAGAAGCGATAAGCTATTACAATCTTTCTCTGCTTTGCCACATTTACATAATAGATCTTCCAATCAAAGTGAAGAAATTCGTTTGCATATCGCAAGACATTTTACAACCAATTCTGAATTACCATGGCAATACTATATTAATTCAATTACAAATACGTAACAAATAAAGAAATAAACTTACATTGTAATTATCTTTTGTTTAATTTGGTTCAGATTTGTCCATTAAAAATTACATTCGAACAAAAGAAAAGCAATTTTGACACATAAACTTCATCTTGTGCTGAAACAAAATAATGAAAGAATAGTTTATATGTATTTGCGAATGTATAATCAATTTATACGCAGCGCCTCGCAAGACCTGACAATCATGAAAAGTATGTCCTATTTCAGGATCTGAAGTATGTGCACACCAGATTCCTTTAGCTGTGAGAAACACTATTAAAAAAAGACTTACCACTTCTTGTTATAGAAGTTCTCTTCTGTTTTGATCGTTCTTGCTTGAACGACCCTAGCAGTCTTGTTATTTTTTTCTTCACATCAACAACACTAAATTTTAATACTTCGCTAATTTCACGCCAGGCATCTTCTTTTTTAGTTCTATTATAATACTGTTCATATGAGCTATCCCATAACACCCTCTTTGATTCAAATGCATCAATAAGAGTTAGGCAAGTTTCACTGTCCCACATGCTCGCGCTCATTGTAAAAACCACCAAGCAGCATCACCTTTGAGCATTCCAAAATACCGATCGCCCTCGCTGTTGTTCGTTGCGAGCGTGATCAGGCGTCCACACTTGATCCGCTCGCTTCACTGAGTGGCTTATACGCCTGAGCGTGCTCAAGTGAATACGAGGCTTAAGGCGAATGCCGGTATGGTCCCTAATTTACAAAAGGTGAACTACACATTTCACAAAAAACATACACTTATCATACATAACATAGTTACACATTTCACAAACTTTTACTTCTGGCTTTAGGCCTCGTCGACGTCAATAGAGGCGGGATGAGATTGGGGACAAGGAACGGGAAGGGATTCGGCTATGGCCTTTCGAAGGAAGCATCCCGCCATTGACCTGGTGTGATTTGTGGAAATCATGGAAAACCAAAATCTGGCTGCCCGGACTGGGATTCGAACCCGCGTCCTCCCGAATGTTTCACAGGCGGATAATAAAACTTTATTTCTTCAAATAGCACGTAGTACGAATTGCTTCCATAAAACCAAACCTCCGAATTTGATCATGACAATGATGAATAAAAGTCATCAATAGCACTTGTCACCTAGTGTTGGGAAAATGTGGTATAGAAGAAGAAGGAGAAGAAGATGAAAAAAAATAAAAAAATAAAAATGTATTGGCTCATGCAAGAAGGGACTTAACTGTAGAAAGGTCACCAGGACAAGGTTTATTAGAAAATGTATTGCTTTTGATTTTGGGTAAATACGATTTTAATTTTTAAAAAAAAAGTCGCTGGACTTAGGTCCCTCTTTGCATGTACAAGAATTAGTGATATTCTAAGAAAACAAATTAATGCAGAAAAAATGTATTTAATGAAGAAAATGTCATTGTAAGTACAAAATAATGTAGGAAAACCATTAGTGAGATTTTAACGTATCAAAAACATAAGAAAAGGTACAAAATGAAGCTTTACTTCAATGTTGTTGGCTTTCAAATTTTGATAATTTGTTTGGAAATAAAATTTAATACATTTTTTAAAACAAGGTTACTGATTTTAATTTTAAAAAATATTTCCTTGGTCATCTTCGTCTTTTCCCTTATGTAATTAGTGGTCTAGTGGATAAATAAGTTAAAAATTACTGTTGTTTTGTCGGTGATGTATGGTTGTAGTCTTAACACGTCACTTTAGGTTGCTTCATAGGAATTTTTTCTCATGAAGTATACCTTTTGAGTAGGAAGTTGTAATTGCTATGTTCCGATCCCCACAGAAAAAGAATGCATGACAACTCTGTCTATAAAAATGTGAGCTTTAATTGGAGATGAAGAATAGAAACTGAATCAATGGAAAGCAGATGTTCCAAAGATGCTTTTAAATCACGTTTTACCGAGACAGTATTCCTCTAGATATTTGGATGCAACGATATACTGAAGTCCAGTATTGTTGAGAGCTTTTAGTGAAGAGCGAACGAGCCTTCAGACAAGAAAGAACGTAAGTATTGGACCCGGTAACGCTCTGGCTTCACATTCGGGTAGATGCGGATTTGAATTCCCGTTCTGCCATCCAGATTTGGGTTTTCCATTGTTTTTCCCAAATCATTACAGGTGAATGCAGGGATGTTTCATTCAAAAGAACATGGTCGAATTCCTTACCGTACCTTGCTCTTGCTGCTTTCCAGCACTTAATGATCTTGAACCTACAACGCGTAAAGGAGAAAAAAGAATGATCCAACGCCATAGCATGTTGCAAGGACCCGTATTAGCTGACTCGGCGTCCAACAAAATCCAACATATCCTACTTGCAGTCCTGTAACCCCTTTCACAGCCCATCAAGAGTCCTTAATCGAAAATAGGATCATCGTAGGCCCTACAAGTTCGGGCCCGGGGTAAAATGGTCGACCTTTTTTTTAGCTCTACAATCTGGCCGGGTGACAACTGGCGTCTTCTTGGCTTCATGGCCTGAGGGCCCCTACAGTCGATGATCGGGGCCCCCCATCAGCCGGCGGGCCCGGGTACTTTTCACCCGCTTACCCCCCCTAGCGCCGGCCCTGAAGTTGTACTGTGAATGGGCCACTATAGCGGTGGAAAGGCGGGTGGCGTGCTCGGAAAATTGCGGTGTGGCCTTGTGCTTGACGCTTGAATTAGTCGAACCGCGAACTCCGTAATGTTCATATGACAAAGATTAATTTTAGACGTGTGCCTAGTTATGTAAATAATTTAATTCACATTTGAAATCATTCCACGTTTTTTGTTACTGAAAGATGAGCGTGAGCGAATCAGAGCGCCGAAATATTGTGTTACTGTAAGTTTAATTATAACACTGATTGAACTCGGCTAGTCACCCGAGAACAATTTGTATATAAGATGAATCATTTTGGCTAAGCCTGTATTTTATTACTAGAATTATATATAAACGGTTGTAAGTTGCGTAAAAGGAGTACCACAAGGCACGCAGTCTGGATGATATGACGGCGAATTGCAACTGTTAACTTTCACGTAAATGTCGGCATAAAATTGATTGGCCAATTGCCTGCACCGTGGTATTACACTAAAATGGTCTTCTGTGTCATCAAGTGGTAGGCATAAAAATCCATACATGACACCTTCTTGTTAGTCAAGGGGAGACCCGTGTTCAGGTTGAATTGCACTAAATGGAAGTGATACACTTCTTCTCCTTGCTAATTATTATTGATATTGAAGCGTGCCATAAAATTTGTGTTTCAGACACAACGGTTAATGTGTTATCATGATTTTGTGTACAATGACTGACTGCTAGAAAAACAAAGCCTGAGTGACCGATATAACATTACAAAGACTTACACACGCTATCCGTCTGGCTCTCACCTTTCGGTTAGTTTTGAAAGTTTCATAACAAAATATGTTATTTCTATGCCATTCCTAATGATACATAGTATTTCATCAAGCTCGATTTAGCCGTTTAGTCATGAAAAAAAGAGACAGAGTTACTTTCGCATTTATAATAGTGTAGATTTCTAATAAATTATTCATCATCTTGAGTGCTCAGTTTGTCATATAATTAAAACAGAGACTTGCAGCATAGGATTAAATGTAGAGCGTAAGTATCTCTTACAGTGAAGCATGTATTGCCTCGAAGAGTTGGTTGCACTGGAGGTTGGAGCCCTGTTTCATGCATAAAAGCTGATACCATTATTCTGATTAAATTTCTGAGCGAAGGAGACGTTAAGCGTCCCCTTTCAGTGGCATCTCCTCAATAGCCCAAGGGCGAGGGCAATGGCAACTCCGGCGACTCGCAGTCGCGTCCAACATCTGCAGGAGGGCGTTCTGATAGCAAGAAGGCAATCTTGGGACAGCTCGAGCACTTTGCATAACCGCCGCCTCGGGGAAGGTCAAAAGAAAGCCGACGTCGATTCCGAAGTCTCTTCTCCGAGCGCCGGGCGTATGGCTCGAATCTTTATGCTAATTCACTGCAGATACAGCATGTTCGGCGTAGTCGCTACGTCATCACTATCTCAGCGCATGACTCTATTTCTCCGCGCGGAGGTTTGCGATGTAAGCTTGCTTTATTTTCATTCGGTTTTCTGATTATGGACTACATAGATTTTACCCAGTTGAGCGTTCATTTCAGTTGATGGAAAACGATTACGTAAAGATATCATTTCAGCTATTCTCCGATGTCTCATATGATCTCAGAAACGGTTATGCCTACAATATGAATGAATTTAAAAGGATATGTTATTCTATAAAAAAAATTAAGAAATAAATCGAAAAAATCAAAACTATTTAAATTAGACAAAAATTCTAAATTAACATTACTTGAAATGACCTAAAATCAGTAAAAGTCGCATAAGAGTTTATCAATTTTGTTATCTCGATATATCTGACGAACCACTCTTTAAGATGTTTTTAGTACAAAGTCTGGTGAACCCAAGCTCCGAAAAGCAGCTTTCAACAAAGTCAACTTAAGTCAGTTTAATTTCGATGGAGTGCTTTCTCCTATAGCAATTTTCCTACACATTCATTTTTCCCCTTTCCTTTTCACCCTACATTTTCCATCAATTAATTTCGACTTTAAATTCTTTTAGCGTCCTTCTCTTGATAATTTATTTAAATTCGTGACCTCTCTTACCTACCACATCCTTGTGTCTGAAATCTGATGCCTGCTTGTTGTCATAGTCATCTTTTCCCTTCTATGCATTACTCCTAATTCTTACACAAATCTCTTTCCACGCCTCATCACCTATATACGCCTTGTAGAATTCTATGAATCTCTTCACCCTCCTCCTATTTTCTAATTAATCCCATCCCATCTCCTTTATCAGATCGGTTACTGATTGGTAATTTCAGAGACAAATCTAGTAGCCTTGCTTTTCACCCCTTCAAAGTCCTGTATTTGATACCGGAAATGTGGGTCCCATAATGCACCACCATATTGAAGCAATGGTCTGACCGAAGTTTTATAACCCAATTCTCTTGCTTCCTTAGTACGTTGCCTTATCACTGTGTCCAACAAATGACGGATTTTTAAAACTTTTCCTACTTCCTGTCCAATGTGTGCTGCCCAGTTGAGATAGTTATAAAATGTTATGCCAAGGTATTTACATTTCAAGTCTTCAACAGCCAATATTTTTCCCACCTTGTAATCATAACCAAACTATAGTTTTTATCTGTGTACCTAATCAGCTCATTCTCTGCATTTATCTTCATCCCATGTTGACCTACCCAGCTCGATATCATGTACAGATCACCCTGCAGCTGCTCATTCGTCTACAGTTTTGGGTCTATTACATAGCGGTGTGTCATCTGCAATCAACCTAACTTCTGATAGTAAACCATCAACACAATCATTCATTAGAATAATGAATAGCAATGGTCCTCCACCTGTTTTGATACTGTATTTCCTACATGACGTTTTGCGTTCTACCTTTTAAGAATTCTTCTGACCAGTAAATCACGTTTTCATACACTCCAACAGTTTTCACCGTATTTACCACCATTTTATGGCTCACTCTGTCAAAGGCCTTTGAAAGATCTTGTCCAACACTATCAATTTTGCCTCCCTTGTCCATTTCATCCGAAATATCTTCCATATAGCCTGCTAAGGGAGATTCGCATGAATATCCTTGCCTAAAGCCATGTTGTCGACTTGGAAACCACTTACGATCCTTACATGCATTTCTTATGTACCAGTCTCTCCATTGATTTACCTACCACTGATTGTAACTGATTGGCCCATAATTTTCAACCCTGTTTGTCACCCCCTTCTTTATGTGCCGGTACTACTATCGAAATTTTCCTGACCTCTGGTAAGCAGGAAGTATCCAGACTAAATTTAAATAACATTTCAAGATATAAGGTGTATAAGGTATAATGTCACATCCGTAGTAGTATTACCTACACCAACCCCTTTATATTTTTAATCTTTCTTAATTTCTTCAAGACATCTTTAGAATGAATTTCAAAAATTTTTATCTGCTCATTTATTATTGTGTGGATAAGCAGATTCTCCGATTTACGCCTTACCACATCTGAATCATTGTCCCTAATGATGTCACTAAACCACTTACTTAAAATTTCTGCCTTTTTTAAATCTTCAGGAACTTTTTCTCCACCATTATCTGTAATTGTTTCAACACCTTCCCACCCAGTTGTCTAATATAACCATGGAAATTTCTAGATACATCCTTCAGTGGTCCCTCTGCACCGATATTACTGTTCATAAAGCCGTCTTAGCCATCTTCTTTGTTATTATTAATTACTTGTTTAGCTGTTTCAAATACTCCCCAGTGCCTTGCCTAACTTTGTTAGATTCTCTTCTTACCTACCTCTTTATCCTCCCCACCTCCATATTATAGTGCGAAGGTCCATATTTCACTTAATCACCTTTTTTGGAATAAATGATTCTTTACCATTTCTTGCTATCTCCTTGAACTCTTTCCACCTCGTCTCCACTGTATTTGTGCCATACTTCCATTTTCTGAAACTGTCCCTGAAATATCACTTCTATTTCGAAACCTGTGCCTTTCTATAACTGTACCTATTTCCCCCATCAATTTTGGCCTCTGGTTTACTGAATCCTCCAATATCCATTAGAAATGCTTCATGATCAAAGACACCTTCAGTTACTTGAAACCCTGAAAGGTTGTCATCAGGCTATAGTAGGAAGATTTCCATGTTTTATCACCTAGTATTCTGCTCTACCACTTGTGTAAGCCTCCTTCCCTTATTAAATCTCTGTTTCCATCTGTTATTAATCTTATTTCCTACCCAGTTTACACGTGACAAATTTTAATTCCCACCAATTTGACCATTCTACCCTAAATTAAAATAAAGGTTTCTACAAATTAGTATCCATAAATGTTGAACGTGATTCGCGCTAGAACTGCTAGTCACAATTTGATGTATTTCAAACAGTGAACAGCCCACGTTCCCAGGAATAAAATAAGGTGTTTTATAGGCCTAAAAACTGATAAAAACGTCGAAAAATTAGTATGCTTTTAAAGCAGGGGTGGCCAACTCGCGATCTGCCTTGAACATGTTTGCGGCCCGCGAGATTCATCACACTATTACAAAATATATTTATTTTATAATGGAGCAAAGTAGTGAACCAATGTAATAAAAAATACATTATTTGTGCATCCAGTTAAAAAAAAATTAACTTTCGAAATTATGAGAAAAAAATTAACTTTGGTTTTAAAATAATTATCTTGCCAATATATGACAGTTATTGCCTGTTTTATTAATGGGTTTACAGTTCTGATTTCGCAGAGTAATTAAATTATATTCACTCCAAAAAATATCTGTAGTGGGTCTAAATCTAATGTTGGGACATATAATTTTATAAGCGCAGTTACGATGTATTTCGCATTCGAAATATTTACTGAGATACATAAGAAAATCATCGTATAATCAGTAATTGTAATTTAGGTATTAATTACTATTGTGGTGCGTTGATAATTTATAAGAATCTTCTCTCGATTTCGATCTATTCTGTATCATGGAGCTCAGGGCCTGCGGATAATGTGGGTATGGTGGGTAGCAGTACACACCCGGGAAATTCCGGGTGGGTATTTTATCCACCAGGAATTTGAGAGCTACCGAGCGGGAATAGAGGAAAGAACTGGCAGGAAAAAAAAGAGAGAACAGACCAGCTGAGTATAGACTTATACCGTATATAATAGACTGCTCATCTTTCATATCCCAGAAATCCAAGTTATCCACATATATTTTTCCTAGCATTACATTATCCAATAATTCGCATTAAAAGGGTTATTAATTGAATAATAAGTAATCGATATTAGTCTATATTAATCAATATTGCTTTATAAGGGCCCGCACCACAGTTATAGCCTAAGGGCCTGGTATGTTTACATCTACATATATACTCTGGAATTCACAAAATTGTGGTTGGCAGAGGATGCTCAGCACCAAAGCTAATATCTTTCTTGATCATTCCAATCCCTAATGGTACGAGGGAAAAAAGAATTCATATAAAAATCATTGCGGCACCTTATTTCTGTAATCTTACCTTTCCTATCATTCCGGCTCAAATAGGTTGGTGGACGAAGTATTTCACTAGACTCGTAAGTGAAAGTGGGAGTACACATGTTTGCCAATAAGTTTAAACCAAACGTGCGTCGTCTATCTACCAGACTCCGAGCCTAGTCTGCTAATCAGTTCTGTGACGCTTTCATAAGGACTGTAGCAAGCGGTCACGAATCGAGCGGCTCTTCTCTGTACTTTCTCTATATTTTCGATCAACCCCTTACGAAACGGATCTCAAATGTCACAACAATAGTCCAAATGTAGACGCACAAGAGATTTGTACGCTATCTCCATTGTTTGGTCATTACAATTTTTCAAGATTCGGCCTTTGAATCGCAGCCTAGAATTAGCTCTACCTACTAACGAAGTAATGTGTAAGTCCCATTTCATGTTCCTTTGTACTATTACTCCCAAATATTTCATAGAATCAACCATATCAATAACTGAATTGTTTAACTCGTATTTCTGAACAATTTGATTCTTTTTGTTAGTTATGCTCATTGTCTTGCACTTTTTACAATTTAGCGTAAGTTGCCACTCAGCGCACCATTCCAAAATAATATCAAGATCACGTTGAATTTCTATGCAACTTCTCTAAAAATAACCGCATCATCAGCAAACAATCTAAAACGGCTTTTCACTTTGTCTCCGAGATCGTTTATAAAAATTAAGAAAAGGAGAGGTCCTATTACACTTCCTTGAGGTACACCCTATGTAACATCTAGATTAGAAGAACTTTCTCCTTCAACGACGACATACTGCGACCGATCAGTTAGAAAATCCTTTATCCATACACAAAGCTGATTCGATATACCGTACGCTCGAAGCTTCGCTAAAAGGTGGTTGTGTGGCACAGAATCAAAGGCTTTCTGAAAATCTATGGCAAAATAAAATAAATCTATGGTAAAATACCGTGGTGGTTCTTCGTGAGTCGATATATTAATCAATTAGCACAGTCCATCGATCACTAATAGGGTCGATGCTCAGAATTTTCAGAAACTCTTCAGTGTTTACAGTAATACTGATAAAAAAATAAAAAAAAAAAAAAAATAAAACTAACAGAATCTAGACCACTGGGCATGAAACTATAAAGTTCCCGAAAACGAGAGTAATTCTGTGTAGCAAACTAGCCACCAGAACAAGTGGATTTACAGAAACTGATATTTTCCAGGTATTAATGCTTCGCCAGGAAATCCAAATATTTTAATATTCCCTGATGCCACAAGGCTATTTGTCTAGGCGCGAAATGGTGGTATATTTTTTGTTGCACTATTAAAACTGTTAACTCCTTTTTCTAATTAAACTCATAATTACAACTGGAAACTACCTGGAGTGCGAATAATGAGGCTATAAACATCGTCTCGCCAAGAGGAAAACAACTACGTTTATTGTCCAACACTCGGACGAGCTCCTAAGCTTCCGTAAAGAGTAGTAATTCCTTCGTCACTTTCCGATCTAATCTTCGGTTGGTCTGCGACGTGCGAAGGTCGCTCCGATTAAGAAAATTTATTACCTTGCTTTTTTACTTAATTGGCTCGATGTGGTGTTTAGCTCATATAATAATAACGACTCTGTCACTGGACGTATCACACACTTTTTGCGTAAATGTTTCAAATTTAACACCGTCTATTAACAACTGTTTTATTAATTTTTACAGCCGCGTTTCACCCCTTTTACTGTTGGGCATGGTCAGTGGATGTATATGTATGTAGTTTTATTTTTATGTCTGTATAAATGTATATGTATGTATATTTGTCATTTCTACAGATGTTGTAACAACACTATGTACATTTACAGAGACTGACGATGCACCACACCAAAAGGGCGAAACGGGTCTGGGAGAGTTAATAAAACAGTTGTTAACAGACGGTGTTTAATCCAAATCAAATTCAGTTTAACATGAGGCCTTCTTCCATCGAGGATGATCGAAATGCTATGTAATAAAACGCGTTGCCTGGAGACTGCGCGCTCACCTCCATGGATCGGCAACCTTCGCCGAGTCTCGATAATTCCCGAAGTGTTAGTTCCACTGGCTGCCACAACAGCGCTGCTTGGCTAGTCAGCAGAATTCAATTAAATAAATGTACTGACTGTATTTGCGCTTATACTGTAAAGAAGTAGTGTACATTTCAAATAAGTAATTGAATTTGATTTTTCTTGTATTTATAATGTTAGTAGAAAGTGTAATTGCGACTACAGATAAAAGATAATTGTCTGTTGGAGAATTAACTGACACAAACATGTGAAAATTTATTGCGAGGCAATCATAGGTTCCAAAGTTACAATCGTACGTTCCTTTAAATTTACATATTTTTTGTTAATTTACGACTAACAGATGCAGAAATTCATGTAAGGAGAAGAATATTCAATGATTATGCTAAATTATCTAATTATCTGAATCAATTATAAGAACTAAGTTAAAGCATGACCTAAGTTTTTTTTTTTTTGCGGGAGATAAGAATCAATGAAGTTTATTAAAAACTCAGAAAAAGTTTACACGAAACGTACGTAATCGGGAAATATATTAATCAAACAAATAACAGTTATCCGTTTTTGAAATTGTACTTTCCATCATTTAAATTAAAATCACCCGAGTGTGAACCAAATTCGTTGATTAAATCCCAAACCTGTCCGCATTGCGTATGGAGTGAGGGCATACGACACTGTCCGCTGTCTTTCTTTCGGAAAAATAGGCTTGAATCGGTCGCCACCGGATTGCACTTTATCCCATCTTTAATCTCTCATTTCGACAACACAAACAACACTCTACACTGAACGAACACACCATCACAGCCATACACACTACAACAACACTTACGAACACTGTCACACTGGAGAAGGCACCGGATGACCAACCCAGATCATCTTCCAGAGTGGTCCCATGGAGGGAGAACAGCTTCAGTGGTAACCGGCTGCTCCAGTAATCACCATGGTATCACAAGCGGAAGGACGTAGGAGACGGTACAAAACGGCATTTTCGGATTCGTGATTCCTAATAACTGTAATATACTTATTCGCATCAGTAGTCCACATTTTCACAATAGCCCATTGATAAGCACCTCGGTAATTAACTAATTCGTCCTGTAGTCAATTAATGGTTTCCCATACTCATTTCATTCTCCAATTTACACCTTGCTGTCTTGGTCGTCAGGGAATTTTACCTTTCGCCAAAGGTTACTGATTACAACCGTTCTTCACTGAATTAAATAGTTGTACCAAATAATAATAATTCCGTGTGGTCATATTGACCTGGAGATCAGTGGTGTACTTCGGTCAACAAGGTCCCGGTGCAAAAAAAAAAAAAAAAAAAATTTTGGGCCCTCAGGCCAGTCGGGTGACCTTATTCTTTGGCACTGCCAAGTTGCTGGTAGGGGCCCCCTGAGCAGAACTTGGGGGTCCTGATCAGAACTTGGGGACCCTGAGTAGAACTTGGGGGGCCTGAGCATAACTTGGGGGCCCTGGCAAAACTTGGAGGACCTGAACATAACTTGGGGGACCTGAGCATAACTTGGGGGCCCTGAGCATAACTTGGAGGACCCGATCATATTTGGGGGCCCTGAGTATAACTTTGGGGCCGCCTGTGAAGAACTTGGGGTCCCCGGAGAAGAACATGGGGGCCTCCTGAGAACTAACATGGGGTCCAACTGAGAACCAACTCAGGGGCTCCCTGAGAACCAACTTGGGGGATCCCCTGAGAACCGACTTGGTGGCCCCTCTTACAACCAACTTGGGGCCCCACTGAGAATCAACTGGGGGACCCACCTGAGAACCAACTTGGGGGCATCCCTGAGAACAAACTTGGGGGATCACCTCCCTGAGAACACACTTGTGGACCCACGTCCCTGAGAACCAACTTGGGGGGCCCACATCCCTGAGAACAAATTTCGGTGTCTCCGCGTCTTGAGAACACAACTTGGGGGCCCCATCCGTGACAAACAAACGGGGGCCCCACATCCTGAGACACAACTTGGGGGCCACACACCTCTCTCCCCTGAAAACCAACTTTTGGACCACCCATCCTGAGAACCAACTTGGGGAGCCCCCATCCCTGAGAACCAACTTGGGGTGCAACTCTCCAATGAGAACCAACAAGGGGGCCCCAATCTCCTGAGAACCAACTTTGGGGACCACCCTTCTCAGAGAACCAACTTGTGGGACCCCCTTCCTGAAAACCAATTTGGAGGCTACCCTCCCTAAGAACAAATTTGGTGGCCCCCTCCATGAGTTCAAACTTTGGGGCCCTCCTCCCTGAGAACCAACTTGGGGATACTCTCTCAGAGAACCAACTTGGGGGGCACCCCTCCCTGAGAACCAACTTGGGGGTCACCCTCCTCTTAGAACCAACTTGGGGGGTCCTATCCCTGAGAACCAACTTGGAGGAAGGCCACCCTTCCCAGCGAAGCAACTTGGGGAACCCCCTCCTTGAGAACCAACTTGGGGGGCCCTCCCTTAGAACCAACTTGGGATGCTACCCTACCCTGAGAACCAACTTGGGGGCCCCCACTCTCCTGAGATCCAATTTGGGGGTCCCCCTGAGAACCAACTTTGGGGTCCCCCTGATAACCAACTTGGGGGGCCACCCATCCCCTAAAAAACAACTTGGGAGGCATCTACCCTGAGAACCATCTTTGGTGCCCCTTCTACCCTGAGAACCAAATTGGGGGCCCCTGAGAACCAACCTGGGTGCCCTCCTGCACTGAGAACCAACTTGGGGGGGGCCACCCCTATTTTGAGAACCAACTTGTGAGCCCTACCTCCACTGAGAACCAACTAGGGGGTCCCCCACTCCCCTGAGAACTAACCATGGGACCCCCCTGCCCTGAGAATCAATTTTTGACCCCACTGCCCCAAGAACCAACTTGGGCCTTCAGTTCAGGCGGCATTTGCCTTTGTCCACTGCTACTCGAACATTTTGAATTTATCTCATCTAAAGGATCCCAACTTTTTCCGTTTTTTGTTTGACATTAGGGAACAAAATGAAATCGTTAGGCTATAAATCAGTGACTACGAACAATCAGGCATTGATTCGATGTTTTTCTCCGTCAAATAATCAATTGTTTGACGTGTCATGTGAGAACTGGCACTGCTATGGTGAAGAATGATGCGAGACGTTTTCGGTTGTTGTTCCTGTCTGCATCGATAAATTCTAGCAAACAAATTATTGTATACCATTCAGCTTTAACTGTTCTTCCATCAACTAGAGCAATGGTTGCGACATTTCCAGTATAACTATAGAAACAAGCGATCATTTTCTTGGATGTACCTGGTGATCGAACCACTGTTGGTTTTGGCACATCGTGGAACACCCAACAAGTTGATTGTTGTTTAGTTTCCGACTCGTAAGAAAATATCCAAGTTCGTCTTCTGTCTCGATAGTATGCAATTCATCGGTCGGGTTTTATCTGCATTTCCTTATAACAATCGACACGAGCCTATTTTTTAGCTTTGGTATAATTTTGAGGAATCTATCGACAACAGATCATTTTCACAACTAAATGTTCGTACAAAATCGAATGAACGGCAGTATTCGATATGCGCATGAATACCTCTATCCCATGATCGGATCCTCTTCTATCATGTTGCGGGAAGCATCGATGTTTTTTGCAGCAACAATAGATTTCGATCGCTCTTTAAGAAATTCATTGTTGCACGGAAATATGACCACGATGAAATTCTGCAAGCCGACTGTAAACAATCTTCTCTGATAGTCCTTAATTACCAGAGGTTGAAAGATGCGATTCGAAGCATCGTTGTTTGTTTGTTAGTCTTTTACTAAAATCGCAAAAAAAAAATCAACCAACGAAAACATTCTGGCCTCGCATTCGAGACGAATCTCTGTCCGGCCATCCGTCCTATCTCGCCTCTAATGACCTCGATGTATAATGAATAAAAAACTTTCCCGTGCATTTTCAATTTTTTACACGACACTTTTTTTTTGTTACTCTTCCTGTAAGCGAACTACTCAACCAATTTCTGAGTTCCCACTGTTTTTAATAAATATTGCAACTGTAAAAAATTCACATTTCATAGTGCCATCAGTGGTGATTTATAAAGTTTCTATTCTTTATCACTTGAACTTTGTTTTTTCCTCATACAATTTACAAAAATGGACAGATGTAGTATCCTCTGATTGCTTTAACAGCTATATGGCGTTTGACATATACGGACATGTAGACAGAGTGCCGTTTCTACGGCCTGCTGTTCGCATTTGGTAACCACCATCGATTCGAAGTGCACAATGCGCGGGGAATGCGGGATCTATCTGTGCCACAGTTCGCTAGTTCCATCAACTGCGGCTAGTGCAGTTGTGTACCGAAAACAAATAACCTACGACAAAAGCAATGTTTCCATATTTATTCGAGAAAATAAACAAACATGAAAAAGATGGTAATTAAATAAACACCGTCCGCAAGCTAATGGAAAATTCGCGTGGAATATATCGAGAAAAAACAAGCTCTGTTGCGTAAAATGAATGATATAAATAAGCAGATCAGTAAAATATGTATTGGAATATACGTAGTTGGCCTGATACAGTTGCATGAACTTCATAAACGTATTGGATGTTGCGTCTGTATACAAAAAAATATAGCTGTGCGTAATTGGTTATCTGGTCCGTTTGGTTGTGAATTACCATTTATTGTTTATACAGAAATTCGCTCTGGAATCTCAATGAAAAACAGTGCTTTGTGGATTCTAAATGCTTAGCTGAAATTTATGTGGGCGATTCACATATTACGCAGTAGCTTTTTTTGGTATCGGTCTGCCGCGGTTCCAAAAATCGCTCGTGGCGAATGTCGTGATGGTACCTTCTAAATATCATGACCAGATTCCTTCCTGTTCCTTGACTGCAGTCCTTTACCTCCTCTAAGGGAGTGTCTATAAACAACATGGTTCGATCTTGGAAGGGAGGATGGGGGGGGGGGTTCATTGGTTGGTTACAAACCTACCCAGGACTAAGTGGTGGTAGGGGTGGGGATTCCGAGCCTAGAAACGTAGCTTTTCATTCATATTATTTGTCAGAACATATAACAGTATAAGCATATTTATTTCAGACACTTAATTATCTCCGTATATAATTTAGATATCCGATATAATAACAGTGCCGCGCATGCGTGTGACTTGAAGTAATAGTGTTGAGCTGCACGCGGCATGTGCATTTGAACAACCGACACGCAATACGATTCAAAAACATCAGACATGTTGGACCTAGAGTCGAATTCGATTACAGATGTCACCCGGAATTTTCCAAGCCAGTGACAGATCCTGCTGTTTTAATGGTTTTAAATAAAGCTGTGTTGTATGGGATTGCTCGTTGATAAAATAATTCCAATTTTGTTCTGTCAAGTTAATTTCAGTACAACTTTAATTATAGTGCTTGCTGAAGTGTTATTTAAAGTTCAAAAAGTGGTGTGAAGAGGCAATGTACAATAAACTTTAAAAGGCTTATCGAAAATGTTTCTCCAACATGCTTCCACAATACAATGAATTATACAAAGCTTTTAAGCAGATCAAAGCATCATTCGTTAGTAACGCAGGAAGAGAGGCGACGGAACTCTGCAGCGAAAGAAAACAAAACATTCAGTTCTTTTAGGTAGGTTTTTTTTTTGCACCTTGTATAGTTTTTTTATATTTTATTAATCAGTGAAGAAGACTGGAACGTCCGGCGGTACTTAAATCGATTGCGAACAGGAGTGGGCAGGTCCAAGGAAAACCTAATGAGATGGGGTTATACTGATACCGTGTCCGGACAAAACCGCGAAGTGACAAAACCGCGAACGGACAAAACCGCGAACAGACAGAACCGCGAAACGGACAAAACCGCGAAACGGACAAATCTACGAGTTATCCCCTCACTGTTTGATCTCTTATGCTCCAAAATATTATCCTAACGCAGTTTTTAAACGATTTGGGGATCGCAGCTAGGGTTACGTTATTATGGAGTACGGTACTGTAATTTGTTTTGTGTATATGTAATTTATAATCTACGAGTTATCCCCTCACTGTTTGATCTCTTATGCTCCAAAATATTATCCTAACGCAGTTATTAAACGATTTGGGGATCGCAGCTAGGGTTACGTTATTATGGAGTACGGTACTGTAATTTATTTTGTGTATATGTAATTTATAATCTACGAGTTATCCCCTCACTGTTTGATGCAAATTGGATCGAATCTGCAAATGATAATGCTGGATTTCGAAAAAGCTGCAATGAACGCTTTCGCAGAAGCTTTTCCTGGAGTAAAACTTACTGGATGTTTCTTCCATTTTAAACAGTGCATTTGGCGAAAAATTCAGGAAATACCGGGATTTCAAGAAAAGTACAATGACAAAGAAGACATCACGTTTCAAACAAAGATAAAGAAACTTGCAGCAATTGCCTTTCTTCCTGTTTCAGAAGTCATCTCTGTTTATGAAGAACTCTGTGATAGGGAGTTTGCAGACTAGGAATTCTCTCCACTTTTGGATTACATTGTTGATACATGGATTGGACGTATTCTTCGAGGAAATCGACGACGAGAGCCACTATTTCCAATCGAAATTTGGAACCAAAACCAGAATGTTAAAAATTCGTTAGAGAGAACCAACAACTCCGTCGAAGGTTGGCACAATGCTTTTCGGTTATTACTTGGATCAAGCCATCCTACATTTTGGAAACTCATAGAAGCTTTCAAGAAGCAGCAAAATCTGACGGAGGTTAAATTAGTGCAATATGGAAGGGGAGATAGAAAAATACAGAAAATGACATATGCGAGAGTCACCAAGTCGATTTTCAATTTAGTTAGTGAATATGATTGTAGCGATGCACAGAAATTTCTTTCTGGTATAGTTCATAATTTCGATTATTAGATAGTGTGCTTGTGTATTTTGTTACAATTTATATTAACTTATTAATGGTTTATTGATGTATATTTCGTATAATCCATCTATATTGTATTTTTATTTTCCATAATGTTCATGCTTTTGTGTAATTTCTTTAAATAAAAAAATAATGGGGTGTTACGTAGATCACCTCCTCGTGGTGCACCCTTGGTAACGCTAAGAATCTACGAACTCTTGTGGTTTTATGTATTCCTGGTTTTTCTGTATTCGCGGTTTTGTCCTTTCGCGGTTTTGTCCGTTCGCTGTTTTGTCCGTTCGCGGTTTTGTCCGTCGCGGTTTTGTCCGTCGCGGTTTTGCCCTAGAACCTACTGATACTACCAGTATTAAGTGCGAATGTGGTGAAGACCAAACTATGAATCATATGCTCAAGTGACCTATGTGCCCATCATCCTGCAACAACGAAGACCTCTTTCAAGCAACACACAATGCGATCGAAGTTGCGAAGTACTGGGCTAAGTGTGTTTAAAGTTGTTGATTTGCACAATGTATTTAACAGTGTATTTTGATGTTTTTCATACGAGAATGATAGTCAGTGAATAATGATATAAGGAGAATGTTTTTAGTAACACGTCAAGAAGTAAAGGATCCTTGACTGTACCTGAAAAACATTTTCCCCAATAATTGATCATTTGGCTAGTATCAATATTTCATTCAGATCATTTATAATTATAGAAAAGTATATAACGCAAATGTCGGTTGTGTTCATTATGTACGTAATAATTTTTTACGATAGTCTGTTAGGAGTACATTGTTTTCCAGAATTAATATGATTGGCTACGTGTTACAGGGAGGAAGAGGGTGTTGAGGTAAAAGCCACGTCAGGCTAGGGAGGGGAGGAGGGGGGATGGAGGATTCAAGGGAGACCAAAATGGAGCTACGTAATTTATGGACACTCCCTAATGACGTTGATGTCGATGGGGCATAAAGTTGTAAGCAAAAAAATAGTTCCCTATTTATCAGTTATGGTTGGTTCGACAGCAATTACATACGGTTTATGACTAGTACGTAGTCATTGCATCCAATTGTCTTGAATGTCGGCCTTTGTGTTGGAAAAGCGGTAGTATACGTATTTAAATTAAGTTTTGTTTTTGTTTTTTCGTTGCTAACTGCTGGTAAAGATGTCTGGTAGCATAAGGTCTTACGACAGGTTTTTGCATCTGTAATAGAACACAACTTACTTATATTCAATATTGCATGAAAAATTCACAAGAAATCAACATTCTTATGATTTTGAAATCAGCATTTACTTCGCTTTCCCACCAATATAATATTTTTAATCTCAGCATAACAACATTCGTCTAACTCTCCTACAAACCGAGCGTGGTGGGCGAACGGTTAACGCTCTGCCGTCGCATTCGGGAGGACGCGGGTTCGAATTCCCGTCCGGGCATCCAGATTTGGATTTTCCATGGTTTCCCCAAATCACTCCAGGTGAATGCCGGCATGCTTCCTTCAAAAGGCCATGGCCAAATTCCTTCCCGTTCCTTGTCCCCATCCCGCCTCTAATGACCATAGCCGTCGACGAGGCGTAAAGCCGTAAAAAAAAAAAACCTCTCCTACAAGAAGTCTCTTTTATAGCAACCATAGATAACACTTATAATGACACTCACAGATAATACGATCTGCGGAACTCCGTAATTGTCTGTGTAACATCACACAGGATGTCGTTACATGCTATCATTGCACGCTATCGTTCCAAGCTTACTTCTTCAAACCTAAGTAAGTCACACAGGTTGCACTCCTTAACAAAGCCATTCTAGAGAAACTTCTTGGGGGGCATCCATAAATTACGTGAGGTGTTTTTCCGGATCCCCCCCCCTTTCCCTCTGGTGAGATCTAGTCGGTGACATTTTTTTTTTTTAGGCTTCACCCTTCAAAATCCGGTTACACCCCATTTTTTCGACGAAAAAAACCCCTAAAATCGACTTTAACGCAATTTGTAGACCTTTTTTTTTAGCTCTACAGTCCAATTTTTTTTCACAAAACCTCACGTGAGATTTACATAGAATCCCCCCTCCCCCCCCGGTTGGTGAGATTTCGCCGGACCCGCCCCCCCTATTTCACCTCACGTAATTTATGGATGCCCCCTTGTAGGAGTCTATTTTCCCTTTTCCAGCAGATACAACGGAATTTGAATAGACCAAACGTTTCTGGCTACACAAATCAGAGAAGACATTTAGAATGTCAAAGAATGGAGAAGGATGAGGCTCAGTAAAACCTTTCTTATTACTCGAATGGAAATTCTTTCTTCTCTATCAGTAGTGAGTAGTTCTTAATAAACGATCATCCATTAAAAACGCCGGGTCACGGACTTGAGTTATTGAGGATGCTGAAATCAAATGATAATCCTGAAGCTTATTCTCTGACTGAAAGCTCTCATTATATCTACAACGGGCTTTCTGGGTCACTGTCCACAGACCCCAACCCGTCATTTGCCAGGAGTACTTTAGGGTATTCGCTACTGCTATTCCCACCTGGGGAATGCAACAGATCCATCAGGATACTTCACCTCTGTATATTTCTCCTCCCTACTACTCCAGTAATTTTGGCTGCCCTCCTCCACATGAAGCAGGGTTTGGACTACTAGACACCGATTCAGTTTGGAAATTGAAGGAAGTACGCCTCGAGGTAGACCGAGTATAAATGGTGGAAGAAAATATAAATAAAATACGGTTAAGGGTTACAGTGGTACATAAAATAATTCCCAGACGGTAATAATACACATATACGTAAACAATTAGGCCCATATAAGTAAGTGGTCCGCAGCATATATTACTGGTTCGCAGTTCGAAAATGGTCGAGAAACGCTGAGTTAGAGAATCGGGAACTATATTGTGATTCATCAACGGCTTATATAAATTCTGCACTGTCACGTGATGCACCATCCGGCCAATTGGCGTCTTTGTTCTGTTCGCGGTCCGCTGCGTTGTGCCGCGCATTCTTGCTCACGCTCGTACTTGACTTGTCTTTCACGATGCCTAATCCGATGAAGCGACTAGCAACCTTCCCTCAGTCTGTCGACATTGTCGGTGAGGTCACATATCAATCTGTGTGCCACAAGAAGTTAACTGTCAGACAAACTACCTTTGAAGACCTTTACATAGAGACAGGGAGAAGTCGCCTTGGCAGTAATAACCAGTTGAAATGGACGCTCTCCGTCTCCGTCATTCTAGACGGCCACAAGTTCATCTGGGTGGTACCAACAGACGACCCCTCAGCCTTCGAGAGAGTCATGTGCACCCGTGAAGGCAACCATCTGGCGAAGAAGATTCTTCCGACAGGATTCACAACGTGGTCGCAACCACTAGTCTTCCCAACACTTCTCTAGGGTTGCTTTAGCGCTGAGCAGTACTGCGACTTAATCAAGAGGGGATTCATTGCCTTTGGCTTTGATCCAGCAGGGAACGACATCAACACCAAGGAGAAGAAACCTTCTGCTGTGACACCAACACCTGCATCCAAAGCGACTGCCGAAGTGAAGGCCGTCAATGACCAAAAAAGTAACTGAAGGCTTAGGAAGGCCACCACCTGCATCTGACACGGCATCTGAAGCGATGGCGGTCGACAATTCAAGTGATGAGGCCTCAGTGGAAGTGGGGCCGGTCCTTCCCCTCACTGCCAACTATGAGGGCAATTTCGTCGACTTAGTAGTCGCATTCTTCGAGGAAACTAACAATTACCTGCAGCACTCCACGAGACGGGGTGCTCACCTGCTGCAACTGTAACGGCAGCCATCCCGACTGTTACAGCGGCTGCCCAACCAAGAAGACCCTTCGGCCCAGCAAGAAAACACCGAGCACTGACAAGCCAGTGCCCCCACAGTTCAAGCTGCGTCGACGCCCTGCATCAAAAACCTCTGCAACCGGAATAGAGAACTTCGCGGCGGCTAATAGGCAGACCACCTACCATCAACAGCGCCATGATGAGGGCGCTTGGGACTGCAACCACTCCGACGAAATTATGCTGCTCTTGAAGCAGCAAATCCAGCTACTGACAACAGTCATAACTACTCAAGCCAGCATTCCGTGTCTGACACGCCCCAATCTGCCACACAGAAAATGAAAACAATTTTGAAGAACTGGAAGGAGATGCACTACGTGCACGAACTACCCCTCACTCTAGGGCTGATGTCTCCCTAGAAGATTTAGTGTCGTGTCATGGCTTCGACACCGTTCCCGTTGGCTCAGTTGGTTGCGGCACCGTGTTGGTGTCCGGCGCTGGCACGGGGTGATGGACTTGGCCGGCAGCGTAGGAGAGGTGGTGGTGCACGATTCTTAATCACTAAATTGTGCTCCAAAAGTCCTAAGACCAGACCTCTCAGCAGTGCGTATAGAGTGAGGACATGCGGCAGTGTTGATGGTGATTCACCCGTCGGATGGAGAGGTGATGCCTAGCATCTCCTTTCGCATTACACGGCAGAGTACACCCGAATGGGCCGGCAGCCTCTTTCATCCTCTTCCTTCTTGCATCTCACACCCACAACGCGAACAACACTCTGCACTGAACCACCAACAATACTGTGCCAAGGTGATGCTCGAAATTTCCCGAGCATTTGATTCCGTATGGCACTCGGGCCTCATACTTAAGCTTTACGAGCAGGGTATCCCAGGTCCATACGTGAAATTAATAAAATCATACCTGATCGACCGCACATTCAGTGTTCGAATCGACATAGCTTTCTCTAGTGTCAGAAATGTGAAAGCGGGAGTTCCCCAAGGCTCAGTTCTGGATCCGACTTTATATTCATTATATATACTGCAGATGTCCCAACATCCAATGGAGTTTTGGTCGCAACAAACGCTGACGATACAGCGTACCTCGCAGCCAGCCGCAGCAGAATTTTAGCCACTCGCCGCCTTCAGGAGGTCCTCCAGGGGGCCGTAGATGGAGGATTGACATTAACCCAGCCAAGACTCAGGCAATAATGATCAGTAAAAGGGTTGGGCCCCGTCGACCACGTCAACCGGACCCCGTTCTTCACCTTCACGGTAAAGGCATACCCTGGTCAGCTACTGCCCGCTACCTGGGAGTGCTGCTAGATAGAGACTAACCTGGAAAGCTCATATAAATGACGTCCACAGGAAAGCAAGCGCGAGGCTTCACAGCCTCTACTCGCTTCTCAACAGAGACAACAACTTAGGCCCAAGCACTGGCATTAAGATCTACACGACCTTAGTAAGACCTATTAGGGGAGACTGGGTACGGTTGTGACAATTTTCATTTAATCGCTCATAATTTTCTTAGTATGCCAGTTCCCTGGCTATTTATAGCAAAATGTAAATTTTCCTACATATAAATACTAAAGTTTTGTCTCTAAGTACAAAGGTTAAGTCACAGCAACAAATTAGAAAAAAAAAGAAAAAATGTCACAACCGACCACACCCCAGGGGCGGTTGTGACAGTGCTTGGGGTCGGTAGTGACCGGTTCAAAAATACGAACAAAATGGTCTAAATGGTCTAAAATCACTTTTATTTCAAATAATATCAAATGTAACATAATCTTCTTCTGGATAAATTCAATTTTTACATGATAATAGAAATTAATCTGGGAACACCTTAATAGTTTATAACTAATAAGGCATTGTAGCATCAATAGTTATTATAAAATCATTTTATAAGATCATTTTTATAATACCTGATATATCGTAGATTGTCATTGTGACTCCACATTTATTCGTCACAAGTAGTTTTTTTCAGATTTTTTAAGGGTCCGAAGACAGATCGATCCAAGGACAAGCAGTGTGGAGGAAACGAAAGCAAAGTGATTGCATTTTCTTTACAAAAATCAATTTTATTAATGTGGATAAGCGAGGAATGGTTATCCAGCACTAGCAAGACTCTATGCGTTGGAGAAGCATTAGAAAATTTCTTAAAAAGTTCCAGAAATCATAGGAACAATGCACCTTGCATCCAGCGCGAAGAATTTGCAGTTCCACTTGATCGCTAGCAAAATGATCGTGATAACTAACCCGTGGAAATAAAGGAGGGATAGTATTTCCCAAGGCATTTTATCCAAAAGTAACCATGACTAATGTACCTTGTACAGCTGTCGGTCTTCCTCAAGCGTTTTCTGAGCATAAAAAACAAAAAACAAAATTACTGTCACAACCGTACCCAGAAAATATGTCACAACCGTCCCCAACGCACTCCTTCGCAAAATAACAATCGCCATGACAATACAAAATAAACTATGTGCAAAGTATTCACTCCTATTTAACTACTAATGTATAACTTATAACGAGGAAAAACACTCATTACTTTATCTGTACACATACAACAACAATTATTAAAAGAAATCTAATAAAAATCCTTACTTTTGACTGTTAAAAAGTATTGTAGACCTCTACGATTGTTACTGTCACGCGATACCGTGAAACACGTTCAATCAGGCACACCGCTCCTCTCTGCCTCCTCCCCATCCCGGTATTCCTTATAGTTTGGCTAATGTGACGACTGTCACAAACGTAACCTGGCACAACCGTACCTAGTCTCCCCTATTGAGTATGCCTGTCCAGTGTGGGAATACGCTGCTGACAGCTATATACTCAGACTACAAACAATACAAAACAGGGGACTGAAAAGAGCCCTGCACCTTCCAGCCAGATTTCCCACCGACGCACTCCACGAAGCTACTGGCTGAAGTTTTCTACACAAGTTCAAACGGAAGCAATAACCCCGGAAGTAAACAACATCAGTCACTATGACATCTCAATTGACCGTGATAAGAGACCATTAAGTCTAATCATCTAACTCAAACAAACAAACACCACCGAGAAGCCATACCAACAGAAAAGCTTTGCATCGCCCAAATACTTCTGGAGGCATTGTCCACGGACAACATACTCCGTCATCCCCCTGCCTGTTAAGAAAAGGCAGTAAGGGTGCTATGTTGACTCACTCCTTCGGCTTAAGGAATCACGTACTTTTTGGAACTGGCCTGGTTGGTCCTGTACGTGAAACATGCATTGAAGACGTACAGAAGCAACCAAGACAGTTTCAAAGAGTGCATGATTCCTTAGGCTGAAGGGCTGAGACATGCTTTGCCGTGGACGAGCGTCACATTGTGCACTTGTTATTAACTCCGAAACTATATGTTATTTATTAGGCTTTTTCGTATTATTTTGATGCAAGCAATCTCCTCCTAAAATATTTTAATTTTTTTTAACACCCTGTATATTATAACTAAAATTACAACTCCATCGTCCTACTTCCGGCGGAGTCTTTTTGACAGTGTACTAGTTCTTTTGAATCCACCCTAGGTTACCCACTGAGAGTGAACTGATACTGTTGCTAATAGTGATACGTATTAGTACACCGTCAACAAGTTTTCCATTCGCCAGCGTTCAGTTGTGACGGAGCGGCAAATTTGTTTGTCCGTAATGAGACGGGGGGGGCGGCCCTGTTCTGTAATTACGGGTGCACATCGATCTCTGCCACTACCTGCGGATGTGACAGTCGCTCGCAGTGGCCGCTTTTGTGAAAGCAAAAATGAGGAAAATGGCGTCACAGGTGCTCTCAAACGTTGTCTTTCTGATTACGTCCGGTCATGGAGGGGGGAAGAGCCTTTCAGGTCGGGTATGAATAGGGAGTAATTTGTAACTTTGCTTTGTGCTTTGTAATTAACAGTCTCGTTACTGAAATATGTGTAACTTTGATAGTATCAAGGTGAAACCTAAAAAAATACGTGTTGTGGAACTTCAAAGCATAGATATGATGATCATTATGCAGCTCTGGTTATTAGAGCTAACTTTACTGTTGTTTAATATATAAGGGAGGTAACAGACTCCAATTGTCTTGTATTTCTGTAAAGTTTTACTGCACGAAGCTAGTTTAAACCATCGATATCCATTAACTTTAAACTAAATTTATCAGCAATACTCTCAGTAATAGAAGCTAATATCTTCCCATCTGTTTCGTATTATTGGTGCTTTTTTCTGCAAGGCATGACTTTGAAATATTTAGAAACTGATCTTTCTTTCGGGATATAAGCTGAAACGACATGGTCACTGCTGAAATACATTATTTGTTTTTCATCTGATAAAGGGAGCTTCCGAATGTTCATGCAAGAAATTAAACGTATTATATATATTTTTTTAAAAGTACTTAATAAAAATAAATTTATAATTCTAGGTGAAGTAAGTCAGATTAACGGGCTTGATAAGGAAGCAACAGACCAAGAGCAAGGAAACTATAACTTTAATATCAACTGACAACAGATACAAACAATAAGAAGAATCTCTCATGGAAAACTAAAATCAAACACTACAGCTAAGTAATCAAACCAGATGGTTTCTACATCTGAAAATGCATGTTACCTATGAAAACTAGAGAAATAGTAGAGATAGAGAAAAAAGAATATGTTGTGGGAAATCTATAATACATTGAAAACTGAAAAAAAAAAGATTTTAGGCACCGGACGAATAAAGACCTACACGAGGTAGTAGAAAATGAAAGGATGTCAGACACGACCAGAAAGAGGAGAATAAGAATGGATAACAGCAGACTTAGAAAAAGAATTTTCAACCACGTTTACAAGAGTAATAAGGACAATCAGCGGATACAAGAAGGAAGCAAAGTTATGATAGAGATCGGAATAACAGAAGATATAATACAAGATACAGCAACTTTCAGAAGATTGAAACAAAATTTGAAAGGTTTCCGATTGAAGGAGACGAGGAAACGTAATAACTAATAACATGTGGCTCAAAGAAAGGAGGAAACAACAAAGTGAAAGGATTAGGAACTAGTCTAAGTCAAGATAAGAAGCACCGAGATGAACTTACAGGATTACTTCTCGTGGTTCTTAGAAAACCAAAATCGAAGAGAAGAAAAATAAAGAAACAATGGAAGTACGGGGTGAAACAATTTCGATGGAACACCGATCGTGGTTGAATGCCAACGCAAAGTATGCGCAAAGTAAAGAATGATCGGAATATGCAATAAGAACTTCTAAACAGTAAAGCGTCAATTAACAAGGCCGCAACGTTCGGGATGTCCAGTGGAAGTGACATGGTTTCAAGTGCCCAAAATAGTGGAAGCCACAGGCATATCGCAAGGTACGGTATATTCAATTTTGCACGAAAAATTAGACGTGAAAAAATTTCGGTAAGAAGGCCGCATTTCCCACCATTGAATAATAAACGCAATTGTGTAGTCGAGTATGAGGTTGTTTTGGTGCTTGTCTGTCGCAACTCTAACCAGTTTCTCCATATGAATGAAATATAGAAACACTACTATACTGCAGAAACTAAAAACCAGTCTGAAGCTTGCGTTTTTGAAGCCAATCTGGCTCAGAAGAAGGTGAAGATGATGAAATTGGCCGGCAAGGTGAAGGCCACAGTTTTTTAGGATGCACACGGAATCATGTGTATCGATTATTTGGAAAAAAGACAAACAATGACTGGAGCTCACTGTGTATAATTATTGCACCCGTTAGGCGAAGAAATCGATAAAAACATCAACATTTGGAAAAGAAAAGGATCCTCTTCCATAAATTCAATTCATAGGTGCAAACCTGCACAGTATCGATGGCCAAAATTATGGAATTAAAGTTCGAATTATTACAGTATCCACCATATTTGCCAGATTTTGCCCCGAGTGACTTTTTTTCAATTTCTACTTAAAAACATGGCTCGGTCGACAACGGTTAATATCGAACAAGGTCATCACCTAAACAATTTCCCATTTTCAGATTTTATAAAATCCTACTTTTTGGAAAGCTTGGAGAAATTAAAGAAGCATTTAGAAAAATATACTCAACTAAAAGGGGATTACACTGAAAAAAAAAAACTTAAAAAAAAAAAAATCTTCAGAAAATTGTTTGCTTTTCTACCTTTTTTCCAAGGACTTATCGAACGATCCTCGTATTTCATATCTCCTTCCCAACACAAACAGCACAATGTAGAGAACACACAAACCTATAGGGGCTATCCAGACAAGCAGAAACACTTACGAACAAAGGGGAACGGGAAGGAATCGGGAATCTAACCAATTTGCATCTCTCGGTAAATTCACTATGGCGGACAAACACTTCCCGTTATAACTGCGTACGAGTGGCTGCGGGTGTGTCACGCATTACTCTTATGCTATCAATACTAATAAAAGATAAAGCTCGGTCATGTGTCATCGTGGCTGCAAACGTGAAGTCACGCTCCTGGCCTTCGTTGCCAAACTAACAACGGTCAGAGATGTTTCTGCAAAAACGAGGTAGTGATCTCTGTTTAATGGGAATTATCTGAGAGACCGATCTTCGCTCGGCAGCTTTCGATTTCTGTTCAATATGCAAGATTTTGCATGAAGTAAAAATAAAGTTAAATTTCTTTCTAAAAGGCTTCCTAGGAATTTTGAAGTGTACAATTGTTTTATTTTTTTAATTTTATTTTTTTAATTTTTTTTAATATGCTATTATTATGTTTAATCGAAATCTTAATGCCAATCAGGGATTAGTTAATGGTGCAAGATTAGTGTTAATTGACTTAGGCGAGTACATCATCAGTGATAAATTCATTAATTCCTTTAAAACTTTGCTCATATTTTGCATTAACTTCACACCTTCTGATCCAACCATGCCTTTCAAAACGATAAAAAAACCAATTATCCATAAAAGTAATTATTAATAAAGCATAAGGTCAGATGCTTCAAAGCATTGGATCATTTTTACCAGAACCTGTTTTTTCGTATGGACATTTGTACTGGATTTTTTTTACGAGATCGTAGATGCAGTAATATTTATCTTTGTGATAAAGACACATTTCAAAGTAAGCGATGATCACATTATAACTGCTAAGTTATGTAAAGTTTTGTATAGTAAAGATGTATGAAAAAATCACATCTGACAAAGCCAATATCTATTTTTTTAATATCTACTTTTTAAATGTTTTACAATTACAAATGTTGTATTTAATGATGTTTGCAATAAAGCGATATTTATTATTACCTTCCAAATTAAAATTCCTTTCATAAAAAATATTTCCACATTATTATATCACTATTTTGTGACTGATTACTATACTATTTGAACGGGTGAGCTAATACACAAACATTGTTCATTTAAATTACATAGAATACAAATATTTCAAAACAAACTACTCAGATTAGCAGTGAACGCACCATGGTATGTAAGAAATAGTTAGCTACACAGAGAGTTAATATTGCTTACATTTACGAATTTATAAAACAACAAACAATACATTTCATCAAACGAATGAGTACAGTTCCTGGTGCACAATTTTACAAACTAGGGAAAAGAACCGGCCAAACTAGGCTGAAAAAACGTCTTCCTCAAGATATTTTTCTATCATGCAGTGATTCCGAAGAAGAAGTGAACCAGCTAATAAATTAAATACCGTGTGGCCTGTCACCTTCTATTTGACATCTCGTTTGTTAAGTATAGATCAGATTTTTGTCAACGCTCGATATAACATGTATATATATAAAAAGTGTAATTATTTTAAACCAATTTAATTTTAACTGTTTGGATTACTGTTCTAATCCTGATAACTGTTTTTAATACTGACATTCATGTTGCTAACATTGTTATAAAAATTTATTGTATCACTGTATTGTAGTCACTGAGGGGCCCTGTGGGTTGACCTCAACCATGACGATATGTAAGTTATGCTTTTTGTAAAATTCTACATCGTCCTGTATAGCAATACTTGCTGAACGGATAATAAATTCATTAGACATTAAACAACAAAGGTATATGAGTTCCTTGCTCTAAGCAAAGAGAAACCAATTATCAGCAGGCTTCCTGGTACCTGAAACGTCTAAGAGATGGTGTTAGAGCCGTTCCCGAGATACTAAATACAAAAATTGTTCGTTATTTCTAAAATCGCCTTTTTGAAAGTAAGACACCTATTTAAATAAACTTAAGAATAGCTCGTTGAAAGTTATAAGTTTCTATTTAGATAAGCAAATGCGTTTTTTTTTGACGGGCTTTGCTATTGTAGAATACATATCTGGCGGATTATTTAGAGGCCGAAGACAACACCATACAAATAAAATGCATTTACGTGCTTATCTGCCATTTACTTAAGCGATGAGAACTTGAATGAAGAATTTTGATATATATGGTGTATTCATGGTGTTGTTACGTACGAAGTGATGTTTTGGGTCGAAATAGTAAGATACACTTTACAAGAATGATAAGGCAAGTTGTAAGGTCCAGTATTTTTCCGAATATGACAAGCGAACTAAAGAGTGCGACCTCAAATCCAACAGGAGTGTACACAGCTGTAGACCAACAACAGCCCAACGTCTTCACTATTTGAACAACTGAGCACGTCACAACATATTACATACATGGCGGCAAATCGCTAAATTGACAGACTATATCTTATATCTTTAAACGAGCAATTCATATATATACATCTAACAATTTGGTTGAAATTTCATATTTAGAAACCGTTTTGCTCTTTAAGTTTATCCAAATAGGTGTCTTCCCTTCAAAATGCTATTTTACAAAAAACGAACAATTTTTGTATTTGGTATCTCGGAAACGGCTCTAACGCCATCTCGTAGTCGTTTCAGGTACCAGAAAGCTTACTGATAGTTAGTTTCTCTTTGCTTAGAGCAAGGAACTCATATATCTTAAAACTAACAATTTTTGTTTACTAGCTGCGAATCTACATCTACATATATACTCTGCAATTCACAAAACTGTGGGTGGCAGAGGGTGCTCAGCACCAAACCTAATCTCTTGGTTGTGCATTCCGATCCCTAATGGTACGAGGGAAAAAAGAATTCATATAAGAATCAGTGCGGCACCTTATTTCTCTAATTTTATCTTTCCTGTCATTCCGACCCAAATAGGTTGGTGGATGAAGTATTGTAAGGGACGCATTTTATTATATTAAAACCTTCTATTTTATTTGTCGAGTCTGAGCGAGTCGTAGGTGCCGCAGAAGCTGAGCGGATGTTCTGTCATTGCTCAGCATGAAATCTTAGGCGCGTGCAGAATAGCGCGCCTGGCGAAGGTCACCTTGCAGAGACGACTTGCAACTTTTCCACATTCGTGTCTGATCTCTAGGAGCGACAAGCTCGGCCTCGGGCGATACCGATCGGACGCGATTCCCGCCAAGATTATCGTTTACACATGTCGTAGGATATTTCCTACAACATACCTAGTTTGCTGGCATTACGTTCGCGTGAAGTTGCAGATGTATTTTCCTTGTAACCAAGTATCCAGTGTTGCAATAAACATCGGTTAACGACTTCAGTATTTCATTCAACGAAAGCAAGCCGTATGTTCTCCGTTCCCATGCAGCCCACAGATAATATTTTTAGGTGTCAGACAAGCACAGAAGACTAACAGCGTGGCGGAAGAAGAATACGTCGCAAGTCTTAGCTATTGTGACTGAGTACTGACTATACACACAGCCATCCGACAAATCAGTCACTACAGTATTTCACTACACTCGTAAGTGAAATACTAATGGTAATTGTGAAATGGTAATATAAATCGTAGAAATAAGTGAATGCAAGTATTTATTAATGAAAGGTATTTTATTTTGAAGAGCAGTAATAAATAACAGTCTTATTGTAAACAGTCGTTATAATTAAATACTATATGTTCAATTGTAAAACATTTAAAAAGTAGATATTTAAATATAGATATTGGATTTGACAGGTGTGAATTTTTTCAAAATTCTTTATAAAACCTTACATAATTTAGCAGCTATAATGTGATCATCGCTTACTTTTTGACCGTGTGTGTTTATAACACAAAAATAAATATTACTGAAATTACAATTTCGTAAAAAAAGCCAGTACAGGTGTCCATAAGAAAAACCAGGTTCTGGTAAATACAATCCAGCACTTTGAAGCGTCTGAAATTGTGCATTATTAATGGTTACTTTTATTGGGGATTGTTTATTATCATTTGGAAAGGCATGATTAGATCAGAAAGTGTGAGGTTAATGCAAGATATGAACATAGTGTTTCGGATCCCTGATTAGCATTGACATTTCTATTTAACGAAATATTGCATTTTTATTTAAAAACAACTTGTGAGGTGTTAAACCGGTTATCGGAGTTAATTGGCAGAGGATCGCCCAAGATCGTTCGACCTGGAGGAAACTATTCAAGAGTTACCTGAAATCATAACTATAAGAGGCCACATCAGTAAAAGATTGAACGGACTGATAATCATAATGAAACCGGACGATCTCGGAAGCGGCTCTAGAGATTTGGATGAAATTTCATTTGCTTTTCAAGTTTGTAACGCGATTTTACAAAAAAAGAGCAATGCTTGTATTCGGAATCTCAGAAAAGGCTGTAACCTCATCTCGTAGGTTAAAGCAAGGAGCTGTGCACTTCAAAATGCCTAGGAAGCCTTTAAGGAAAAGATTTAACTTTAATCAAATTTCACGCAAATTCTTGCATATTGAAGAGAAATCTAAAGATGCCGACCGAAAATCGGTCTCCCAGACACTAAACACAAAAACAGCAACCCTTCGTAAGTTATTATAGAACTGTCTAATTATTTATAGATTAATCTTCAGGTTTGGGGGTATTCCTTCCATGTATTGGAATGATAGAGACGATCGTGCGATTAGACATCATTTGATCGTAAAGTACTGTACTTGCTGATTTTATAACACGTTTTACATGAAATAAACCATTAAATCATTCTAGTAGGGTTAAATTTTGAATGTTTGTGTTTAGAAAAGTAAAATTCACATAACTGTTAATGCATGATCCAAATTATCACCTAATAACTCAATTTTACAATATATTATTGAGTTCTTAGGTGACTGACACACTAAAGTCCGTAACGATTGTCAAATTATTGTACAAAGTATTACAACTCCTGATTCTCTTACGTACAAAAGCATATTTTACCACACCCTTATGCCTGAAATCTAGCGCCCTCTTGTGGTTATTATCATCTTTTCCTTCCACTCACCTCTCTTAATTCTCCTACCAATATCTTTCACGCCTCATCACCAATATACGCCTCGTACACTCCCAGCACTTTCTTTACTCTCCTTCTGTCTTCCTCCATTCTAGCTCCTTTATCATATCAAAACTGATTTGGTTCTGCAGTAATTTCCAGAGATAAATATAGCAGTCCTTCTTTGCACCCCTTCTAAATTCTGTATTTGATATCTAAAATGAGGATCCCGTACTACACCACCATATTCAAACAATGGTCTCACTAAAGTTTTGAAACACAAATCCATCAATTCTCTGGCACATCCCCTGATCAATCTCTTTCCAATAAATGAAGAATTTTGTACCTTTTCCTACCACCTGCCCAATGTGTGCTGCCCAGTTGAGTTTATTGTTAATTTTTTTCCCAAGGTATTTACATTTCAACTTAATGTTTAAACTACATGTTTTAGTTGTATATAGTTATCTCTGCGGACTCAGACAAACCAACAAGATAATTATCCTGATATGAAACTTTAAGATGATTTTACTTGGTGTTAATGTTCATGCAAAAAATTGAACCAGTTTCGCTGACATTTAAATGTTTGCTTCACATGAGAGAACTGTACTTTAATTATGATCAGATATCAGATCGATTTTGCTGATCAATAGTGAAAATGTTTCCAAACAGAGCATTAAAGAATCAAACACACAAACACAAACGAACTCACACCGAGACACAATAATTATCACCCAAATAGGAAATGTACGGTAAACGTGATGATTTAAAACTGCTTTACTGCGTTCACGTAGATCTGTCACAGACTTACGGCTGATCGTTTTTAACTGTCCCAAAACGTCAATATAGGGCTGCTGTTACCAAATGTAAGTTTTAATTTTTTTTTGATATATGTAAGAAATAAAAAAAGAAGCTTATCAGTGTCTATATTTTTTTCTCTATCATTATTAGAAAGTTCAAAAATGTACAGTAAATAAACACTAATACGTTCCCAGTTACAGCAGAAGTTCCTGCAGACAGTTTCCTTGTATACCTCCCACCCTACCTGCCGAGGACGCGGAAACCCTGGGCACAATCTCGGCGGCCATCCTCTCCCCAGATTCATCCAGGCCGCTCAGTCCCTCAGGACAAGCGGGAACGAAGGGACAACAGAGAGGAAAATGAGATAGCTGCTTGTCGCAAGCTGTCCCTCCATGACACGGGCAGGTCTATTCGCGAAGGAGCATCGAAACTTAAATTCGTGCAATCAGCTACGGTGAAACAACTTAACGGCCAGTTTTTCCTGGCAACGCGTATATTTCACCGTGTACGACGTTTTTCATTCAGGGTGTTACGCCGTCCAAACTGTTATCTTAAAGAGCGCAACACGTTACACGTTACACGTTGAGGTGATAAGCTCAGCTAGTTTGACTGCGACTGCCTGCAGACGAGTCTAACGCGAAGCGCGATGCGTATTATGTCTCCTGTTTTGTGTGAAGTTCAAATTCGTGATTGTATAATGTCAAAAAGCATGGAAAACAATGTGCGGAAGGAAGGAAAAAAGTACTGAGATCAGGAGGAGAGTATTTAGTGAAAGTTATTTTGTATAATAATTTCTTCAAACAATCGATTACAATACTGCTTCAACATTTTTACTACGTAATAAAAATATTTCATAATTAATTCACTTGTAGGACTGTGACGATAGTAGAATTTCTTCAATCTGAGTCGTCAACGTTGGTGTTGCAGTATTCGATGAATCAACTTCTCACTTGAAATCCTTCAGAGTTGGTAAAATCACTTGTGACTGCTGGAGGAATGAGGTTTTGGGGTTATATCTGCTCTGAAGGGATTCTCAGATAAATACTCATCCCCAAGCAAGTGTATAAGCAACAGCACACAGTAACGACCAAGTCAACATTTCGGGTTTTACATTAATAGGAATGAGAAAGATTCTGAAAATCATGCACATGATTGTCCATAATATGTTTCAGAACAAGCACCGAGCATCAAGGTGAGCGATTAACACTCTGGCCTCGCATTCGGGAGGACGTGGGTTCGAATCCCCGTCCGGGCATCCAGATTTGGGTTTTCCATGGTTTCCCCAAAACATTCCAGGTGAATGCCGGGATGCTTCTTTCAAAGGGCCATAGCTGAATTTCTTCCCGTTCATTGTCCCCAATCCCATCCCGCCTCAAATGACCTCGACGTCAACGAGGCCTAAAGCTAGAAGTAAAAAAAGTTTAGAACAAGCATGGTGATCATTTTTCTACTTTATCGATCCATTTCAACACACTGAGACCCTGCCCATACGTCAACCGAATAGATAAGTACGTTGCCCTAGGAAAACACATTACATTTCGCGCTCCTGCTGACGTGATTTCGGAAAAACCGGTTCCTGCTGCCCAAAATACATGTTGCTAGGAAACCCGGCCTTCAAGCAACTTGTAACGCCTCAAGGGCTTGGTAATCATAAATTATTAAGAATATTTCTACAAATGTTACAGTCTGTAGAAGGTTTGGAGATGATGCACATTATGTAGGGTTTAATGACGAAATATAATGTCAACTCATCTTTTTTTTTTTTTTTGTGTCGCAGCCACAAGGGCTCTGTTTTTGCATGTCCCGCTACCGTGGTAGCTCTACTGCTAAGTGTCACTTGTAGTGGATAGGTTGGTTTGGGGACTCGTTTTATTTGCGCTTTGAGGGGAAAACATGGCTATGGTCGTCTATATATGAAACAGCATTTACAGAAAATATTGCGGCAGTGGTGCAAACGATGACATGGTTATATCGGGAAAGCTATATACAGGGTGTAACAAAAAGGTACGGCCAAACTTTCAGGAAACATTCCTCACACACAAACAAAGAAAATATGTTATGTGGACATGTGTTCGGAAACGCTTACTTTCCATGTTAGAGCTCATTTTATTACTTCTCTTCAAATCACAATAAATATGGAATGGAAACACACAGCAACAGAACGTACCAGCGTGACTTCAAACACTTTGTTACAGAAAATGTTCAAAATGTCCTCCGTTAGCGAGGATACATGCATCTACCCTCCGTCGCATGGAATCCCTGATGCGCTGATGCAGCCCTGGAGAATGGCGTATTGTATCACAGCCGTCCACAATACGAGCACGAAGAGTCTCTACATTTGGTACCGGGGTTGCGTAGACAAGGGCTTTCAAATGCCCCCATAAATGGAAGTCAAGAGGGTTGAGGTCAGGAGAGCGTGGGGGCCATACTAACGAAACTAAAATGAGCTCTAACATGGAAAGTAAGCGTTTCCGGACACATGTCCACATAACATATTTTCTTTGTTTGTGTGTGAGGAATGTTTCCTGAAAGTTTGGCCGTACCTTTTTGTAACACCCTGTATACGCCTGAAAGTTGAAGAGGGGGACATTTGAACAGAGAAAGAGAAACAACAAGAAGTTAATTTGAAGAGGCGTGCTTGGAAAAGTGTGCTTCACAATATCTCGAGTTAAGGGTAGAATTCTTAGTTCTTGAAGGGTTTTTTAAAGCTAAATTAGAATATTAGACATCGTTCTAAGTGAAGAATTAGGGAGTGAATAAAAGGTAAGGAAGTGTCGGACACAAGAAGATGACTATGAGGTTTAAACAAATAGGAATGCTTGCCGTGACCCCGTCCGGGCATCCAGATTTGGGTTTTCCATGGTTTCCCAAATCACTCCAGGCAAATGCCGGGATGCTTCCTTCAAAAGGCCATGGCCGAATTCCTTCCCATTCCTTGCCCCCCATCCTTTCCCGTCTCTAAAGACCTCGCTGTTGAGAGACGTAAAGCAGTTAAAAAAAAGCTTGCAGTGAAAGATATTGCAGCTGATAAGAATGAGATTTTCTAAGATAAGCAGATTGTGTACTCTTCGGTAGCTGCAAGAAATTTCGTAAACCAATTGAAGGATTTCTTTCTGAGTGTAATTTTTGATATTTTCTTTTGTAAGTTATTTCGGTGACTGAGATTGTGGTAAAGCGGTTACAAGCAGCAAAGTGAAATAATGAACTTTTTTTATTTAAACTTTGTTACAAAATTGATAGAGGAAATCGAGACAGTAGTTGATCAAATATAATTAAGTGGATTTATTTTCTCGTTTTAGAGTGTCTGCGGAGAAATATTTGGGTAACTTGATGATTTTTTTCCCCCTATATTTTAAATTTGCTAGGTCAGGTAGATATCCGGGCTAAAAATTGACAACAACAAAATATGGCTATATTAATCATAAGCACCTAAATACAAAACGCATTCGTATAGAAGGTGCGTAATCAGAAGATAGAAGCATAGGACTTTTCAGGTCGTAACCCAAAATTACGTTATATAAAAAATTAAGTGAGTGTCCATTGACTTCGTAGTTCCATTTCGGCCTCCTGTGTAACCTCTCCCCCCCCCCCCACCCCCCCCCCCCCGTAGCCTGACGTTTATGTTGTCTCCGTTGCCTCCGCACCCCGTCCCTCTTCCCCGCGTGGCACGTAGCTCTTTTTCCTATTGATTCCAGATGACATTTTGTTCTGTTTTATGTACGCTAAGTAGCTTGACTCTGAACCCCCCTTCCCATCTCCTCCCTTCCCCACGTAGCCTTACGTAGCTTTCTACCCTCCCCTCCTCCCTGCCACCTTCACCAGAACGAGACATGTAGGTTATGGACTCTCCCTAAAGAGATTTTCGTATCACTTACAGCACCTATAAGTATTGTCTCCATCAAATATGATCAATTTTTCAGATTTTCAATAAGGTTGTAGATAACAATAACGGCAACCTATTATTGAAGTGATAACCTAGATGTTGTGCTAACTACCTTTAGATGAAATTTATATACGCTTATTGAAACATTAAATTGAGACATTAAAATTTTTTGAGTGACACACACACACACAGATATTTCTCAAATAGATGGCTTAATGGTTTTTAAGAATGAGAGCGGTTTAAAGATGATGTAGGCCTACTGTAAGTAGTAACTACATGTCCTATAAGAATTTAAAGAATCTGCAGCATGTCAATTACAATACTAAGAATAATTTTAGTTTAAAGTAAAATATGACTTATTTCTTAGTCATTTTAAAGGAAGAGCATATTTTTTTATTTTTTTTTCGTGGGCAGTGGCTGATATCCTTTCCGACTTGTAATAGATTAACAGGTAAAGATTAGTTTCAAGCTGGGCTGTACTGATCTTTTATGGCAGCAGAGAAAACGGAATACACATGATTAAGTATTCGAGACTCACAATGATTATTAATTCAGCGTTTGTCTGTTTGGTATGCGTTCGATAATGATAGTTCCATATTAGCTTATTGTAATGTTTGGAACAGAAAACTGAACACCTTTAGATTTAGACAGACCCCTATACGAGCTTGGAGAGTGGGTGGTAACGCTCTGGCCTCGCATTAGGGAGGAAGCCGGTTAGAATCCCCGTCCGGGCATCCAGATTTCTGATTTCCATAGTTTCCCAAAATCACTACAGGTGAATGCCGGTATGATTCCATAAAAGCTCAGGGCTGAATTAATTCCTATTATTCCCTCCAGCCTTTTACCGTCTCTGCCAAGACATCGACGAAGCTTAAAACTACAAGCAAAAACATAAAAAAAACCTGTACCAATGGTTCTCCAGTCCTACGTTAAGGCGAAATTTTTCGAAGTGAGTTCTGAAAGTTCTCTATGAAAGAAGATGTTTTTGGTATTTTGATCCATGTTGCCAGAGGACCTAAGTGGTTGTAATAATAATGACTGAAGTAATGAATTTATTTTTTGTGTTAAGAGTATGACATTATGTTTCAAATGTAAACAAAAGTAATGATGCATATAAAAGAAAATATTTTTAAATTGATACTGATACAATAATTATTAATAACTGACATAATAATTAACTATATTTTCTCTTCCTTACAGGTAAGTTCAGATCTTCCATTAATTGGTGTGTGGATATACGGTACGTAATATCTGATGTAGCACATTACTTTAATGTTAATACTTCCATCATGACATACAGAGAATAAGTAGGTATTGTTCAATCAGATACTATTTGACGACCATTTTCTGCGTTTTTAGAATGCACTGTCACATATCTGTTCGCCCCTGAAAATCTGATGTTACAACTAATTATTTACATAAGAATGAAAAACAATTTGAAATTTGATGCAACAGGAAGCACAAAATACTTTGGATATTAACTTGATACATCAGCATTATACACAAAATTTCTATGTTCTCCAGTACTTTCTAAAGATGCAGTGAATTTCTATCATCCACTTTAAAAGTTGTAAAAATTTTAGATACATTTTTTATGTTAAGAAATACAGGGCGTTCGCCGGGAAACGCAACCCACTGTTAGCGCTACAAGGAAGAAACTGCTCCCGGCGAGCGAGCGGTCAGTTTCCAGCATTGTTCGACCGTCGGCCGCGAACTATTTCATAATAATTACGCTTCATAAACTTCATAAACTTGTGCGCTAAGCATTTAAATGTGACGTAATTCATTAGCTTACCTTATAAAAGATGCTGGAAGTGTTTGACCCTCTTGTGTAATGCACATTTCACATCTTCTGAACATATTTCGAGACACACGCTGCCCTAACTGACTTTAATGATTTTTTGGGTGACTGTTCTAGTCGAAAAGCGATATCGTCAATTTTCTCGTCTGTGAGAATACGGTTGACCAACAGTCTCTTTTTGTTAAAAAATGAACCCGTTTCTCTTACTTTTTAAACCAGACGCAGAATTGTTGATTTAGCTGGCAGTAAAGCGCCAGGAAATTCGCGACGAAATTTACTGCGACACTTTTTAAACGACTTCTTCTTCAACATATGTATCGTAGAGAAATATTCTTTGTTGCAAACTGTAACGTACCATAATTTTACTCACACTCAAACACGGTACAGAGTATGAGCCCCAAACCAGCCAAACCGCAAAGAAACGTTTATTCACAACACTGATTAATAAGAGACTGAAGTCACAAACTAGCTACAATGCAAAGAAACCGTTCTTAACAATGTAAGGATCCCATTATACTGCGTCACTGCACTGTTGGGGCAGCGGAGTTGTTAAACAGTGCGGTGATTCACGGTGCCGTGTGGCGGGAGGTGCTGGATCCACTGACCGAGCAAGTTGCCGACGGCAACAGACTGGGAGGGTAGCGTTTTCCGGCTAACGCCCTGTATTAGTTTACTACCGAAACACATATTTAAGAGTTGCGCATGAATTATTATTTATTTACAAGCTAATGTTGAAAATGCATATGAATGGCCAGAATAATTATGTTTGCGGAGAGAATTCAAACATTCAACATAGGAGCTTACACTTTGAAATGATACAGTGTTATTTAATTTATTATTATTATAATTCTTGTATACACTTTCAATAAAACGATGAAGGTAAAAACGATTTCTGTATTAAAGTGATTTTTTAAAACTAAATCAGTTTGTATGTTACAGAGAAGAAATTGATCACTTTTGAAAATTTTAAAAGTTTGTTTGTATTTTTGATCGTGATTCATGCAGAAACATTTGCAGAGATTTTCTTGATGCTTCCGTCATTACACGGCCAAGTGTCATGGGAATAAATTGAGGTATCATCTTTACGTAACTTCGGGAAATTGGGACATAAAGAAAATATTCTTCACGAATGCGAAACAACTTATCCATTTAATATTTTTTTATTGCCTGGCGTTATATTAAGCTACACCCGATTTTTTTTACCGTTATTGGTTATGCTGAAGGCAAATGTATCATGCGAACAATGAAAATCAATCAGTTTTTGAAAATTACTACTCAAGAGAATCGTTATAAATTTATCAACGAGGAGAATATGGTTAAATGGATGATTCGGGAGAATATGTTGTCAACATTTTAAGGGTGAAGGATCTTCAAGAAAGATAGTAATCCTGTTCCATTAACAAATAGTATTTAATTTTTGGTGGTGATTCCAAAGTTGTATTATTCGACAGCTATTACGTATGATATTGTATTACTAAGCATTATTACACGATCACGAAGCGGTTCAAATAAGATATTCATGAATCCTACTAGCCTGGATTCCGTTTTAACAAACTACGAAGAGAGATTCTATTAACACGCAACCTCATAACACATGTAATACTATAAATAGAGTAACTAGTACTTCAAATAAAGCCAATATTAAGTTATAGATAACTTAAAACGCTATTATGCATTTATCGAGCAGTCAGAAATTAAATGTTTGCTGGAATTGGTAAATAGTTTCTAAATTTAAAAGATTTATCGTTTACTGTTATCATATTTGAATGACGGAACACTGTTATTATTATTTTTTAACGGTGCTAGTAATTTAATTTCTATGTCAATTTTTTTAAGTAGTATTCTTCACAGCAAAGTACTTTAACCCTAAAAAAATTTATCATTCCACAGGTTACACCATTAGATACCTAGCGAAGTGAGGAAGATAATGTTGGCTAGAATCAATAACTTTGAAATATCTTCTAAATTTACTGTTATCATAGTTGTTTGCAGAATGCTATTTTTTTTTAACAGAATTGGTAATTTGATTTTTCTGTGCATATTGCACAGATAGTTCAAACAGTAGGGATTATAAGGCGGATTGCAGTCGAAGTATTTATGAAAATTGTTACTATATTTGAAACATGAAGGTGAGAGTAAATTTGGAGAAATGAAGAAAAGAGGAGTAAACATTAAAGCTGCTGATGGGAAACCTCTTTTAAGCTCAGACGATAGAGCTAACCGATGGAAGGAATACATTAAAAACTGTATCATGGGACAACTTGAATAAGAATGTAATGAAAAGGAAGGCGATGTTGACCTTGATGACTTAGGAGATCCTGTTTTGAGCAGAGAATTTAATAAAGCTCTGAATGACTTGAAAACAAAAAAGGCAGTTGAAATTGATGAGATCCCTTGCAGAACTTCTTAAATCCCTAGGAGAGAAAAGGAATCGAAATATTATTCAAGGTATATCAAAAAGTTATGAAACAGGAGAAATTCCAACTGATTTTAATAAAAAATATCATCTTCACACTTCCAAAGAAAGCACAAGCCGACAAATGTGAGAATTCATCGCACCATTAGTCTAACATCACATGCTTCAGAAATTACTGACCAGAATAATATGCAGAAGGATGGAAAGGATAGTAGAAGAGCATAGTAGGTGAAGATCAGTTTGGGTTTAGGAAAAATTCGCGGTACAAGGGAAGCAATTCTGTCTTTAAGATTAATACTTGCAAGGGCGGATCAAGACAAACAAAGATACTTTTATGGCGTTTGTTGATTTAGAAGAAAGCTTTTGATAATGTTAGGTGGGACAAGATGTTTCAAAATTTTAAAGAAGTCAGGTCTAAAGTATCGAGATAGAAGAATACTCTATAAACTATATAAGAATCAAGTGGATGTAATAAAAGTAGTGAATCACGAGAGACATGCATCAGTTAAAAAGGGTGTGAGATAAGGTTTTAGTCTATCCCCATTAATATTCAACTTGTATGTAAAAGAAGCAATAAAGGAAGTAAAAGAAAAATTTCTTGCGGCATAAGTGTTCAGGGAGAAAAAATCAGTATGCTACGATTTGCTGATGACATTGTCTTGTTAGCAGAAAGGGCTTAGTATATTGAGAAGTTACCGAATGGCATGAACAAAATACTGAAGGAAGATTTTGAACTGAATATAAATCAAAGCAAGACAATAGTGATGAAATGCAGCAGAAATGATGCCAATCACAGTAGATTAAATATAAAAATAGGATCGGATGCTATAGGGGAAGTAAGTGAATTCTGTTACTTGGGAAGCAAAATTAAAACCGATGGCAGAAGCAGGAATGATGTTAGAAGCAGAATAGCACTAGAAAAAAGAGCCTTCATGAGAAAAAGAAATCTTTTGGTCTTAAATATTGATATAGGACTTAGAAAGAACTTTTTAAAACTCTATGTGTGGAACACAGCACTTTATAGCAGCGAAGCATGGACTTACCTAGGAATACCAGAAAGAAAGAAAATTGAAGCATTTGAAATGTGGTGCTACAGACGAATGCTGAAAATTAAGTGGACTGACAAAGTAAGAAATGAACGAGTTTTGGAAATGATTGGTGAAGAAAGAAGTTTGTAGAAGAAGCTTACAGAAAGAAGAAACAGGCCGGTAGGTCATATTTTGAGACATGCTGGATTGGTTAATTTCTGGTGGAGGAAACAGTCGAAGGTAAAAACTGCAGAGGAAGACAGAGATTAGAATATATGAAGCAGATAATTGAGGACGTTGGTTGTAAGGGATATGTAAAGATGAAAGGGTTAGCACAGGATGGGAAGGGTTGGAGGATTGCATCAAACCAGTCGAAAGACTGACGACAGCAAAAAAAAAAAAAAAAAAAAAAAAAAAAAAAAAAAAAGAAGGCGAGAGAAGTGAAAATTTAATTTAATTATGGTATAGGTACTGCGGCTGTTATTTTAGAGTAATATCACATGCTTACTTTAGTTGATTTGTTTACACAAAGTTACCACCAACCAACTGCTTGAATCACCAGTACAACAACTGTACAAAATTGAATGCTGTGGTTCATATTACTTTGATATTTAATATTTCAGAGCTCTTCACGACGAAGTACTTTCACCCCAAAAATATTTCTCATTCCGGAGGTCATAATGCCATTAACTAAATTCCTCGGTCTGCGGCACGTCGAAGTGTAATAATTGCGTTTGTGCTTTGCGGAGCCGTCTTCCTTTGTAACGCTGCGGAGTGCTTCTGCGCTGCTAGGTTTCAAAATGTCGGCTAAGTGGACGGACAGTGACACGTAAAAGCTTTTACACCTCCGCGAGAGGCACGATTTCCTGTGAAGCATGACGGAAATTGAATTACATGGTGAGAGGTGTAGGGCAGAGAGAGAAGGTCGTCAAGGGCCAAAGACATAACTCTGGATGCTCTCAAAAACATTCTCTCTGCCTCTTGAACGAAAAGAGAAGCTCCGGAAACGCGAGCGGGAAGTCGATGCGCGGTGTAGGAGCGGAAACGAGAAGGGAGAGAACTGGAATCTGCGCTGAGGGAAGGAAACTGCTAACTCGACGGCCACTTGAATAACATTTTACTGTCTAGTTGGATGGATAATTATAGATATTATCAGGTCTCCCCTTATTTAACTGATGTATGGCTGAATATTCAAGTCAGGAGTCTTCACTTTTGTATTCGTAATATTTTGTCTCACCAGCTTTTATAACTTCCAGCACACTTACAATTAAATAAATTAATAGTTTCATTTCTTTATACTCAGTCAAAGGAAAATGTAAGTGCTTCTTAACTTAATTTATTTATCTTTGTCAATAAACTCTTCTACTAATGACGTCACAACTCAATCTACAATGGATAAACAAATACCCTTGTATATAAGAACGAAGTCTTTCTCGGCGTTGAGAATTTATGAAATGCTCTCGGGTGACTAGCCGAGTCAAGAATGCGTTGTCACACGATATTCGGCAGCTAAATTCATTGTCGCCATCTTCTGGTGACGTTCTTGACTTGTCTAGTCACCCGAGAGGATTTCATACAAATATCCTTGTATTTTCTACATGATAACATGAGATCTAGTCGTTGGTTTGTTATAGTCAATACAATGTTTGTTTGTTTAATTTGTACCACTTGGAGCTCAAATATCGTAGAAAAATCTTGTCAATTCTAAATTTAGCAATTACGTTTTTCAAGTTGCCTCATTTCTGGCCAGAGATCTTATCATTTCATTCTTGGACTAAAGGAAAGACAACTGCACCCAGAGCTTCTTTCACAGATATTTTATATTTGGTTTTTACATGTTCTAGTAACAATCAAAATAAATAATGGATTGACCTTTTTTATTACGGCTCGTTGACGTCAAGGTCATTAGAGGCGGGATGGGTCTGGAAACTAGGAACGGGAAGGAAACACATTCGCCTGGAGTGATTTGGGGAAACATGGAAAATCCAAATTTGGATGCCCGAACGGGGATTCGATCCGGCGTCCTTCCGAATGCGAGGCCAGAGCGTTAACCACTCATCCACCACGCTAGGCCGTTATTTTTCGTTTCCATTTAATATTAAAACAAATAAAAATAATAATTTAATACATTTAGGACCCACATCTTCCAATATCTAAAGCATCAGAACGATTATAGCTTCGAGGAAGATATGTTTTTAAACAGAGTGCTCTAATACGGTTGGTTTTTGTGTAATTGTGTTTCACACTGTTTGTAATAACCTGCTGTCAAACTACAGAACACATGATCACACTAAACAGAACTTATGGATGCAAACTCCATATGTATATGTATATATTTGTAATACTGTCTTGATGACAGTAAAAATATAATGATTTCCTGTAAAACAGGTAAGAACACTTCTTTTTCTTTATGACTTTACGACGTCGAGGTTATTAGAGGCAAGAAGGAACAGGGGGGGGGGGGGGGACAAGGAACAGGAAGGTTGAAGAACTGGTCCAACTAACACCTAATACATTTCAAGTGGCTAAATTATGATGCCACATAGTTTAAATGTGTGATTTGCTCCCTATTTGCTTTGTCTGTAATGACTTTCTATATTTTTATTATACTCCCAACAGAAGAAATAAATAATTAGAATATTGTACCTTTGAGTTGAAGCTGGTGCGAAATGTTAGAGAAAAGGAACAAAAGTCAGATTTCCATTTTGATTTTTATCTGTCTCGTCTTTGATTTAAGTTTACTTTAATTTTAATGGAATATAATCTTTGGTATGTTTTCAAAAATCCTACATTACAGTTGTTGGTAAATATCTGATCACAGCCTTTAAATTAAATTTTTATACAAAAATTGTAAAAGTAGTACACAAAATTACCAGAAAAGTCTATTAAAAATAAATAGAACATGAAGGCGTTTTATTTTAACACTTGACCATGTGATATAAAATATTTAGCTTATTTTACATTTAAGGAAAAAGTTATAAATTCTTTCGCTAATAAGATCTTCCACTAACAAAAAAAAAAAAAAAAAAAAAAAAAAAAAAAAAAAAAAAAATTCACCAATGTTACTTTGTATTTTGGACATAGCATTTACAAACTATTTTTTAAAAAACTTAACATTCATTACAATAACGGGGCGTCCGATTTAGGGAACACAGAGGGGGTCCTGCATAGGACGTCTTTGACTTGGAAATTTCAGACGTTTTGAAGCAACAGTTTCGCGTATCGTCCCATTGAAGTTTGCTGAAATTATTTATTACTAGATTTTCGGGGCATGACGCAGTGTTTATTTGACAATCTAAGTATTCGGCAGCCATTCTACAGCTTCGTCAGAGATACTATTTATATTGATATAGCAACGAGCGTCAAGCATCACAGAGTAATAGTCCGTTGAAGCCTCTTTCAATCTTCTAGGCCACCACTGGTCTTCTCTCTCCAGCATCCTCGTGTTTTCAAATTTTATTTCTGGTTCGGTGTTAATGGAAAGGCGAATTCAGCGGATTTCATAAACATCCGTAATCTGGTGTTAGTGTAATCTGTCTTTTACCCTAGTTAATGACTGGACAAGTTTGCGGTGAGGCGTACCTCCACCTACTTTAACAATTCCCAATCCGATCAGTGATCGTATGTGAGACAAGCGAATTTCCTTGGAACATTGGTATCATAGGATTAATTGACGTCTTCCACGGGTTTTTAGTCCTTTAAATGCGTCTTATGTCGGATTAACTATAGGCGTTGGCTCAGAATATTCTTGTAAGTGTTTATATTTCTTTCTTCAGTTTTTGCGAGTCACATACTGTCCTCGCTCTTAAGAACTTGATGTTAATACGTTCCTCTTCGTTGCTGGTTGATGTGCGACATGGCGTGCAGATATCTATTTGGGTGGATCATCTTGGACATCAAGAAATGGCAGTTGTCCATTTTCCTCGACTTGCGAAGAGAATGGATGGGCACTATTCAGATGGTGTAAGAACTTCTGCAAATTCTCCTTACCGTGAGGCCAGATGACAAAGTTGTTGTGAAAGTACTAAGTCTACTTTGTAGTATAGGGGCCTTGGTGGGCATTAATATGTATGGTTAATATTTATAAATTTATTGTTATCCTGGGTGGTGTGAGAGCGTATTCGGGTGGCGGGTTTTTACATCAGGTCAGAGGCCTGTAGTTGACTGCCCACCCCAAGGTGAAAGGCAGTGTTGTCCGGCAAATCCCCTATATTCCCGACTTCCTGTCGCCGTGGCTAGGGAAGGCCTACACAGCTCAATAATTGTTTAATATTCGTTGCAACAAGATACACTTAATGCTCACCATTGACATTACAGTCCTCACATGGAATCTTGAGTACTTTAGGAAATTACAAAAAAAAACCTATCTGGTTGGTCACCCAAGATTTATGAAAATCAATCTAACATTATGAACATTATGATTTATATAATGAAAATGCGCCTTAGAATGTGTCGACAGCGTCACATTATAATTTTGTCGATTTTAGCTGTTCTAGAATTGTTCATATCTGGCTTACGTCCCTTCTTTCTGTGACCAAAATGCTACAAGTAAACCCTTATCTGGTATCCTACATTTTCCCATAATTCTGGTTACTACGATGTTAACTGATTTCTCCGCGGAAAGCCTGGTACAAAATTCTGAAACTTGTATCATGCGTTTCTATCGACATGTTGTTGGAGGCGGAATTTCAAGGGTCTGGTCGCGGCTATAGCAATTCATCGCCTCCCTCGCGGATCACGGAATTACCGCAGTTCAGCTGGAAGCTATCAACATGCAAAGTTAATACTGCCCGCCAGCTCCCGCTTTTTACCGCAGGAGGGCCTTCAATTTTCTGAACGCTTTAGTAACCGCTGCGAAGGCAAATTGTAAATAAAATTTTAACTCTGCCTGCGTACTGGAGGGCCTATCATGGCGAACTCTGCTCCGGAGCCGACCGGGCGAACATTTTTAACTAACAATACTCGGCAGCTAACGGACGGTGAAAATTGTATTACAACAGCTGCTTCGCTGAAGAGAGAGAAGGCATTGTCTCTCACAGACACCAGAAAACAGTTGCAGGACACACGGTACAGCAACCAAACTGAAATTACGAAATTATCTTCATGAAGTGGTTGATCTAGCCTTGTGACTGATAGAATGCAATCAGTGACGGATATGATAAAGGAGCTGGAATGGGATTCTTTGCAAGACAGGAGGAGGATGAGGAGGGTCATGGGAGTGTACATGGCATATACTGGTGATGAGGCATGGAAAGATATTGCAATAGGTATGAAAAGTAGTGCATGGAAGGGAAAAGATGACCATGACCACAAGCTGGCACTCGATTTCAGGCACAAGGGTGTGGGAAGATTCTCTTTTTTAGGTAAGGGTGTCAGGGATTGGAATGAGTTACCAAGAGAAATGATGAATAATTTACCGAAAACTTTGAAGGAATTTAAAGATAAAATTTGTAGAGGGCAAATGTAGGTGGGTGCACGATAAGGGGAAGATGGGTGTATAGGGAAATTGCCACCGGAGCCTGTGCTCCATTGCAATTAAATTAAATAAAAAAAAAATAAAAAAAATTAAAACTAAGGATGAAAATCAACGATAAAATTCGTGAAAATCGCCGCTTTACGATTAAGGAACTCTCGTATATTTCCTCCAAATTTTACGGAGTTTACTACATGAAACTGTATCGGAGAAGCTTGGTTATCACAAGTTTTATGCAACATTGGTACCAAAAATCTTGACGGAAGATCACAAAAAAACAGCGTCTTGCTGAATCGCTGAATTTCCTAGGAGCCTATGACAGGGATGGCAACGCACTTCTCGATCGTGTCGTAAAGGAGTTGAGACATTGGTAAAGCATGTCAATTGTGAGACTAAAAAGACAGTTCATGCAATGGGGGCACACGACGTGTCCAAGAAAACCGGTAAAACGTTTCCGAACGTTGTCAGCCAGAAAGATTATGGCAACTATGTTTTGGGACATTCAGTGAGTGTGTCTGGTTGTTTTACTTGAACGTGACGCAAAAGTTGTTGGTGAAACATTGGCGACAAAAAACAAGCATCGAGGTAAACTGAGCTCAAAAGTGATGTTTTTCACGACAACGCACGTTCACATCCGACAGCTCTCGGATGGTTTTGGATGGCAGGTGTTTGATTACCCTCCCTACAGTCAGGATCTGGCACCAAGCGATTACCACCCATTTCCAGCTATGAAGACCTGGTTCGCAAAACAGATCTTTGACAGTGAAGCAGGAATTCATGCCGTTGTAAACTAGTGATTTAAATCTAAGGTGGCACAGTTCTATAGAGACTGAATTGCATCGTTATGATGTGCCTCAATTTAATTGGCGACTAGAAAAATAGTTTAAGATTGTCTCTTTCTAATGAATTAATAAAATTTCTTTTTCTTATTTGTTTGGTTTTTTATTTCAAAACGTAAATTACTTTCTGGACAGCCCTTGTCATTTTTAACGACGGGTTAATTTCCCAATCGTTTTTTCCACTACAATGTGGAGTAACATGAAGAAATTAGTTCTTGTTTTACTAACGAGTCTTTCGTTATAGATACTGTTGTATCTACCACGGGCACTTACTTTGTTAAGAGGTCGTACGCCCAAGTGCTTCGCCAATTGTAAGGCCGGCCACACACAGAACCGGGCGGGGCAGGGCGGAGCAGGGCATTTTGCCCCGGGGCGTCTTGTGCGACGGGAAACGCACGGGTGCCTATGGAGCATCACACACAGGACCGGGCGGGGCAGGGCACGTCGAAAAGACGCCCCGGGGCAAAATGCGAAGCTGAAACAAATTATGCCCCGGGGCAAGTCGCTGCCGGGCAGAACGTTCTGCGCATGCGCTGTCACGGGACCCACCCTCCCTCCCCGGGCTCCACTATCTCGCGGTCTGGTTGTGTTGTGTTTCGAATATTCGACTGATTTGTATGTGTGCCACGTATAACTGTAAGATTTAAAATTTATATGACTACACAGTGTTATTATATGGTTGAATAACTAATGCTCAGGAAAAAGAGGACCAACATACATACCTTAAGGTTATCAAAAGCCGCTGCTCTGGGGGTATGGCTGTTCTCCAGTTGGTATTTTGCTTTTCTATTCTGCTCCGAATGCTCTCAAGTACAAAGTCGAATGTCGAAATTGACATGCGACAATAATTAAAAAAACTTGTCTGGGTTCGGCTCGAAGCTCAGAAATAAAACTTCCTATATTCCTTTTCAGGTTTGTAGGGTGTACCCACATCTCTCTGTTGTTAACATTGTGGTCCAAGAGCTGCAGATAGTTCCAAATTAACAAAACGGTCTCCTCATCTTCATCCATTTCAAAATGATACACTACACACCAGTATGCTCCCGCTGAGTTCACTGACAGGTGACTTTGGCAGTGAAGAAAATTTGCTAAATGTTTGGCTCGTCGTGCCCCGTCTTGTTCTGTGTGTGACAGCAGCACGACGGGGCAAGTCAGGCGACTCGTCGCGCCCCGCCCCGCCCTGCCCCGCCCGGTTCTGTGTGTGGCCAGCTTAACCAACCGCTTGTGGACAGAACCTAACATGTGATAAATGACTATGGGTTCGTTACCTCAAGGATCGGCAGCTTATGGTTTGTCTATATTCATTACAACTCCTCTAGTAATCCAAAAATTTATTTATTAAGACTTTTATTGGGTACTCGGATACTTCCTCAAATACACTTTCACATGGCTACACTTATGATCTCTGCCACTGAGTATAACTCAAAAGTTTATCTGCCAGTATCATCTTCAGAAGCCCAACCATACATATAGTGATTACACTTGTGTGTGTGACAGAGGTCTCTTCATCTTTTTTCTAAAAAAAATGCAATTGACAAATTAGTCAATTAGGGACACTCTAGAACTCATATCATCTTCTTCTACCGAACTTTCGTTTTCCTTCACTACTCTTTCATACGTGCACTATACTATCTCCTCTGTTCATTCGATCAAGTTCTTCCCATCTTTTCTGTTCTTACCACTTGAAACTCTTCCAAATTTCTGATCATGTTTCGAAACCTATTCTTATCTGGGCCTCCAGAATGCAGGAGCTTTCGAAATATTTACAAACTTTCTCAATCATCTCTGTTATTGCCTTCTTGCACAAATCATAGTAAAATATTCTTTTTGTTACTTTGAGTTTATTCATTCTGTTCAAATGTAAAACAGGGAAGTTCAATAAAAATTCAGAGGAAGTTTACAAGAAATGTAGGTAAGTGGTAATCATGAAATATATTAATCAAATAAATAATAGTTATTCATTTCAAAATTGTCATTTACTTATGCACTTTTTTTTAATAAAATTACCTTTCTTTTAAATTAAAATGTAGATATTTTAAAACATCATAGCTAAATACTACGAGAATCTAATAAGAGAAAGTTTACTCACACCAAAAAAAAAAAAAAAAAATGTTAATACAAAAAGATATTAATTAACCATTATCCGTTTTTCTTTAAAAACTTTTCCAGAACAAATTCCTACTACCACAATATGTAATATCTGTCATTTTTTACGGGAGTTTAAAGTAGTCTGAAAATATTTTACAACGAAAAGGTTCACTGAAATTGCAAGAAAAGAATCTTGCTAAGCAACATTCCCCTCGAAACTCTAATTAAGATACATCTGCTACCAGGAACACAAGAGCTGTCTAAATAATGAAACAAGCTGAACAGATATTTCAGGGAAGACCGTTATTTTAATTGGCTTGTTTGTTATTCTGTTTATTAATTTTAATCAATAGAAACAGTTTGGCACAGTTGGCGTTTGTACGCGGTGCGACATTTTTGATTATGCTGGAAATCAAGTTGGCCAGCCTGAATTAAATGAAGGCTCATAAAGCTCGTATCTCTTGCATGAGTGGACGCTGCCTTTATCAAAGGCAGGCCTGAAAAATACGGGAAAAATTTAAATTTTGTCCACAAAAGAACTCCGTTATTCGCTTCCGAAACTTTCTCGTGTCATGTTAGGGTGCGAATGCGAATAAAATCTCGGTGCTTGTAATATGAGAGCATTACCTACACGTCTCGGCGTATCCCTGACTTCAGAATTCTTTTACATATACTATTACTTTTTAACCTTTCTATCTCAATTAAACAATATTCAAGTTCTCTCTTTGGTCATTTAACAACTATTACAAAAAATATTACATTTCCTTTTACCTTATATTGGTCCTTAACATCTTCCGCCAGGGAGGAAATACATGTTTCAATATTTTTTCATTTTACACTAAGATGTATTTCCATGTCCGTCATTCCGGTTATAACTCCTTTCCACCTGAAATTAGCTTTTATACTATACCTGGTCTTATTTTACCATTGCTCCTTTTAAACAAATCAGTAATACTATAATGTCTTTCTTGAATGCTTCCTGTATTAATCCACACAATACATAACTTTAAATAGTATGAACAATTAACAGTTCAAAACTTGAATAAAATCAATATTATCTTTGGCCGCCAGCCGTAAGAATTATTCATAGTACGTTATCCTTTTATAGCCCGGCAACTCCCTACGGGCACCATTTCCAATTTCAGATCGACCAGATCTGCTCAATCACTTCCATTCCATCAATCTATCTTCTTTCTTCTTTTATTATAATAATGTTTGTAAACTCCATGACCAGTTCACACATAATTTCTTTGCTGGCAAAGATTCTCAACAAAACTTCTCATTAATATATTACAACATCGCTTTATATTAATTATACACAAAATAGATATTATTCAATCTTATTTCCTAACATAATATAAATTAACGGGACGTATCACTGTTACAAGAGCATTCACTGTTTGATACAGCTCGTAATGGAGGAATAGAATGCTGCTAGTTACAGAGAATGACTTCATTTGATACTGTATTTAAATGGTCAAAAATGATCTAAGACTTGTATTCAGATTACTTTCAAGAATAATGACGTACTGAAAGTTAACAAAAATGAGGCGAAATTTTACTATAAAATTTTATATTGCATTTTCTTAGCAGTAATTTTCACTGTTGCCAAACAATTAACATTTCATTCAATGATCGAGTCTGGTGGATGAACGGTATCACTCGGTCTTAGCATTCGGGAGGACATGGTATCGAGTCCCTGTCAGGCCATCCAGATACATCGTATCTATTTGGTATTGTTTATAGACTGACGGTTAAATAAAAAAAATATTCTCACAGTGAAATGTCCAACGCACCTTATGATCGTAGTTTGGGTAGGAACCGCAGAGGCTACACCTAAGACAACACAGAATGAAATAGGAGGAGATACATTCTGTCTAAGAACTTCGAAACACTTGCAAAATGAAAGCAAATTCCGCTGATTTAGTCTACTTGTGTGGACGCGAGTAACGTTTTCCGGGAAAACTTTGAACTTATTGGCACACTGAAGCCACAATAACATGTTACTATGAAATTTCGAAAGTTTAAATAACAGTTGAATTATGATATAGCCATCGAAAACGTAATTGAAAGGGAAATCATTACTTACCACTGTCAAATTAATCTTCTTTTGAGAGTGGTCACTAGTAAGAAATACGTCAGGGTTCTAGATAATTCCTATTGCTTTAACAGCTCCCTACACTTCTGTTTATAGAGTAAGCGAGGGAAGTACATTTGGATATGCTAGGACTCCGGCAATTATCCACTGACGTTGAAAGAGATGACGACACGTTTGCGTGCTTTGATATTGATTATTCTGAAAGCAATGGCATATGCAGTTATTAAGTCAGAAAAGCATTTATCTGGATGGAAAAACAGTTGAGAAATGAAAACGTTTATAATTATGATTTGCGTGAAGTGGCATCTGCTAAACGAATTTCCAGCGCCCGAAAGGAAGATAATTGGAGGCAGAGTGATTCGCAAAACTAATTGCACCGCAGTAGGTCCAGTAGGTCAGGAAAACGTCTTTGACAGGCGTTACTTCAGACAATTAAGTTCGAAAAGGCTCACACAGGAAGAGACGGAGGCGCTAATTGTAATTTATTACAGTCCGGATTGAGTGCGCTTGCGGTACTTCATCTAATGAGTCAGACGTTAAAAGCTTAGCTTACGCGGGAGAACAAAAGCTGAAGACAATGCCACATGTTGCCTTTACCTGTGCCCTAACGCACACGCATTTTGGTATTAAACTGACATGGCTGCTATGTTGAAACTTCATGGGAATTCGGAGGGGAAGAGTAAGAACGCATTCCTTTGCTGACGGCCTTTTATACTGTGTGTTAAAGAAAAGTAAAATGTTTTAAGAAGTGATAGAATGCGTCAAAATAAGACAAAAATGTTTAACAGACATTGGGTCGCAAACGTATACTTTCGGGGTTAGTAACATGTCCATAATGTGACGCCTGTCAACGGCAATGCATGCCTCAGCCTTCGGTGTAAGCAATCACGCATTCTTTGAAACTGCCTTGGTTGGTCCTGTACTTCAGCACGTACAGTATATACAGAGCATACATCACGCTAAGCAGGAAGTGTGTTTGTATATATAAATTTATCTTATGAAAACATATAACTGTCGTAAATACGAATATTAACAGTACTATACTGAATGATCCTTGACAGACTAGAAGTAAATCAGATTGCGGGAGACCCTACAGCAAGAAGTAATTATAAAATACAGGGCGTTCGCCGGGAAACGCAACCCACTGTTAGCGCTACAAGGAAGAAACTGCTCCCGGCGAGCGAGCGGTCAGTTTCCGGCATTGTTCGACCGTCGGCCGCGGACTATTTCATAATAATTACGCTTCATAAACTTCATAACTTGTGTGCTAAGCATTTAAATGTGACGTAATTCATTAGCTTACCTTATAAAAGATGCTGGAAGTGTTGACCCTCTTGTGTAATGCACATTTCACATCTTCTGAACATATTTCGAGACACACGCTGCCCTAACTGACTTAATGATTTTTTGGGTGACTGTTCTAGTCGAAAAGCGATATCGTCAATTTTCTCCTCTGTGAGAATACGGTTGACCGACAGTCTCTTTTTGTTAAAAAATGAACCCGTTTCTCTTACTTTTTTAACCAGACGCAGAATTGTTGATTTAGCTGGCAGTAAAGCGCCAGGAAATTCGCAACGAAATTTACTGCGACACTTTTTAAACGATTTCTTCTTCACATATGTATCGTAGAAAAATATTCTTTGTTGCAAACTGTAACGTACCATAATTTTACTCACACTCAAACACGGTACAGATTAATAAGAGTATGAAGCCCCAAACCAGCCAAACCGCAAAGAAACGTTTATTCACAACACTGATTAATAAGAGACTGAAGTCACAAACTATCTACAATGCAAAGAAACCGTTCTTAAAAATGTAAGGGTCACTGCACTGCACTGTTTGGGCAGCGGAGGTGTTAAACAGTGCGGTGATTCACGGTGCCGTGTGGCGGAAACTGCTGGCTTGACTGACCGAGCAAGTTGCCGACGGCAACAGACTGGGAGGGTAGCGTTTTCCGGCGAACGCCCTGTATAAGAAAAGAAAGATGGAAGAAAAGAGAGTTGAGACGAGAAAGATAATAACAGGATTTTCTGGGAATGCTGTGGTTTTATTTGCTTATCTAGGCTTTCGAAAGCTTTGATATGCACATAAATAACGCAGCATTCCTGGAAAATATAATTAATATTAACAAAGACGGCCGCGGAATCCTGAGAAATCAAAAGATGTCGTGGTTAACGTGGAACATTAACCTGTAAAGAGAACGGCCAAATAA
>JARYHS010011408.1:204502792-204536681 GCA_031002005.1 Vandiemenella viatica
CACAAGAGTCGCGTTGGGTATCATTGAAAGACATGAAGCAGATGAAATAGATCTCTGTGAGTGTATAAGTAACACATTGGTAATGAGGATGTTGGGATGAAATAAATATCACCGAAAATTCCATTAAATGTGATGTTAAGAGCAATAAGACAATTGGAGTGGCAAAAAAATGGCGGTTAGATCCATAGAAGAAAATGACCTTACAAAATGTGTATGAGGTATATGAAAGAGATGGGGGGGGGGATTTTCAAGTAAGGACTTATTGGTGCCAAATAATAGTATTTGCAGAAGGAAACAATAAGTTTTGCCCAAAAACTATGAAAATAAATAATTTTTGAAGTTAATTTATGTTAATTTAACAATCAAAGAATTAAAATACTTCAATATATCAATAACACATGACAAAATACTAGGAAGAAATTTCATAACGAACGTTAACAGCAAGCAAGCGGATTTCCTAATGTTATTCTTGATAGCGGTGTCCTGTGACGTCGCTAATTGTGCGCTGAAAATAAAATGGCGTGTGATACTTCCACTGTTCGCCTGCGGGAGCGTTGTGTCAGAAATACTCAGATTGAGTGTCCTTGCTGTCGCGTCATAGGTTAGCGGTACATCCCGGAAATAGTCGTGCAAATTGAGGTCAGCGATGATGACAGGTGGCGACGCGCCGGGGAGGTGAACTAGTGACGTCACATGGGTGACACTAGCGCCATCAGTTAGTGCTGCCACCTGGCGGGTGTTTTTGCTTCCCCGAACGGGAACCAACGCGTCACCCGGAAATAGCGCTGCGCTAGGAAACTACGCACTCCAGGAATAGCGTATAACGGTACCCGACGCGTCATCTGTGGCGCGCTGGGAATAGAAACAACCGTTGTCGCCTGCGGGGTTGTGCGCCCGACTAAGCTCAGATAGATTCAGGTTACGCGAGCCATGGAATGTCTGCGCAGATTGAGGTTTGTGCTTCCATCTGGGCGGGCGGTCAAGGAACTATCGTTTGCGCAAACGCGGCCGGTGCTGCCCCCCTAGCGGCCACCAAATGAACTAACGACCGACGAGTGGAGTCTCTTCCGGGCGTCACGCGGACGAGTGGAGTCTCTTCCGGGGCTGGCTTAAGATCTTTTGCACCAGCTCCGGCTTAGTCCTACTACTAAGAAGTTATATCAATATCATTAATTATATTTCCACTCAGCCTGCTACAGGATTTGGGTTACGATTCATCAGGATATGTTTTCCTGCTATTAAAATTCTAATTAAAATTCAGCCCCATATCACGCAAAAGAGTAATACATGTTCTGGGAACAATCTTTTAATTACCAGGACTAATTAAACATCTAGTATCGATGTTAATCTCACTACAGTTACATTCATAATACAAGATGATTAAATGTTTATTGATTTTGTGATTAGTGTCTTTGGAAGAAAAGTGAGTAAAATAAATGTAGAGAAAAATTTGACTAATCTAAATGGAAATCAATATATATATATATATATATCTGGCTCGAAAGACGTGGGAGTAATACTTCTTGCTTGATTCATAGCAGTAACAGTCTAAGGAATAATAATTGTATGAGTGTTTTTTTGTTATTAAATGTTATTGGATTCGTGTGTGGATGATTCCACTCATTATTCCAAATTGCAATCATAAATAAATTTGCAGAACATTATGAGAAAGTTATATTTATTTACGGATAGTGGTGAAGTTCAATACTTTGTAATTTGACCGCAGCTACGCCATATTTGTACCAGAATGTCTTTGAGAAACTTAGTGTCTTTGGTATTATCGTCTATAGCTCCGGAAACTAGTTTATAAACGTCTCCTTTGCAACAATAAATTTGATTATTTGTGTACCTTTGTGATTCGTACTTATGATAAGCAGTACTTTTTAAATAATGTACGGCATGGTTAGTATCAATGTAGAAATGAAATAGATTAAAGAACTTCAGACAAAATTAACATTTTTTTATATATATCTGACCTCTATACAATTTTAAACCAACGAAATTATTCATACGTTGATGCATACCTAGAAAGTAAAAGTAAAGCCACATGTGGTATTAAAGAACTGGTTGTCAGGGTTTTTAATGGCTGCGCAATCCGCCTCTATTGTAGCAGCCTTAACCTAACCCGTAATTCTACCGAGTGTAAGGAACCTACAGCTTAACTTGATATCCAAACCACAGAAGTGTGGTGGTGTACTTCACATTACACAGCAAGCTGTGCCAGAGGTGAACGTCGAGTTATAGGCTTTTGAAAATCGCAGCCTAGACCTTTTGATCTGCAATCAGATGCCTTAACCACTGAGCCACCAGACCACTCTAAGATAAAAAGTATTTGTATGTTGGAAGGTATTAATGCAAACATCTTCTTTACACACCACTTACAAGTTTGGATCATTCAATTGTACATCAGTAAGAATATCTTTATATCGGAAGAAGACACAAATCCGTAACAGGAAATTTTAATTCCTATACAAATTAAACTCTTGTTATTATGGTTAATGTGTAACTATGCAGAGCGTGGTGGGTGAGTGGTAACTCTCTTACCTCGTATTCAGGAGGACACAGGTTCAAATACCCGTCCGGGCATCCAGATTTCGGTTCTTCATGGTTTTTTCCAAGATCACTCCATGTGAATGTTGGAATGTTTCATTCAAAAGGCCATGGCCGGATTCCTTCCCGATTGTTGGCCAAACCTTTCCCAGCTTTCATAACCTCCAAGTTTACGATTCGTAGAAACATAAGCATCAAGAAGATATTGTAAATACGTATAATGGTATACGGCAATTTCAATTTTATTTGTAACTCATATATCATTGAAATATTAGAATAATTTTCTGCTTACTCAATTTGAATGCGGGAGTAGAACTTTCTACTTTCATAACTACTCGCATTTGCATTGCAGTCAACATTTTTTTCATAGTTATTCTAAACTGTATAATGCAATGAAGTAACTTACAGTGTGTTATTCCGTCCATCATTTTTTTTGGGGAAATAATTGTAATGATATTCTTTCCATATTTCCGCAGTACACCAGTTTTCTTATTCGTGAAATATATAGTTGAATTTAGAAACCGTCTACGTAGCTCAGATTACTGGGGTAGATAGATGAGTAGAGTTCTATAAAAGAATAAGAATTAACATCGAATTAATACTTTTATTCACAGTTTTAAATAAAATAGAATGTATTGGTTTTGGAAAATAGGGGGATCAATAAATCGTGAATAGCAGCTGGTATGAAAATACGGTGTTACTGGTGTGGTCACTGCGAGGATTGTTGATTATTCGCAATGGTTATTCCTTAACAATTGATCTACATGGCAGAAATCAGGGAATTCGGTTACAAAACTTGTGCAGACCATTGGTTGAATATGGTAGTGTAGTATGGGACCCACATTTTAGGTTTCAAACACAGCAGTTGGAGAGGGAGCAAAAACCGTCTGCCAGATTTGTCTCTGAAAACTATTGCTGAACCCATTCAGTAACTGATTTGACAAAGACGCTGAAATGGGATTCGCTGGAAGACAAGAGGAAGGTGAAGAGAGTGCTGTGAATATACAGTGCGTATATTGGTGATCAGGTGTGGAAAGGTATTGGTAGAAGAATTAAGAGCGCTGCATGGAAGAAAAAAGATGACCATGAACACAAGCTGGCGCTTGATTTCAGCCTTAAGGGTGTTGGCAAATATTTTTTATAGGTTAGGGAGCCAGGAATTTGAATAAATTACCAATGCAAGTAATTAATAATTTACGGAAAACGCTGAAAGAATTTAAAATTAAAATTCATAGAGGACAAAAGTAGAGGTGTACAAGAAAGTGGAAAAGTGGGTGTGAAGGAAATTGCTACAGGAGCGTGCGCTACATCGCAATTAAATTAATTATTTTGTGTTACGGGGTGTTTGTTCATTAAGTAAGATTTTCTGTCATGATAAAAAGATTTATTACTATTACAATTTAAACTTTACAACCTGACGTTAATGATTACAGAAACTTTTCTTGCATTGCTTACGAATTGTGCGGCTAGTTTCAGAACGTAAGATTCTCTGAGGATAGTTAACACGTGTGGTATTGCATAGTAGAACATATATACTGTACGTTCGGGATAGTGTATTTTGTACTTACTCGTCATTTGTCTTCGAAGCCACATTGTCGTCGCCAGAGTAGCTGAAACTAATCACATAATGTGTCCTTTCTTCATTAACTTCAAGAAGAAGTCAGAGCGATTATTGATTCCACTCTATAGAGACAAGTCCGCTCTTCATTCCCTAAGTTCGATGAATAAGAGCAAGACTTATCGCCTACTTACTGTGGGAGCCATTTATCATCCATTTTTCCTATTCCTTGGAATAAAAATTAATTTTTCAGTGAGGAGTGCGGCCATACATGAAGGTGCCAACCAGTTACAATAGATTGACCGTGTTACATTTTTAATGAAGGAATTCAGCGTTTTCTCCACCATATTAGAAATCAGGCCAGAAAATGACAAAGGGACCTGTTTGTTTGGCGAGTTGCAAGGGTCCAGACTAATTGTGTCGTACAATACAAAGGTTTGGAGCCCACATTTTAGCCTAGTACGGAAAAACACGTTCAGCCTGACAAATCCTTATTTAATTTCATTTATGTTAACTCAATACATACGGTATGAGTATTTATAGCTTAACTGAAATTAGTTCTTTAGTTTTTGCTTAATCTGTGAACAGACAAGTAAGAATTGCAAAATTTACGGTTTTAGTATAATTAGTAACTGTGGCTATAATCGGTATAAAAAGTAAGCTGTGTGTTAACCAGTCACTTAAACTATCTATATACGTAACTTCGTTAAAATCTGATCGTTCTTTTCTGGTTGTTGTGTGCATAGAAAAAAATTACCTTTTTGGCTTCTGAATATTCGGGAGCTTTATAACTTATCGGGATAAAAAGTTTCCTATATGTTGACGTAAGGTAAAAGCTAGTCGTGTGTGTAGTCTCGTTAAAACCATTCTGTTTGAGTGAAAAGCGAACAGGCAGTAACACTGACAAAAATTCCAAACATGGATTTGAAATCTCTGTTATCAATAACGTAGACTGCAATTACTCTTTCTGAATCAAATTTAACGTACAGATATAACATTTCTACAATTTTAGTTTTTACTGTATAGACGTAAATTCGCAAATTGTGGTCTACTTTAATAAAATGCGTTCTGCCTGGAGGTTGGACGTGAACTCAATAGCTCGGCAGTCTTCGGCCTAATGTGTTAGTTACGCTGGCTGCCACTACAGCGCTGCTAGGCTAAGCAGGAAACTTGAAATAAATCACTACATTTGATTTTAATGTCACTTATATTGTTAAAAGAAAGCATATCTGCGACACAAGCTGAAAGGATTTTGACTGTTGTGAAAGTAACTGCAAACAAATAACGAAAAGCATAGATCCAAAAATTTAAAATGTGAGGCAGAGATATATGCGACTTTCGTTTAATTTTAAATGTTGTTATTTGTTTATTTACGAAGATTAAAAACATGAAATCGTGCAAGGAGAAGGAAATATGATGTATACGATCTGTTCTCTGTGGCAGCTACTAGAACCAGGTCACAACATAAACTAGAATTTTTTGACAGAAGAGAAGAAGCAGGGAAGTTTATTAAAAACTCAGAGAAAGTTACACAAAACTTTAGAAATCACGAAATGATCAAACAAATAGATAATCGTTATTTTTTTAAAATTATGATTTTTTTAGGAAATTTTTCATAACAATAAAAAGTTTTTTTTGGGGTGCTTTATGGAAGTGGTTGCAGATACTACAAAAACGGATGTCAGAGATAAAAAACATTATAATGCCAGGCAGAGATGCCTTGTTTATTTTCTCACTGCAAGTCTGCTTTAATCTCTGTATATTTTATTTTGGCCTTCGGTGACACAGACCATACATCCATCTTATGTATTATACATTGGTACACCGTAGTTACAACATGCATAGTTTGTACAATAGAAATTACAGCAGTACAGATACATTTATTTGCAATTAAAATTCACAAAAACAATGTTCAGATATGCGACAGTTTCCTGCCTTTTTCATTCAAAATTCGAAATCCATTTTTTAAGTATTCAATTATACATCTATATACCCCTTTAATATCACTGGCAAGAAGTAAGATTAAATTTGTGGGTAGGGGGATTCGCATTCTGGCTAGTTCATTTATCATTTTATCCTGATGAGATTTAAATTTTTTGCATGAGAATAGTATGTGATTTATGTCTCCAATAGCCTGGTCTTGACAATCACAAAGAGGAGATTCTCGAATCCCTATCCGGTGCAGGTGGCTTGGGAAATTCCCGTGATGGAAACGAGCTCTGGAAATAGTGGTAATAAGGCGTCTGCTGATGTTCCACTTGTAAAACCATGGTTTTGTTGGTATTATTGGTTGGACACTTCCGTAGTGTGAGCCTTTAATGGTTTTTAATATATTCCATTCTTCTTGCCAAGTGTCCCTTGCTCTTTCTTTGATGCTTGGGATCATGTCTGCGACCACAAGTTTCATGTTCTCTTTGTGTCCCACATGTATAGCTTGTTTGGCCAACAAATCCACCTGTTCATTGTGCTTTATTCCGCTGTGGGATGGAATCCATAGCAGATATGTCGTAATACCAAGCTCCCTGTTTTACTTTATGTATTTCGTGATTTCAATTATTAATAGGGATAAGTGATTGTCCCAGGTTGTGTTTTCCAAACTCTTAAGTACACTAAGGGAGTCTGTCAGAATCACTACTATATTATGGCCACATAGGCGGCTGTATTTAACTGCCTCAAGAAGAGCTCTGTATATTTTGTTTACCTCCAATTTCCTGCAGTGGAAGAAATAGCAAAAAACCGAACGGCAGAGCGATATTTTACTATGTAGAGAGGTATTTTTTTTTGTTACAACTTATAAGATGGTTATCGGTGTGTACTTTAATAATTTCCCTAGTTTTTCGATAACTGTGATTGTTAAAAGAACTTTTCACTGCATAAAAAAGTAATTTTCTTCCAGATAAGAGCTGTTTCCACTCACGGACCCGCTTTTACATTAGAAGGCCGCAAGGCGCCTCCGGGAAGTTTGGACATTTCCCGACAGCGTACAGTAACGTCCCGCGCGTCCTTCCAAGCGTAGGTTTGCAAAGCAGATAGCTGTTAACTCGAAACGCACTGCTTGTGTTTTAAACAATGCCTCGCAAAAGCCAGTAATTAAAATTTCCCTTCTTAGCTTTCTTTTTCCCCGTTCCTGCTGGGAATGTAATTTTGGCGAAACGACTGGTGCGTGCAGTTACAGCAGACGGAAGTTGGTGACCTGAGCTCTGCTTTCAAGCACCTCAAAAGACCACTGCAACCCCCAGAGTCAAAGAGGCTACGGAATGTAGCTAATGATTTTTAACACCGTCCACTATGGCAATGTAACTTTAATGTCTTGGAAATTTTATTGTCCTCTCTCGCTTCATACCTATGTGATTAAATTTGTAAAAATGTGCCGAAGTAATAGCACTCGCAGCTAGTGCAAATTTCGTAATGTTTATTAAATAGGGAACCTGTGTCTCTGTTATCTCCGTGTTTATTAACTATTCCGGATCGGTTAGTACAACACAAATCTAACTAGAAACAATCACAACAAGAATTTAACTGCGTAATTTGAATATCAACAGGTAGAAATAAACTCTGTACTTCATCATAAGTGAAAATATCGCTTAATAACAGTAAAAATGTGGATTAATAATTCTAATTGGTTTTTTAAAATATTTTCGAAAGAAATTATGAAAAATGGCACACGAGATTTTTATATTAGTCGTAGGACCGATGCTGAAGAATGTTTTGACCCGAATAGTACAATCACTGGCTGTTTTCTGTAACGGAAACTAAAATGGTAAGCACATAAAAGGAACGAATCTTAAAGTACCACTTTCGATCATTAATTATGCTAGACAGTTGAAAACAGAATGGAAAATAAAGTTGTTTAAAATCGAGGAAACTGGTGCAGATTTCTGCGTTGAACACAAACTAAGTTTTCTTAACTTTCTCAGCTTTTACATACTTGGTGCGTCACACATAAATTACTGCTCCAACCGTATCTCGTTACAAACACAACAATTTCTCTCTTACCTATCGATTTTTCTAATTCCTCCTAGCAAAGAAAGTACTGTATATTTTGCGTCTTTTGTTATACATTAGACGACGTCTAATTTTGACTCTCCTCCCCTCATATTTTATATCAACAGTAGTTCCTTTCACTCGAAAATCAAAATTTTACTTCACCTTTCTTTCTCTCATCTACTTCAACTTTTTGACCAATATTAACCACTTTGAGCTTCACTTTAATACACATTTATTCTAAAGTTTCACTTACAGCATACTGCAATCTAATCATCTTTTACTCAACTGTATATCTTTTCTAAGCCGCAGTCGTAACAATCTTTATACATTTCGTTTTTCTGATAAGGTAAGGGCTGCTACATTTGTCTTTGGAAATTACCGCAAAACAATCGGTAACTAATGTGATAAAGGAGCTGGAGTGGGATTCATTGGAAGATAGAAGTAGGGCAAAGAGAGTTATGGGAGTGTACAAGGCATATATCATGAGGTATGGAAAGATATTGGTGGGAGAATTAAGAGAGATGCGTGGAAGGGTAAAGATGACCATGACCACAAGCTGGCACTTGATTGCAGGCATGAGGGTGTGGAAAATTTTTCTATCGCAGGAAGGGGTGTAACGGATTGGAATAAATTACCAAGAGAAATGATGAATAATTAACCAAAACATTGAAAGAATTTAAACTTCAAATTAGTAGATTTTTTCCATTTTTCGTAGGTGGGAAGAGGAAAGGAGACGGACGAGTGTGTAGGGAGATTGCCACCGTAGCGTGCGCTCTGTCACAATTTTTTAAATTATCATTATACCTCAAAGCCCAACTATTCAATTAACATCCTTTGCAGCTCTTATGTTGCCGCTACAATTAAATCCATCTCTCATCGTCAACTCTTCTGTTGTTATATAAAACTTCTCCTTGCAATGGTGTCTCGGTCACGCTTAATTCCTTCCTGTCAAAGACGCTCCAAAACAGCTCTATTATTTGTGGTAATTATTACAATTAATACACGTAACAAAATACATTGACATACAAACTTCGAAGTTGGAGTGTTGTGTATGTTTTACAACGTGTTATGACGAAGAAAAGTTCGAAATGAAGTTTGTGAGGAGCATTAAAGGAATTTCCAAAGAAGACCAATGCGAAGTGAAGTAATGTAAAGTGAATTGCAGATAACAGTATAGAATAAAAATAGGAAGTATATGCAAATAAATGGATGGTGCATTTAAACAGAACGTAAGAATAAAGGAGTCAAAAGATAACAGAAAACATGTTCCAAGAAAATGTTGGTGACACGGAACAGGTCAAAGATGGATATGACGGTGACGAGCTTCCCCATACGTCTTTTCGTGTAATCCTTCCTGGAACCACTACGCTTAAGCAGGTGAGGTTTTGTGGGAGCGAGAGTTCAGCTTGGCTTCTCTTTGCAGATTATTCAACGTTCACGGAAACGTGGAAGCCTAATGAGCGTTTCGCGTTTCCATGGCGACGTCGTTGAGAGACTGGGTTTACAATTACAGAAAACTGTAACTAAGCAATTATGTGCTCACTTTTCAGATCGTGCTGCGAAAGTGTAAAAACGATTACATGATTACTACTTTTTACAAAGTAACTGTTCGATTAGCTTGTTTTCTTTCATATGAAGACAGGTGTTTAGCTTTGTTCTTTTTATATATATACAAAAGTAGTGCTACTAACTCCTCCAACCCGACTTTTCTTCATATTATTTGACGCAGAACTGTATTAATTCTACACTTTTCTGTTACAGTAATACAATTTTTAATGACTCCATTAAAGTTAGCATTACGTTTTGTTACAACCAAAACATCTTTCATATCATTAAAAACAATATCATACGCATTTAAGTCTAGTTTTCTTTTCTTTGTGTATAATGTTTTTGAATAATGTTGATAAATTCGGAGCGCCGAGGAAGAATGAAGATCCTAGGAAATACATTTGAATAGTAGTGTCGGCAGCCACATTTCTAACAGTGACACTATCCATACCCAGCATGTTGCATTACACCATTAAGAACGAAATTCTGGTGACTTAGCCATTAAGTATTCTATATTTTAGTAAGCCTATATAAACACCTTACATGTTTTGCTTTATTAAACTTACAAATACATAAAAGCCAAGATTTCCCTCGTACTTTTTCCGGTTTGACAAGTCTTAGAATAAATCGTATATATAATGCTTTCCATTTCAGTAAAAAATTATGACATGCATAATGGTCAAGTCTGCAGATTTTTTAAAATTATTATTCTAAATAAACAATCTATGACACCGAGAGGTACCATTCTGTTTGAGAAAGTAAAGTGAATACAAACTGCAAAATATAGACATTGCTCAGAACAATATCTCATAACTTTTTCTCGATAGACAGGCACGAGACTTGGCCTTTTGTTTACATGAACTGTTTTTGTAGGATTTCGTTTTTTTTTTTTTTAAGTTGACCGTTTTTTCTGAATCGTCGTTCAAAAGTAATGATTCCATTTGAAAATCGGTGAATAAGAATATTTCATAATTGAAGACATAAATATACGTTACCAACAACGCCCCACCCTCTGAAAACAATAGGTGTGCGCCGTAGCCGAGCAATGCAGATTGCCACTGGTTTAATTACCACCATAAGTAAATAACGAGTAACTTCCAAGCTAAGCGTAGGAACAAAGTAAAATTGAAGATTTTAGTTAATCTTGCTGATCTCTATGTATCAAAGAAATCTCAGACATATAGCTTCATCCGGAAGAAGCAATTAACGTGCAAATATGTGCCAGAATTTTTCATGTTTGGGTTTGTAATTAAATAAAAACGGGGATAAACACCAATATTAGACTTTTTTATTATGATTTAGGGATGAAACTATATATGTGTACCAAATTATTTGTTTCTAGTGTTATTGGAAGTATAGTGGAATTCTGATGTCGGGGTGACGTGATAAAAAAAAAAAAAAAAATCAAGTTCGCTAACTTCCAAAGTCAGGAATGGAAGGAAGAAACGTTTAACACATTAGCTAAATCTTGTAAGCTCCGTCTGCAATGAAAATCTGAGGTATATACTCGTAAAGTTATTAGATTAGAAAGCGATTTCACGGTAGGGATAGGTAAACGTTGATATAAGGAAATTTACGAGTTTCAGATTTTTCTTATAATAAGGAGGTAAAATTTTATATATGTACCAAAATTTCAGCTTTCCACGATTAAGGAGCGTCCATAAATCACGTAGCTCCATTTTGGCCTCCTGTGCAGCCCGGCGAGGCTTTTGTCTTTACCCCCTCCCCCTCCCCGCGTAGCATGTAGCTTTTTTCACTATTGATTCCAGAATACATTTTGTACTGTTTTTCTGTTGTCAGTTCATGGTAAATTACATACGGAGATAATTAAATGACGAAAATCAATGTTTAAATTTTTTTGTGTGTTCTGAACCTCATTTTAACTGCGACAGATAATGTGAATGAAAAGCCCCCGCTCCCCCACGTAGCCAAGCGTAGCTTTCCAGCCAACCCCTCCCCCACCTAGACGGAGCCAAGTAGTTTGTGGACGCTCCCTTACGGGAAGTTCGAGAGGCTTTTCATGACCATCAGTCAGTGAGTGAGTGACAAAATTGCTGAAATTTGCATATGAATAACATCCAAACTAAGAACACTAACGAAATATAGTTTAATGTGTTTGTTAAGATTGCTGATATGTATGCATAACAGAAATTTGAGAGATGTATCATCAATATGACCGAAGAAATAGAAGTACAAAAATGTCCTGAATAGCCTCGAGAAAATGATTGGCAGTGCCGCCGTTGAGTCGACTTCGCGGGTACACTGCGCACCCAGAACTATTTCGAAGATAGTATTGTATTTTTTGTTTGTCATGCGTTTAAACTCAATCTCTTCACTCTGGATATTAGTGCAGCTAATATATTTCACCTTCAATACGGTGATGCAATAAAGTTTGTATGTGCTTATAAATTTATGGAAGCCGAAAAATAAAAGTTTCATAAGAATTTCATCAAACGTACAGTTACCGGAGAATGGACGTAACAGAGCAAGCATTTTCCACTTTTATTTGACACTAGTAAGTACTTCTTGTCTTATGCAGCAGTTTCATTGGCCTCTTTAGCAGTTGCTCTAAAATGATTAAATATCAAGTTTTCAGCTCTGAAAATCACTAAAGAATACGTAGGAAAATTTACTGATCTTGCGAGGGTCATCAAAGAATAAAATCTGCCAAAGTAATTAAATTACATGTGACTCACTATCAAAACAGGGATTTTTGTTTCGAAGTTTTATCTGTTATACGAATATTAATCAATTTCATCACACAGATTTTTCTAAGTAAATAAGTCTATGTTGTATTTATGATGTAAGTACATACCATACTCGACCCCTGCACGGGTTAATGTTTTTATCACTGACAACGCTAAAAGCTGTAGCGTTTCTCATGCCGTCTGGGTAACTACAGTTAAGATTAAATTTGTCTACTCAGCGATGCGCTAGCATTTTCTGATGCATTCAGACGATTGTTACAGAGAATTTACCTAGTAGCCTCAGTCATAACATAGTCGTGAACATCAGGTAAATAATAGAAGATTAATCAAATAAACATAATTTCAATTTGTAATAATAATGAACAATTACCAACGATATCTGTAATTAAATTAGCTAATATTCCACATATTCTATGGCTATACGTTGCAATGTGATTTAACTACTTCATCCTATGAAGTAACTGCGAGTAAGAGTTCATTTCGTCTGTTACCTTCCATTCTTTGCAATTATAATATTCAACGTAACTATTAAACACAGTTCTGGAAACACGTCACTTATACAGATGGAGATAATTTTTTAAAATTGTTTACAATGTTTTAAGATGGATCCCTGTATTGCACCATGATAGATGGTAAGGTTGTAGAGCAAATTTCATATGTGATATTAAGAAGTGAACTAGCAACAAATTACAAAACATTACATATGATATAGACTATTTTACACAATATGAAACAGGTTAAAATACAACTGGTGGCTGAAACTACACAATGTTCATCTTTATAAAGAAATTCCACATTGACGAATTTCCTCCACTGAGTTGGTCTCGCATTTGGGAGTACGCGGGTTCGAATCCCCGTCTGGCCAACCAGATTTCCGATGTTTCACCAGATCATTCCAGGTGAATGCTGGGATGGTTCCTTCAAAAGGTCATGGCCGAATTCCTTCCAGTTACTTTCCCCTAGTCCTTTGAAGCTTCTGATGGCCTAGACGTCGACGAAAATAAAATATAAAAATTAAATCCACAGATGTTGTTTTACGCGTAGAGCCGTCATGGAAATAGTCACTTCCATTGTTACAAAATAATTCACGTGAGACAGTTCAGAATGTGCAAGGAAACCTCGTCCCCTTCTGGAAGTTCTTAGCTAGTTCCAGATCTGTTCTTTTACGAGTTGTCATGTCCTTTTCTGTTGATAATTCCATCGACACTGGAACCTGCAATTCGGACAAAGGAAACTACCTGCATGATGTACGGGTACCAACTACTGCATTATACAGCTCATAATGAAGACTATTTGCACTGGGAGGATGTATACGCCTCTCTCCAGACGTTAGTTCTGATTCCGATCAGTGGAATGTTTTATACTAAATTCGCATCACTTACCTTAGGGACTAATGATTTCGATCCCACTCGATGGTCTTTGTAAAGTAATCCAAACCGTCGTCCAGATGTGAAGTCGGCATATTGCACCTCTGTGAGAAGTCCAAGAATCAAGATGGCCATACTGGTACTCTCATTCTTATTTTACGATTCCCTAAAACATTTTATTTTTATTTTGTTTTCGTAGTATTGCTTTATTTAATTTGATATTGCTCTTTTGGTTTGCCTTCTGTTTCGTTCCTTCTTCGTTTTCGTACTTTACATTTGATTATTTTTAGTCTATAATTTCGTAATATTTCGGCTCTGCATCTAAAAATAATGATACAAATAAAACATCCTATCAAATTTCATCTCAGATTAATATCATTTTTACAAACGCGAATAAGGGTTTCTTATATATTTTATACTTAAATATATTTTCCAGTAGTTAATTGCATTAAAATTATCGGTTTTACTATTACGCAATTTCATTTTCCTTTCACAAATAAGCTCTTAATTCTCATTTATTGTAACGGTACAGACCCTTCATATTCCTAAAAAATCACATTAACTTTACAATCACTAGTCACTAGTATTTACACATGTAATTTTTCGACAGTTCTTCATAAAATTGTCTTTCTGTCCGAATATGTCAAATTCTTGCACCATTCTCCCTCGCCATAGATATTATTCTCTACTCCTTTGCCAAAGATCCCCTGCGGTAGAGTCTTACGTAAAACACCAAGATATTATTGTAAGCTTCATTCTAAAAAAAGGTTATTATTAACCGCGTTTTTAACGTTTCAGTTCATTAGCATTGCCTTAGGTGGTGCGTATCGCGGGATTGTCTATCCTCTGTCTATATGGTATTGGTCTCAACACCGAATTTTGTTAGACAGAAACAGGGCGGGACAAAAGGATTTAGAAACTTTTGAAGTATATGTACACCTAATAGTCCATAATGATGCAAGATATCTGCTTATCATTTGTAAATAGTGCTATAAAACCAAAACTCAAATAATATACAACGGACGCGTATTTTATCTAATCATTTATCTGTGTGTTTTTATGTATATATTCCAGTGATTTAGATTAAAAGTAAGTGGAATGCCAGTGATTTTGTTGGGCTATGCAGCTATGTATTCCGTGTAGTAGCTTACCTCGCTTCGCTGACCGACGCCAGCACTACCTGACGCTGTTGCTGCCAGTTGTCACAGCAGCTAAGTCAGCAAGCGTCCAATTCGCTGCCATCACAAAGTCAGCAGTTCCTGCAGCAGCATGAGAAAACGCACCATCACCGAAACCAACATTCTCTCTCCCCGTAACAAATCATTGTAAAATACAGGTCGCAAATAGCAACGATCCGTAAAACTATTTTCTTTACATACTGAAGGCAGCACATGAGAATGAATGTAAGTACAAGAAATAAAACGGACTCCATGAAAAAGCAATTATAGAGCTTGTAACGGACGCGATGTATTCAGTTAAGCTCTAAACACGAATCGAAACATTGTCGCTTTATACTTAAGAGTGTAAGCTTTTAATATGTATGCTCTCCGTAGATAATACAGCGTTCTAGCTCCGTCGTACGTAATACACTTTAGTTGCATTGCAGGATGCAACTAATTTCTTTCTTACTGGTGGGTATCCTCCGGCTGTGAACTGTGAATATAATTCGGTTGTGAATGGGAGGATACCTGAATAGGCTTCAAAACGTTTGTTTTTTTTTTTTTTTTGCTTATGGCTTTACGCCTCGTCGACGTCGAGGTCATTAGAGGCGGGAAAGGACAGGGAACAAGGAACGGCCACAGTCTTTTGAAGGAAGCATCCCAGCATTTGCCTGGAATGATTTGGGGAAACCATCGTTCAGAATCGGACTATATTAAAAAAAGGTTAAAAACAACTTCGAGTAATTCACGGATTGAATAGTAATTCGCTTATTTGATTTATTTCGCAATACAATAATCAACCGTAGCACTTGTTCCGAAGTTCACCTAAGCACGAGTTTTCAATTCCCTCGCAATTTACTGTATGCGCACACAATATCAAATCCTTTCTCTGACTTCTCTCTGCCACAAATCCAAACATTTGGTCACGTGACATATCCACATCAATGTGCACAGACCTTGCAAGGATTATTTAGTATCACTAAAAATCTCTAAATAGAGAGGTCAGATCACATTGCTACCTGACAAGAAGAACTCCCAATCCAGAAAGTGGTACAGACTCGAAGGAAATTATAGTATAGAATGGTGGAGACTTTGTTTATTAGAGCACTAAATCATCTGAAAAATGAAAAAAATATTCATGTGAAAGTTATTCTCCAACGCTTAAGGTTTCGTACCCAGGTTGTTTACCGCATTGATCCAATAAAAATGTTGATTTATAAAAGTTACAAAATTTTTTGTGGATCTTTTTAAATTTTTAAAAAGTTTTTGGTGGTACAATAAAAATATGGTCAGATCATAACAAATCTGTTTTAACATACAATTATGTTTGGTCTTGATGTTGTAGTGATATACGTTTTATTAACTAAGCATTCTATCTCTGTCATAGACGCTTTCTTCAGGGTAATAGATGCTCTCTAGCGTAGGTTTGACTAAGGTATCTCTGATTTGTAATGAGGTCCATTAAATGTCCATAAATTTTAAATGTGTGTTTCAAAATTAAAATTTTGTACAAACACATATCACCTGAAACCTGTAAGACGCTTTTACAAATATTATAGGCACTAAATTTTTTAAGATAGCGTTCATCACAAGCTATCAGAATAAGGCACGATAAACAATTACACAAACAAGAGGTCAGAGTCACATTATATGGAACGACACCATTAAAAACTCTAAGAAGGAAAAGAAAAATATCATTAGCGTCATACTCAATTATATGCTGAGCACCAGGAAGCCCAGGGAGAACGCAAAATAGCGGAAGTCAACCTTCACCACGATCAAAGATACTATAGTCCGTTGAGTTAACAGAGGCGGCTCGAGGTCAGTGTGCTGTATCCCCGCTCCGCTGCTCTTACTTGAGAAATGCCCGGTGATAAAATTGCCAATCGCCCCCCTAGACACTGAGGTCTGCTAGGAGGGGAAGACAAAAGGGAGAGTTTGGTGAGATGAGGAGAGGGGCCAAGGGAACATGACCTTGGTCCGCCAATTGAGGGTGAACAGGGAACAGGATGTAGCTTGCATATATTCATAACAAAACTTAGTGTATGAAGACTTCAATAGAAATTTGTTGTGTGAAAAATGAAACCATCTAATAATTTATCCTGGAAGGTAGCATTATGATAAACGACCAACACAATCAGATTAACTCCTTTCGTGGCAACTTTTTCTGGATAATCACCAACGGGCAAAACACTTTTCACCTGATAGTGTTGTCAGGTCATACCAAGGCACTATGCGGTTTATACTAAGGAAAGACGATACATATTTTAATAAAGTTTTGACAATTTTCCGGAAAGACACAAAGAGTGTGTTTTTGACTGGGTTTGTACAACGTTAGGGAAGTAATGAGATGATATTGAATTTTAATTTAATTTAATTGAGATGAACCGCAGCGAACAGGTAGTACTTTTCCCTACACATCCATTTTTCCACCTATGTTTCCTCTGTGAATCTTAATTTTATATTTTTCAGCGTTTTTAGTGAATTATTCGTCACTTCCCTTGGTAATATCTTCTAATCCCTGATTCTCTTTGATGCGAAAGAAAATTTTCCCACACCCTTATGCCTGAAATCGAGGGTGAGCTTGAGGTAACGGTCAACTTATTCCTTCCAACCGCTGCCCTTAATTCTTCTACTTGTATCTTCCCACGCATCACCACCAATAGACCACCGAGAGTGGTGGTGTAACGGTTAGCGTTTTTTGCCTCGCATTCGGGAGGACGGTGGTTCGAATCCCCGTCCGAGCATCCAGATTTGGGTTTTCCATGGTTTCCCAAATCACTCCAGGCAAATGCCGGGATGCTTCCTTCAAAAGGTCTTGGCCGAATTCCTTCCCATTCCTTGCCCCCATCCTTTCCCGTCTCTAAAGACCTCGCTGTTAAAGAGACGTTAAGCAGTTAAAAAAAAAACAAAAAAAACCAATAGACCCTTTGCACACTTCAAGCACTCTTTTCCTATCTTCCAAGGATTCCTATTGCAGCTCATTTACATATATTCTTTACATAGTGTCACAATAAGTTGATTCTGTCATTTTTGTTTTTGTTATTTAAGTTATTTTGTGTACAACGTACTGGTGATTGCATACGTAATTTAAAAATTACTTGATGATCATTTTAATCGGTCAGTGTGCTATAGGATCTAACAAAACGTGATTATTTGAAAAACAACTTAAGCTCGAGAGGCAATATTATTAACTCCTTTACGATATATGTGGCTAAGGTTAGGATGTAACTGCTTGATTTAATAGCCAGGTTTTAATAGCTGTATTCAATTTTATAAATTCGTTTTCGTCTCCTTGATAATGTTATAATTGTTTACACTGTAGTTGGTCCACTCTGTGGTTCGCGATAACTATTTCGGACTAGAGAAATCGAATTCTCAAACTGTCGTTAAGGTGTCTAGTCACCGATAAATCGCTTCGAACTGCGGCTCAACCGGCATTTTCATCTCTTGCGAATAAAATTTTTGTATATTTCGACAAAAACTGTTTCAAAAGGAAACTGCTGTCTAATCATTTGCGGGTCAGCAGCCGATATGAATTTTTTTTGCACCAGTTGCTGTGCCTGAAATGATTCTGCCGAATTCCCCTTTCATCGCGCGTGTGGCTTTTGAATGACACTTTTTATCGGTGCGAGCGGTGAATCGAAGCTGGCGAACAATTAGTATTTATCTTTGCAGTCAGAGGTAGCCTTTCCCTACAAGTCAAAGGCTGGTCTGCTCCGTTTTCCGCCGCTATGCTCGCTCGCGCCATTGATGGCTCAATCAATAAAACAGTTGAATGGGGCGGCGCAGATAATTTGCCTTCCGCGACTCTAGCGCCATCGATTTCTGGCGGCAGCCCATTGAATTGACGCAGCCACGGACAGTCTTACACTCTTTCGGTGTGACAGGAACAGCTTCAGTTTTAAAATACAGAGAGGAAAATATGACGGAACATGATGGCATGGCTTGCTGCTTCTTTAATGTCTGTACTAACTAGAGATTATTAAGTGTAGGTGCCCGTGTCAGAGCTTATTTAGCTGTGCGCCAGTACATGAATATTAATGGTCAGTTACCTTTGATCTCTGCTTGACATTATTATCTCTATAATTATAGCATTATTTACGAATATTTTTGTGAACACGATAAGTGAAACGAAATGTTGTACTTAAATTTTTACATATAGCATCCCAACCCAGAGATTATTTAGCTATGTACCAGAGCATCAATATTTATATCCACACTCCTATGATCTCTGTCTGAGATTATTTTATCAACAATTATAGCATTATTTGCGAAATATTTTTTTCTAAACGTTAAATGAAACAAAATATTGTACTTATACTTTTACTTGTAGCTTCCCAATTCGACTAATTAGTGTCTTTTAAACTTTTTATGTTGCGGCGTTATCTTTCGACTAGTGTTTCTGGAGGCCTTGGCTTAGATTCCCAAACCGGTAACCCTGATTTCGGTTTCAGCGATTCCACTCCAGGTTAATTATGGAATATTTCCTGTTCGGAAACCCAATTGCCAATCTTTGTCACCGATACTATCTTTGCTATAATCACCTGGCCCTTGACGAGCCACAAAGCACATTTTGGTAACCATTGTCTTCCACACAGGAATATATTTTTATTTTAGAAATAGATGGGAAATATCACCATTATATTATCAAACAATAGAAGAGCAGGGTAATGCACGGTATCTATTACTTTATGTCAATAAAAAAAGGTACTTTCTCTCTATCAGATTTTAGTGATTCTAATAATGGTTAGTCCTTAAACTCGCAAAAATTTCTTATTTTATATTTTCCGATAATGTTTTTTGTTACTGCTGAGAATTATTCCCAGTATTTATATAACTTTGAGATAGAGCTTCCAACAGCATTTTCATTCTGAATTTGTGGTACGCTTCCGGCATAACGATTGCACTGTATGAACTTTGAAATGAGTATCTAATGATGTAGATTTGCGTAACAGCGTTGCTTAACTCGAGTGAAATTGGAACTAATAACCTTGTAAATCTCGAATGAAATTATTTGATGCTTTACGGTTAAGATAACATTCAGCACACTGGAAAAGAACACCACCAATATTAGTACAAGTTAGTTTCTGATGAACATACCTTAGATCCCACGCGGTTCGAAAGTGCGCGGACAGTCTTACGGAGAAGAAGTCCATTTTGCTCTCTCCACCCTCTATAACATTATCTTGTATCTTGTCTTGTATATAAAAATTAATGTTTGTTTGTTTGTATGTTTGACTTCCATGTGTTCCAAAACCATTCATGCGATTATGATGAAACTTTGGTGAGTTATTGTGTGCATGAGTGCGAAGGTTTACGAAAAAAAATCACCCCCTCTTCCCTTATACAACCCTTAATTTTATACGAACCCACATTTTTATACGATTTCGATAGAACTTTCCATACGTATACTTTTAAATAAACAGAAAAATACTTTCAACATTTGGTTTTCAGAAACCCAATCCCTTTCACCCTTTCCACTCCCATAATATTTGCCAGTTTTAATACTAGCCCATAATTTTTATCCGATATCGACGGAAGTATTTACACGTATACCTTAAAACAAACAGAAACCCTACCCTTCTCCCCCTTTCCACCCTTTTAATTTTTATCAATGTTCTTCACACATACCCACAGTTTTTATCCAATATTGACCGAACTTGGCACACGTATTGTTTAAAACCAACAGAAAAACAGTATCTACATTTGGATTTCAGAAAACCGTACCCGTTTCCACCACCTTATTTTTGTAAACATTTATAATACAAACTCACAGATTTCATCCGATTTTAATGGTCTATTGCATACGTATACATTTTAAAAAAAAATCTGTTGTAAATTTGATTTTCAGAAACCCAACCCCTCTAACTCTTTCCACCCATTAATTTTTGTCAGTGTTCTTTATAGAAATCTAAGGTTTCTATCAGATTTTGAAAAACTTTACACACGTGTACTTTAAAGCAAACATAAAAGTACTGTTTACATTTGATATATAAAAACCCACCCATTTTCACCCAACACTCTTCTTAAAAGAGCTTTCAGTTTTTTGTTACATGTTAAAGTGTCGGTTTTCTATATGCGTACCCACTTATAAGAAATAAAAATAGGCATTGCAACGCATGCCGGACGAAGCTAGTACTGTATATTGTATTACACTGTACCACACTGTAACCATGTAGGAATTGAATTATTATTTCACAGCGAGCTGAGCTTCGACTAGGTCAGAACAGTTAGCACTTTTACGGAGAATGGGTCATTATTGATATATTTAAAGAATTGATAGGGACTCAATACGATCCACCATCCCCCTCACTCCACATCGCTAACCCTCTCGCCTCCGAGTAGCAGAAGATGTGGGTAGCCAGTAGGCCTATTATAATCTGTTCTAATAAAACGCAGGTGTTGGTCACTATGTACTGATGTCTGTATCGCTGACGTCACGTTTCCCGCCTCCGCTGTCCAAATGAAAACGACCAAAGACTACATAATAGAGGTTATCAGCGTTATTTAATAACATTTCTACTTAGTTCAACACCAGAAAAGAAATGAATTGTCAGAACACTGAAAGAAAAGTGTATTTTTCACTTAAATCGACAAATTAATCATTAGATGCTTATATTTACGTAATACAGTTTGATATTATATAAGTATTCGTTAAAATTTTTGTCCATAGATAAGTACGGTAAAAACTTTAATTTACGAGCATGAATGTTAACAAAGTTTTTATTAGATTGTTATTGAGCCTGGGTCAGAATTACAACTGGCATTTGACATTACAGCAAAAGCCATAGTAATTATTTACAAAATAATTTAAACGGTGTTCTTTAGTGTCCTATTATTTAATTTATTACTATTATTTAAATTGTTTCAACGAAAATAGTAGCACACTGATCGCGATCTTTGCAGCCTAGACTACAATTAAAATCTATATTACGTGGCATATTGTAAGTTTTTAAGATTTATATCTAATTTCCTTTGCTTTCACTGCGCAATATTACTGAGGCCATTATTTCAGCAACATGTAACTGCGTCAGCCATTAAACGTTGTAATATCTATTTGAATAAATTTGAAAATATATATATATATATATATATATATATATAAAAATCCATAAAGTTTTTGGAGCATGTTTATATCGCTATGCATTATTGCCATTAATATGCAGTGCAGTGCATGTATTATTTCGCGTGTGATTAAAGCATTTATTTTCTAGCGGCAACTTTAGCTTAGTTTGTGGTTAGGTTGAAATGCAACCTGTACCAGGATAACAACTGAAACGTTTTGCTATAGCGCAAGACACGAGGAATAGTTTTATTTTACAACTTTTTTTTTTTTTTAGTTTAGCAACTTGTCATTTTTGACTGGCTTTGAGGCCAATTATATGTAGAAATAATTGAAAAGTTTGCTGTATGCAATAATTGTTATATATCTCCTGTGTTACGGCCGTACGTGTTTTGAAATATAACGTCGCTAATCCGATGGACAGGAGCGTGTTTGCGAATCAGGTCACTAAAATTGCGTCGCCTGACGCTGCTTGATTAATGCTTTCTTAATTATTCATGCTAACGAGGGAACACAACGGAAGGCGCACAATATATCACGCGGCTCTTCACCCGCTTCTAGGATCAACACTCTTATTTGGTCATTATCCACACCGCCTTTACGTCATGCCGCCAGCACTAGACAAACAAACGTGCAGTAGTGCACATTATTGCTGTCGTGTTAACAAGAACACTAGATGGCAGTGAATATGGGGAAATTCGAATTCTTTACCACTGGTTACCAGTTGTGAGGCAAAGGGTTTGCCTTCATGTACTAGTAGAATATATTTGTATATGTTTTAGTTCTTAAAAAGATAATAAGTGAGTTTAGCTTTTCAGAGGTTGGTAGTACGGATAGTGCTGCCAAGCGGCAAATTGTGGAACAAACGAAGATTCATGGTTGCCTGGGGAGCAAAAAATAACAGTCGGATTTGGAGAGACGAAAGAAGAGATAGAATAGCAACTAAGTACTTTGATGAACAGTAAGAAGTATTTATCACTGTAAATTAAAAGTATTGGAGAAGTATTGCTATTTAACAAATTTTGTTTAGTGTACTTAAACTGTACTTCGTAAATTATTCTAAGTATAGAGATTATACAGAGTGAAACAAACGGACAAGGTCATCAGTCTGATAAAAGCGGTTTTTGTTTCTTCCACAAAGCTTTCAAGCAGTTTAACAGTCGACCCTCACTAAACTAAATTATTCGAATATTATCTTGTGTACCGAGCGTGGTGGGTGAGTGGTAACGCTCTGGCCTCGCATTCGGGAGGACGCAGGTTAGATTCCGCGTCCGGGCATCCAAATTTGGGTTTTCCATGGTTTCCCCAAATCACTCTGGGTGAATGCTGGAATGCTTCCTTCAAAAGGTCATGACTGGTTTCCTTCCCGTTCCTTGTCCCCATCCTTTCCCGCCTCTAATGATCTCGACATCGAAGAGGCATAAAGCCATAAGCAAAAAAAAAAAAAAAAAAAAAAAAAAAAAAAAAAAAAAAAAAAAAAAAAAAAAAAATGTGCATAGTTTCTAAATTCATACAACAATGTTATTTTTCAGAATAATTAATAAACAATTCAGTTATATAGGTGATTTATGTTTCTCTTATGTTAAAGATTTCATTATGTTTAAAATTTTAAGGAATGCTCTAATGAACAATGCTCGTCCTGTTGGTTGGGGCACCGCCATAGACGAGTTGTGGTGGTGGAAGAAATTTTTAACATCAGGATTTGGCCAACGGTGTAGGAGAGTTGGTAGTGCAAAATTCCTAATCACCAGATTGTGCACCAAAGTCAGGGGTTAAATCCCAAACCTTTCCGCACCGAGTATGGAGTATTAGGGCCTTATTACACTAGGCGACTTGGCGGCGCAACCAGCCGGGCAACTGGTGGCTCTGCTCGTCGCTGGGCATAGAGTGTTATGGAGCTTATTACACTAGGGCAGCCAGTGGCGCCGCCAGAAACTGGCGGCCGGCTGGTTGCCGGGCCCGGCCACCAGACCGGCAACCACTGGTGGCCGAGAGTCATGGCGGGGCATTGTATCTTACGTAGCTTATTACACTAGGCCGCCAAGCGGCGCCGCCAGACTCGCCACCACGCGTTCAGTCTACTGTTCATATACTCCTTCCTACTTTACAATTTTAAAATTGCAGAGATACTGAGTGACAGGTTTGGTGAGACAACTAGGGACAGTCATCCTGCGATGGGAGGGAATGAATCAGAGGAGAGTATAAATGGCGAACCTACAAAATTTGAAATAAATTCTCAGGAAATTGCGAAGTAACTCAGAAAGCTAAAAGTGGTGTAGGCAATATTACTACAGATTTATTAAAGATTGTGGGATACGATTTTGTACCTTACCTTAAAATTTTGTTTAAAATGAGTTTGGAGACTTGCTGCTAACCACAGGATTGGAAAAGACCGATAGTAGTACCAGTTCATAAAGGAAGGGTTAAAAATATGGTGAAAATTCCTGGCCAATTAGTTTGTCATCAGTGATAGGCAGAATGATGGAGAGATTGATATGCAACTATATCAGAAATGTCTGTGAAGATATAAACTAGTTTTCAGATCGACAACATGGCTTTAGGCAAGGGTATTCATTTGAATCTCAGATAGTGGGTTTTATGAAAGATATTTCAAATGAATTGGAAATGGGAGACCAAGTTGATAGTGTGGCACTAGATCTTTTTAAGGCATTTAACAGAATGAGCGATAAAATGGTTTTAAATAAACTGAAATGTATTGAATTGGATGAAAAAGTTACTTGCTGGGCACAGGAATTCTTAAAAGTGAGAAAGCAAATGGTTAGAGTAGGAAATACATTATCAAGAGAAGTGGAAGTAAATATGGGAGTTGCTGTTCATTATTCTAATGAATGACTGTGTTATGGTCAGAATTTAGGCATTTTTCAAATGATACAATGGTATACAATAGGATAAAAACAGGTGAAGACTGAACAGTTGCAGGATGATCTGGATAGAATATCTAAATGGGTAGGGCAGCATGCAATGAAGATAAATGCCAAGAAGAGTCGGCTTATAAGATACACAGATAAATAGATCTAAAGGTTAATTATGATTACAGAGTGGGGTCAGATTTGCTTGATGAAGTGTAAATTCTTTGCATAACGTTTGATAAACTCAATTGGGCAGGCGGTAGAAAAAGGTTACAAAATCCTTCATTTGCTGACGAGGGTGATGAGAGGATGTAACAGAGAAGTCAGGGAGTTGGGTTACAAAACTTTGGTCATATCATTTTCTGAATATGGTGGTGTAGTTTGGGACCACATTTTGGAGATCAAATACAGGAGTTGGAAGGTGTGCAAAGAAGAGCAGCTAGATTTGTTTGTGGAAATTATCGCAGGACCCAGTCAGTAACTGATATGATACAGAAGCTGGATTGGGACTCATTGGAGGAAAGGAGGAGGGTGAAGAGAGTGCTGTAAATGTGCAGGGCACATGTTGGTGATGGGACTTGGAGGGAAATTGGTAAAAGAATTAGGAATAGTGCATGGAAGGAGAAAGGCGACTATGACCACAACCTTTGGCTCGATTTCTTGCATAAGGGAGTGGAAAAAATTAATTTAACATTCCAGCTATAAAAGAAAATTTAAATATATACATAAAGGGGAAATTAGATGACTAGGAAAATTGCTACCGGAGTGTTAGCTCCATCGCAATTAAATTAATTAAAAATAATTAAAATGAAAAAAGAAGGCGAATGGAGAGAAAGATGTATGTACATCATATTCTATTGCTACGAAAATCTATACTCTTTTTGATGAACTGTATTCAGACGACAACAAGTTTTTTAATTACTTAAGAATGTCTAAAACGTCTTTCATTTAATCATTGTACTTAGTAAAGGTTGATATTACCGGGAAAGATACGAAAATGAGAAATTCTTCTTGCTTTACCCCTTTGTCTTCTCTACACTTTCACTTCCCGTCATTTCCACAGTGACATTCTGTAATTCACTGGACATATTCAACTACACAATTCGCGTACAATGCGAGGATAACAGCAAAGAGACTGCTCGGTTGTGCGAGTGGCTGGCTGGCTGCGCCACCAGAATCCTGGTTGCGTCGCCAACAGAGACACCAGTGCCGCGGCTGGTTGCGCCGCCAAGTCGCCTAGTGTAATAAGGCCCTTACCGTTTATAATTTGTGTTTTAGGTGTTTCGACAATACACGTTCCAACAATGCAAATTCTTTGGTCATATTCGGCATTTCTACTTATACCTTGTTAGATGCAATTAAATAAATGTTAGATTTATTTTACACTTATGACTGTGTGCCTTACCTATCATCATCAAATATATTATTCCTATTGCAAAAAGTATTTTTTGACGGGCTACTTATCTTCGTTCACACCAAACCGAAACCGATAAATGAGGTATCTTTTTAAAGATCAAGGTCTCCGCTTTGAAAACATCATACATTTAGTGAGGAATTTTTCGGAATTCAATCCATAAAGGATAAAAATATTAACTATGAAGATCACGCGAATGAGATAGTTTAGGGCCAATCCGCTAGGTTTCGCTAACGTCTATAAAGGTTGATCGCATTACTGCTAGACAGAGATATCGGTAAACTATCTGTGTTTTGAAGAGTAAGGAGCTTTACGGGTATTTTTTTTCTGTTAAATAAACATTTGTGTTTTGCTATGTAGTTAATATGTAAACATTTTATTCGAGAAATTTTCGCACGAGGTAAGGTAACATTACCTCTAGACAACACCACCACATATCGCAGTATATCCATACTGTGTGTGTTTTGTTCAGGTTAGTTGTATTCCGGTTTACTGTTCATCGTATTTTATTTACTAAATTTTCGCTCCGGTCATCCAATACCACAAGAACTAAAACGTCTACTGTAAGTAATTACTGCACTGTTGAGAAATGAATACATTTTGCCTTGTTGACCCAAAACCACAGGTTTTCAGTGTGTTAAACGAGGTGTTTCGAAATGAAACCTACAGTACATTGCAAGTTGGCGGTAGCGTGGAATTAGTATAGCATTGCATTAGAGTTATCCACCGCCCGATCTGCGGCTCACGGTGCAGTTTATACACTGTGCACGTTGTGGAGGGAAGATGTCATTAGGGAACACATCTTCCCGTGCAAACACGGCACATGCAGATGGGACCGTTGTCTGGCACGAGAAACGATTTGCATATACGGGCATTTGTGAGAAAACTATTTACCTACGTTACAATTCCGGGGAGAATTTAGGCGTGTTCTGACGGGGCGGCTTGATGGCAAACCGTACGGGCAAACATTCGTCCGGCAGCATTTAAAACGAAGCCTGCCTCACAATGGTATGATGAGACGTAGCAACAACACAAACAACAAAATTAAAACGGTCGAACTCTATATAACGTAGCTAAAATGTCACGTGATATAGTGAGAATTCTGGGTTTATTAAGTCTAGGTCTATTGAAGACGTAAGCCAGTTTCATGTGGGGAAACGTCAAGTCTATAAATAGTGTTTTATAGAGGCTACATGCGAGATTCGTCCGATTATCCAGGCGGTGATTCAAATTAATTAGAAATGTTGTTTTCTATTTTTTAACATATCCCCCACTGTGGTCCACATACTTTTTTCAAGAAGGTTCCACTGTGTTTATGGCATCTGCTAAAATTTTTCTCAGTTTGATAAGCTTTGGGTTGCATGAAATAATTACTATTTCGAAGAATAACTTCTTAATTAGGTTTACATTTTTTTTTCGCGAGCTCTACAATATCATTACACAGAATAGGCATCGGTTCGACCAAAGATACTAAGCACAACCTCACAAATATTCTAGCGATTCTAACTTTCAATTAACTTACCACTCTCTGTTCAACAAACTAATTAACTTGTCTCTGCCGTTTGTTTATATAGACGCTACAGAAAGATCCAGAATGATTCGAAGAGTTCTGACAGACGTTTCTCGAATTCTAACAATGTTTTAACAATTAAATCCGTACAAAAATAATTAAAAAATGGTTAAAATCACTCACAACCATTATAAAACACCTTGAAGTGAAAGTTAATACTGTTTAGATGCATTTACACACAAAATTGTCAACACAAATCAGTCCAAACCGTCGCAAATTGTCCCCGCAAATTGTCACATCAATACTTACAATTACCAACTTTCAATTAATGTTTCATAATGTTCCATACATAATACATAGCATCTCCGATGTAGCGATGAGGAGGGAATTTTCCCATACAACAATTTCACGATTGCAACGCAAATATCGGGAATCCAGTAAATCATCAAATCTCCGACATCGCTGCGTCCGGAAAAAGATCCTGTAAGAACAGGACCAAAGACGACTGAAGAGAATCGTTCAACCTTCTGCAAATGTACTGAATTCTCAAGGTCAAAGTACATATACAGTTTTGTAATTCTAATTCTAAAGGCCAGTCTATATGTAACGTTTTACTTGATAAGGTAAAACTTATCATCCAAAAAATCGTGTGTGGACAGCAAAACGGACGTTTACCTGAACTGAACGAAGACTGACGACTTCTAGAAAACAGATCAGCAGCAGCATTGTTTCCATTGATGACTGACGTTTTGTCTTCGGTCTTTAATCATCTCTCAGCTTGTGGAGAGCTAAAATAACTCTTATTTTGTTTTTCTTTTGGAAAACATTTTATGCGGTGGACTTTTCGAATCTGCGATAGTAGCCACATAATTTTTTTACGGAATTCTTTGAGTTGCATCCTAGTTATCCTCGTAATCAAAGTCAAATGACTACAGTAACTGAGACAAGAAAATCAAGCAAATGCTTTGGCTGATAAATGTAAGGAAGTATATTTTGGAAATATAAAGGAAATTTATATGAAAAAAATAATCAATTATTTTCATTCAGTGTTTTGTAAAGGGTTACTAAAAATTAAGAAGTCACCATGTTCTTGTGCTGGGGCCGATGATATTATCAAACTTTCTCTGTGAAATTTCGACCTTCTTTTATTCTTAAATTATAAAGATACACAAGAGAAACAATAAAAATATAGAGGATAGCAATTTGAAATAAGGGCCCGTAATCATTCGTAAATAATTATGCCAGTCTTCAGATTCATGACGTAATTCCCGAAGTAAATTAAGTTGAAAGAACTTTTCCCTCTTTTGCAACCATCTTCTAGACCATTTTTACTTTTTGATTTCCTCAGACCTAGTGAAATAGCCACTAAAACTAATGCTTCATCCATGCTTTTATTAAAACTGCAGCAAAGACAGAAGATAGAAACGTAAGAATGTGGACACGAGCTTTTGGTTCAGTTTTAATTTGACGTCTTGCCTGATCAAGTAAAACGTCAACCTAAGACGGTACGTGTAGACCGGCCTTACTAATAATTCTAATCATGTCCGTAATCCGAGGAATAAATTTCATTGTAATCACATGTCTCATTCTTGGTGTTACAATTTTCACTAAAACAATAGTGTTTATAAATATGTGTGTAGGAAAACTGCGACCAAGTCATTGCAATCTATAATATTTATTGTTTGCAATTATATCAGGAACAGAAAGCATTATCAAAACATCGTCAGTAAAAATCATCAGAAATTCTTACTTTATCTAGCAGTTATACGTTAAAACTACGACCAAGCGAGGTGGGTGTGCGGTTAACGCTCTGGTCTCGCATTCGGGAGGACGCCGGTTCGAATCCCCGTCCGGACGTTCAGATTTGGGTTTTCCATGGTTTCCCCCAAATCACTCGAGGCGAATGCCGGGATGCTTCCTTCAGAAGGCCATGTCCGAATTCCTTCCCGTTCCTTCTCCCAAGTCCAATCCCGCCTCTAATGATCTCGACGTCGACGAGTAATAAAGTCATAAGTAAAAAAAGTGATAAAACTACGTTGCTTATTATCTGTTTGTCAGGAAGTACCGTCAAACGAAATCCATGAATCAAAATTCACAATCATAATCTAAGGATCGAAAACGAATGATCCAGTTATAACAGGATAAAATAGTATGTTAACTAGTAGATGTTATTCTAGCAAACTGTCTGCATATAGTTCTACTAGAACCCCGCGAACGTGGTGTTGTGAATTTTACATGATAGACATACATTGTGCGAAAGATCTTACCAGAATTTATGCTATACGTAACCTTATTATATTAAAGTCTGAAAGAATTTGTCTCTCGCAGTTGGATCAATAAATCGCATAGTTAAAATTTGATACCCTTGTCTGTTTCACTGTAATGATTTAGGTTCAATGACTTCTCCTGATTACCACAATTGGAGTACATGATGATTGAATGTATTCATTTGTAACTTTTGAAGCTAGTTGATTATGTGTGTGCATTTTTGATATAATGTGTGATTGTTAAAGATAGGTATTGTTTACGAGAGTGACAAGAAATTACGTGTTGTGTGTCGAAGTTTAATAACTGATTCGTGACTGTAGGCAGCGTATTAATCTCGGCCACCCATCAGTACTGGCCCAGAAAGATAGCATGGATGGGTGACGAGGAAAGGCTGCTATGCACTTCCGCGCCACGCACGTCGAGCGCCTCATTGCACTCGCTTATGCCGGCGGACGCTGTGACAAGTGCGACGAATCGGCAAACGGATAAGGATATAGAAGTGGATGAAGACGCTACACCAGCTGCTGTGTTCAACATTCAGCATATACATGGTGACGTGTACTTGGTGAGCAAAGATTTAACACCGAGAAAGCGTCCAACTACTCCACCAGGAAGGACCTAAACAGACACGTGCCTTCAACTACTGGAAGGTGGAGGCCCGTAAATCTACTGGAGTCAGCTTGGCAGTGATGAAACTTGGTACAGCCAAAGAAACCAAAGAAAGTTAAGGTGCAGAAGAAGAATACCATCGAAGCCAGTGACAATACTGCAGCCTCGATCGCCGGGCGAAATGGAGTCGGGGTCGTTCCCGTACCCAGAATTGGCAGCCAGACGAGGAAGGCTTCATAATGCCGAAGAATACAGGGAAGCCACCACATTCATTGGACCCAGCTGCGATGGAGGTGGAAAACCGTTTCACAGCCTTGACAGTCGACGATCCACCGCAAATGGAGCCGAGATACAACTCTATCCCACCTGTAGTAGTGGGATTCGCAAAAAAAAACTACAAGACTCTTCATGACCGGGTGGCAGCTGTCCTCAAGAGTCCATTCGCTGCTAAAACAGCAGGTGGTGACAAAATCAATTTTAGCATGACTACTACCGAAGACTTTGTGGCTGTCACTTCTCTCCTACAACAGTGCAACATACCCGTACTACACTTTTCCGATCGGAATAGTGATGGTGGTGTTTTGTGGCATTCCTAGGACTCTGCCAACAGAGATATTGAAAGAAGAGCTGACAGAAATGGGCTACGACGTGAGGTCAGTGGCTCAATTAGGTCCTCCCGGCAGTAACGAAATAATGTCGCTTTTCCTAGTAGTGTTACCAGACCTGCCCGGAAATTGCACAATATTTGAGTTTGACAAGCTCTGTTACCGCAAAGTATCGACAGAGAAACTACGATCATCGGCTGGACCGCAGCAATAGTTTATCTGTCAGTTGTTTGGCCTTGTGTCACGCCATTGAAAAATGCGTCCGGTGTGCGTCAAGTGTGCGGGGCAACACGACGCAAAGGATTGCCACAGGTAGAAGAGCCGTGACCCACTAATCTGCGGACACTGCCACGGAAACCACGTTGCCAGCTGGAATTGCTGTCCAGCCTATAAACGAGCCCGCGACCGTCAAAGAGGAGTGGGAACAGAGACTCCTCAGAGGCATCTCCAACAGCAGTCAAACCAACAACAAATTTCGGAGTTCAGTGAACTATCAAATTCTGACTCAACGAAATAGAATCCACAGAAATTGAAGAAAACGAAGAAGGAGAAGAGCAACAAACTGGAACCTTCGAAAGTGCAATCATACTTCACCGAGATAACCAAAGATGTGATTGATACTTCTCCCCCCAAACAGCCACAGCACCAAGACACTTTGACGCAGCCGGTCAAGCAAGGCTGAGCTGCAAAGTCCAAGCAACCGATGGCGTTGCAGACTGCACTACCAAAGCGTCAGAAAACACAAGGTCTGCCACACCAGCAGCCAGAAGAAGCAGTATAGAAGAACGGGACCAACTTCGGAAGATCAGCCACTATGCTTGAGAATATACTCAGCATGATGGTCAACTTCTTAACGCAGCTGGATAGAATGTCTTCGGACATCACAACTGCAGTGTCGTCGGCGCTTGCCTTCACCACCGTAACGCAACAACGCAAACATGAATAGGACGCCACACATTCATAGCCTCACTTTCTGTGTGTGGAATTCCAATGCATTTATGGAAAATTGCTTGAATTTCGACAATTTTTGCGGGATGAAGATGTGTATATTTGTCTCGTTAGCGAGTCCTATCTAAGGCCGTACCTGAAGGCGGCAGCACCAAACTACTGCTGCTATCGTAAAGCCCGACTGACGGCCGGTGGAGGTGTTGCGCTGTACATAAAACGCGGTATTCCACACTTTGAAGTCCCTCTTCCTCCTCTTCGGCAGGTAGAGGCTATCACGGTTCGGGTGAATACATCCTCAGGCGCTGCACTGTCGTCGCAGCCTACCGACCTCCACGCAGAGTGCTTGACGAAGCTGACATCGCCGCCCTTATCACACTTCCTGGAAAAGTACTCATTGAGGGAGATATGAATCAAAGCATCAGGATTGGCATAGCAGAACTGCTAAATCGGCGGGAAACCTCAAAGACGCATAGCCCACTGCCACAATATATGTATATGGGCACCTGAAGAACCAACGTTTAATCCTGCAAATGGAAGCCGGCCTGATCTTAGGACCACTCTTCTGTGCTACTTGAGGTCGACGTAGGGGAGTGGCAGCCAAAGAGTCAACCAATTCCTGATTACAAGCGAACCGACTGGAAGCTGTTTAGGGAAGTCGTAGCAACCGAACTGGAAAAAGGTACAGTGGACAGGAATATTGAGGAGGCTTTAAGATTCTTCACCAGCATCGTAAATAAAGGTACAAGAGTCGCTACACCACTGGTTCATCCACGCATGGAGCGTTCTTGCCAGCTTCCACCGCACCTTCTTACGCAGATCAGAAACAAAAATCGGATCGCCAAGGAGTTGAAATTAACGAGGAACCGTGCTACTCGCCTCCTTTTCAATCAAATGCAGTGAGAGCTGAAGGCAGCACTGGTAGAACACCGAAATTGTGAGTAGTCCGCACGTGTTACAATGCTGTGACCAAACGATGGCAGCACGTGGAATGAAACCAGGCGCTTCACTCTCAAAAGGAAGCTAATGCCACCACTCCATGGCGAACCCGATCTTGCATTCCTACCGGAAGACAAGGCTAACGCACTCACAGACAGTTTTGAGAAAAACTTCCAGCCTGTCGATGACGACATTGATACTTACCACATTCCGGCAGCAGTACGTCACCGACTGCGACGATACGTGTCAACAGACATCATCCAGATTGGACCCCAGGAGGTAGCCAGCTGCATCGCCGTGCCGAATCCGCGAAACGCACCTGGGCACGACTAACTGGACAATCGGGCACTTGGAAATCTACCACCAGAAGCCATCAACTACTTGGCGCCATTTTTCAATACCATCCTGCGAAATCAGACTTTCCCGAGATCATGGAAATATGCCATTATTGTCGGAATCCATAAGGCTGCAATAGATCTAATCTTTCCCAGCATTACCGGCCCATCAATCTGCTACCCGCAGTCAGCAAAGTGTTCTAGCGAATTCTGCTGAAACGTTATGTAACCTACATCCAGGTTGCAGGCGTCATATCCGATCACCAACTTGGGTTCCGCAGAGGGCGTCACCCGTGCATTCGACTAAGTGTGGCATACAGGTCTGCTCTGAATGAGGCTTGCCTGAAAATTCCGTGAAACTGATCCGAAGCTACCTGTCGAGGCGCACCTTCTGCGTCAGTGTTGGAGACGCCCTGTCAACACGACGGCGCATTCGTGCAGGTGTACCAC
>JARYHS010011408.1:204537681-204667624 GCA_031002005.1 Vandiemenella viatica
GGCATTTATCAGTTGCACAGCCGTCTCATATTTCGGCATTTTTAATTTAATTTGAGGGGACTTTTCCCTAAAATGTGAATGGGGATCGTCAAGACGGTAGTTAATCCAGTTTTCAAGAGATTACCAGCCTAAGATCCGGCTAATGATTTCTGCGTCCCTCTGTTATTTGATTGAAATGAAATTATTATGTATAATTATTAGTAGCAGAATACGATCCTGCCGGTTTGTCCATCCAAATACGGCCGCAAGTATTTTTTTTTTAATCAAAGAAATTCGTTCACTTGTTGTTTTAAATAAATCATAATTCATTTCATGGAGAGGCATGTAAAGAACATAAAAAGTTTGGGTTGCTTATGCAAAAGTATGGGTTGCCAACTGTTAAAGTTATGTAAAAGAGCATGAGAGTTAGCACACCACACTCTCCGACAGACTAAAGTTAGCAGCTGGTAACACATACTTACGGCCACTTTTACGTAGGCAACCCAAACTTTTTATAGTCTTTACATGTGTCTCTTTGAAATGAATTATAATTTATTTAAAAAGCAAGTGAACGAATTTTTTTATATTTAAAAAAATTATTTAATATAACTTGCGGTCATATTTGGAAAGGCAACCCGGCAGAAGAATAGTTTGCTACCAATAATCGTTTTTGTTCCGAAAGTCAATTATACCTATACTAATGAAGACGTTGAAACAATTAAGCAACTCGCATTCGATTATAAGCAGGTAATAGACAACACTGCATTATCAGTCATTATAAGCGAATATTGGCTGTGGATAGTAAAATGGCAACGGAATCAGAACATTCAGCAAGTCGATTTCGAATCTAATATAAAAATGTCATGCTAAAATATATCCCATCGTAAACACATATTTGTGTAATCTTGCCACACTACCAGATAGTGTCCCATTGGCAGGAGATCTTTTTCTGCTCTCAGCAGGCTCAAAACTTGACTACGAGCATCACTGGCAGAATACCACCTAACTGGACCGGCACTTCTGCACGTTCACAAAACCATACTCGTTCAAGTGGAGGAAGTCATAACAAGATTCGCGAGAGTTCAGAAGAGAATAATTGATTTTGTTATTTGATTAAATTATTTTGACATAATGCAATTAAATTAATTTATCTTTAATTTATATATAGGCACTATTATAATTTTGAAGCATGTCCTAGTTATACATAAAAATTGCATTGCAAATAACAGATGGACGTAGAAACCATGCAGCCGGATCTTGGACTGTTAGATATGTGGAGAAAGACGCGCAACCGTCGAATAAAAAAAGATAAAAAGGAACTAATGATTCATTTCTGTGTCCCGTATTTTGTATCTCGTCCAGTATTCCGTGTTATGGAGTACAGCAGTTTGCAGACAAAACACCCTCAGATACCGCTGCGGGCTTTTCATGTCTTCGTATCTTTTGTGAATGTTTACGGTGCCTCGCTGTGCCTCGTTTCACTCACGCGTTCACAACACGATTAGCGAATCAGTTCCATTTTTCATGCGGGCGCTTCTCATTTCTCTCCGTCGCTCCGCCCTCCAGGCCTCGTCTGTAGCGAGCGGTACTGCGATAGGCGCTCATTAATTGTTGGTCGCGGTTTGGCCGGCAGATGCCGCAGTTCTCACATAAATATCCCACCATCATGGCATACGATAATGTGTGCGCGACGCCATACGAATACTTCCATACAGCATCTCTATCTCCAGTTGGCTGAATATTAATTGTCAGCTGCTGACTGATTAGTCGCGTCTCCCATTGTCCCGTTTAAGACTAGTTCGGAAGGACTTTTAAACTGTACAGTATCATTCTACATTGAACTGCCTTACTTTAAATAGTATACAGGGTTAGCCTAAAGGAATTCTTCGGGTTCCAAAACACTATGCATTGAAAAAGTATACGACCTACAAAGACAATTGATACATGAAGAGGTACTTAAACTCACCAAGTTTCTGCCACAACCTACAATTGTTCAATGTGTGCTCCCCTAGTCACCCGGCACACATCCAAACGGTAATCAAGTTCCGTCCATACGTTCGATACGTCCCAGCAGTGATCCGGTTCCTACAATCCTTGCAGAGTTGTTGGCATTGGGGGTGCATAAACGTTATCCTTCACATAACCCCAGAAGAACATGGGATCAGATCTTGACCGATCTGAGGGGCCATATTCTAACACACACACAAAAAATCTGCTCCTGCTTTCCCGCCATCTTGTCCACTGCTGCCATCTAGCATGCACGCCAGACACCAAGCGGGCTTTTAAACTTGGTGTGATTATATATCTTTTCATGTATGACTCGTCTTTTGTAGGTCGTATACTTTTCAATACACAGTGTTGGAAACCCGATGACTCATTTAGGCTAAACGCCGTATAATAAATCACAAAATTTAGGGATATGTAAATGTATTAGCCTCCCGCCAGTGTGGTCCAATGCGCTCACCGGATCGGGGTGGTAAAATGGGGTTGGGCAGCGTACAGGCCGCCTTGACTGCGGTTTGTAGGCGGTTTGCCGCAACCGTTTAAGGCCTCGTATCCACTTGAGCACGCTCAGGCGAATGAGCCGCTCATTCATTTGAGCGCGCTCGTTTGAGACGTGCTCAAGTAAAAGGAAATTTTGGGTCGAACGAGCCTGGTGCCAGTGCTCAGTAAACAGCCGGCTATTGGACATGTCGTCACGTGAGCATGTGGCAGCTGCGGCATTTATGAAAGATCCCTTTAACGTATTTACAATCATCGACATTCTAGGGCTCGACGAATTGTCGAAAATGTGTTTGGCATTATTGCTTCAGTTTTTAGAGTAATATGTAAACCGATGATGGTAGACATTAATAATGCGATTTCAATTGTAATGGCTATCACACATTTGCATAATTACATGCGAAATCGTAGAAATACTCGAGAAAACTACTGCCCAATTGTGACTTTTGACAGGGAACAAAACGGTGAGTTTATTCCTGGTTCATTTAGAAGCGATGAGCTATTACAATCTTTCTCTGCTTTGCCACATTTACCTAGATCTTCCAAACAAAGTGAAGAAATTCGTTTGCATATCGCAAGGCATTTTATAACAACTTCTGTATTACCTTGGCAATACCATATTAATTTAATAACAACAACGTAACTAATTAAGAAATAAACTTACATTGTAATTATCGCTTGTTTCATTTGGTTCACTTTTATCCATTAAAATTTCATTCGATCAAAAGAAAAACAATTTTGACATCATAAACTTCATCTTGTGATGAAACAAAATAATGGAAGTATAGTTTATATGTATTTGCGAATGTATAATCAATTTATACGCAACTAGCAGCGCTCCGCGGTTTGACAAGCCCTGACGATCATGAAAAGTATGTCCGATTTCAGGATCTGAAGTACGTACACACCAGATTCTTTTAAAATCCGTTCAGCTGTGAGAAACACTACTAAAAAAACTTACCACTTCTCGTTATAGAAGTTCTCTTCTGTTTTGATTGTTCTCGCCTGAACGACTCTAGCGGGCTTGTTATTTTTTTCCTCACATCATCAACACTAAATTTTAATACCTCGCTAATGTCACGCCAGACATCTTCTATGTTCATATGAGCTATACCATAATACCCTCTTGGATTCATACGCATAATAAGAGTTAGACAAGTTCCACTGTCCCACGTGCTCGCGCTCATTGTAGAAACCACCAAATACCGTCCACACTGAGCGCCGAACAAACATTGGCTCGCTTTTGAGCATTCCAAAATACCGACACACGACCGGCTCGCCCTGAACGCGCTCGCTGTTGTTCGTTGCGAGCGTGCTCAGGCGTCCACACTTTTTATTTTTATTTTTATATTTTTTTTATTTATTTATATGGCTTTTGGTCTGACGACCATACAGCCAGATCACAATTTTGTATTACATATTATTGGCATAATAGTTCTATAAAGTTTGTATTACAAAATTATTTTGACATATCAGCTCTATACAATATTATTTTGTCATGATAGTTCTATACAATTTTTATTAGTAACAATAATTCAGAGTTGATATAACTATTGATGATTGTGTTACGTTATTAATATACAATTCTGTAATAATTCTGATAGTGAGGTGGTATAATAACTCTATTTTGGATATATTGCCTGGGTTATATCGTAATATTTGCGTCCCTTAAGAAGTGAGCTATAGCTTGATACACGTCCTGTTGTTCAGTTCTCATAAGGGAGATGATTGAAGTAGGCAGTGGAATATTTATTTTGTCAGTCTATTGTATAGATTATTTTGTGGAGTTCGGTAAAGGGTGCATGTCAATATTATATGATTTAGGTCTGCTATTTCTTCGTTGTCAACAGGGCAGAATGGGGAGTTTGCTGCGCCAATTCTATGGAGGTGTTTGGGATAACATCCGTGTCCCAATCTTATGCGAATGATAGATGTTTTGTATTTTCTTGCGAGTTTTGATTCTTCGAACCATGCTTTGTGTGGAATGTGGGGTTGGATCGATGCGTAGTGTTTCCCTTTGTATACTTGTGATGAAGTCCATGCGTTTGCCCATTTTGTAAGGGCCTCTCTTTTTATAGTTCTAATGAAATCAGTGTGGGGGAGTTGTGTGTATTGTTGCTGTCCTTCCAGAGTGCTTTCTTTTGCTAGTTTGTCGACCGTCTCGTTGTATTGGATGGACGCATGGCCCTTGATCCATAATAAATGGATTTCTTTTCCTTCTGCGGAGGCTATATACATCATTTGTAATATATCATATAAAATCTTATTCGTTTCATTTTGTCTTTTAATATTCTCCAACCTTTGTACTACACTTTTCGAATCCGTCAATATAAGTATTTTATTATATCGGTTGTATCCGTATTGAATGGCCTGTCTAATGGCCATAGCCTCTGCCGTGTAAACCGAGGTCTCTGTTGGCAAGCGTATTTTCTGGTGTTCTTTCGTGAGTGGACAGTAGTAGGCGAATCCGACTCCATTTGCTGTTCTTGATCCATCGGTATATATTTGTGTAAAGTCGGGCCAAGTTGAAGATAGAAATCTCTCTGTCATGTTATTTGTCCTGTTGCTTCTAATAATCCATTCTGGGAGGTAGTAGACATTTGGTTTAAATCTGATGATATCGTATTGTTTTGTGAAACAGGGAAGAGTCCTTTCTTGGATCACTAATGGTATTTTGTGTTTTATTTGGTTGAAGCTAGTGGCCAATAACGGCGTGGAGCGGCGAGGGATGTTTCCCTTCCTTTCCATTATTGTTGCAAGTCCCTTTGCCTTCTGAGACACCGGATGGTTGGTGATTGAAGCGCGTCTCATTAGGTAGATATTTGATAAGAGTTGTCGCCTCGTTTCCAGAGGCATTTCTCTGGCTTCAACTAATAGCGCATTTGATGCTGTAGATTTCATTGCTCCAATACATATTCTAATAGCTCGATGTTGTGCTATGTCCAATTTACGGAGGTTATACTTGGGGCATTCCCGTAACAGATGCTTCCATAATCGAATATGGGACGGATTAGTGCTCTGTATATATTAAGCATTATAGCCGGATCTGCACCCCACCAGGTGCGTGTTACGGATCTTAATATGTTCAAGAGGTGTTCCGTTTTAGTTATAATATGGTTGATGTGTCCCGTCCATGTTAGTTTACTATCCATTATTAAGCCTAAGTGTCTGGCAGATGTGCACACCGGGAAGGAGTAAGGTCCCAGATGAAGCTCAGTCTCTCGATATATAGTTCGTTTCCTAGAAAATATCACTGCTGAAGATTTCGCTGTTGAAATGGTTAGTCCTAGATGTTGTGCCCAATCATATAATCTCCCCGCAGCTTCTTTTAACCTCCAGAGAATTATTCCTAGGGATGTGGACATCGTGTATATACATATGTCATCTGCAAATTTTAATACTTTTATTGTGGGACTGAATATTTTTTCTATTGCCCCTATGTAAATAGTGAATAGTAAGGGGCTAAGGATTGCTCCTTGTGGGATTCCTGTTGAGACTATGAATGGTCCATGTAGAGAATTATTTTGTTGCCGTATATATATAGTTCTACTATAGAGAAGATTATATATTCCACAGACAAATACCTCAGGAAGATGTAGTGCCTTGAGCTTTTCTATTAGTATCGGAATTTGAACATTGTCATAGGCTCCTGTAATGTCTAGGAAAACAGCTGTAAGAAAACCTTTGTTGATAAAAGTTCGTTCTATGTCTAATGTGAGCGTACTGAGACAGTCATATGTACTTCTTCCTTTCCTAAATCCATATTGAGTTTTTGGCAGTAAATTGTGATATTCAAGCCACCATTCTAACCTCCTTTTTACGATTCGTTCGAACGTTTTGCCTATGCAGGAGGAAAGGGCTATTGGGCGAAAGGAGTTGGCATTTGTACTGTCTTTACCTGGTTTTGGTACCGGTATAATTATCTGTGTTGTCCAATCACTTGGAAATTCACTTTTTAACCATACATTAGTAAAGATCTGTACGATAGCTACCTTGGCGCAGTGAGGGAGGTGGTGGAGCATGAGGTAATGAATGTTGTCTATTCCTGGTGTTGTATTTGAGGTTGATTTCAGGGCCATTTCCAGTTCGTTTAGTTTAAATTCCTCTGATAGGATATTTTGTCGGTTATTTTCCGTGTGTTGGTTTGTTAGTTTTAGAGGCTCTGTAGGCACATATGGCGGGGCTACCTTGTTTTCGAATTCTTCGATACAGTTCATTGGCGCTTTTATTCCCACTGGTTTCTTCTTTAACCGATTTATCATGTTCCATATTAAAGTTGTTGGCGTGGTCCTATTTAAACTATTACAGAATTCTTTCCAACAGGTTTTTTTCTTTGATTTAAGGAATCTTTTTGTTTCCGCATCTATTTTTTTGTAATTTATATAGTTTTCCCAAGTGGGTTCTCGTTTATATACTGTCAGAGCTAGTTTCCTTTTGGCTATCTTTCTAGAACATTCCTCGTTCCACCAAGGGGAGGGTAGTCCTTTTGCGTTTGGTGTTGTTTTGTAGGTGGGGATCGAGCATTTTGCCGCCTCGTTTATAACATTTAGCAGTAGCTGGTACTGACTTTTGGTTGTGTTTGCTGAGTACACTCGTCCTATATTTTCTTCAATGTGTTTCCTGTATTTTATCCAATTTGCTTTTCTTATGTTCCATTTGTTGATCGGTTGAAAGATCTGTGGGAAATTCAGCTGTTTTGTTGATATTAGGATAGGGTGGTGGTCCGATCCCCAGGTCTGTCTTAGATTTTCCCATTGAAATTCGGTGGCGATAGATGCGGAGCACATGGATAGATCAATTGCCGATTTCCTTTGGCCGGGTTTTGAAATAAGAGTAGGAGATCCGTCATTGAGTACAAATAGGTTGAATTCATCTATGAACTCTATCATCGCTTCCCCACATGCATCGTTCAGCTCGCATCCCCATAGCGTGTGATGGGCGTTAAAGTCTCCACAGATTAAGTAGGGATCCTCTATTTGGTGGAGGAGTGTTCGCCATTCATCTATTCTGATTGTTGTTTTGGGAGGACAGTATATTGAGACTAAGGTTAAATTCATATTTTGGCTGTGTACTTTGGCTGCTATAGCCTGAAAAGATTTGATGTTTGTATGATCGATGTATACAGCTGTGAAAGGTATAGATGTTTTTATTAATATTGCCACTCCACCTTTTCCATCTTCCCTGTCTTTTCGTAATATATGGAATCCTTTAAATGAGATATTAGTGTCCGGTTTCAGCCAAGTTTCTGCAATAGTAGCTATCGTTATGTTGTTTACGTCTAGTTCTCTTTGTAAAGATTCCCTATTCGCTCTTATTGATCTGGCATTCCACTGTAAGCACTTAATTTTGGCCGTCTTGTTGGAGGATATTGGTTACCATTCCTAGTATCGCTGTAGGGTTTAAGAGATCTTCTGATTGAGATTTTGCTTCTTTGATTAGAATCATGATTAAGTTGACTATTTTTTCTATTAAAATGCAATTTAGCGATTGTGGACTCTTAGTGGGATCGTTAGATTGTTTTAATTTAGCAGATTGCGCATGCAGGTCTGTTTGTGTGTCCTCCCTGGGCGTATTGGGTACTTGTGGAATTTCCGTATAGCTGCCTGTTGCTGCAGGGTGGATCAAGCTTGTATTGATGGGAGCCATAGGTCCATTGTATGTGTATAGTAGTTGTCTTGTATTGAAGGATGGGTTATCTGTAGTATATTTAGCGTTCTTATAATTTTTAGGTCCTTTTGTCCAGATGTATCTGTTTGGGGGATTGACTCTGTATTGCTGAGGGGTGGTTTTTGTGTCGTACTGATTAATGTCTGTGTTTTCTAACTGCGGGTGCCAGGATCTGGGTGGTTCGGCCACGACTTTTGCGTAGCTGTTTGGCATCTGGAGTGTTGAGTTGTAGTGAAATGGTTGAACTCTACTAGATTTTTCAGATCGTCTCCTAAGATGTTCGGGGCAGTTTTTGTCCGTTGCTAGGTGATTTCCTCCACAGAATAAACAACATGCGTTTTCCTGGGAGGGGCAGTGGGTTAGACATGTGGTCCCGCGCATTTACTACATCTTTGCTGACCTCTACATTGTGCTCTGACATGGTTAAATCTTAAACACTGAAAGCATTGTATTAAGGGGGGAATATATGGTTCTACTTTACAACGCATGCCAAACAGATATACTGCTTCTGGGAGGACCTGGGATCTGAATGATAGTTGGCATACGGGAAGATTTCTTGCGTTTACCTCTCCATTTGGAGAATGTTTTTTTATAAATCTTCTAACGCTAGTCACTTTGTATTGGGATTGTATGTTTTCCAAGATTTCTTCTATGCTTAATTTAATGTCCACATTTCTAATAACTCCCTGCTTTGAAGTCAAGTACATTGGGATAGATGCTTTTAGACCTATTTCTTGGAGGGACCCTAGGGATGCTAGTTGGTTAGCTGATTCGCCAGATCTACATTCTACTTTAACTTTGTTTCTGCCCGCGTGAGAAATGTTGATAATGTTTTGTTTGAGGTGGTGATGCTTATAAAAGGAATTTTACCTAGGGCCATGGGGTGCCAATTTCCAACATTTATGTCAACACTTTCTATTATTACTATAAAACGGGCCTCTGTCAGTTTCACTGAATCTATTATTTGCAAAGGTCCCGGCCTTATCCTGCGCACTAGTAACCACTGCTGCCTGCGGGCGCTTGGTCGGTGAGTGGCTCACCTGTAGTTGTGAATGTGTTTGATTAACTTGGCGCTGGTGTCTGCTGGTGACGTGTTGCAGGGAGCTGTTGAGTAAGCTGTTGTAGCGCCATCTGACGATAGTCTTGCCATCTTTTCCGCTGATCGCGTCGGTTCTTCTTACCTCCTCTTCTTCTGGTACTTGGCGGTTTGTCGTCTTGAAGCTGCTGGATTGGCTGCCACGCATCGGATCGTCTAATACAGGAACGCGCGGAGTCGGCATGGTGACGGATGGGCTATCTTCTTCTGATGGTCGATTGGGAATCACAGCCGTTGACATTGCGATACTGGTTGCAATGTGATTATAATTTGAGGTCATAATTGTAGGTTTGTCTCCTCTCCGAGCTAAGAGGTGAACAGCTACATCTGGGGAGGCGTGCCGTTCTTGTGTCTGGTCATCTCCCGGTCCAGTTTCCATCTCCAAGGGCTGTTGCTGTTGATGATGTTGCTGCTGATGATGTTGCTGCTGATGATGCTGTTGATGTTGTTCTATTATCTGATATTGTTGCTGTAAGGTATGCTGTTGCAGTTGCTGTTGTTGTTGCTGTTGTTGTTGTTCATGTTCTGGTTGCTGTTGAGGATGTTGGGAGTGTTAATATCTTAATTGCTCCTCTTCTGCTTCGTAAGGGATGATTATCTGCTCACTTGCTGTGGATACTGCCTGAGGGTTTAACCTTTCTACCGTGATGTAGTTTCCTGATGGTGAGGCTGGGATTTCACTGCTGGTGTAGCACGTTTCTAGTGCCATCTTAATCGTCTGACCCGTATCCGGCGGGTCGGCCATAATTTGCTGGTACCACTAGTTTCACTAATTAATTCTAATTGTTCACTAAAGACAATAAGCTGAAATATTGCGAAAAGTAATCGCTTTCGCGGCCTCGCGAACTTCCGGACGCGTAGAGCGCGCACACGATACAACAGGAACTAAATCGACAATAACACATTCACGAGCTCTATGAGGAAGTTGTCGCCTCGGTGTCTAGCTCCGAACTGGCGTCCACACTTGATCGGCTCGCTTCACTGAGCAGCTCATTCGCCTGAGCGTGCTCAAGTGGATACGAGGACTAAGGCGAATGCCGGGACGGTCCCTATTTTACAACTCATGAACTACAGTTTTCACAAAAAAACACACACACTTATCATACACAACATAGGTACACATTTCACAAACTTTTACTTCTGGCTTTAGGCCTCGTCGACGTCATTAGAGGCGGGATCGGATTGGGCACAAGGAAGGGGAAGGAATTCGGCCATGGCCTTTTGAAGGAAGCATCCCGCCATTTGGGAAAATCATGGAAAATCCAAATGTGGATACCCGGACCTGGATTCGAACCCGCGTCTTCCCTAATGTTTCACAAGTGTATGATAACATTTTGTTTCCTCAATTAGTGCGTAGTACCAGCTGGCTGTATGTATAAAGTGCTTTGCGAAAGCAGGAAATTGCTTCCATAAAACCAAATCTCCAAATTTTATCATGACAATGATGAATAAAAGTCATCAATAGCAGTTGTCGCATGGTGTTGTGAAAAGGTGATGTAGAAGAAGAAGGAAAAGAAGATGAGGAAAATGTATTGGCTCATGCAAGAAGGAACTTAACCGCAGAAAGTTCATCAAGACAAGGGTTAGGGACCGTGCACAAACTACGTGGCTCGGTCCAGGGGGGATGGGGGGGTTAGCTGGAAGGCTACGCTGGGCTACGTGGGGGGAGGGGGGTTCCGAGCCAGGCCACGTAGCTTTCCTTTCATAAAATTTTTCACAGTTAAAATGAGGAACTGAACTCACAACAGCATGTGAATATTTATTTCCCTCAGTTAATTATCTCCGTATGTAAGATGACAAGAGAAAACAGTACAAAATGTCTTCTGGAATCAAAAGGGAAAAAAGCTACGTGCTACATGGGGGGGGGGGGGGCTCCGTAGGTGGGAGGGGGGGTTCACAGGGGCCAGAATGGAGCTACGTGGTTTATGCACGCTCCCTTATTAGAAAATATATTGCTTTTGAATTTTGGGTAAATACGTTTTTAAGTTTTAATCAAAAAGTCGCTGGACTTAGGTCCCTCTTTGTATGTACTAGAATTAGTGATATTATAAAAAGACAAATTAATGCAGAAAAATTTATTTAATGAAGAAAATGTCATTGTAAGTACAAAAGTAAGTAAAAAACAGATAGATTATAACGTTGAAAAACATAAAAAAAGGTACAAAATGAAGTTTTAATTCAATGTTGTTGGCTTTCAAATGTTGATAATTTTTGTGGCAATAAAATTGGATACATTTTTTTTTTTTTCATACAAGTTTACTGATTTAAATTTTAAAAACATTTCATTGGTCATCTTCGTCCTGTTCCTTCATGTTATTATTGGTCTAGTAGATAAATAAGTTAAAAATTACTGTTGTTTGTCGGTGATGTATGGTTGTAGTCTTGTCACGTCATTTTATATTGCTTCATAGGATTTTTTTCCCATGGAGTATACCTTTTGAGTAGGAAGTTGTAATTGCTATGTTCCGATCCCCACAGAAAAAGAATGCGTAACAACTCTGTCGCTAAAAATGTAAGCTTTAATTGGAAATGCAAAGTAGACACTGAATCAATGGAAAGCAGATGTTCCAAAGATGCTTTTAAATCACGTTTTACTGAGACAGGATTCCTTTTGATATATTGATGCAACGATACACTGATGTCCAGTATTGTTGCGACCTTTTAGTGAAGAGCGAATGAGCCTTCAGGCAAGAAAGGACATAAGTATTGGACCCATTCGGGAGGACGCAGGTTCGAATGTAAATAATTTAATTCACAAGTGAAAGCATTCACGTTTTTTGTTATTGAAAGATGAGCCAAAATAAATATTGGAAATAGATTAACTAATATTTTTTTTTACTTATTTCGATTTTAAGTTAATTTTCAAATAAAATATTAAAATCGAAATAATTATAAATTTATTTTCCACTTCCGCATCCACAAAACATCCGCGGACTGACAAGCACTGAACAGCCGTATCAGCATCCACATCCGCAAATGTGATCTTCCATATCTCCTTCGTGATAAGCATTGACGGTTGGTGTTTTGCCAGATAACAGATGAACCTTGGCCTAATGTAAGGTACCTGTATGTTTTCACAGATGCCATTTATATCTGGGTAGAAATTAAATCAGTGTCGGGCTGTGATCATTCTGTTGATATTTTAGAGAACGGGAGAAATCACATTAGGCAATTGCTTCACTTTTCCCCTGGGGGGCTATAAGCTTCCATAAGCTGTAGAACAATTCGTGTGGTGAGGTATCATCTATAAACGAGCGATTCTTGTATATATAAATATATGTTATGGTATCTCGGAGAAGTTTCTAACTGTTTGGATAAAATTTCATAAGTAGATAACTTTTTGCTTTTCAAATTTTTCTAAATAGGTGTCTTCCCTAAAGAAGAAAAAAAGGCGATTTTACAAAAAAAAAAAAAAAATAAAAAAATAAAAATAAATAAATAAAAAAAATAATAAAAAAAAATTAGTGTTCGGTATCTCGGAAACGCTCTATCGCCATCTTGTAGATGTTTCGGGAACCAGTAAGTCTACTGATGTTAGTTTTTCTTTGGATAGAGCAAGGAACTGTGGACCAATTCTTGTATATATTTGGTATCTCGGAAACGATTCTAACGATTTGGATGAAATTCACAGGTAGATAACGTTTTTCCTAGATAGGTGTCTTCCCTGAAAAAAAACGCGGTTTTACAAAAAACGGGCATTTCTTGTAGTTCGTATCTCAGAAACTACTCTAATCTCGTAGGATTCTGAGGCACTAGTAAGCAAATCCCTGAAAATATGCGATTTTACATTAATATATTTTTTAACGTAATCTCTTAGAAATTTGAGGTATTAGCAAGATCGAAGCAAATTTATATATATGGGTGATAGATGTATAGTGAAAATGAATAAAAACCACAATATTGCTATATAAAAATTGTTCTCGGGTGACTAGCCGAGTAAAAGGAGTGTTGTAATTACACTTACACAATATTACAATATTTCGGCGATCTAAATCGTTGTCGCCATCTCTGGCTAGTCACCCGAGAACAATTTTTATATTCTCAACGCCGAGAAAAACTGCGTTCTTATGCACAATATAACTGATTATTTTTTTTAAAAATGTTGAACTATATGCATTCATGAATTTTATTTAACTGACTGTAGTTATTATGCAGGTAGGTATGAAATATATTGAATTTATAATAAATATGGAGTCGTCTGGCAGCTCAAATGTGATTAGTGGAAGAAAAGTGGTTAAGGCGCGTCCTCCAAAAAATTCTGGTCTCGGTCTCGGGTTCAAATCATAATCCCATAAGTAGAAATCACATGGGGTCAGATCCAACAGAGGTACATCACTCGGACCAATGAACCCTATCCAGCGATATGGAGGTTCTTTGTTAAGAAAATCGCAGACATTTGTACTCCAGTGAGCTGGAGCCCCGTCCTGTTGTAAGATGAAACTTGTGGAACCAGCAGTCAGTTGCACATTCGTAATCGAAGAACACTTCACATAAGGTGGCCACACACGCTACGGTACATCCGAGAGGTTTACCTGTGCAGGCAGACCGGACAGATGGATGGGAGCCCACACACGTAACAGTAAACTGTACAGGTATACCGGAGCACAGTGTATCCAGTATAACCAAGGAATAGCTTAAAAATGTAAACAGCAAAGAAAAAACGTGAAAATTGGAGTAAAACGTGGTTGTCAAAAATAAAATAATACACTCATATTAATTTATTGAACGAATTAAGGATAGAAATTAAATATTACCGAACTTGGGTATGGATGAATGATTTCAATTGATACTGCATTAATTCCTAAAAAGATGCCATAATGAGAAGTGCTGTTTCTTAAAACGAAAGACTTGAAGCAACTTTAAGGTTTCCTGCATCAGGGAGATCGCAAGAGTGCCTTGATTTTTCTACAATAATATCGCCTCAAGCTTATATCTTATAAATTGCATCTGCCGGCGCTCCAGAATTCAACCAGGTTTCATTTTATTACTCTTTACGGACGTTACTTCTTAGATTATTTATTTTTTTAATCACTGTTTGCTTGTTAGCATCAGATTCACACTCCTTTAGTTTTTGCAACAATATCGCATAGGTGGCTTCTTTCTTGAGGCGATCATGGCATTTGTTACTCTTGACACACCACGGAGAAGGTTCTGATTTATAAATTTCAATAAATTTTTGTACAAATTTATCAAGCTTACGATTTCACATAACAATGTTTGTACTTTGAAGCTAAACAAAGAAGAAAAACTGTTATGGCACTGAACACAACGTGGTCTCTCTTCCACAAAGCTATAAATGAGACTGAAACCTGTACAGGTCTACCGCAATACCCTCACACACGCTCAGGTCTGTAGTCTGGTGCAGGTAGAAAGAACTGATTTTTAATTCTTCTCCTGTTACCTGTACAGGTCCACATACCTGTGCAGGTTTGTGGCACACACGTTCCGGTCTACCTGTACAGATCTACCTGCACAGGTAAGCCTCTCCCTTGTACCGTAGCGTGTGTGCCGTCTATACTCTAACACACAAAAACCACTTCTCCTGCTATTCCGCCATTTTGTTCACTGCTGCCATCTATCGTGTATGCCAGACACCAAGGGTGCATTTAAACTTGGGGGTTTATGTATATTTCCATGTATAAATCGTCTTGGTAGGTCGTATACTTTTCAAAACACATTGCTTTGAAAGAAGATGAATCATTTTGACTAACCCTGTATTTTATTGCTAAAATTATATAAAGACGGTTGTAAGTTGCGTAAAAGGTGTATCCCAAGGCACGCAGTCAAGATGATATGACGGCGAACTGAAACTGTTAACTTTCAACTTTCACGTAAATGTCGGCATAAAATTGATTGGCAATTGCCTGCACCGTGGTATTACATTAAAATGGTCTTCGTGTGTCATCAAGTGGTAGGCATAAAAATCCATACACCTTTTCGTTAGTCAAGGGGACACCCGTGTCCAGGTTGAATTGCACTAAATGGAATTGATACACTTCTTCTCCTTGTTAATTATTATTGACTAGCCACAAAGCCCGTCAAAATTGACGGGTTTGGAGTATTCTGGCAATCACTTTCTTTTTAGTTGCTTACCTAAACAGAATTGTTTTGAAATAAAGCTCAATGTGCTGTAATTTCTCATCCCTTGTGATGTAGCAAAACGTTTCAGTTGTCAACTTGATGCAGGTCGCATTCAGTCAAACCACAATCTTCGCTAATAATGCGATGAAGATCGATGTGTTAACGGATGACATAAATTACATAGCCTACAGTTGAAATAATGACCACAGTGAAAGCGAAGGATACTAAATTAAATCATAACAACTTCAGTATTCTGGCAAATCATTTCTTAGCAATCGCTGAAATAAACCCAAAAAATAAATCATAATATAATTCCTATTGCCTTGCGCAATAACAAAATGTTTCTGTTGCTATCCTGGTCCAGGTTGCATTTCAATCTAACAACAGGCAGTTTAATCATTACCGTGGTGCCACAATCTGATGATGCATTCTTGTAGAACTCGACGAAATAAATCGAAAATAAAGAATAAAATTTTTTATATCTTTCTTCGTTTTCGAGATATAGCATGTTGAAAATCAATTATAACTGTGATTTTGGTGAAGTTTCCTCTGGTCCAGGAAGTATTTCAACCTAACAACCACCAGGAAGAAAATAAAACACATATAGTGCATTTCCACCGTGTAGATATAGCGGTTTTGGTAATTTGCTTTTTTCTGGTCCAGGCCAGATTTCACCCAAACCACCTAAATTTTGAGATACAATATATCGAGAACTAAGCGAGATATGGAAAGAAAATGTATTATTTGTTTTCGATTTGTCTCTTCGAGTTACATACGATATCATCATCAAATTTGGCAATGACGAAATTTTTCTTCTGTTCCAGGCCGCATTTCAACCTAACCACGTCAATTTTGAGATACAATATCTCGAGAATTAAGTAAGATATCAAAACATTTTATTCTCTACTTTCAGTTTTTTTCGTCGAGTTACATAAGAATCCATCAACAAATTGCGGCTTCACGGTTATCGTAGAATCCCATAATCACGTACAGTACTACGCTAAACCATGGAGGAAATATTTCCTTCCTCCATGTGCTAAACATGCCGCCAGAGAAACAATACTTACTTTACACGCATATTAATACATATACTTATCACATTTCAATGGTCACATTGCATCGCGAAATAAACCAAATAAAAAATCTATAAGGGTTCTTCAATCTTAATATTTTATATTCGTTATTCAGAATTATACTAACACATTTGAATAGCTGACACAGTTACATGCGGCTGAAATAAGGCATCAGTAAAACCAAAGTAAATTAAAACTAAATCTTAACAGCTTACGTCATTCCAACGTAGCCTAATATTAGTTTTAATGGGTGGAAGGTGATATTTTCCACCGGTCGGAAACTGGTACTGCCCTGTTGAAATTTGTATCAATTGCTTCGTTATAATGGCATCTTCTTCACATTTGCACCCTCCTTTTTTTCGAAACGTCGCCATGAATTAAATTAAAAATTCTGAATCGTAAGACGCTCTGCAACCGAAATATGTTAGCAACACTTTCGTTAGAACGAAGTAATGAATTAAGTAACAGAAAAAAAAAAAAAAAAAAAACGCATGCCCTCTGCTGTAACTTCAAGTGCCAATTCTAATAACAATCTATCAAAACTGCCGCTAACATTGCGAAAATTAACATACATATATGTGATATCAACGAATACTTCTACATAAACTAATATTAAATAAATCTAAGCAACTAATAAGTATGTTCAGTCAGTTAATTTATTCGTGGATGCCTAGAAATGTTATTAAATAACGTGGATATTTCTCTGCAGTTGCTTAACTAATCAGAATTGTTACAAAATAAATCTCATTGTAATTTATCGTTCATTTTGCTGTAGCAAAAAGCTTCAGTTGTCATCTTGGTCCAGGTTGCATTTCAGCTTAACCATAATATCCGCTAAAATTTCTGATAGAAAAGCAAAGCTTCAATCACGCGCAATTTAATACATTCCATGCATCGCGATATAAACTTGATCCCAAATCTTCACAGGTTCTGATATTTTAACGGCTAAGAAAGCTTACATCTGCTGAAATAATGACTCCAGCAAGAACGAAGGATGCTATAACAACTAAAGCTATGCCATGTAATATTTCATTGTGGTTTAGGCCGTATATATCGCGAACAATTTACAACTTCTTTCATTTGAACCATGTAATGTTTCAGTAAAAAAAACTGATAATTAATATGCCAATTTAAACACAAATAATTTCAGTAATAGGACACAGTTTAAATTTTGAAAAAAACTGAATTATTCATGCCCTCTGCGTTAACGTCAAATGAAACTCGTAATTCTAATCCATGCTAGTTATACTCTAACCAAACATTTAGCAGCACTGATGCTCGAAATACAAAGCTTTTATCTTACAATATCTATGGACAAAGAATTTAAGGAATACTTCAATATATCTAAAGAATATTACGTAAATATAAGCATCTAATGATTGATATATCGATTTTAACGCAATACATACTTTTATTTCAGTGTTCTGTGAGTTAATTTATTCACTGTTGCTTGGAAATGATATTAAATAACGCGCACTCCCACAAATAATATCGTAAAGCGTGACGTCATAGCGCAACGTCATAGCTTGACGTCACCGCGTGACATGACCTAGGTGCTACAACGCTACATCTTGTCTATTATACTAATAGACTAGTGTAAGCCCGTGACCGTATTTTGCGTATCGTCACGGGTCTAGAATAATTCCAGTTTATGACAGGTTTTCCTGATTTGACCAAATATAAACTTGACCTGTGTTTCAGAGTGAATAAAATCTCTTGAGCTTGAAGAATTAAGGAGCATTAATAGAGGTAGGTATTAAACACAGACAGGGACCATAGCGCAATCGTATAATTGATTAAATACAAACTTACTTGTATTTGACCCTTAAAGTACACTTCCAGAATTTAAAAAATTCCTGTTTGTTTCGAAAGCATCACGGAGTTTTTAATTTTTTATTGAGACTGGGCAAACACTCATAATGTAATCATTGCTCATAGTATCTGTAAAGGCGAGAGAACTTAAAACACATTCCATATTATTAAACAGTTGAGCAACTCCAATTTCCTTAATACTCGATTCGGTAACGCATTTGATCTGATGTCCACTTAAAATAACCTAATAACTCACGTACAGCGAACATGAACAAAATCCAGTAGCGAATGTGGTCAGTAAATCCCTAAAAAGCAAATAAACCGTAATGCATAAACTTTGGTCAAGCAACAACATTAGCGAAAATTTTTCCAAGCCGCAATGGCAATCGTCATTCGTGTTTACAACAGATACCATGAGTAATTTAATTTTTTAAAAGTTTTTTTAAATTGCTTTCATTAGCAACATATTACTGAATCTGGATGTCAATTTGGCTTGGTGCGCTACGTGGCAACTTACATTAAATTGTAAAAAGTGCAAGACAATGAGCATAACTAACAAAAAGGATCCAATTGTTCAGAAATACGAGTTAAAATTCAGTTATTGATATGGTCGATTCTATTAAATATTTGGGAGTAATAGTACAAAGAAACATGAAATGGAACGTACACATTAATTGTTTAGTAGGTAGAGCTAATTCTAGGCTGCGATTCATAGGTAGAATCTTGAAAAATTGTAATGAACAAACAAAAAGAGATAACGTACAAATCTCTTGTGCGTCCAAATTTGGACTATTGTTGTGCCATTTGGGATCCGTTTCGCAAGGGATTGATCGGAAGTATAGAAAAAGTACAGAGAAGAGCCACTCGATTCGTGACCGCTTGCTACAGTCCTTATGAAAGCGTCAAGAACTGATTAGCCGTCTGGTAGATAGACGACGCACGTTTCGTTTAAACTTATTGGTAAACATGTTTACTCCCACTTCCACTTACGAGTATAGTGAAATACTTCTTCCACCAACCTATTTGAGCCGGAATGACAGGAAATGTAAGATTAGAGAAATAAGGTGCCGTACTGGTTCTTATATGAATTCTTTTTTTCCCTCGTACCATTAGGGATTGTAATGCACAAGAAAGAGATTAGCTTTGGTGCTGAGCATCCTCTGCCACCCACAATTTTGTGAATTGCAGAGTATATATGTAGATGTAGAAAACCATATCCACTTTTCTTTAGCCGAAAAATTTATTAAACATTTTTTTAACTATGAAATGCTTTGAAAAGAAAACTTAATGAATGTATTATGCCAATTAATTTGGTACCAGTTGCTTAGTTATTAAATTGTAAACAGAATCACGAATTCCTTCTATTTTTCAAAGTTTCATGACAAAATATGTTATTTATCCCCCCCCCCCCAAAAAAAAACGTATTCTATGCCATTCCTAATGATACATAGTATTTCATGAAGCTCGGTTTAGCCGTTTAGTCATGGAAATAAAAAAAAAAGAGACTGAGTTACTTTCGCATTTATAATTGTGTAAATTTCTAATAAATTATTCATCATCTCGAGTACTCAGTTTGTTATATCATTAAAACAGAGACTTTCAGTTAGTCAGCATAGAATTAAATGTAAAGAGTGAGTATCTCTTACAGTGAAGCATGTATTGCCTCGAAGAGTTGGTTGCACTGGAGGTTGGAGCCCTGTTTTATGCATAAAAGCTGATACCATAATTCTGATTAAATTTCTGAACGAAGGAGACGTTAAGCGTCCCCTTTCAGTGGCATCTCCTCAATAGCCCAAGGGCGAGGCCAACGGCAACTCCGGCGACTCGCAGTCGCGTCCAACATCTGCAGGAGGGCGTTCTGATAGCAAGAAGGCAATCTTGGGACAGCTCGAGCGCTTTGCATAACCGCCGCCTCGGGGAAGGTCAAAAGAAAGCCGACGTCGATTCCGAAGTCTCTTCTCCGAGCGCCGGGCGTATGGCTCGAATCTTTATGCTAATTCACTGCAGATAGAGCATGTTCGGCGTAGTCGCTACGTCATCACTATCTCAGCGCATGACTCTATTTCTCCGCGCCACTGTCTGCGGAGGTTTGCGATGTAAGCTTGCTTTATTTTCATTCGGTTTTCTGATTATGGACTACATAGATTTACCCAGTAGAGCTTTCATTTCAGTTGATGGAAAACGATTAAGTAAAGATATAACTTCAGCTATTCTCCTATGTCTCATATGATCTCAGGAACGGTTATGGCTGCAATATGAATAAATTTAAAAGGATATGTTGTACTATAAAAAAATAAATCTAAAAAATCAAAACTATTTAAATTAGACAAAAATTCTAAATTAACATTAGTTGAAATGACCTAAAATCAGTAAAAGTCGCAGAAGAGTTAATTAATTTTGTTATCTCGATATCTCTGACGAACCACTCTTTAAGATGTTTTTAGTATAAAAGCATGGTGAACCCAAGCTCCGAAAAGCAGCTTTCAACAAAGTCAACTTAAGTCAGTTTAATTTCGATGGAGTGCTTTCTCCTCTAGCAATTTTCCAACACATTCATTTTCCCATTATCAGATCAGTTACTGATTGGTAATTTCAGAGACCAATCTAGCAGCCTTGCTTTTCAACCCCTCAAAGTCCTGTATTTGATACCGGAAATGTGGGTCCCATACTGCACCACCATATTGAAGCAATGGTCTGACCGAAGTTTTATAACCCAATTCTCTTGCTTCCTTGGTACTTAGCCTTATCACTTTCTCCAACAAATGACAGATTTTTAAAAATTTTCCTACTTCCTGTCCAATGTGTGCTGCCCAGTTGAGATTGTTATAAAATGTTATGCCAAGGTATTTACATTTCAAGTCTTCAACAGGCAATATTTTTCCACCTTATAATCGTAACCAAATTTTAGTTTTTTTTTTATCTCTGTACCTAATCAGCTCATTCTCTGCATTTATCTTCATCCCATGTTGATCTACCCTGCTAGATATCCTGTCCACATTACCCTGCAGCTGCTCAGTCGTCTACAGTTTTGAGTCTATTACATAGCAGTGTGACATCTGCAAACAACATAACTTCCGATAGTAAACTATCAACACAATCATTCATTAGAATAATGAATGGCAATGGTCCTCCACCTGTTTTGATACTGTATTTCCAACATGACGTTTTGCTTTCTACCTTTTAAGAATACACTCTATCAGTTTTCACCGTATTTACCACCATTTTATGGCTCACTCTGACAAAGGCCATTGAAAGATATAGTGCAACACTATCAACTTTATATAAGAACGAAGTCTTTCTCGGCGTTGAGAATGTATAAACTGCTCTCGGGTGACTAGCCGAGTCAAGAAGAAGACCAGAAGATGGCGGCAATGAATCTAGTCGCCGAAATATCGTGTAGCAACGCACTCTTGACTCGGCTAGTCACCCGAGAGCAGTTTATACACTATCAACTTTGCCTCCCTTGTCCATTTCATCTGAAATATCTTCCATATAGCCTGCTAAGGGAGATCTGCATGAATATTCTTGCCTAAAGCCATGTTGTCGACTTGGAAACCACTTACGTTCCTTAAATGCATTTATGATGTATCAGTCTCTCCATTGATTTACCTACCACTGATTGTAACTGATTGGCCCATAATTTTCAACCCTGTTTGTCACCCCCTTCTTTATGTGCCGGTACTACGTAGATTCGAACTTTTCCTGACCTCTGGTAAGCAATTTAAAGGGAGCGTGCTCAAACTACGTGGCTCGGTCCGGGGGGGAGGGGAGGGGTTGGTTTGAAGGTTACGCTGGGCTACTTGGGGGGAGGGGGGTTCCGAGCCAGGCCACGTAGCTTTCCTTTCATAACATTTTTCACAGTTAAAATGAGGAACAGAACACACAACAGCATGTGAATATTTATTTCCCTCAGTTAATTATCTCCTTATGTAATTTACAATCTTCTGACAAGAGAAAACAGTACAAAATGTCTTCTGGAATCAGAAGGGGAAGAAAGCTACGTGCTATGCGGTGGGGGGGAGGGGGGGTAGAGGCAAAAGCCACGTAGGGCTAGGTGAGGGGTAGGGGGGGTTCACAGGAGGCGAAAATGGAGCTACGTGGTTTATGCATGCTCCCAAATAACATTTTAAGATATAATGTGTATGAGGTATAAAGTCACATCTGTAGTAATATTACCTACACCAACTCCTTTATATTTTTTCCGCTTTCTTAATTCATTCATGATATCTTTAGGATGAATTTCAAAATTTTTAATCTGCTCATTTATTATAGTGAGGATAATCTCATTCTCCGTTTTACGCCCTACCATACCTGAATCATTGCCCCTAATGATTGTCACTAACCAGTTATTTTCAAATCTTCAGTACCTTTTTCTCCATCATTATCTATAATTGTCTCAACACCTTCCAACTTAATTGTCTAATATAACCATGGAAATTTCTAGATGCATCCTTCAGTGGTCCCTCTGTACCGATAATACTGTTCATATAACCGTCTTAGCCACCTTCTTTGTTATTATTAATTACTTGTTTAGCTGTTTCAAATACTCCCCAGTGCCTTTCCTACCTTTGTTAGATTCTCTTCTTACCAACCTATTTATCCGCCCCACCTCCATAGTATAGTGCGAAGGTTCATACTTCACTTTATCACCTCTTTTGGAATAAATAATTCTTCACCCTTTCTTGCTATCTCCTTGAACTCTTCCCACCTCATCTCCACTGTATTTGTGCCATCCTTCCAGTTTTTGAAACTGTCCCTGAAATATAGGAACGAAGTCTTTCTCGGCGTTGAGAATGGATGTAGTCTTCTCGAGAGACTAGCCGAGTAAGTAAGATGTTTCCACACGATATTTCGGCGATCTCAGACTCCGTCGCCATCTTCACCAGAAGATAAGATGGCGACGGAGTTTGAGATCGCCGAAATATCGTGTGGAAACATCTTACTTACTCGGCTAGTCTCCCGAGAAGACTACATCCTGTCCCTGAAATATCACTTCAATTTCGAAACCTGTGCCTTTCTATAACTGTACCTATTTCCCCCATCAATTTTGGCCACTGGTTTACCGAATCCTCCAATATCCATTAGAAATGCTTCATGATCACAGATACCTTCAGTTACTTGAAACCCTGAAAGGTTGTCATCAGGCTTTAGTAGGAAGATTTCCATGTTTTATCACCTAGTATTCTGCTCTACCACTTGTGTAAGCCTCCTTCCCGTATTAAGGTATTTGCAAATCTCTGCTTCCATCTGTTATTAATTTTATTTCCTACCCAGTTTACACATGGAAAATTTAAATTACCACCAATAATGACCATTCTACCCTAAATAAAAATAAAGGTTTCTACAAATTAGTATCCATAAATGTTGAACGTGATTCGCGCTAGGTCTGTTAGTCGCAATTTGATGTATTTCAAACAGTGAACAGCCTACGTTCCCAGGAATAAAATAAGGCGTTTTTTGGGCCTAAAAACTGAGAAATTAAGATAAAAACGTCGTAAAATTAGTATTCTTTTAAAGCAGGGGTGGACAACTGGCGATCCGCCTTGAACATGTTTGCGACCCGCGAGATTCATCACACTATTACAAAATATATTTATTTTATAATGGCCAAAGTAGTGAACCAATATAATAAAAAATACATTATTTGTGCATCCATGTTAAAAAAAAATAACTTTCGAAATTATGAGAAAAAAATTAACTTTGGTTTTAAAATAATTATCTTGCCAATATATGACAGTTTTTGCCTGTTTTATTTATGAGTTTACAATTATGATTTTGCAGAATAATTAAATTATATTCACTCCAAAAAAAGATCTGTAGTGGGTCTAAATCTAATGTTGGGATATATAATTTTATATGCACAGTTACGATGTATTTCCAAAGTAGCCCGCAAGTACTTCGGTTTGGCCACTCCTATTTTAAAGGTTCACTGTTTCTCGCATTCGAAATGTTTACTTAGATAGATAAGAATCTCGTCGTATAATCAGTAATTGTACCGAGATGGGAGGAGACCGTTTCCGGCCTGCTACCTATCATTCGGGAGGACGAGGGTCAAACCTCGTTTCGGCCATCCTGGTTGAGGTTTTCCGTGGTTTTCCTCAACCACTCTAGGCGAATGCTGGGATGGTTCCCTACAAGGCCACGGCCGACCTTCCATCCCCCTTCCCTCCCCGTAGAGTAGATCGGCTGAAAAGAGTGACTCTCCAGCAGCCCGCCTCCCAGCCTTCAGCTGGGAGGAATGAAACAGTAAAAAAATAAATCAGTAATTGATATTTAGGTATTAATTAGTAGTGCGGTTGGTTGATAATTTATAAGAATCTTCTATCGATTTTGGTCTATTTTGGATCATGGAGCCAGTGCTGCCAATTTAGCGACTTTGTCGCTAGAAGAGACGACTTTTGCTCAAGTCTTAGCGACCAAAAAAACGTTTTGACGACAAAAATGGGTTAGTGACTTGTCTGGCGACTTTTGGAGTAGAAGTGAAAACAGTTCTAGAGCCAATAATGGATACATTTTTTGTCAACTCGACACAGAATTATACAGTGCCAAGAGATATATATGGAAAACGAAAAACGCGCTTGCGCACCAAATTCAAACTTTATTTAATTAAAGTTCCATTCGTGTTTGCTCTAGCTTTAGCTATCTCAAATCAAAACATCCAATTTTCTTTTAAATCTAAGTTTTACATTTATTTGTTAAAAAACTCTAGCTTCAATTGAATGTTAAACTTTCTTGAGTGAATTCGGAAATCTTCTATTTTAAGATTTAGCTAAAAAAGTCAACCTTTTTTTTTAAAATTAAATTTGAATGTAAAAATCTTCATGTTGAATTTGAAGAAAACTATACGTGACTTGCGCGCCAAATTTAAGGTACACAAACAGAATACATGTATACAAGGTATACTAAACTAATCTCAGCCAAGGTTACTAGGATGTTAGTAACCTTGATCTCAGCACCTGCTTAGCATTTAGGGCATTTAGTAAACCTGAACGCGACCATTGGCTCTATAGTAACAATTCAGAATTCACTGACTATTGAACAACGTACCTTATTATCGTCGATAACTCATTGATCTATACTTGAAATTTTCAATTTTTTAACTTAATTTTTTTTTCGAGTTGACAATAAACATACGTAATATTAAGTAGTAATGAAATTTATTTCTGTCAAACTACATCTTATTTTTCGAAATCTTAACTTGTAATTGAATTATTTCTACCAGTAATAACAAAAGAGTAATGTGGTCAGGGAATCCCCGAACTTTTTATACACTGAACAATCGGTTACTGGCGGAATTAATTTTAGCAACTTTCTAGAAACTCGAATTTCTAGGAGTTGGCAACACTCCATGGGGATTGGAGTCAACTGGTTTACTGGTTCGTTTTTCTTCTTCTCCTAAGATTTTTCACTTCCACTGAGGTTCCAACTTCTTCCTTCAGGTCAGGCGCCCTTTGCCTTTGTCCACTGCTCCTCGAACATTTTGAATTTAGTAGATTAGCTTAAAACACTCTATCTCATCTAAAGGGTCCCAACTTTTTCCGTATCCGTCTCCTCAATCGATTTTGTTGTCACCTCTAATTTAATGATTCTTTTTTCAACATACTCATATTCATTCTCATGAGGTGGCCCTTTTCTTACTCAGTACCAGGTTTTCTGAGCTGTAATTTGCCCCTGTTCAGGCAACTGTTGGATAATGTCTACTCTTTGCTTTCTTAGCAGATCGTTTCCTTGATGTATCTTTTTAGTGTTAGTCTATATGCTACTTCCACTTTTCTGACTCTTGCTTTATCCGCTTCCTTATCAAGCCCATGCTTATGTTAACAGTATATCCATATCCAGGCCCGCCGCTAGCTGTTTGAGCGCCCGCGTGCAATACCGATTATGCCGCCCCCTGTCTAACTACAGCCAGTGGTGGATCTCGAAAATTTCCGAACCCCGTCAAAAAACTGTGAGATTGCCGCCCCTTTGACCATATCGCGGGGCGGCGGCGACTGTCGATCACTCGTTTTGCCGCCCCTCTCGATGTGCCGCCCGCGTGCGGTGCACGCCTTGCACGCCCGCTTACGGCGGCCCTGTACCATATCTATAAGCATGACGTGTTGCGCTTGGAAAGCAAAGAAGGTATAGAATAGTGTTTTTTTTTTTTTTTTTTTTTTTTTTTTTTTTTTTTTTTTTGGCCAGTGTTCTTCATACAAACACGCATTTTTTATCCGATTTTGATGGAACTTTGCGTATGTATACTTTAAAATAAATAGAAAACACTATTTACGTTTTATTTTCAAAAACTAAACCCTCTCCTCCTCACTCCCCCCCTCTCACCTTAATTTCTGTCAATGTTGTTCATATAAACGCACTGTACGATTTTGATAGTATGTAATTAGCTCACGTATACTTAAAAACAAGGCGGTCTGGTAGCTCAGTGGTTAAGGCGCTTAGTCTTTCCGGTCGTGGGATCAAATCCAGTGGTGAGCAGGAAGTTTTGAGAGTTGCATTTGATTATATGAGCTACGCCTGCACGTTAGGAGGGTTTGATTCCACATTAAACTGTTGTCACCTGAGGAAAGGAATAGGCCTTTCTCCCTCTGAGACAATCTACTTCGGGAAGATCCGACTAACCTTCGGGTTGTGGACTAAGATAGATTTTTAGTGATTGAAGTGAAAACTTCAAGCGCGTTGGGCGATTTTCGGATGGGTAAAATCTTATGAGTTCACGCCACCGATACGCTATGTTAACAGTATATATGTGTAGCGGTCTGGTAACTCACTGGTTATTATATCTGACTGTGGAACGAAAGGTCCTCGGTTCGAATCCCTATCTCGGGGGGGGGGGGGAGAGATTTTCATAGAGCGTTAACCCGCTTTTCCCCTCCGACAGAGCTTGGCTTGCTGTGTAATGTGAAGTACGCCAGAACGCTTCCGTGGTTCGGATTCCACGTTAAACTGTAGGTACCCTGTATCTGGTAGCAATACCGGGCTAGGTTAAAGCGACTAAGACAGGGGCGGAATGCGCAGCCACCAGAAACCCTTTCACCAGGTCACCAGGTCACCAGGTCATTACCTCCACACGGAAATATTGTAGCTATATCTGTAGCTATAGGTATGATATTTAAAGTTTTCAATTCTGTTGGCAGTGACTGCCAATCTTTTTTTTTTTTTTTTACACAAAGAACAAAAAATAAAAAGAAGCGCGCTGGAAAGTATTTTGGTCAGTTCGGTCTCACTTTTTATGAAGCTCTTGTTTAAGGGCACTTTTTCAGTCTATAGGGATCTCTTCTTTTTCTCAGTTCTCACCTATCAGTCGATGTAAATTTTCTGTTACCTTGTCACCTCCAATTTTCCATATTATTGGAACATGATTTATCTGTAATTATCCTAACAATGGGTCAGGGGAGATCCATGTTTTCTTTTTCTGTGGGAGGCCTCTGAAATATGTATACATGAGTCTTAGATTGAATTGAGGTTTATTAATCTTTCCACATTTATATTAGTTCCCTTGTGTGCTGACTATTCACTTTATACTTCTTCTCATTTTCTATCTGGACACTGAAGTCACTAACCGATTTTTTTCTCTGGGGGATTCTGCATGTTTAATTTTCGATTGCTTCTCCAAAATCTTCAACTATCTCTTTGTTCATTTTATTGTGTTTTTTTTTTTTTGCTTATGGCTTTACGCCTCTTCAACGTCGAGGTCATTAGAGGCGGAATAGGACTGGGGACAACGAACGGGAAGGAATTCGGCCATGCCCTTTTGAGTGAAGCATCCCGGCATTCACGTGCAGTGATTTGGGGAAACCATAGAAAACTCAAATCTGGGTGCTCGGGAGGGAAGTTCGAACCGGCGTCCTCCCGAATGCGAGGACAGAACGTTAACAGCTCACCCACGTTCGATGAATGAAAAAAGTTTTATATTAGCTTTTAAGAATTATACATTTTTGCACATTTTCGAACTAATTTTGGAAATATTTCTTCCGATCTGAATTTGATAAGTCATAAACTTGGCACTGATGTCATTCAACTGTTTCTTGAGGTAGTGAAATTGCTATCCGCGCTTTTTTTGTTTGACATTAGGGAAAAAAAATGAAATCGCTAGGCGATAAATCAGTGACTTCGGACAATCAGGCATTGATTCGATGTTTTTCTCTGTCAAATAATCAATTGCTTGACGTGTCATGTGAGAACTGGCACTGCTATGGTGAAGAATGATGCGAGATGTTTTCGGTTATTGTTCCTGTCTGCATCGATAAATGCTAGCAAACAAATTATTGTATACCATTCAGCTTTAACTGTTCTTCCATCAACTAGAGCAATGGTTGCGACATTTCCAGTATTACCATATAAACAAGCGATCATTTTCTTGGATGTACCTGGTGATCGAACCACTGTTGGTTTTGGCACATCGTGGAACACCCAACAAGTTGATTGTTGTTTAGTTTCCGACTCGTAAGAAAATATCCAAGTTCGTCTTCTGTCTCGATAGTATGCAATTCATCGGTCGGGTTTTATCTGCATTTCCTTATAACAATCGACACGAGCCTATTTTTTAGCTTCGGTAAAATTTTGAGGAATCTATCGGCAACAGATCATTTTCACAACTAAATGTTCGTACAAAATCGAATGAACGGCAGTATTCGATATGCGCATGAATACCTCTATCCCATGATCGGATCCTCTTCTATCATGTTGCGGGCAGCATCGATGTTTTTTTCATCAACAATAGATTTCGATCGCGCTTTAAGAAATTCATTGTTGCACGGAAACATGACCACGACGAAACTCTGCAAGCCGATTGTAAACAATCTTCTCTGATAGTCATTAATTACCAGAGGTTGAAAGATGCGATTCGAAGCATCGTTGTTTGTTTGTTAGTCTTTTACTAAAATTGCAAAAAAAATCAACCAACGAAAGCATTCTGGTCTCGCATTCGAGACGAAACTCTGTCCGGCCATCTAGATTTGGGTTTTCCACGGTTTCCCCAAATCAATCCAGGCGAATGCCAGGGTGGTTCCTTCAAAAGGCCACGGCGAAATTCCTTCCCGTTCCTTGCCCCCAGTCCTATCTCGCCTCTAATGACCTCGATGTCGACGAGGCGTAAAGCCATAATGAATAAAAAACTTTCACGTGCATTTTGAATTTTTTACACGACACTTTTTTTTTTTGTTACTCTTCCTGTAAGCGAACTACTCAACCAATTTCTGAGTTCCCACTGTTTTTAATAAATATTGCAACTGTAAAAAATTCACATTTCATAGTGCCATCAGTGGTGATTTATAAAGTTTCTATTCTTTATCACTTGAACTTTGTTTTTTCCTCATACAATTTACAAAAATGGACAGATGTAGTATCCTCTGATTGCTTTAACAGCTATATGGCGTTTGACATATACGGACATGTAGACAGAGTGCCGTTTCTACGGCCTGCTGTTCGCATTTGGTAACCACCATCGATTCGAAGTGCACAATGCGCGGGGAATGCGGGATCTATCTGTGCCACAGTTCGCTAGTTCCATCAACTGCGGCTAGTGCAGTTGTGTACCGAAAACAAATAACCTACGACAAAAGCAATGTTTCCATATTTATTCGAGAAAATAAACAAACATGAAAAAGATGGTAATTAAATAAACACCGTCCGCAAGCTAATGGAAAATTCGCGTGGAATATATCGAGAAAAAACAAGCTCTGTTGCGTAAAATGAATGATATAAATAAGCAGATCAGTAAAATATGTATTGGAATATACGTAGTTGGCCTGATACAGTTGCATGAACTTCATAAACGTATTGGATGTTGCGTCTGTATACAAAAAAAAAAAATATAGCTGTGCGTAATTGGTTATCTGGTCCGTTTGGTTCTGAATTACCATTTATTGTTTATACAGAAATTCGCTCTGGAATCTCAATGAAAAACAGTGCTTTGTGGATTCTAAATGCTTAGCTGAAATTTATGTGGGCGATTCACACATTACGCAGTAGCTTTTTTGGTATCGCTCTGCCACGGTCTGCCGCGGTTCCAAAAATCGCTCCTGGCGAATGTCGTGATGGTACCTTCTAAATTTCATGACCAGATTGCTTCCTGTTCCTTGACTCCAGTCTTTTCTCTCCTGTAAGGGAGTGTCTATAAACAACATGGGTCGATCTTGGAAGGGAGGATGGGGGGGGGGGTTCATTGGTTGGTTACAAACCTACCCAGGAATAAGTGGGGGTAGGGGTGGGGATTCCGGGCCTAGAAACGTAGCTTTTCATTCATATTATTTGTCAGTACACATAACAGTATAAGCATATTTATTTCAGACACTTAATTATCTCCGTATATAATTTAGATATCCGATATAATAACAGTGCCGCGCATGCGTGTGACTTGAAGTAATAGCGTTGAGCTGCACGCGGCCGGAGCATTTGAACAACCGACACGCGAAGGCGCAATACGATTCCAAAAACATCAGACATGTTGGACCTAGAGTCGAATTCGATTACAGATGTCACCCGGAATTTTCCAAGCCAGTGACAGATCCTGGTGTTTTAATGGTTTTAAATAAAGCTGTGTTGTTTGGGATTGCTCGTTGATAAAATAATTCCAATTTTGTTCTGTCAAGTTAATTTCAGTACAACTTTAATTATAGTGCTTGCTGAGGTGTTATTTAAAGTTGAAAAAGTGGTGTGAAGAGGCACTGTACAATAAACTTTAAAAGGCTTATCGAAAATGTTTCTCCAACATGCTTCCACAATACAATGAATTATACAAAGCTTTTAAGCAGATCAAAGCATCATTCGTTAGTAACGCAGGAAGAGAGGCGACGGAACTCTGCAGCGAAAGAAAACAAAACATTCAGCTCTTTTAGGTAGGTTTTTTTTTGCGCCTTGTATAGTTTTTTATATCTTATTAATCAGTGAAGAAGACTGGAACGTCCGGCGGTCCTTAAATCGATTGCGAACAGGAGTGGGCAGGTCCAAGGAAAACCTAATGAGATGGGGTTATACTGATACTACCAGTATTAAGTGCGAATGTGCTGAAGACCAAACTATGAATCATATGCTCAAGTGACCTATGTGCCCATCATCCTGCAACAACGAAGACCTGTTTCAAGCAACACACAATGCGATCGAGGTTGCGAAGTACTGGGCTACGTGTGTTTAAAGTTGTTGATTTGCACAATGTAGGTATTTAACTGGGTATTTTGATGTTTTTCATAGGAGAATGATAATCAGTGAATAATGATATAAGGAGAATGTTTTTAGTAACACGTCAAGAAGTAAAGGATCCTTGACTGTACCTGACAAAAACATTTTCCCCAATAATTGATCATTTGGCTAGTATCAATATTTCATTCAGATCATTTATAATTATAGAAAAGTACTAGCTGATCCGGCAATGCTTCACTATTGCTGGACTTAAGTAGGCACATAGATTAAATGAAAAAATATTTACATATAAATTTTAAACTGCTGTTTCATTCATTTTCAGTTGGAAAGGGTGAGAGGGGATGCGCTTTGGAAAACATATGCAGGCAGTATTTTTCTGTTTGTTTCAAAGTATAAGTGTGCAAATTCCCATTGAAATCTGATGAAATATGTGGTTTTGTCTAAATTATGGGGAGGAGAACGTAATGGGGGTGGGAAGGGGGAGAGGGGATGAATATTCGGAAACCATATGTTGGCAGTATTTTTCTGTTTGTTTTAAAGTATAAGTGTACAAATTCCTATCTAAATCGGATAAAAAATGTGGTTTGCCTAAATTATGGGGTGAAAAAATTATGGTGGTGGAAAGGGGGCGAGGGGATTAATATTCGGAAACCGTATGTAGGCAGTATTTTTATGTTTGTTTTAAAGTATAAGTGTACAAATTTCTATCTAAATCGGATAAAAAATGTGGTTTGCCTAAATTATGGGGTGAAAAAATTATGGTGGTGGAAAGGGGGCGAGGGGATTAATATTCGGAAACCGTATGTAGGCAGTATTTTTATGTTTGTTTTAAAGTATAAGTGTACAAATTCCTAACTAAATCGGATAAAAAATGTGGTATTGCCTAAATTATGGGGTGAAAAAATTATGGGGGTGGAAAGGGGGCGAGGGGATTAATATTCGGAAACCGTATGTAGGTAGTATTTTTATGTTTGTTTTTAAAGTATAAGTGTACAAATTCCTATCTAAATCGGATAAAAAATGTGGTTTTGCCTAAATTATGGGGTGTTATGGGGAATAGCGGGTGCCTTTTGGAATTTTTTTTTCACACGAACCTTCGCAGATGTGCACTCGAAAACTCTCCAAAGTTTCATTGCAATCTGATAAATGGTATAGGAATGCATAGAAGACGAACAAACCCACAAACCCACAAACAAACATTGATTTTTATATATAAGATATAACGCAAATGTCGGTTGTGTTCATTATGTACGTAATAATTTTTTACGATAGTCTGTTAGGAGTACATTGTTTTCCAGAATTAATATGATTGGCTACGTGTTACAGGGAGGAGGAGGGTATTGAGGTAAAAGCCGCGTCATGCTAGGGAGGGGGGGAGGAGGGGGGATGGAGGATTCAAGGGAGACCAAAATGGAGCTACGTAATTTATGGACACTCCCTAATAAAGTTGTAAGCAAAAAAATAGTTTCCTATTTATCAGCTATGGTTGGTTCGACAGCAATTACATACGGTTTATGACTAGTACGTAGTCATTGTATTCAATTGTCTTGAATGTCGGCCTTTTTGTTGGAAAAGCGGTAGTATACATATTTAAATTAAGTTGTTTTTGTTTTTTTCGTTGCTAACTGCTGGTAAAGATGTCTGGTAGCATAAGGTCTTACAACAGGTTTTTGCATCTGTAATAGAACACACCTTACTTATATTGAATATTGCATGAAACATTCACAAGAAATCAACATTCTTATGATTTTGAAATCAGTATTTACTTCGCTTTCCCATCAATATAATATTTTTAATCTCAGCATAACAACATTCGTCTGACTATCCTACAAACCGAGCGTGGAGGGCGAACGGTTAGCGTTCTGGCCTCGCATTCGGGAGGACGCGGGTTCGAACTTCCGTCCGGGCATCCAGATTTGGATTTTCCATGGTTTCCCCAAATCACACCAGGCGAATTCCTTCCCGTTCCTTGTCCCCATCCCGCCTCTAATGACCTTAGCCGTCGACGAAGCGTAAAGCCGTAAAAAAAACCCTCTCCTACAAGAAGTCTCTTTTATAGCAACCATAGATAACACTTATAATGACACACACAGATAATACGATCTGCGGAACTCCGTAATTGTCCGTGTAACATCACACAGGATGTCGTTACATGCTATCATTGCACGCTATCGTTCCAAGCTTACTTCTTCAAACCTAAGTAAGTCACACAGGTTGCATGCACTCCTTAACAAAACCATTCTAGTGAAACGTCTTGGGGGGCATCCATAAATTACGTCAGGTGTTTTTCCGGACCCCCCCCCCCCCTCCCCTCTGGTGAGATCTGGTCCGTGACATTTTTTTTTCTTTAGGCTTCACCCTTCAAAATCCGGTTACACCCCCTTTTTTCGACGAAAAAACCCCCTAAAATCGACTTTAACGCAATTTGTAGACCTTTTTTTTAGCTCTACAGTCCAAATTTTTTTTCACCAAACCTCACGTGAGATTTCCATAGACCCCCCCGGTTGGTGAGCTTTCGACGGACCCGCCCCCCCGTATTTCACCTCACGTAATTTATGGATGCCGCCTTGTAGGAGTTTATTTTCCCTTTTCCAGCAGATACAACGGAATTTGAATAGACCAAACGTTTCTGGCTAGTCAAATCAGAGAAGACATTTCGAATGTCAAAGAATGGAGAAGGATGAGTCTTAGTAAAACCTTTCTTATTACTCGAAGGGAAATCCTTTCTTCTCTATCAGTAGTGAGTAATTCTTAATAAATGATCATACATTAAAAACGCCGGGTCACGGACTTGAGTTATTGAGGATGCTGAAATCAAATGATAATCCTGAAGCTTATTCTCTGACTGAAAGCTCTCATTATATCTACAACGGGCTTTCTGGGTCACTGTCCACAGACCCCAACCCGTCATTTGCCAGGAGTACTGTAGGGTATTCGCTACTGCTATACCCACCTGGGGAATGCAACAGATCCACCAGGATACTTCACCTCTGTATATTTCTCCTCCCCTACTCCAGTAATTTTGGCTGCCCTCCTCCACATGAAGCAGGGTTTGGACTACTAGACACCAACTCAGTTTGGAAATTGAAGGAAGTACACCTCGAGGTAGACCGAGTATAAATGGTGGAAGAAAATATAAATAAAATACGGTTAGAGGTTACAGTGGTACATAAAATAATTCCCAGAAGGTAATAATACACACATACGTAAACAATTAGGCCCATATAAGTAAGTGGTCCGTAGCATATATTACTGGTCCGCAGTTCGAAAATGGTCGAGAAACGCTGCGTTAGAGAATCGGGAACTATATTGTGATTCATCAACGGCTTATATAAATTCTGCACTGTCACGTGATGCACCATCCGGCCAATTGGCGTCGTGGTTCTGTTCGCGGTCCGCTGCGTTGTGCCGCGCATTCTTGCTCACGCTCGAACTTGACTTGTCTTTCACGATGCCTAATCCGAGGAAGCGACTAGCAACCTTCCCTCAGTCTGTCGACATTGTCGGTGAGGTCAAATATCAATCTGTGTGCTACAAGAAGTTAACTGTCAGACAAACTACCTTTGAAGACCTTTACATAGAGATATGGAGACGTCGCCTTGGCAGTAACAACCAGTTGAAATGGACGCTCTCCATCTTCGTCATTCTGGCGGCCACAAGTTCACCTGGGTGATACCAACAGATGACCCCTCACCTTCGAGAGAGTAACGTGCACCCGTGATGGCAACCATCTGGCGAAGAAGATTCTTCCGGCAGGATTCACAACGTGGTCGCAACCACTAGTCTTCCCAACACTTCTCTCGGGTTGCTTTAGCGCTGAGCAGTACTGCGACTTAATCAAGAGAGGATTCATAGCCTTTGGCTTTGATCCAGCAGAGAACGACATCAACACCAAGGAGAAGAAACCTTATGCTGTGACACCAACACCTGCATCCAAAGTGACTGCCGAAGTGAAGGCCGTCAATAACCCAAAAAGAAACTGAAGGCATAGGAAGGCCACCACCTGCATCTGACACGGCATCTGAAGCGATGGCGGTCGACAATTCAAGTGATGAGGCCTCAGTGGAAGTGGGGCCGGTCCTTCCCCTCACTGCCAACTATGAGGGCAATTTCTACGACCTAGTAGTCGCATTCTTCGAGGAAACTAACAACTACCTGCAGCACTCCACGAGACGGGGTGCTCACCTGCTGCAACTGTAACGGCAGCCATCCCGCCTGTTACAGCGGCTGCCCAACCAAGAAGACCCTTCGGCCCAGCAAGAAAACACCGAGCACTGACACGCCAGTGCTCCCACAGTGCAAGCTGCGTCGACGCCCAGCATCAAAAACCTCTGCAACCGGAATAGAGAACCTCGCGGCGGCTAATAGGCAGTCCACCTACCATCAACAGCGCCATGATGAGGGCGCTTGGGACTGCAACCACTCCGACGAAATTATGCTACTCTTGAAGCAGTAAATCCAGCTACTGACAACAGTCATAACTACTCAAGCCAGCATTCCGAGTCTGACACGCCCCAATCTGCCACACAGAAAATGAAAACCATATTGAAGAACTGGAAGGAGATGCACTACGTGCACGAACTTCCCCTCACTCTATTGCTGATGTCTCCCTAGAAGATTTAGTGTCATGTCATGGCTTCGACACCGCTCCCGTTGGCTCAGTTGGTTGCGGCACCGTGTTGGTGTCCGGCACTGGTACGGGGTGATGGACTTGGCCGGCAGCGTAGGAGAGGTGGTGGTTCACGATTCTTAATCACCAAATTGTGCTCCAAAAGTCCTAAGACCAGACCTCTCAGCAGTGCGTATAGAGTGAGGACATGCGGCAGTGTTGATGGTGATTCACCTGTCGGATGGAGACGTTATGTCTGGTATCTCCTTTCGCATTACACGGCAGAGTACACCCGAATGGGCCGGCAGCCTGTTTCACCCTCTTCCTTCTTGCATCTCACACCCACAACACGAACAACACTCTGCACTGAACCACCAACAGAACTGTGCCATGGTGATGCTCGAAATTTCCCGATAATTTGATTCCGTATGGCACTCGGGCCTCCTACTTAAGCTTTACGAGCAGAGTATCCCGGGTCCATACGTGAAATTAATAAAATCATACCTGATCAACCGCACATTCAGTGTTCGAGTCGACATAGCTATCTCTAATGTCAGAAATGTGAAAGCGGGAGTTCCCCAAGGCTCAGTTCTGGGTCCGACTTTATATTCATTATATACTGCAGATGTCCCAACATCCAATGGAGTTTTGGTCGCAACTAACGCTGACGATACAGCGTACCTCGCAGCCAGCCGCAGCAGAATTTTAGCCACTCGCCGCCTTCAGGAGGTCCTCCAGGTAACGGAGGCCTGGGCCGGAGATGGAGGATTGACATTAACCCAGCCAAGGCTCAGGCAATATCAGTAAAAGGGTTGGGCCCCGTCGACCACGTCAACCGGACCCCGTTCTTCACCTTCACGGTAAAGGCATACCCTGGTCAGCTACTGCCAGTTACCTGGGAGTGCTGCTAGACAGGAGACTAACCTGGAAAGCTCATATAAATGACGTCCACAGCAAAGCAAGCGCGAGGCTTCACAGCCTCTACTCGCTTCTTAACAGAGACAACAATTTAGCCCCAAGCACTGGCATTAAGATCTACACGACCCTAATAAGACCTATTATTGAGTATGCCTGTCCAGTGTGGGTATACGCTGCTGACAGCTATATACTCAGACTACAAACAATACAAAACAGGGCACTGAAGAGAGACCTGCACCTTCCAGCCAGATTTCCCACCGACGCACTCCACGAAGCTACTGGCTGAAGTTTTCTACACAAGTTCAAACGGAAGCAACAATCCCGGAAGTAAACAACATCATCAGTCACTATGTCATCTCCATTGACCGTTATAAGAGACCATTAAGTCTAATTATCTAACTCAAACAAACAACACAGAGAAGCCATACCAACAGAAAAGCTGTGCATCGCCCAAATACTTCTGGAGGCATTGTCCACGGACAACATACTCCGTCATCCCCCTGCCTCTTAAGAAAAGGCAGTAACGGTGCTATGTTGACTCACTCCTTCGGCTTAAGGAATCACGTACTTTTTGGAACTGGCCTGGTTGGTCCTGTACGTGAAACATGCATTGAAGACGTACAGAAGCAACCAAGACAGTTTCAAAGAGTCCATGATTCCTTAGGCTGAAGGGCTGAGACATGCTTTGCCGTGGACGAGCGTCACATTGTGAACCTGTTATTAACTCCGAAACTATATGTTATTTATTAGGCATTTTTGTATTATTTTGATGCAAGCAATCACCTCCTAAAATATTTTAAATTTTTTTAACACCCTGGTTAAAGCGTTTGCTTACGAACGTCGTGGTCTCCGGTTCAAATCTCCGTAGAGGCTAAGATTTAAAAAATTGTTTTTCATCGTAAGAGTCAGGTCTGGGCCGTAGGTTATTCGGATTGAATGTTAAACTGTAGATATTAGAAAGTCAAGGGTGTAATGCGAGGCAAATCGTAGGTAGTCTTGTTGTAGGTGTACACTTTTTTCGTTATAATGATCCCTCAGGTGGTGTTCGCAGTCAATGTGTGAGTGTGAACCGCAGCAATTCTTCATACAAATCCACAGTTTTCATTCGATATCGATGAAACTTTGCACACTTATCCTTTGAAACAAGGAGAAAAATACTGTCTACATTGGGTTGAAAAATTATCTGTATAAATAACACATGTTGTCTCATAACTTCGAAATACGGCGATAGACAGACACGTTGGATATAGTCGTCTCCGTACCGTGTTTCCGTGTAGTGGACTGGCAGCTCAGCGGTTAAAGCGCTTGCTTGCGAACGTCGTGGTCTCCGGTTCAAATCTCCGTTGAGGCTAAGATCTTTAAAAATTGTTTTTCATCGTAAGAGTCAGGCCTCTGCCGTAGGTTAGTCGGATTGAATGTTAAATTGTAGATATTAGAAAGTTAGGGGTGCAATGCGAGGCAAATCGTAGGTAGTCTTGCAATGTTGTAGGTGTACACTTTTTTACGTTATAATGTACCCTCAGGTGTTGTTCGCAGTCAGTGTGTGAGTGTGAACCACAGTAATATTATTATAAATACGGAAGTAAGTCTCTGTCTTTTTGTTACGTTTTGACGACTAAATGGCTATATCGTATTTATAAAGAAATCTGTATGAAGGGCGCAGGATATTTTTTCCAGTATGATTAACAGTTGTAGTCACGAAATTTTGAGACCTTATCGAATGGTGACAGAAATATGTTGGAAATTGATTCTCTTCAAGAGACAGGTTCGACGGTACAATGATATAGTGATAGCTTTCCTGTCATATTATTCCTACTCGATATTGTTTGGGACCAATCCTTCGTTAGCAACTTTCTATATTTAATTCTGGCAAAATAAAATTCTTAATCCACGCGTACGAAGTCGCGGGTACAGGCTAGTTATAACTAAAATGACAACTCCATCGTCCTACTTCCGGCGGAGTCTTTTTGACAGTGTACTAGTTTTTTTGAATCCACCCTAGGTTACCCACTGAGAGTGAACTGATACTGTTGCTAATAGTGATACGTATTAGTACACCGTCAACAAGTTTTCCATTCGCCAGCGTTCAGTTGTGACGGAGCGGCAAATTTGTTTGTCCGTAATGAGACGGGCGGCCCTGCTCTGTAATTAAGGGTGCACATCGATCTCTGCCACTACCTGCGGATGTGACAGTCGCTCGCAGTGGCCGCTTTTGTGAAAGCAAAAATGAGGAAAATGGCGTCACAGGTGCTCTCAAACGTTGTCTTTCTGATTACGTCCGGTCATGGAGGGGGGAAGAGCCTTTCAGGTCGGGTATGAATAGGGAGTAATTTGTAACTTTGCTTTGTGCTTTGTAATTAACAGTCTCGTTACTGAAATATGTGTAACTTTGATAGTATCAAGGTGAAACCTAAAAAAATACGTGTTGTGGAACTTCAAAGCATAGATATGATGATCATTATGCAGGTCTGGTTATTAGAGCTAACTTTACTGCTGTTTAATATATAAGGGAGGTAACGGACTCCAATTGTCTTGTATTTCTGTAAAGTTTTACTGCACGAAACTGGTTTAAACCATCGACATCCATTAACTTTAAAATAAATTTATCAGCAATACTGTCAGTAATAGAAGCTAATATCTTCTCATCTGTTTCGTATTATTGGTGCTTTTTTCTGCAAGGCATGACTTTGAAATATTTAGAAACTGATCTTTCTTTCGGGATATAAGCTGAAACGACATGGTCACTGCTGAAATACATTATTTGTTTTTCATCTGATAAAGGGAGCTTCCGAACGTTCATGCAAGAAATTAAACGAATTTTATATTTTTTTAAAGTACTTAATAAAAATAAATTTATATATCTATGTGAAGTAAGTCAGATTAATGGGCTTGATAAGGAAGCAAACAGACCAAGAGCAAGGAAATTATAACTTCAACATCAACTGACAGCAGATACAAACAATAAGAAGAATGTCTCATGGAAAACTAAAATCAAACACTACAGCACAGTAATAAAATCAGTTGGTTTCTACACCTAAAAATGCGTGTTCCCTATGAAAACTAGAGAAATAGTAGAGACAGAGAAAAAAGAAAATCTTGTGGAAAATCTGTAATCCATTGGAAACTGAAAAAAGAGATTTTAGGCACCGGACGAATAAAGACCTACACGAGGTAGAAGAAAGTGAAAGGATGTCAGAAACGACCAGAAAGAGGAGAATAGGAATGAATAACAGCAGACTTAGAAAAAGATTTTTGAAACACGTTTACAAGAGTAATAAGGAAATCAGCGTATACAAGAAGGAAGCAAAGTTATGATCGAGATCGGAATAACAGAAGATATAATACAAGATACAGCAACTTTCAGAAGGTTAAAACAAAATTTCAAAGGTTTCCGATAGAAGGAGACGAGGAAACGTAATAACTAATAACATGTGGCTCAAAGAAAGGAGGAAACAACAAAGTGAAAGGATTAGGAACTAGTCTAAGTCAAGATAAGAAGCACCGAGATGAACTTACAGGATTACTTTTTGTGGTTCTTAGAAGACCAAAATCGAAGAGGAGAAAAATAAAGAAACAAAGGAAGTAAGGGGTAAAAGAATTTCGACGGAACACCGATCGTGGTTGAATGCCAACGCAAAGTATCCGCAAAGTAAAGAATGATCGGAACATGTAATAAGAAATTCTAAAAATAAAAGCGTCTTTTGCAATATGCAGGGCAGCACTTACACACAAGATGAACAACGTTCGGGATGTCCACTGGAAGTGACTACCCCTGAAGTCGTTGTCAAAATTCACAATATGGTTTCAAGTGCGCAAAATAGTGGAAGCCACAGGCATATCGCAAGGTACGGTATATTCAATTTTGCACAAAAAATTAGGTGTGAAAAAAATTTCGGTAAGAAGGCCGCATTTCCCACCATTAAAGAATAAGCGCAATTGTGTAGTCGACTCTGAGGTTGTTTTGGCGCTTCTCTGTCACAACTCTAACCAGTTTCTCCATGTGAATGAAATATAAAAACGCTACTATACTGCAGAAACTAAAAAACAGTCTAAAGCGTGCGTTTCTGAAGGCAAACAGGCTCAGAAGAAGGTGAAGATGATGAAATTGGCCGGCAGTTTGTTTAGGATGCACACGGAATCATGTATATCGATTACTTGGAAAAAAGACAAACAATGACTGGATCTCGCTGTGTGTAATTATTGCACCCGTTAGGCGAAGAAATCGATAAAAAACGTCCTCATTTGGAAAAGAAAAGGATCCTCTTCCCTAAGTACCATTCATAGGTGCAAACCTGCACAGTATCGATGGCCAAAATTACGGAATTAAAGTTCGAATTATTACAGTATCCACCATATATGCCAGATTTTGCCCCGAGTGACTTTTTTTCAATTTCTACTTAAAAACATGGCTCGGTCGACAACGGTTCATTTCGAACAAGGTCATCACCCAAACAATTTCCCATTTTCAGATTTTATAAAATCCTACTTTTTGGAGAGCATGGATAAATTAAAGAAGCATTTAGAAAAATATACTCAACTAAAAGGGGATTACACTGAAAAATAAAAAACTTAAAAAAAAATTCTTCAGAAAATTGTTTACTTTTCTACCTTTTTTCTAAGAACTTTTCGAACGATCCTCGTATTTCATCTCTCCTTCCCAACACAAACAGCACAATGTAGTGAACACACAAATCTGTACGGCCATACAGACAAGCATAAACACTTACGAACAAACGGGAAGGAATCGGGAATCTAACCAATTTGCATCTCCCGGTAAATTCACTATGGCGGACAAACACTACCCGTTATAACTGCGTACGAGTGGCTGCGGGTGTGACACGCATTACTCTTATGCTATCAATACTAATAAAAGACAAAGCTCGGTCATGTGTCATCGTGGCCGTAAACGTGACGTCACGCTCATGGCCTTCGTTGCCAAACTAACAACGGTCAGAGATGTTTCTGCAAATACGAGGTAGTGATCTCTGTTTAATGACAATTATCTGAGAGACCGATCTTCGCTCGGCGTCTTTCGATTTACAAGATTTTGCATGAAGTAAAAATAAAGTTAAATTTCTTTCTAAAAGGCTTCCTAGAAATTTTGAAGTGTACAATTTTTTATTTTTTTAAATGCTATTATTATGATTAATGGAAATCTTAATGCCAATCAGGGAATAGTTACTGGTGCAACATTAGTGTTAATTGACTTAGACGAGTACATCATCAGTGTAAAATTCATTGATTCCCTTAAAACTATGTTCATATTTTGCATTAACTTCACACCTTCTCATCCAACCATGCCTTTCCAAACGATAAAAAAAAACAATTCCCCCTAAAAGTAATTATTATTAATGCATAAGGTCAGACACTTCAAAGCATTGGATTATATTTATAAGAACCTGTTTTTTCGTGTGGACACTGGTTGAGAAAGGGGGGGGGAATCATTACCTTGAAATTTATCGAGAAGATTAATATTAATTTGTTAAACAGGTTAATCTGGTTAACCAGAATCTTTAATGCTGCAAGAATTACAGGTAAATAAAACAATGAGTTTATTTGGTCTTATGGCTTATACGCTGCTGGGTATATTTAAGTTTAATGTTAAGCAGAAGATATTCAAAAAAAAGGAAGCAATACCCAGACCTTACAATTTGCCGGATAAATGCAAGCATTAATAGATTTAAGTATTTCAGAGATTTTGCAAAATGAATGTAAAATAATATGGCATCGCAGGCCAACAGATAAAAGTTAAACATTTTACAAAATTCCCAGGGGCGCCAATTAAAGTGAAAACAACATCATTTAAATTATGTTATGATGAGCAAGATGCTTAAAAGTTCAATATTAGTGAAAATGGAATGTTAGCTAGCTCAGCGATATTTCCATAATCAGAGCAGAGTGTCTATTTACAGGGATCGCTTACAGGTCTGTAAAGCCTCGTCAAAAACCCATGGAACCATGACCTGGCGTCGGTACATTACCGTTATTGCAACTGCTTGGAGATTGCGACACTCTGTGCCGCGGTCAGATGGCAGACCCTCAGATAGACCATCCGTGCGAGCGCGTCAATGGAGATCGCCTCTGCGAGATAGTGCGCTAAGCCTCCGGCCACATCCAGCCAGAAAACGTCTATCTTGGAGTACGGACGAACAGCCAGTCGTGTGTGTCGGGCCACACCCGATCAGTACGTCTGTATTCGATCTCGTCTGAACAGCAAGTCCCGTGATGGCGTCTTTTCTGCCGCCATGAAGAAGTCAGCTTCCCCTCTCCCAGCACCATCCGCGTGACATGGAAAAGAAGCTTTGCATCAACAAATGTAGACCCCGTGGCTATACACGATTGGTGAATCGGCGTATTCCACAATCACGTGTGTCGCGGCGTTGCTACCATTCGTCGTTCGGTTTTGCGCGCAGTTTCTGTCACCTCGCACCCTCGGCGTCCCAGCCGGGATGCGTTGCCCTTGCCCAGCTAACGGGATATCTTTCTCTCCCGGATGCTTCCATTATATATCGGGCGCCTGGTCGTCGCATGACCAGCATTGTTCGGCTACTCGAATGCTCAAAACTGCCACTGAGTGCTAGCATTTTCACAGTTTAATTCTTTTCTAAGAGCAATCTTGCAATAAACTAAAATTATACAACAATAAATTCGGCCGCTCGGGCTTAGTACACAAAATTACCTATGAATTGATTAGCCCTAACCAATTTACATATTTGAATAAAATAAATATAATTAATCTGAATAATAAATATGAATATATCCATATATTCATTGGAGGATGACGCTGTCATACTACAATACCTGTACTGGATTTTTTTAGGAGATCGTAGATTCAGTAATATTTATCTTTGTGATAAAGACACATACGGTCAAAAAGTAAGCGATGAACACATTATAACTGCTAAGTTATGTAAAGTTTTGTATAGTAAAGATGTTTGAAAAAAATCACATCTGACAAAGCCAATATCTATATTTTTAATATTTACTTTTTAAATATTTTACAATTAAAACGTTGTATTTAATGTTAACGACTTTTTACAATAAAAGTGATATTTATTACCACTTTTCAAATTAAAAATTCTTTCATAAAAAATATTTCCCTATTATTATATCACCATTCTGTGACTGATTACGATACTATTCGAACGGGTGAGCTAATACACAAAAATCGTTTTTTAAAGGTATATGAGTTCCTTGCTGTAAGCAAAGAGAAACCAACTATCAGTAGGCTTTCTGGTGCCTGAAACGTCTAAGAGATGGTGTTAGAGCCGTTCCAGAGATAATAAATACAAACATTGTTCGTTATTTCTAAAATCGTCTTTTTGAAGGGAAGACACAAATTTAAATAAACTTAAGAATTGCTCGTTGAAAGTTATAATATTCTATTTAGATAAGCAACTGTGTCATTTTTGACGGGCTTTGCTATTGTAGAATACGTATCTGGCGGATTATTTAGAGGTCGAAGACAACACCATACAAATAAAATGCATTTAGGTGCTTATCTGCCATTAACTTATGCGATGAGAACTTGAGTGAAGAATTTTGATATGTATGGCGTATTCATGATGTTGGTACGTACGAAGCGATGTTTTGCGTCGAAATAGTAAGATACACTTTACAAGAATGATAAGGCAAGTTGTAAGGTCCAGTATTTTTTCCGAATATGACAAGCGAACTAAAGAGTGTGACCTCAAATCCAACAGCAGTGTACACAGCTGTAGACCAACAACAGCCCAACGTCTTCACTATTTGAACAACTGAGCACGTCACAACATATTACATACATGGCGGCAAATCGCTAAATTGACAGACTATATCTTATATCGTTAAACAGCAATGGGGTACTTGACTAATTTTTGGAAAGTAGTCAGTATTGTAGCTGGTCATCTACTATAAACAAAAAAAATATTATTTCTTGAAATAACAAACGGAAAATAGCAAAATTTTACATTTTTATGCGATGATTTGAATATTGGCGCCAAAACGCTCCCAGCTGTCAGTTGGTCTCTTGTGACATCAGTTGTTGGCTCGTGCCATTGTAAACATATAGGCGGATTGCTTATTTTATTAATAAAATGAGTTCTAGAGTTTACAAATGGTGTGTGGTGCCTCTGTGTGTAAACACGACCTTTAATGCACCAAACAAATTGGTTATTTCCGTTCCACGTAACGAAGTAGTTGGAAAAAGTGTTTAATGCTTGCACGACGCGATCCGGCTTATGTGTCTACAACACCCTCAATATATTTTTGTGAAGAATATTTTGATGAAAGTTTGTGCTTAATATTTTATTATGTTTAATAAGCTATGTAAGTCAATATTTTGTGCTTTGATAAACTTAAATTATTACCGGTAAATAAATTACGACCCTGGAGGTTAAAATGCTGTTCGTTGTAAATGCATCAATTTTTGTTATTGATATAGTTGCCGAACGATTTGGAAAACTATATGGAGTATCTTATAATGGTATTAGTATGAAAAGTACTAATGAATCAAAAAAAATTATTCTTTACTTTTGATTTCTGTCTTCGAGTTACTGAAGAATCCATCATCGAATTTATATTAGGAGAAATTTTTCTTCTGGTCGAGGCCGCATTTCGACCTAACCGCTTTTGAGATAGTATATCTCGAAAACTAAGCGAAATATCAAAAAAATTTATTCCTTACATTCAATTTGTCACGTTACTTAAGAATCTATCACCAAATTGCGGCGCTACGATTATCGTAGAATCCCCGATTCAACGAATATCGAAAAATATTTCAACCTGAATAGGACGAGAGTTTACGACTTTCTTAGAAAACATGATCAAAATATTTCTCTAGCTATACAAAAACTTGTATAACCTCTACTATAGAAAGAAAAGGCTTTATATTCACAACATTACTGCCGAAAAATAGCGTCGAACGAATGTGAACAGATTTAACTTTAACTAACCCAGCGCGGCAAAAAATAGTTGTAGAAATCACTCAAGGATTTTTTAAAATAGTAATTATACTAACAATTAAATACTGCACATGATTCTGCGAAGCAACAGTCATATTAACACATTTTAAAAGATACTACAATGAAATACTCGAAATTACTCGAAATGTAGACCTGTTGATTAAAATCGCAAATTACCAATCTGTATTAAGTAAAACGCACCATTAACACACACGCTTCTAAAATACCTTATATTCTAACGTTTTATCGTAATATGGTATTATGTATAACATATAACAAGTAAGTATTTACTTGGACGTTTTGACATTCTGGAATTCTGGTGAGCAGAAATCGGTGTTTGATGCAAAAACACTCCCAGCATCATCACGTCAATTCTGGGCAAATTAGAGCTATTTGCCTTGATAAAACCAACTTCCATTGCGAGTTTAACCCTTTCCAGCCCAAATTAATGGGGATAAAGAAAAAAAATAATTTATGGTGTTTTATGGTTTCAAATGTTTCCAAAAACACAAAAAATGTTAGTTTGTGAATTTTTTGAACAGGGCTACTTTTTTTTTCAGTGGGTTCATATGGACCCAGTGGGAAAATGTGATGTACAAAATTTTTAATTGATTGTTAAACTGTAAGTAAAATGTAACACAAAAAAATATTTAAAATGTGGAAAACACCATAGAGGAAGTACACATGAGACAATTTGGTTCAGAAACAGTGGAATACAGCTTTTAAATTCCTGCTATTTACTTTTTGTCAAGTGAATGTTGTGTCACATGGTACAAAATACATGAAGGTAAATCGAAATTATTTATTCATTACTGTTATATTATAGTGCACAACAACAAAATGATAAACTTCAGCATGAATACAATCATTTCTTATCGTACAGTAAGAAACAATTCCCACTTATTATCTGTATTATTACATGTATCCCAAAAATTGTTCCATTTTGAAAGAAATAGAATTTACTCTGTTTAGTGTTTTTTGAGTAGCATATAAATTTGTTTCTTCATCAATCTTCGGAAACATATCATCCGGAAAGAAAACAACCAATTTGAAGTACTGTATAGCTGCCATTTGTTCAGAAGGCTCTGAAAAACAGGCATTGCATTGTGTGTCAAAGTCAGAGCAATCAAGGTCCCCATTTTTCCACCTTACTGCAACTGCCGCCTTTTTATCTTCTGAAACCTTTTGTCTAGTGGAAAGTGATCTAAGTCGGCAGTGTCATTAGAAACATTTGGAGTAGACTCATTCTGCTGTTCAGTTGGTAAATCGTTAGACAATACCTCAGCGCAGCTCTCATTTTCAATTAGATTGTGTGTTGTTACCAAGATTTATAGATTTTCAAATTCCTCGTCTGAAAATTCCGAAAATGTTTTATCTGACAGTTCCCCATTCAGAAGGTACTCCAGGATCTCCGCCTTCGATAATTTAGACATCTGAAAGTAAATATTTTTTACACATGACCTCATTTACCATACACATGAACCTATCTCCTTCTTCCGGTGGGGCCATATGGACCTAACATTTTATATGCCTCTAGCAGAGCAAAATAATTCAATTTATCATTGCAATAGTGTGGTTTGATATTTCATACAATTCAATAATACATTTTTTTAAAACATCAATATTGGCAACTTCCCTCAAAATTAAAGTAAATCTTACACGCCAAACAACTGCCTACCATTCATTACACTACCAACTGTAAAAAAAGCCACAGAAAGCTTTCTAATTATTCTATATCTTTGGTGCTGCCATCTGTTGCTGCAGAAAACATGTAAGAACGTGATGGTGCCATAGGGAACCAGTAGGAATTCATGATCATATTCTAAATGTGAAATAAACTTTGTGGGTCCGTTTGGACCCGCTGGGCTGGAAAGGGTTAAGAAGAACAAATGTTTTACAGCCAGCACTGAAACCTTAACAAACTTAAATAAGCGACGGAAAGATGTTCTCCGCATGAGAATACACGGCAGCTAAACTGGCGCGAGCCCTACAACTGACGTCATGCGCTCCGATTGGTGTTTCGTGTCACGTGACTAACAGCTGCCTTTTTACATTTTTATTTTATTAAAAATAGTATGTTTCTAACTCCTATCCAAGAAATGAAGTTGATTTTCGGTATCCTAACAACTTACTCTATCAGTGTAAATTAAGGTTTCATGGTTTCATAGTTAGTGTCAAGTACCCCATTCATATATATACATCTAACGATTTGGATGAAATTTCATATTTAGATACCGTTTTGATTTTTAAGTTTATCCAAATAGGTGTCTTCCCTTCATAAAGGCTATTTTACAAAAAGCGAACAATTTTTGTATTTGGTATCTCGGAAACGGCTGTAATCTTAGACCAAGGAGTTGTGCACTTCAAAATGTATGGGAAGCCTTTAAAGAAAACATTTAACTTTAATCAAACTTCACGCAAAATCTTGCATATTGAAGAGAAAACTAAAGATGCCGACCGAAGATCGGTCTCCCAGGTACTAAACATAACAACAGAAACCCTTCATAAGTTATTATAGGTTAAACATTAGGTATGGTGGTATTCCTACCAAATATTGGAATGATAGAGACGATCATGCGATAAGACATCATTTGATCGTAAAGTACTTGCTGATTTTATTACTCGTTTTCCATGAAATAAACCTCAAATTAAACTTCATTAAACCAGTCTAGTAGGGTTAACTGTTGAATATTTGTGTTTAGAAAAGTAAAATTCACATAACTGTTAATACATGACCCAAATTATCACCTTATAACTCAATATTGCAATATATTATTGAGTTCTTAGGTGACTGACACACTAAAGTCCGTAACGATTGTCAAATTATTGTACAAAGTATTACAACTCCTGATTCTCTTACGTACAAAAGAATATTTTACCACACCCTTATGCCTGAAATCTAGCGCCCTCTTGTGGTTATTATCATCTTTTCATTCCACTCACCTCTCTTAATTCTCCTACCAATATCTTTTCACGCCTCATCACCAATATACGCCTCGTACACTCCCTGCACTCTCTTTACTCTCCTTCTGTCTTCCTCTATTCTAGCTCCTTTATCATATCAAAACTGATTTGGTTCTGCAGTAATTTCCAGAGATAAATATAGCAGTCCTTCTTTGCACCCCTTTCTAAATTCTGTATTTGATATCTAAAATGAGGATCCCGTACTACACCACCATATTCAAACAATGGTCTCACTAAAGTTTTGAAATCCAAATCCATCAATTCTCTGGCACATCCCCTGATCAATCTCTTTCCAATAAATGAAGAATTTTGTACCTTTTCCTACCACCTGCCCAATGTGTGCTGCACAGTTGAGTTTATTGTTAAATTTTTTCCATGGTATTTACATTTCAACTTAATGTTTAAACTACATGTTTTAGTTGTATATAGTTATCTCTGCGGACTCAGACAAACGAACAAGATAATTATCCTGATATGAAACTTTAAGATGATTTTACTTGGTGGTGTCAATGTTCATGCAGAAAACTGAACCAGTTTCGTTCACATTTAAATGTTTCCTTCGTAAGAACTGGACTTTAATTATGACCAGGTTACTGGTCGATTTTGCTGATAAAAAGTGCAAATGTTTTCAAACAGAGCATGCAATTAAAGAATCTAACACACAAACACAAAAGAAATCACACCGATAAACAATAATTGTCACACTTATAGGAAATGTACCGTGATTTAAAACTGCTTTGGAGCGTTCACATAGATCTGTCACAGACGTACGGCTGATCGATTTTCACTGTCTTAAAACGTCAATATATGGCTGCTGTAAGTTTTAAACATTTTTTTATATATATATTTTGATATATGTAAGAAATAAAAAAAATAAGCTTATCAGCGTTTATGTTTTTTTTCTCTACAATTATTAGAAAGTTCGAAAATGTACAGTAAATAAAAACTAATACGTTCCCAGTTACAGCAGAAAATCCTGCAGGCAGTTTCCTTGTATACCTCCCACCCTACCTGCCGAGGACGCGGAAACCCTGGGCACAATCCCGGCGGCCATCCTCTCCCCAGATTCAGCCAGGCCGCTCAGTCCCTCAGGACAAGCGGGAACGAAGGGACAACAGAGAGGAAAATGAGACGGCTGCTTGTCGCAAGCTGTCCTTCCATGACACGGGCAGGTCTATTCCCGAAGGAGCATCGAAACTTAAATTCGTGCAATCAGCTACGGTGAAACAACTTAAAGGCCGGTTTTTCCTAGCAACGCGTATATTGCGTCGTGTACGACGTGTTTCGCTCAGGGTGCTACACCGTCTACTCCTTCTCCCTATACTTAACGGGACTGTTTTCTTAAAGAGCACAACACGTTACACGTTGAGGTGATAAGCTCAGCTAGTTTGACTGCGACTGCCTGCAGACGAGTCTAACGCGAATCGTGATGCGTATTATGTCTCCTGTTTTGTGTGAAGTTCAAATTCGTGATTGTATAATGTCAAAAAGCATGGAAAACAATGTGCAGAAAAAACTAGGAAAGTACTGAGATCAGGAGGAGAGTTTTTAGTGAAAATTATTTTGTATAATAATTTCTTAAAACAAGCGATTATAATACTGCTCAACATTTTTTACTATGTAATAAAAATATTTCATAATTAATTCACTTGTAGGACTGTGACGATAGTAGAATTTCTTCAATCTGAATCGTCACCGTTGGTGTTGAAGTATTCGATGAATCAACTTCTCATTTGAAATCCTTCAGATTTTGTAAAATCACTTGTGACTGCTGGAGGAATGAGGTTTTGGGGTTATATCTGCTCTGAAGGGATTCTCAGATAAATACTCATCCCCAATCAAGTGTGTGAGCAACAGCACACAGTAACGACCAAGTCAACATTTCGGGTTTTAAATTAATAGGAATGAGAAAGATTCTGAAAATCATGCACATGATTGTCCATAATATGTTTCAGAACAAGCACCGAGCATCAAGGTGAGCGATTAACACTCTGGCCTCGCATTCGGGAGGACGTGGGTTCGAATCCCCGTCCGGGCATCCAGATTTGGGTTTTCCATGGTTTCCCCAAAACATTCCAGGTGAATGCCGGGATGCTTCTTTCAAAGGGCCATAGCTGAATTTCTTCCCGTTCATTGTCCCCAATCCCATCCCGCCTCTAATGACCTCGACGTCAACGAGGCCTAAAGCTAGAAGTAAAAAAAGTTTAGAACAAGCATGGCGGTCATTTTTCTACTTTATCGATCCATTTCAACATACTGAGACCCTGCCCATACGTCAACCGAATAGATAAGTACGTTGCCCTAGGAAAACACATTACATTTCGCGCTCCTGCTGACGTGATTTGGGAAAAACCGGTTCCTGCTGCCCAAAATACGTGTTGCTAGGAAACCCGGCCTTCAAGCAACTTGTAACGCCTCAAGGGCTTGATAATCATAAATTATTAAGAATATTTCTACAAATGTTAAAATCTGTAGAAGGTTTGGAGATGATGCACATTATGTAGGGTTTAATGACGAAATATAATGTCAACTCATCTTTTTTTTTTGTGTCGCAGCCACAAGGGCTCTGTTTTTGCATGTCCCGCTACCGTGGTAGCTCTACTGCTAAGTGTCACTTGTATTGGATAGGTTGGTTTGGGGACGCTTTTTATTTGCGCTTTGAGGGGAAAACATGGGTATGGTCGTCTATATATGAAACAGCATTTACAGAAAATATTGCGGCAGTGGTGCAAACGATGACGTGGTTATAGCGGGAAAGCTATATACAGGGTGTTACAAAAAGGTACGGCCAAACTTTCAGGAAACATTCCTCACACTAAACAAAGAAAATATGTTATGTGGACATGTGTCCGGAAACGCTTACTTTCCATGTTAGAGCTCATTTTATTACTTCTCTTCAAATCACATTAAACATGGAATGGAAACACACAGCAACAGAACGTACCAGCGTGACTTCAAACACTTTGTTACAGGAAATGTTCAAAATGTCCTCCGTTAGCGAGGATACATGCATCTACCCTCCGTCGCATGGAATCCCTGATGCGCTGATGCAGCCCTGGAGAATGGCGTATTGTATCACAGCCGTTCACAATACGAGCACGAAGAGTCTCTACATTTGGTACCGGGGTTGCGTAGACAAGGGCTTTCAAATGCCCCCATAAATGGAAGTCAAGAGGGTTGAGGTCAGGAGAGCGTGGGGGCCATACTAACGAAACTAAAATGAGCTCTAACATGGAAACTAAGCGTTTCCGGACACATGTCCACATAACATATTTTCTTTGTTTGTGTGTGAGGAATGTTTCCTGAAAGTTTGGCCGTACCTTTTTGTAACACCCTGTATACGCCTGAAAGTTGAAGAGGGGGACATTTGAACAGAAGAAGAGAAACAACAAGAAGTTAATTTGAAGAGGCGTGCTTGGAAAAGTGTGCTTCACAATATCTCGAGTTAAGGGTAGAATTCTTTGTTCTTGAAGGGTTTGTAAAGAAATTAGTAAGGCTAAATTAGAATGTTAGACGAATTAGGGAGTGAATAAAAGGTAAGGAAGTGTCGGACACGAGAAGATGACTATGAAGTTTAAACAAATAGGAATGCTTGCCGTGAAAGATATTGCAGCTGATAAGAATGAGATTTTTTAAGCTAAGCACATTGTGTACTCTTCGGTAGCTGCAAGAAATTTCGTAAACCAATTGAAGGATTTCTTTCTGAGTGTGCTGAAATTTTTGATAATTTTTATTGTAAGTTATTTCGGAAACTGAGATTGTGGTAAAGCGGTTACAAGCAGCAAAGTGAAATAAAGAACTTTTTTTATTTAAACTTTGTTATAAAATTGATAGAGGAAATCGAGAAAGCAGTTGATCAAATAAAATTAAGTGGATTTATTTTCTCGTTTTAGAGTGTCTGCGGAGAAATATTTGGGTAATTTGATGATTTTTTCCCCTCTATTTTAAATTTGTTACACCAGATGCTAGGTCAGGTAGATATCCGGGCTAAAAAATTGAGAACAACAAAATATAAAATAATTGGTTAACTGACTGTATGGCTATATTATTCATAAGCACCTAAATACAAAACGCATTCGTATAGAAGGTGCGTAATCAGAAGATAGAAGAGACGGTGCGTACTCGAGCATAGAGACTTTTCAGGTCGTAACCCAAAATTACGTTATATAAAAAAATTAAGGGAGTGTCCATAGACTACATAGTTCCATTTCGGCCTCCTGTGTAACCTCCCACCTCCCACATTCCCCCTCCCCCTCCCACATTCCCCCTCCCCCTCCCCCCTTCTCCACGTAGCCTTACGTAGCTTTCTACCCTCCCCTCCTCGCTGCCACCTTCACCAGAACGAGACACGTAATTTAATGACTCTCCCTAAAGAGATTTTCGTATCACTTACAGCATCTATAAGTATTGTATCCATCAAATATGATCAATTTTTCAGATTTTCAATAAGGTTTTAGGTAACAATAACGGCAACCTATTATTGAAGTTGTGCTAACTACCTTTAGATGAAATTTATAGACGGTTATTGAAACATTAAATTGAGACATTAAAATTTTTTGAGTGACACACACACACACAGATATTTCTCAAATAAAAGGCATAAATGGTTTTAAGAATGAGAGCGGTTTAAAGATGATGTAAGTAGTAACTACATGTCATATAAGAATTTAAAGAATCTGCAGCATGTCAATTACAATACTGAGAATAATTCTAGTTTAAAGTAAAATATGACTTATTTCTTAGTCATTTTAAAGGAAGAGCATATTTTTTTATTTTTTTTTCGTGGGCAGTGGCTGATATCCTTTCCGACTTGTAACAGATTAACCGGAAAAGATTAGTTTCAAGCTGAGCTGTACTGATCTTTTATGGCAGCAGAGAAAACAGAATACACATGATTAAGTATTCGAGACTCACAATGATTATTAATTCAGCGTTTGTCTGTTTGGTATGCGTTCGATAATGATAGTTCCATATTCGCTTTTTGTAATGTTTGGAACAGAAAACTTTACACCTTTAGATTTAGACAGACCCCTATACGAGCTTGGAGAGTGGGTGGTAACGCTCTTGTCTCGCATTAGGGAGGACGCCGGTTCGAATCCCCGTCCGGGCATCCAGATTTCGGATTTTCTAAGTTTCCTAAAATCACTCCAGGTGAATGCCGGTATGATTCCATAAAAGCTCAGGGCTGAATTGCTTCCCATTATTCCCTCCAGCCTTTTACCGTCTCTGCCAAGACATCGACGAAGCTTAAAACTACAAGCAAAAACATTAAAAAAAAAAAAAACCGTACCAACGGTTCTCCAGTCCTACGTTAAGGCGAAATTTTTCGAAGTGTGTTCTGAAAGTTCTCTATGAAAGAAGATGTTTTTAGTATTTTGATCCATGTTGCCAGAGGACCTAAGTGGTTGTAATAATAATGACTGAAGTAATGAATTTATTTTTTGTGTTAAGAATACGACATTGTCTTTCAAATGTAAACAAAAGTAATGATGCATATAAAATAAAATATTTTTAAATTGATACTGATACAATAATGATTAATAACTGACATTATAATTAACTATATTTTCTCTTCCTTACAGGTAAGCTCAGTTCTTCCATTAATTGGTGTGTGGATATACGGTACGTAATATCTGATGTAGCACATTACTTTAATGTTAATACTTCCATCATGACATACAGAGAATATAGATACAATTTGATGACCATTTTCTGCGTTTTTAGAATGCACTGTCACATATCTGTTCGCCCCTGAAAATCTGATGTTACAACTAATTATTTATATAAGAATGAAAAGCAATTTGAAATTTGATGCAACAGGAAGCAGAAAATACTTTGGATATTAACTTGATACATCAGCATTAGATACAAAATTTCTATGTTCTCCAGTACTTTCTAAAGATGTAGTTAATTTCTATCATCCACTTTAAAAGTTGTAAAAATTTTAGATAAATTTTTTATGTTAAGAAATAATAGTTTACTACCGAAACACATATTGAAGAGTTGCGCATGAATTATTAATTTATTTACAAGGTAAAGTTGAAAATGCATATGAATGGCCAGAATATGAAGGATAATTATGTTTGCGGAGAGAATTCAAACATTCAACATAGGGGCCTACACTTTGAAATGATTATTTAATTTATTATTATTATAATTCTTGTATACACTTTCAATAAAACGATGAAGGTAAAAAAGATTTATGTATTAAAGTGATTTTTAAAACTAAATCAGTTTGTATGTTACAGAGAAGAAATCGATCACTTTTGAATTTTTAAAAGTTTGTTTGTATTTTTGATCGTGATTCATGCAGAAACATTTGCAGAGATTTTCTTGATGCTTCCGTCATTACACGGCCAAGGGTCATGGGAATAAATTGAGGTATCATCTTCACGTAACTTCGGGAAATTGGGACATAAAGAAAATAGTGTTCTCCACGAATGCGAAATAATATTTTTTATTGCCCGGCGTTATATTAAGCTACCGCCGATTTTTTTTTTTTACCGTTATTGGGTATACTGAAGGTAAATGTATCATGCGAACAATGAAAATCAATCAGTTTTTGAAAATTAACACTCAAGAGAATCGTTATAAATTTATCAACGAGGAGAATATGGTTAAATGGATGATTCGGGAGAATATGTTATCAACATTTTAAGGGCGAAGGATCTTCAAGAAAGATAGTAATCCTGTTCCATTCACAAATAGTATTTAATTTTTGGTGGTGATTCCGAAGTTGTATTATTCGACAGCTATTACGTATGATATTGTATTACTAAGCATTATTACACGATCACGAAGCGGTTCAAATAAGATATTCATGAATCCTACTAGCCTGGATTCCGTTTTAACAGACTACGAAGAGAGATTCTATTAACACGCAACCTCATAACACATGTAATACTATAAATAGAGTAACTAGTACTCCAAATAAAGCCAATATTAAGTTATAGATAACTTAAAGAGCTATTATACATTTATCTAGCAGTCAGAAATTAAATGTTTGCTGGAATTGGTAAATAGTTTCTAAATTTAAAAGATTTAGTGTTTACTGTTATCATATTTGAATGACGGAACACTGTTATTATTATTTTTTAACGGTGCTAGTAATTTAATTTCTATGTCAATTTTTTTAAATAGTATTCTTCACAGCAAAGTATTTTAACCCTAAAAAAGTTTATCATTCCACAGGTTACACCATTAGATACCTAGCGAAGTGAGGCAGATAATGTTGGCTAGAATCAATAACTTTGAAATATCTTCTAAATTTACTGTTATCATAGTTGTTTGCAGAATGCTATTTTTTTATTAACAGAATTGGTAATTTGATTTTCCTGTGCTTATTGCACAGATAGTTCAAACAGTAGGGATTATAAGGCGGATTGCAGTCAAAGAATATATGAAAATTGTTACTATATTTGAAACATGAAGGTGAGGGTAAATTTGGAGAAATGAAGAAAAGAGGAGTAAACATTAAAGCTACTGATGGGAAACCTCTTTTAAGCTCATACGATAGAGCTAACCGATGGAAGGAATACATTGAAAAACTGTATGATGGGGACGACTTGACTAAGAATGTAATGAAAAGGAAAGCGATGTTGACCTTAATGAGGAGATCCTGTTTTGAGGAGAGAATTTAATAAAGCTCTGAATGACTTGAAAACAAAACAGTTGGAATTGATGAGATCCTTGCAGAACATCTTAAATCCCTAGGATAAAAAGGAATCGAAAGATTATTCAAGGTCATATTAAAAAGTTATGAAACAGGAGAAATTCCAACTGATTTTAATAAAAATATCATCTTCACACTTCCAAAGAAAGCACAAGCCGACAAATGTGAGAATCATCGCACCATTAGTCTAACATCACATGCTTCAAAATTACTGACCAGAATAATATACAGAAGAATGGAAAGGTTAGTAGAAGACATAGTAGGTGAAGATCAGTTTGGGCTTAGGAAAATTCGCGGTAAAAGGGAAGCAATTCTGTCTTTAAGATTAATACTGCAAGGGCGGATCAAGACAAACAAAGATACTTTTATGGCGTTTGTTGATTTAGAAGAAACTTTTGATAATGTTAGGTGGGACAAAATGTTTAAAATTTTAAAGAAGTCAGGTCTAAAGTATCGAGATAGAAGAATACTCTATAAACTATATAAGAATCAAGTGGATGTAATAAAAGTAGTGAATCACGAGAGACATGCATCAGTTAAAGAGGGTGTGAGATAAGGTTTTAGTCTATCCCGATTAATATTCAACTTGTATGTAAAAGAAGCAATAAAGGAAGTAAAAGAAAAAATTTCTTGCGGCATAAGTGTTCAGGGAGAAAAAATCAGTATGCTACGATTTGCTGATGACATTGTCTTGTTAGCAGAAAGGGCTTAGTATATTGAGAAGTTACCGAATGACATGAACAAAATACTGAAGGAAGATTTTGGACTGAATATAAATCAAAGCAAGACAATAGTGATGAAATGTAGCAAAAATGATACCAATCACAGTAGATTAAATATAAAAATAGGATCGGATGCTATAGGGGAAGTAAGTGAATTCTGTTACTTGGGAAGCAAAATTAAAACCGATGGCCGAAGCAGGAATGATGTTAGAAGCAGAATAGCACTAGCAAAAAGAGCCTTCATGAAAAAAAGAAATCTTTTGGTGTTAAATATTGATCTAGGACTTAGAAAGAACTTTTTAAAACTCTATGTGTGGAACACAGCACTTTATAGCAATGAAGTATGGACTTACCTAGGAATACCAGAAAGAAAGAAAATTGAAGCATTTGAAATGTGGTGCTACAGAAGAATGCTGAAAATTAAGTGCACTGACAAAGTAAGAAATGAACACGTTTTGGAAATGATGGGTGAAGAAAGAAGTTTGTAGAAGAAGCTTACAGAAAGAAGAAACAGGCCGGTAGGTCATATTTTGAGACATGCTGGATTGGTTAATTTCTGGTGGAGGAAACAGTCGAAGGTAAAAACTGCAGAGGAAGACAGAGATTAGAATATATGAAGCAGATAATTGCGGACGTGGGTTGTAAGGGATATGTAAAGATGAAAGGGTTAGCACAGGATGGGAAGGGTTGGAGGATTGCATCAAACCAGTCGAAAGACTGACGACAGCAAAAAAAAAAAAAAAAAAAAAAGTCGAGAGAAGTAAAAGTTTAATTTAATTACGGTATAGGTACTGCGGCTGTTATTTTAGAGTAATATCACATGCTTACTTTAGTTGATTTGTTTACACAAAGTTACCACCAACCAACTGCTTGAATCACCAGTACAACAACTGTACAAAATTGAATGCTGTGGTTCATATTACTCTGATATTTAATATTTCAGAGCTCTTCACGACGAAGTACTTTCACCCCAAAAATATTTCTCATTCCGGAGGTCATAATGCCATTAACTAAATTCCTCGGTCTGCGGCACGTCGAAGTGTAATAATTGCGTTTGTGCTTTGCGGAGCCGTCTTCCTTTGTAACGCTGCGGAGTGCTTCTGCGCCGCTAGGTTTCAAAATGTCGGCTAAGTGGACGGACAGTGACACGTAAAAGCTTTTACACCTCCGCGAGAGGCACGATTTCCTGTGAAGCATGACGGAAATTGAATTACATGGTGAGAGGTGTAGGGCAGAGAGAGAAGGTCGTCAAGGGCCAAAGACATAACTCTGGATGCTCTCAAAAACATTCTCTCTGCCTCTTGAACGAAAAGAGAAGCTCCGGAAACGCGAGCGGGAAGTCGATGCGCGGTGTAGGAGCGGAAACGAGAAGGGGAGAGAACTGAGGGAAGGAAACTGCTAACTCGACGCCCACTTGAATAACATTTTACTGTCTAGTTGGATGGATAATTATAGATATTATCAGGTCTCCCCTTATTTAACTGATGTATGGCTGAATATTCAAGTCAGGAGTCTTCACTTTTGTATTCGTAATATTTTGTCTCACCAGCTTTTATAACTTCCAGCACACTTACAATTAAATAAATTAATAGTTTCAATTCTTTATACTCAGACAAAGGAAAATGTAAGTGCTTCTTAACTTAATTTATTTATCTTTGTCAGTAAACTCTTCTACTAATGACGTCACAACTCAATCTACAATGGATAAACAAATTCCCTTGTATATAAGAATGAAGTCTTTCTCGGCGTTGAGAATGTATGAAATGCTCTCGGGTGACTAGCCGAGTCAAGAATGCGTTGTCACACGATATTTCGGCAGCTAAATTCATTGTCGCCATCTTCTGGTGACGTTCTTGACTTGGCTAGTCACCCGAGAGGATTTCATACAAATATCCTTGTATTTTCTACATGATAACATGAGATCTAGTCGTTGGTTTGTTATAGTCAATACAATGTTTGTTTGTTTAATTTGTACCACTTGGAGCTCAAATATCGTAGAAAAATCTTGTCAAATCTAAATTTAGCAATTACGTTTTTCAAGTTGCCTCATTTCTGGCCAGAGATCTTATCATTTCATTCTTGGACTAAAGGAAAGACAACTATACCCAGAGCTTCTTTCACAGATATTTTATATTCGGTTTTTACATGTTCTAGTAACAATCAAAATAAATAACGGATTAACCTTTTTTTACGGCTCGTTGACGTCAAGGTCATTAGAGGCGGGATGGGTCTGGTAACAAGGAACGGGAAGGAAACACATTCGCCTGGAGTGATTTGGGAAACATGGAAAATCCAAATTTGGATGCCCGAACGGAGATTCGATCCGGCGTCCTTCCGAATGAGACGCCAGAGCGTTAACCACTCATCCACCACGCTAGGCCGTTATTTTTCGGTTCCTTTTAATATTAAAACAAATAAAAATGATAATTTAATACATTTAGGACCCACCTCTTCCAATATCTAGAGCATCGGAACGATTATAGAACGATTATAGCTTCGAGGAAGATATGTTTTTAAACAGAGTTCTCTAATATGGTTGGTTTTTGTGTAATTGTGTTTCACACTGTTTGTAATAACCTGCTGTCAAACTACAGAACACATGATCACACAAAACAGAAATTATGGATGCAAACTCCATATGTATATGTATATATTTGTAATACTGTCTTGATGACAGTAAAAATATCGTGATTTCCTGTAAAACAGGTAAGAACACTTCTTTTTTCTTTATGACTTTACAACGTCGAGGTCATTAGAGGCAAGAAGGAACGGGGGGGGGGGGGCAAGGAACAGGAAGGTTGAAGAACTGGTCCAACTAACACCTAATACATTTCAAGTGGCGAAATTATGATGCCACATAGTTTAAATGTGTTATTTGTTCCCTATTTGCTTTGTCTGTAATGAATTTCTATATTTTTATTATACTTCCGACAGAAGAAATAAATAATTAGAATATTGTACCTTTGAGTTGAAGCTGGTGCGAAATGGTAGAGAAAAGGAACAAATGTCAGATCTCCATTTTGATTTTTATCTGTCTCGTCTTTGATTTAAGTTTACTTTAATTTTAATGGAATATAATCTTTGGTATGTTTTCAAAAATCCTACATGACAGTTGTTGGTAAATATCTGATCACAGCCTTTAAATTAAATTTTTATAAAAAAAATTGTAAAAGTAGTACACAAAATTACCAGAAAAGTCTATTAAAAATAAATAGAACATGAAGGCGTTTTATTTTAACATTTGACCATGTGATATAAAATATTTAGCTTATTTTACATTTATAATTTTTGATACTTTACCATTTAAGGAAAAAGTTATAAATTCTTTCGCTAATAAGATCTTCCACTAACAAAAAAAAAAAAAAAAAAAAAAAAAAAAAAAAAAAAAAAAAAATCACCAATGTTACTTTGTATTTTGGACATAGCATTACAAACTATTTTTTTAAAAACTTAACATTCATTACAATAACGGGGCGTCAGATTTAGGGAACACAGAGGGATCCTGCATAGGACGTCTTTGACTTGGAAATTTCAGGAATTTAAAAAGAATGTTGGGTAGATATCAAAGTAAAAGAAAACGACGCACTAATAAGGAATATTATCTGTCAAAGACACTTTAGCAAACAGATTGTTACTTCTCCCTTTGGAACTCTATAAAAACGCTGTTTAATGCACTTCCGCATAAGCTTTCACTCTTACTGGAAGCTCTAATAGCGTAACTGGCGGGATACTTGTCCCTTCCCAACCCTGCAAAATTCAAAACGCATAATTTCTTTTGATAGCAACATTTTCAAATATATGCTGCCAGAATGCAGCACCATCGAAGCGAATTAAGCGACTTAGGGGAGTGGTTTCGAGTTTGCTTACTTACCCCTATCTATAATTGTACATATCATTATTCAAATTATGTTAGTAAACCTACGTTTTGCAGCAACAATTTCGCGTATCGTCCCATTGAAGTTTGCTGAAATTAATTATTACTAGATTTTCGGGGCATGGCGCAGTGTTTATTTGACAATCTAAGTATTCGGCAGCCACTCTACAGCTTTCGTCAGAGATTCTATTTATAGCAACGAGCGCCAAGCATCACAGAGTAATAGCCTGTTGAAGCCTCTTTCAATCTTCGAGGCCACCATTGGTCTTCTCTCCCCAGCAGCCTCGTGTTTTCAAATTTTATTTCGGGTTCGGTGTTAATGGAAAGGCGAACTACTGCGGATTTATCGCTGTTGTTATATTTATGGTGGCAGATATGTTCTTTAAGTGTCTCCGCCACAGTGCGGTGCGTCTCACAGATGTAAACACCACCACAGTTGCAGCGGATTTCATAAACACCCGTAATCTGGTGTTGGTGTAATCTGTCTTTTACCCTAGTTAATGATTGGACAAGTTTGCGGTGAGGCGTATATACTGTACGTTCGTACAGCCACCTACTTTAATAATTCCCAATCCGATCAGTGATCGTATGGGAGACAGGCGAATTTCCTTGGAACATTGGTATCATAGGATTAATTGACGTCTTCCACGGGTTTTTAGTCCTTTAAACGCGTCTTATGTCGGATTAACTATAGGCGTTGGCTCAGAATATTCTTGTAAGTGTTTATATTTCTTCCTTCAGTTTTTGCGAGTCACATACTGTCCTCGCTCTTAAGTTCATTGATGTTAATACGTTCCTCTTCGTTGCTGGTTGATGTGCGACATGGCGTGCAGCTATCTATTTGGGTGGATCATCTTGGACATCAAGAAATGGCAGTTGTCCATTTTCATCGACTTGCGAAGAGAATGGATGGGCACTATTCAGATGGTGTAAGAACTTCTGCAAATTCTCCTTATCGTGAGGCCAGATGACAAAGTTGTTGTGAACGTACTGGGTCCACTTTGTAGTAGAGAGGCAATAACAGACATGACTGAGGAAATTTGTAAAGATCTAGAAAGCTCCTGCATTATGGAGGCCCAGATAGATATAGGTTTCGAAACATGATCAGAAATTTGGAAGCGTTTCAAGTGGTAAGAACAGAAAAGATGGGAAGAACTTGATCGAATGAACAGAGGAGATAGTATAGTGCACGTATGAAAGAGTAGTGAAGGAAAACGAAAGTTCGGTGGAAGAAGATGATATGAGTTCTAGAGTGTCCCTAATTAACTAATTGGTCAATTCGCATTTTTTTTTACGAGTGTGATCACTATATACATATATATATAGTTGGGCTTCTGAAGATGATACTGGCAGATTGAGTTATACTCAGTGGTTGAGATAATAAGTGTATCTACGAGAAAGTATATTCGAGAAAGTATCCGAGTAACGATAAAAGTCTTAATAAATTATTTGGAGGATTACTAGAGGAGTTGTAATGAATATTGACTAAACGTAAGCAGCCGATCCTTGAGGTAACGAACCCTTAGTCATTTATCACATGTTAAGTTACGTCCACTAGCGGTTGGTTACTATTGGCGAAGTACATGGGCGTACGACCTCTTAACAAAGTAAGTGCCCGTGGTAGATACAACAGTATCTAAAACGAAAGACTCGTTAGTAAAACAGGAACTAATTTCTTCATGTTACTCCACACTGCAGTGGAAAAAACGACTGGGAAATTATTCCGTAGTTAAAAATGACGAGGGATGTCCAGAAAGTAACTTACGTTTTGAAATAAAAAAAGAAACATATAAGAAATAGAAAATTTATTATATTCATTAGAAAGGGACAAGTTTCAACTATTTTTCTTCATAGTCGCCAATTAAATAGAGGCACGTATCATAACGATGCAATTCAGTCTCTACAATCACTGGTTTACATCGACATGAAGTCCTGCTTCACTGTCAAAGATCTGTGTTGCGTGTCAGGAAATGGGTGGTAATCGCTTGGTGCCAGATGCTAACTGTAGGGAGGGTAACCAAACACCTCCCATCCAAAACCATCCGAGAGCTGTCGGATGTAAACGTGCGTTGTCGTGAAAAAACAACACTTTTGAGCTCAGTTTTACCCGATGCTTGTTTTTTATCGCCAGCCTTATTTTTGCGAATGTTTCACCAACAACTTTCTGATTTAATTTTTGCGTCACGTTCAAGTAAAACAACCAGACACACTCCCTGAATGTCCCAAAACATAGTTGCCATAATCTTTCTGGCTGACAACGTTCGGAAACGTTTTACCGGTTTTCTTGGAGACGTCGTGTGCCCCCATCGCATGGACTGTCTTTTTAGTCTCACAATTGACATGCTTTACCAATGTCTCAACTCCTTTACGGCACGATTCAGAAGTGCGTTGCCATCCCTGTCGCAGGCTCCTAGGAAATTCAGCGATGCAGCAAGATGCGGTTTTTTATTGGTCTTCCGTCAAGATTTTTGGCACCAATCTTGCACAAAACTTGTGATAACCAAGCTTCTCCGATATAGTTTCATGTAGTACAATCCCTAAAATTTGGAGGAAATAAATGACAGTTCCTTAATCGTAAAGCGTCAATTTTCACGAATTTTATCGTTGGTTTTCATCTCCAGTTTATCAGTCATAAGGCTAGGCCAACCACTGCGGTCCTCATCAGGAAGTTAATTTCGTAATTTCAGTTTGGTTGCTGTACCATGTGTTCTGGAACTGTTTTATGGTGTCTGTAAGAGACAATGCCTTCTCTCTCTTCAGCGAAGCAGCTGTTGTAATACAATTTTCACCGTCCGTTAGCTTCCGAGTATTGTTAGCTAAAAATGTTCGGAGCAGAGTTCGCCATGATAGGCCCTTCAGTACGCAGGTAGAGTTAAAATTTTATTTACAATTTGCCTTCGCAGCGGTTACTAAAGCGTTCAGAAAATTGAAGGCCCTCCTGCGGTAAAAAGCGGGAGCTGGCGGGCAGTATTAACTTTGCATGTTGATAGCTTCCAGCTGAACTGCGGTAATTCCGTGATCCGCGAGGCAGGCGATGAATTGCTATAACCGCGACCAGACCCTTGAAATTTCGCCTCCAACAACATGCCGATAGAAACGCACGATACAAGTTTCAGAATTTTTTACCAGGCTTTCCGCGGAGAAATCAGTTAACATCGTAGTAACCAGAAAGATGGGAACATGTAGTATACCAGATAAGGGTTCACTTGCAGGATTTTGGTCACAGAAAGAAAGGACGTAAGCCAGATCTGAACAATTTTAGAACGCCTAAAATTTACAAAGTTATAATGTGACGCAGTCGACACATTCTAAGGCGTATTTTTATTATATAAATCATAATGTTCATAATGTTAGATTAATTTTCATAGATCTTGGGCGACCATCTAGGTAGTTTTTTTTAAATTATTTCCTAAAGTACGCAAGATTCCATGTGAGGACTGTAATGCCAATGGTGAACATTAAGTGTATCTTGTTGCAACGAATATTAAACAATTATTGAGCTGTATAGGCTTGAAGCTAATCGTGGCCTTCCCGAACCACGGCGACAGGAAGTCGGGAATATAAGGGATTTGCCGGACAACACTGCCTTTCACCTTGGGGTGAGCAGTCAACTACAGGTCTCTGACCTGGTGTAAAAACCCGCCACCCGAATACGCTCTCACACCACCCATGATAATAATAAATTTATAAATATTAACCATACATATTAATGCCCACCAAGGCCTCTCTACTACAAAGTGGACCCAGTACGTTCACAACAACTTTGTCATCTGGCCTCACGATAAGGAGAATTTGCAGAAGTTCTTACACCATCTGAATAGTGCCCATCCATTCTCTTCGCAAGTCGATGAAAATGGACAACTGCCATTTCTTGATGTCCAAGATGATCCACCCAAATAGATAGCTGCACGCCATGTCGCACATCAACCAGCAACGAAGAGGAACGTATTAACATCAATGAACTTAAGAGCGAGGACAGTATGTGACTCGCAAAAACTGAAGGAAGAAATATAAATACTTACAAGAATATTCTGAGCCAACGCCTATAGTTAATCCGACATAAGACACGTTTAAAGGACTAAAAACCCGTGGAAGACATCAATTAATCCTATGATACCAATGTTCCAAGGAAATTCGCCTGTCTCCCATACGATCACTGATCGTATGGGAGACTTAAGCAATTTTTAATAACAATAAAATTACGTTTCTTTTAAATTTATATGTAGTTATGTTAAAACGTCATAGCTAAATACTACGAGAATCTAATAAGGAAAAGTTTACTCACACAAAAAAAGTCAATAGAAAAAGATATTAATTAACCATTATCCGTTTTTCTTTAAAACTTTTCCAGAACAAATTCCTACTACCACAATATCTCATATCCGTCATTTTTTACCGGTGTTTATAGTAGTCTGAAAATATTTTACAACGAAAAGGTTCACTGAAATTGCAAGAAAAGAATCTTGCTTAGCAACATTCCCCTCGAAACTCTAATTAAGATACATCTGCTACCTGGAACACAAGAGCTGCCTAAATAATGAATCAAGCTGAACAGTTATTTCAGGCAAGACCATTCTTTTAATTGGCTTGTTTGTTATTCTGTTTATTAATTTTAATCAATAGCAACGGTTCGGCACAGTTGGCGTTTGTACATGGTGCGACATTTTTGATTATGCTGGAAATCAAGTTGGCCAGCCTGAATTAAATGAAGGCTCATAAAGCTCGTATCTCTTGCATGAGTGGACGCTGCCTTTATCAAAGTCAGGCCTGAAAAATACGGGAAAAATTTAAATTTTGTCCACAAAAGAACTCCGTTATTCGCTTCCGAAACTTTCTCGTGTCATGTTAGGGTGCGAATGCGAATCAAATCTCGGTGCTTGTAATATGAGAGCATTACCTACACGTCTCGGCATATCCCTGACTTCAGAATTCTTTTACATAAACTATTACTTTTTACCCTTTCTATTTCAATTTAACAATATTCAAGTTCTCTCTTTGGTCATTTAACAACGATTACAAAAAATATTACATTTCCTTTTACCTTATATTGGTCCTTAACATCTTCCGCCAGGGAGGAAATACATGTTTCAATATCGTTTTACACTAAGATGTATTTCCATGTCCGTCATTCCGGTTATAACTCCTTTCCAACATTCATATCACCTGAAATTAACTTTTATACTATACCTGGTCTTATATTTCCATTTCTCCTTTTAAACAAAATCAGTAATACTATAATGTCTTTCTTGAATGCTTCCTGTATTAATCCACACAATACATAGCTTTACACAGTATGAACAATTAACAGTTCTCAACATGGAAAAAATTAATATTATCTTTGGCCGCCAGCCGTAAGAATTATTCATAGTACGTTATCCTTTTATAGCCCGGCAACTCCCTACCGGCACCATTTCCAATTTCAGATCGACCAGATCTGCTCAATCACTTCCATTCCATCAATCCATCTTCTTTCTTCTCTTATTATAATAATATATGTAAACTCCATGACCAGTCCACACATAATTTCTTTGCTGGCAAAGATTCTCAACAAAACTTTTTATTTTTTATTTTTATTTTATTTTGGCATTTGGCAAGTAGCCATGGAGCCATGCCACATACATTTTTGTTTACATGTTTAGCTGTTTACATAATCAACTGTTTAAAAATATAACTATGTGCATATTTAAATATATATCTAGCCACACAGCCATGTGTCATACATTTATAGTTTTAGCTATTTACATATTTGATTATTTTCATATTTACCTATATACATAGTTAAGTAGTCATACAACATATATAGAGACAAATTATCTTGAACTTCAAGTTTTAATGGAATATGGTTATTTCCGTCTATTTCACCACAGTCTGAATTTTCGTTAGATCGTTATATTGTTTCTAACAACAAAGTTGTACAGAAGCCGGTATACACTTAAGTTATTTGAGGCTTGAAGAGTTGGTATAGATGTATGCAGTTGCTGTCCCTCCTTTACCAAGGCTCTTACGAGGGTGTCGCTAGGAGCAGTGTATTTGCAGCAGCCAAAAAATATGTGGTCTGGTGTTTCTTCTTGATTGCTGTCACAGTCGCAAGTTGGATCATCGACTAAGTTCAGGCGATGGAGGTGTTGTCGCCAGCGCCCGTGATTTGTTCTCAGGCGAATTATCGTTGTTACTAATTTTTTGGGGAATGTGCTTTTGTCGAACCACGGTTTGGTAGGGATATATTACTGTACAGATTTGTAGAATCTTCCTTTTGTCTGGGCTTCTGTCTTCCATTCTGCCTCCCAAGAAGTCGCCAGTTTGTTTCTGAAGTAATTAAAGTAGTCGTAGTAGGGTGCATCGAGGTGTTTCACTTCGCCATTATAGGCTCTTTCCTTGGCAAGCGCGTCTGCTGTTTCATTTCCCACTACCCCACAATGTGCATTGATCCACGCCATAGTGACTGGCTGGCCCCTTTCCTCTAATATGTAACAAAACTTCTCATTAATATATTACAACATCGCTTTATATTAATCATACACAAAATAGATATTATTCAATCTTATTTCCTAACATAATATAAATTAACGGGACGTATGACTGTTACAAAAGCAATCACTGTTTGATACAGTTTGGAATGGAGGAATAGAATGCTGCTAGTTACAGAAAATGACCTCATTTGATACTGTATTTAAATGGTCAAAAATAATTTAAGACTTGTATTCAGATTACTTTCAAGAATAATGACATACTGAAAGTTAACAAAAATGAGGCAAAATTTTACTATAAAGTTTTTTATTGTATTTTCTTAACAGTAATTTACACTGTTGCCAAACAATTAACGTTTCATTCAATGATCGAGTATGGTGGATGAACGGTATCACTCGGTCTTAGCATTCGGGAGCACATGGTATCGAGTCCCTGTCAGGCCATCCAGATATATCGTATCTATTTGGTATTGTTTATAGCCTGGCGGTTAAAAAAAAAGTCTCACAGTGAAATGTCCAATGTCACATACGAATCGTAGTTTGGGTAAGAACCGCAGAGGCTACACCTAAGACAACACAGAATGAAATAGGAGGAGATACATTCTGTCTAAGAACTTCGAAACACTTGCAAAATGAAAGCAAATTCCGCTGATTTAGTCTACTTGTGTGCACGCGAGAAACGTTTTCTGGGAAAACTTTGAACTTACTGGCACATTGGAGCCACAATAACATGTTACTATGATATTTCGAAAGTTAAAATAACAGTTGAATTATGATCTAGCCATCGAAAAATAGTTTCTTCCTCAAACGTAATTGAAAGGGAAATCATTATTTACCATTGTCAAATTAATCTTCTTTTGTGAGTGGTCACTAGTAAGAAATACGTCAGGGTGCTAGATAATTCCTATTGCTTTAACAGCTCCCTACACTTCTGTTTATAAAGTAAACGAGGGAAGTACATTTGGATATGCCAGGACTCCGGCAATTATCCACTGACGTTGAAAGAGATGACGACACGTTTGCGTGCTTTGATATTGATTATTCTGAAAGCAATGGCATATGCAGTTATGAAGTCAGAAAAGCATTTATCTGGATGGAAAAACAGTTGAGAAATGAAAACGTTTATAATTATGATTTGCATGAAGTGAAAGCTGTTAAACGAATTTCCAGCGCCCGAAAGGAAGATAATTGGAGGCAGAGTGATTCGCAAAACTAATTGCACCGCAGTAGGTCAGGAAAACGTCTTTGACAGGCGTTACTTCAGACAATTAAGTTCGAAAAGGCTCACACAGGAAGAGACGGAGGCGCTAATTGTAATTTATTACAGTCCGGATTGAGTGCGCTTGCGGTACTTCATCTAATGAGTCAGACGTTAAAAGCTTAGCTTACGCGGGAGAACAAAAGCTGAAGACAATGCCACATGTTGCCTTTACCTGTGCCCTAACGCACACGCATTTTGGTATTAAACTGACATGGCTGCTATGTTGAAACTTCATGGGAATTCGGAGGGGAAGAGTAAGAACGCATTCCTTTGCTGACGGCCTTTTATACCGTGTGTTAAAGAAAAGTGTAAAATGTTTTAAGAAGTGATAGAATGCGTCAATATATGACAAAATGTTTAACAGACATTGGGTTGCAAACGTATACTTTCGGAGTTAGTAACACGTCCATAATGTGACGCCTGTCAACGGCAATGCATGCCTCAGCCTTCGGTGTAAGCAATCACGCATTCTTTGAAACTGTCTTGGTTGGTCCTGTACGTCAACAAGTACAGTATATATAGAGCATACATCACGCTAAGCAGGAAGTGTGATTGTATATATAAATTTATCTTATGAAAACATATAACTGTCTTAAATACGAATATTAACAGAACTATACTGAATGATCCTTGACAGACTAGAAGTAAATCAGATTGCGGGAGACCCTATAGCAAGAAGTAATTATAAAACATAAGAAAAGAAAGATGGAAGAGAGGAGAAAAGTTATGACGTTATTAATAACAGGTTTTTCTGGGAATGCTGTGGTTTTATTTGCTTATCTAGGCTTTCGAAAGCTTAGATAGGCACATAAATAACGCGGCATTCCTGGAAAATATAATTATTATTAACAAAGACGGCTGCGGAATCATGAGAAATCAAAAGATGTCGTGTTTAACGTGGAACATTAACCTGTAAAGAGAACGGCCAAATAAAGTCGTATAGTTTGGTATACAATACTTTTAGTGCATATTAATATACAGCTGTAAAATAAATGTTTCCCAGTGAACGTCCGTGTGATTAATACTGAGAAAAAATGTAAAGAATCGGTTGATGTAAACGAGAGGAAAGATGGAGTATATCCTTTGTTACAGGTAAAAAGGAGAATAACTGATAAAAATGTAATGGAAGGGACTACATTAGACGTCGTCTAAAATAAAATAGAGGAAGCAAAATGTACTTAACCTGCAAGAAGATACCAGAGGAAGAGATCAAAGGTAAAAGTAGATTACAGTATTTAACTCAATTGCGATCGAGCGCTCGCTCTGGTGGCAATTTCCATAAAAACCCATTTTCCCTGTTTTTGAACCCGCCTACTTTTGCACTCTACAAATACCAACATAAAATTGATCCACCGTTTTTGGTAAATTATTCAACAACTCTTTTCGTAACTATTTCCAATCCCTGACCGCCTTACCTACGAAAGAAAATCTCCCAACACCATTGTGCCTGAAATCGAGTGCTAGCTCGTGGTCATGCAATTCTTTTAATTCTTACACCAGAATACGTATTTTGAATCACCAATATACGCCTTGTACACTCCCACAACTCTCTTCACCCTCCTTCTGTCTTACAATGAATCCCATTACAGGTCTTTTATCATATCGGTTACTGATCGTGTTCTGCGGTAATTTCCAGAGACAAATCTAGCAGCCCTTCCTTGCACTCCACCAACTCCTGTATTTGGTACCCAAAATGTGGGTCCCATACTACATCACCATAATCAATCAATGGCCTGACGAAAGTTTTGTAACTCAATTCTTTTACTTCTCTCGTTTAATTTTAAATTCTTTCAGCGTTTATGGTATGTTATTTATCACTTCCCTTCTTAATATATTCCAATCTGTTACTCCCGTCCCTACGAAAGAAAATGTAGCCTCATGCGTGTGCCAGAAATAGAGTTACAACTTGTGGTAAATGCCATCATTTTCCTTGCATGTAGAACTCTTAATTATTACAATATTTTCCACACTTTATCACCAATTTGTAGTAACGCTCGATTTGGACTACCAATTTAGTTGCCATTAAGGGGAAGTAAGTGAAGGTGATCATCGTAAACGACTTTATAGCAGAGAACAAACATAAAACTAACGTTTAATTTCTATTCTATCCTCCTACAGTATTTTGATTGTACGATATTTTGTTTCCATTGTTATTCAGGTATCCAACAATACGGAAAATAAATAAATAATAAATAGTTGGACATTCCAGTAAGAGACTAGTTTTTGTTGCTGGGTTTGGCCTATTAAGCATAGTTTTTCTTTCTCTCTCTTTTTTAAAGTATCAAAACGATATGGGCAAAAAAATCTGAGAAGGATTTCTTCCTGCGTCAATGTAAAACCGGATTCCATGGTAACTCTAGCGCCAAAATTTGATGATGGATTCCTATAACTCGACGAGACATTTTTTTTAACTGCTTAACGTCTCTTAACAGCGAGGTCTTTAGAGACGGGAAAGGATTGGGGCAAGGAATGGCCTTTTGAAGGAAGCATCCCGGCATTTGCCTGGAGTGATTTGGGAAACCATGGAAAACCAAAATCTGCAATCCCGGACGGGGATTCGAACCGGCGTCCTCCCGAATGCGAGGCGAGAACGCTAACCGATACACCACCATCCTCGGTCGGCGAGACAAATTGAAAGTGATGAATAAAATTTTTCGGTATATCGCTTAGATCTCAAGATGTCGAATCTCAAAATTGAGGTGGTTTTGGTGAAATGTGACCTTGACCAGATGAAATATTTCATCAATGCCACAAGGAACACGTTGGACATGAACAATACGTGTTTTTTTTTTTTTTAAAGGTTGTTGGGGTTAGGTTGATAACCGGCCTGGATCAGAAGAAAAACATCGCCATAGGCACAAAAAACTATACCTCGATCTATTAAATGAAACTTGGTGCGCTGCTTAAAATTTCTATTTATAATAATTTTCTACCCTTGATACCGAGCGTGTTGGGTGAGCAGTATCGCTCTGCCTCGCATTCGGGAGGACGCGGGTTCGAATTCCCGTCCCGCCATCCAGATTTGTATTTTATTTGGTTTCCCCAAACCATTAGAGACGAATGCCGGGATGTTTCCTCCAACAGTCCGTGGGCGAATTACTTCACCCCTTCTGTTGCCCCCAGTCGTATCCCTCCTCTAATGACCCAGACGTCCACAAAGCGTAAGGCCAGAAATGGGTGGGGGGGGGGGATCTGCCTTTCATTTCTCGACACCTAAACGAGATACCGAAAAATTTTGTTCTTCACTTTTGAATAGTCTCGTCTAGTTACATAAGAATCCATCAGAAATTGTGGCTCCACGGTTATCGTAGACTATCTGATTATGGCTTTGCTTGTAAATACATTATTCATGTTATATTTGCTGTCGTTAATTCTGTTGGTCTTTTGCTTAGCAACGGTATTTCGAATCTCTTTTTGACCAAAGCACTGGCGGAGCCAAAATATTCAGCACAATATCTGAGCACCAATTGTGTTTGCCGCCGCTTACTAAAACCGGTTAGAACTTAATGGTAGAATTTTTAGGCTGGGAAGCCAACAAAGCAAGGAGCTCGTGTTTGCAGTGGAGTCCCTCTGATTGCGGCTTGATTGTTCTTCGCGTCCACTGTACTCGCATTGGACCCACAGACTATTGGCACCGAAGTCACTTTATCCAGCCTCCGCCGCCAAAGAAACGGCATTTTCGCTACCCGGATGTTGTGCCACAGTTTGGCTCTGTGTTCTAATTAAAATCGAGCGAGTTCTTTTTATTCATTGCCCGCCGAAAATCGTATGCCACTGAAGAGAAACATTTTCACCTCCTATTCGTTCAGCCGAAAGGAGAATTTAATTACTGCTTCATTAACAGTTCGGTAGACACCATCCCGCGTGTATAGAAAGGCAGTATTCGATTCGCTTGGAATCCCACAGGGACCTACGGCGCTCTAAGCTTTTCAAATACTGCAAAAAATTCTGGAGCGTTCTATGTAGGATACACACGACTCCATGAATTTCCATTTGGCTCACTAAAGGAGCTTTGGGTTCGGATTTTTAACTACGCATTTAAAGTACAGTTTTTAGTTGCATTCCAAAAGGACTCTTGCTTTATAAACTCTACGCTACATTCTCCTTTTATTTCTTTTTTGATTATGGCTTTACGCTTCAACGACGTCGAGGTCATTAGAGGCAGGAAAGGTGTGGGGTTAAGGAATAGGAAGGAATTCGGCCATAGGCTTTTGAAGGAAGCATCTCGGCATTCGCCTTGAGTGATTTGGGGAAACAATGGAAAACCAAAGTCTGGGTTCGAACACGCGTTCTCCTGAATGTACTTACAGTACAGTTTTTAGTTGCATTCTAAAAGGCCTCGATTTATAAACTCTCATTACACATTTTAATATTTCAATCAACAGTTCAAACTTGGTATTGTAAACGATGCATCGCATATAACTTCTACTTTCTTTGTCTCTGGCGCAGCCGAATACCACATTTATTTTCTTATGGCTTTACACCTCGTTGAAGGCAAGGTCATTAGAGGCGGGAAAGGACTGGGAATAAGTAACAGGAAGGAATCTAGTCAGGCTTTTTTAAAGGAACCATACCGGCGTTCACCTGAATTGTGAAAACCATGAAAAACGTAAATCTGGAGGGGAATTCGAACTCGTGTCCTCCCGAATGCGAGGCCAGACCTTTACCGCTCATCAGCCACGATCAGTCCGAATATTGTAGCATACCTCAGTTCCTTATTTGTTATTCCGAATCGTAGATTTTCAGTAAGAATCGATTATGGAGGTTTGTAGCATCTTCTACTGGTGATTTGACTAATTTGTACAAAAAACTTTAAATTTTCAAGGTTTGTATTCCAGCTTTCTATTAACATATGAGTATTTCGCGCAGCTATCGTTAATCAAACTACAATTGTGACGCAGTAATTGGAACACCTCACCTCCAAGCTACCACGAAGCTTTCCATTCAAGAAGAGTTTCGTCTGTTTTATGTAAAGCCCGTGTTTCTGATCCATAAAGGATAACTGATCTCACCATGGGCGTAAATACTTCTACTTTCTGGATTTAGGCATCCTCTTATCACTTATCACTCCAGCAACATGTCTCCATCTGCTCTATCCAGCTTTTATTCTGGCTTTCATCTCTGGTTGACAGCCACATTGTGCACTTATTATTCCACCTAGATATTTAAATGTATCTACTTGGGTCAGCTTCATTCCCCCAGTGTCTTTAATTTTAATTTAACATGTTTATTTGTTGCTAACCAGTACTTCGGTATTCTTTGTGTTGACCTGAAGACACTTTTGTTCATGTTTTTCTTGCAAAAGCCAGACTCTCTGTTGTAGTTAGAGACACTAACCTACTCCTCTCTCTCTCAAAGGACCAAATTTTGTTTTCAAAGGTTTACCTACTATAGCTCGGTCGTAGGTGCCAGCCTGTCTGGCTAATGATGTCAGGGAGTAACCTAAGGTGGGTCTGCAAAAGGCCGATGCATTGAACGAATAACGACTAATCGTTATTCTTTTATTGATATTTTTTGTGATTAAATCCTCGGGTTATCTGGCTAGGATGTTTTAAAATAACTGCATTCGATTTTGAATGACGGAAATTTTTATTGTTATTGAAAAGTATCTTTAGGCAAACTTTAATTTAACCAACGAATAGCTATTATTTATTTAATTTATATATTTTGTGATAACCTACGTTTCATGTTAACTTTCTCTGAGATTTTTTTTGTATTTTATTTTTTTACTAATGGCTTTACGCCTCGTCGACGTCGTGGTCATTAGAGGCGTGGTCAAATTGGGGACAGTAACGGGATTTCGAACCCACAACCTCTCGAATGCGAGGTCAAAGCGTTATCAACCACACCAAGCTCGGTCTCTCAGATTTTATAAAATTTCCTGTTTGTTATCTTCTGTAAAAAAAAAATCTTAGATTATGTTATTACTTGGTTTCAGTATCTGCTTGTTACATGAATTTCTGCATTTAGTCGTTGTGAATAAATAAAGAGCAACATATAAATTTAAATGAAAGTCACATTATAATTTTCTATATCTCTGACTCGCATAATAATTTATATCTCTGCTACACAACAGTCAATTGCATTTTATCTAGCATCGCATTTACACCTCGTTTTAACAGTGTAAGTAGAAATAAAACAAAATTCGATTATTTGTTTGATATTTACACTTCCTTGTAACAGAATCTACGTAAATAAAGTCAATCTAGTTATTTATTTTACATCTCCTGGTTTGACAAGCAGCGCTGTGGTTGCAGGCAGTGTAACTAACACTTCGCGCATTATCGAGAATCGCCGAAGATTGCCGAACCATTGCACAACACATTTTATTAATGTGTATACCTACTCATGATAATAATATGTTTGTTCCATTTAGAATTATTTCAAAATACGTTAATTAATTTATACTTCATCCTGAACTTAAATTTTCTATACTTTTTCTCGCTTTATTGCTTCAGTTGTTAATTTTTATTTAATATTAAATTTCCGGAGAACTGGACGCCATTTCCTCCTATGTAATACCATTGTATTACGTGGGGAAACGTCAGTAAATCCCAAAGTAGTGTCTGGTATCACAAAAATTATACTTAAAATACAGCAGCACAGGTGTTTGCAGGCTGAGGTGTGTCATACTGTTGTGTGACGTCAAGAGGCCAACTTGCCGTGCGTCCGGCTGGAGGCTCCGAAATTGCCCGGCGTGGACTGAGCCATCGCTAAGAAACGTGACGTCGTTGGCTGGAAATTGGGCCGTTTTGCGTGGCCCTGGCGGCGTAATGCCGGATAGAGCCGCCTCCACCTGCTCCCGCGCGACTCATTTTCTGACCACAACGTTGCCTCGCCACAAGCCGGCCGGCCATCTCACGTTCAATATTTACCGGTTAGCGGGAACCAACGGATTACGGGGCTGCCTCAAGAAATGAGTTTTCCGCCGAGAAAGCTAGCGACAGTTTCATTACTTCAAGAATTCGGTATACATCCCACCTGTATATACGGGGTGAGTCTAAAAGAACTTTGGAATGATATGGAATTTTATTAAAATAACTTACAGAATCGAAAGATGTGTCATTTGATAGTAAACAACCTCAAGTTTCACATAAAAGTGTCAATGTGACTATCGTTTGTCATGCGACAAATATCCCACCAGTAGTCTATTTCTTCCCACACTCGTTGCAGCAAATTGGAGATAACTTGTGAAATGGCAGCATGGATTCGATTTTTCAGGTCGTCAAAATTGTTTTGTGGGGAGGAACGTATAAACGATCTTTAATGAAATCCCAGAGATAGAAATCCAGTGGTATCAAGTCTGGGAATCGAGGTGACCATGTGATTGGCCCTTCACGACCAATCCACCGACCCCGGAAGCGATTGACGAGCAAACCTCGAACTTCCGTGAGGAAATGAGGTGGTGTACCATCTTGCTGGTAGTAAGCCATGCCATCTCAATCGTCTTCATCAATCTGTGAATTAAAAAGTTTTCAAGCATATCCAGATACACAATACCAGTGACAGTTTTCTTCTGAAGAAGAAGCCGCACTGAACATCCCGTCTCAACAAAGTTCTTGTGCTAAGAGTAAATTGTATGCCTGCTTGGAAGTTCTTTAGCGTATTCGGTGCGAAATTTTCGCCAAACAATTGTTACAAAGTTCGTTTCATGAAACCAAAACACATAGCGAGCACGTCAACTGGCACCAGTGAAAGTAGCCATTTTAACTGTGCACTATGCTGGCGCTCGTGGTGGCGGAAAGGTGTACTGATGCACTACATGCATCTAACTTGAGGTTGTTTGCTACAAAACGACACATCTACCGATTCTGCAAGTTAACAAATTTCTATATCATAACAAAGTTGTAAAGTACTTTTTGACTAACCCTGTATTTTTAAGAATTAGTCTCTATTAACTGTGTAATTTACAATTTTTCTAATTAGGAATATCTACAAAGGAAAATGAATCATGTTTTTATGTTGAGCTATACACTGAAGAAATATAAGTAGATTTGAACATTATGAGGAATTACAGAACTCGCGAAAATAATAGAAAATGCTGGTCTTAATGCTTTCAGAAATAACACTCCATCGAAACAGTTAAGTCTTTAAAACTTCTGCAAACAACGCAATGGTTCAACCCGTAATAAAAATATTGGACCTAAATTACTTTAAAAGGGTGTGGAGGAAGTTTTACCACAGTTTCTTGTTTTCTGTTATTATGATTTGTTTATTTGAGTTTAAGGATCATTAACATGAAGGTCAGGCAATGGACTGAGGGCAAGTTTAATTTTAATATATTGTACATTAATTTGATTAATCCGTTTTGAAACCAGTTATATCCTTGAGGGACTGAGCCTTCTAGCGAATCATTGGTTAAGGTGCGTAATTGGGCATTAACAAGTTCCCGCCGTAGATTAACTACATTCTATTCCCACAAGCATTGTTGAAAAATTGTTTGGACACTGATAGAATCAAATTACAGTTCAATTACCAATTTCAAAACCTCGCAATTGTATTAATATTCTTTACAAGCTTCTATCGCTGTTCATTATCCAGTGAGGTGGCACCTTAACACGTGCAGCCATACTAGCGGGTGTAATGTCGCATTATAATGCGCGGATAATATAAGAACTTATAGCTTTCTCGAATGGTGGCTGAAGAAAGAAGCGTTTGTAAGAAATAATGGAGAGACTAGTTGTTGAGCAACAGCTTAAGGTATAGCACTGTTAATTTATCATGTGGGCGGGAACAGTAAGAGAATCACTATAGAAGAAGGCCAGTAGTATAATACAGGAAGTACCTAGACTTGTGTGACAAAACATTAAGACCTTCGACCTCCGCGATATTGAAAACCTTCTGGTGACATTGCGGTAAGGAAAGCATGTAAGCGGAGCAGAGACGCAAGGGGAGTCATTCTAGTCACGATATGTATGGCAAATGGGTAAATTAAAGGATATAAGCGTCTTTGACAAAGGGTTGTTTGCAATGGCCAAGCGCCTAGAAACGAACATCTCGGAAATCGCGAGGCTGGTGGGCTGACCGCGTGCTACTGTAGTGGAAAGTGGCTGAAGGAGGCGAAACCACGAGTAAGTGACAAGATGGTGGACGTCCACGCTTTGTCTCATAGAGCGCCGAGGTCAGAGGCTTGCCCTCTCTGTAAAGCAGGATAGGGGGCGATCTGTGGCAGAATACAATGCTGGTGCCGCCACAAGTATTTCGGAGCACACGATTCAGCTCACATTGATGGACATGGTGCATCGCAGCAGAAACCCACTACTTGTTTCCACGTTGGCAGTTACTATTGCACTGGGTACGAGATCATCGAGACCAGACCGTGAATCAACGGAAACGTATTGCCTGGTCGGATGAATCACTTTTCAATTACACCATGTCGATGGCCGTGTTCAGATAAGCAGTATTCGAGATGATCATCTGTTCGAAATATTCATCGCGAAACGGACGTGGGTTGGGGCAGTGTTCTGGTATGGATCACATTCACCTGTGCTTCCATGGGACATGCGATAGTGGTCGAAGGCGCCATGACAGCTGTGGACTACGTGAAAATTATTGTGCACAACCTGCATCCGTTCATACTACATGTCTTCCACGACGGTGATTGCTTCTTCCAGCATGATAACTGTTCGTGTTACAAGTCCAGAATCGTGCTGCAGTGATTTGAGGAGCATGATAATGAACTCAATTTAATGTCTTATCTACCAAATTTGCCTGAGCTCAATACGGTTGAACATTAATATATAGGACGCTATTAGGTGTCAAATCTGCGTCCACAAACTACCGGTCCGTAATTTAAGGGAATTGAGTGACCTGTGCGTAGACATTTGGTGGCAGATACCTCCAGAAATCTGCCAAGAACTTTTCAACTCCATTTAACGACGGATCACTTCTGGTTTACTTTCCAGAAGTGGAGGAACACAATATTAAGCCGGTGTCGTAATGTTTTGACTCTTCAGTGTAATTTCAGCATTGAGGAGGTAGGTTGTAATGCATTCATTGAGACGAATAGGTGGCTCATTACGGAGAAAGATGTAGCACTGCGTCAATCCAATGGGGAAAATAATTACTGCGACCTTTAGATAGATAATCCATCTTTGCTGCAAGTAAATGAAGACAAACACTGGGTAATTCAATTCCTTTGAACCAGATAACCCCGTGTCAGGGGCCAGACACAACCAAAGTGTCACCACCAAGGTTCCACCACCAAGGTTCCACCACCAAGGTTCCACCACCAAGCTTCCACCACCAAGGTGTCAACACCAAGGAGCCACCACCAAGGTTCCACCACCAAGGTTCCACCACCAAGGTTCCACCACCAAGATTCCACCACCAAGCTTCCACCACCAAGCTTCCACCACCAAGGTTCCACCACCAAGGTTCCACCACCAAGCTTCCACCACCAAGGTGTCAACACCAAGGAGCCACCACCAAGGTTCCACCACCAAGGTTCCACCACCAAGCTTCCACCACCAAGGTTCCACCACCAAGGTTCCACCACCAAGCTTCTACCACCAAGGTGTCAACACCAAGGAGCCACCACCAAGGTTCCACCACCAAGGTTCCACCACCAAGCTTCCACCACCAAGGTGTCAACACCAAGGAGCCACCACCAAGGTTCCACCACCAAGGTTCCACCACCAAGATTCTACCACCAAGCTTCCACCACCAAGGTTCCACCACCAAGGTTCCACCACCAAGCTTCCACCACCAAGGTGTCAACACCAAGGAGCCACCACCAAGGTTCCACCACCAAGGTTCCACCACCAAGATTCCACCACCAAGCATCCACCACAAAGGTGCCACCACCAAGGTGTCAACACCAAGGAGCCTCCACCAAGTTGCCACCACCAAGGTGCCACCACCAAGGTGTCAACACCAAGGTGCCACCACCAAGCTGCCACCATCATGGTGCCACCCCCAAGGTGCCACCACCAAGGTTCCACCACCAAGGTTTCACCACCAAGGTTCCACCACCAAGGTTCCACCACCAAGATTCCACCACCAAGTTTCCACCACCAAGGTGCCGCCACCAAGGTGTCAACACCAAGGAGTCTCCACCAAGGTGCCACCACCAAGGTGTCAACACCAAGGTGCCACCACCAAGCTGCCACCATCATGGTGCCACCCCCAAGGTGCCACCACCAAGGTTCCACCACCAAGGTTTCACCACCAAGGTTCCACCACCAAGGTTCCACCCCCAAGGTGCCACCCCCAAAGTGTCACCCCAAGGTGCCATCACCAAGGTGCCGCGACTATCTGATCAACGAGATTTGTTTATTTATTTCTGGGGGTTGGTGAGAGGAACACTAAAAGGGAATCACTGATGAGGAAGGGAAATATTAGAATGTGGGAAGCGCATAATTGAAGGATTGAAGACAGGTTGTAAAACGTACGAAGAGTTGAAGACGTGCCTCAAGACTGGGTAAAGTTGGAGCAGTGCATCACCTCGTACCAGGCACATCATCACGGTGCTGCAACCAACTGATACAACGGGATGTGATTTAATATATAGGTAGGGTAAGGCTCTTTCCGCGTCCCGTCGGATCCACGGAGGTAGTGCTCCGCATTCCCATTACAACCTCCGCCACTAGAATGGATGTGACGAGGTCAGCGCCACGCTACGGCCGTTCCCGCGGAGTTTTCTCCACGGTACTCATTGGATAGCAGGCTGGGTGGGTCTGGGCAGCCGTTCCGGACGTTCAGCTTCCAGGAAAAATCCGAGGCATAGTCGAGGAACGAACCCCGGTCGTCCGAGCTCTACCGCCTGAGCTACACGGCCACCAATTAAGTTGTAGCACTGTTAATTTATTACTTAGGGGGGAACAGTAAAAGGGAATCACTGCAGAAGAAGGGAAAGATTAGAATATGGAAAGCACATAACTGAAGCGTTGGAGGCTCTGACCTCGCATTCGAGGGGGCGTGAGTTCGAAACCCCGTCCGGGCATCTAGATTTGGGCCATCCATGGTTTCCCCAAATCACTCCAGGCGAAAGCCAGGATGCTTCCTTCAAAAGGACATGGCCGAATTCCTTCCCGTTCCTTGTCTCCAATTCCATCCCGCCTCTAATGACCACGACGTCGACGAGGCGTAAAGCTTTAAGTAAAATAAAAAAGTGGAGGCTAAAGTTGTAATGGGTACGCGATGATGAAGAGGTGCCTCAAGACTGGGTAAAGATGGGCCACTGCATCAAACCCATGGACAAAATATTTAGTAGGCCTTTTGATAGATAAACCATTTTTGATGCGAAGTATAGGAAGACAAACAGTGTATAATTCAGTTCCTTGTTTGGACTGGATCTACATGCTACTGGAGGCAGGATAGGGACCAGCTGATATTTACCGCGTCCACGGTACGTGGAGCACGCGATTGCTGGCAGTGGGCATAGCGAATGAGGAATCACAGGACGCGCGCCGGGTTATCGACAGCGCGCAATATTTACCGAAACTGCCCCCGCTTCGACGGGCGCTTTCTGATTCATTGAATCGGACGGGCGGGAGAGAATGGCGCCGTATACATTACCGTGTGAGTGATGGAGTGTTCCAAGGTGTCTCATGAATACTGTATAGCTGCCGCAGTCGGGACGCTGAAATAACAGATTTGTTTGAGAGGTTAAGAGATGTCTCGCCCCTGGAGACCCGGCAAAAGAGGCACTGGAGGGGCATTATGCTGGTCAACACTAGTCGGTACAAGTTACGAGCACCAACTGCAAACACGTTAAAAAAAATATTTTTCCCTTTTTTGGTGCCTGTAAGAATACTATTTTATAACTACGCATTCGTGTGTAATTTTCTGTATCTTGAATATCTTTGTTTCATTATACTGTATATAGCAGTAGCTGGTAAACTAACTTGGGGACCATCAGACCTGTTCAGAACGGATTTTGATCCCCCGAGTATATGTTGAAGGGTATTTACTCCATATGTCTGTGTTACAATTATTTCTTCAAAATGAGCCCTAGGTATCGAGAAATTAACGCGCAAACATATGTGCATTTCTTTTAAATATAATAATTTTAGTGCATTGTTTAAGAGTCTCAGCGTGGTGTATGCGGTAAGGCACTCACTTCCCATTTTGCGAACCTGGGCTCAAATCCCCATACTGCCAAATATTTTTATTTCTTTTTTTTATTTGCAGTAATCATTGAGCATTGATTTTATTTCATTTAAAATTCATTATCCGTTATGTACAGGTCTGATGGTTCCCAAGTAAGTGCTAACATACATGGTTACAAAAATTTAACCTCTGTAATTTTCCCTGTAGTCGACACTCTGGCTTCCTTCCAAAGTCGACACATTTAAAGAATTGTGAATAGTGCGTGGCAGGGGAAAGATGACCATGACCACAAGCTGGCACTCGTTTTCATGCATAAGAGAGTGGGAAAATTTTCTTTTTTGGTGAAGGTATCAGGAAATGGAACAAATTATTAAGTGAAGGGATGAATAATTTACCAAAAACGCCGAAGGAATTTGAAATTAAAATTTTTAAATCGTAAAAGTAGATGCAGGAGGAATTTAAGATGATTAAAAATAAAATAAAGAAGGGGTAAATGGATGACTAAGGGAATTGCCACCGTAGCGTGTGCTACATCGCAATTAAATCAAATTAAGTCAGAAAAGAACAAGAATTGATTATGGGAGATCGGGAGAAAATTTGACAGAAGAGATATGACGCAATTGGAAGCAATTGCATAATCAAGTGGGGTCCCATGGGTGCGAACCGAGGTTCCAAAAGTTTTGAGTCCCTGAGACATACTGAAAACACGGAGAAGCGACTACACAAAAAAAAAAAAAAAAAAAAAAAAAAAAAAAAAACAGAGAAAGAAAACAGAAATCGCGTTAGAAGGTGCATTAGTATCTGTAAGCTTTACATGAAGTACATTATACCTTCACATATGCAGAAACTAAGAAATATATTACCGGGCACAGAATTGGTTGAATTAATGATCGCATATTGGTTAGAACAAAATAGCGTTAATCTGGTTGTGAAGGGACAGTTAAATTATTAGTAGTCCGAGCTTACAACTTTATGAAATTGTGTTGAGTGTTACGAGGTTATTAAAATTTATATCGCACAAATTTGATTTAGCTAAAATATATACAGAGGAATAGTAGTTGGTGTGTTGGGGCAGTGAATTAACAAAAAAGCACTATACTAAGTGATGTGAATAAAACTTATCAATCTTTCATGTCAATAGGTCGCTGAATTGTTTTAAGGAAAGCAAATTTACATCCCCGGCCTGGTATTGCCTCTGTAAGCGATGAAATCAGGGGAAAAGAATCCTTTATAAGTCAGATCAAAATACAGCAAGCGACAAGCTTTCCACATGCTGAATTCATTTATTTAATCCTTGTAGTAAAAAGATCAAGGATTTTTTTTTTAAAAAAAGAATGGCTTGGTGTAATCAATATCGCAGCATATCGTGTGATCGCTATTCTTGTGCCGACGTCCTCAATAGAAGCGATAATTAATTACTGACGTAGGGGCGGTGGAGATAGCAATTTTTCACTTTGAAGCATCATAAAGTCTTTCACTGCTACTGCTCTCTCCTTTACGCTATTTCTTTTCAGTCTGTTGTTATCGTGAAGTTACGTACACCGTAATTAAAGGGAAGATAATGAGGATAACGAGGAGTCTTCCTTCCTCTTTGAAATAACGTTGTAACTACGCGACACCGAAGAGGATCGCACAGGACAAAGGTATCATTCCATTAGGAAATACCGGATTGAGCGCATATTGGAGTAGAAGTATGGTTTTGAAATTAGGCCTCCTGCGGTTTTTAATAGAAGTTTTGGTGTATTTGCAGGGAATATAAAAGTCTGCATTTCGTATAGTGCATCTCAACCTTCAGAGCACAATTCTTGAGTATGAGACGTTTGTTAACAAACTGTAACCCTCCTCCGCAATTTAATTTGCAGTTCATCTTGAGAAGTGACGGATAAGAACCATCAAAATTAATTCGTAAAAACACCATTAACAGTAAAGATTTTCACGAACCAAGCCGGCAATAGTATCTTGTTGATTGCGTTCAAGAGAATCTCTAGCGAAGAAGCAAAGAAGTGTATCGTTGGCCAGAGATATATTGTTGTAACAGCTCCAAATAAGTTTACGTAAATAAGTAAATAAAATAAGGTTTGTCGTATTATGATGAGTGTAAATACGAGTGAAAGGCGGTTGTGATAGTTAAGTTTTCTTTTTTTTTGCCATTATAATTTTTTCGCATATATTAAATGTAAATTTGAGATAATGTGTGAAAGGGAAAAAATAAATGAAATTGAGGAAATAGGAAGACTGCTAATTTCTGTATCATTGAGTAAACGAAAGCAAACTTTGTTAGAACGTGATTAAGAAATGCTGATTAACTCTGATAAAATTAATATTAATCAGAGACGATATTATTTGAAACGACATTTTGCTTGTGACGGTTATTTGTATTGCAGAGCAGAAATACGACCAAAATAAAGACTAAAAGTAATGAAAGGTAAACTATAAGCGCGAAAGGAATCGCACGGCCAAAGAAAAATATAAAACTGAATAAATAAAGATTATTAAGAGTAAAGAAACAAAAATATATGTTCAGAACGTTACAATCTGACACCTAAATGTGTGTGGAATTCTGCTATCTGTTTATTGAAATCACAAATCTAATTGCCTGTCAATGCTTAACACAGTTATCATCGTATTTTAGCATCAAGGCAGCGGTATTCCACCTGTTATATTGATTTGTGGCAAAACATAGCCCATTCATCTACAGCTTACCGGATGATTTTTGCGCCTTGGATACCGGGACTAAGCCATACTTTCAGCTTTTTCTGTCCGTTGTCCTTTGATTTAATATTCAGTTCCTACTATCAATATGTTCATATCAAATATGTAATTATTAAATTCTTTTCTGTTTTTGGCTTTACAATTCGTCGATGTCACGGTCATTAGCACTAGAAAGGTAAAGGAATTCGGCCACGGCCTTTTGAATGAACCATCCCGACTGGAACCCATGGACAATAGAAATCTGGATAATCATAATGGGATTTGAACCCTAGAGGTCACTTACTTTCTTACTTTATCTCACTTTTTTCCTGTTACATGTGGATCATACTTCAGGTAAGCGACTACATAATGGTTTGTGATCCGGTGGGGATACTGGAGTGAGAGGTCCCGTGTTCGAATGTCAGTGCCTGCACAAACATTCTGCTTTTAGGTCAGCCACAGATTTCCGCCTCTCTCACGTTACAGAGTGAGCAAGCTTGCGACTTCCACGTTCTGTGATGAGGCGTGGACGTCCATCACCCTGTCGCCCAGTTGTGGTTTCACTGTCCTTCAACCACACTGCATAAATGCTCACTACATTAGCGTGCGAACAGCCGACCAGCCTCACCGTTTGCGAGATGCTCGTTCCCAGTGGCCGCGCCCACAAACCACTGGCCCGTAATTTAAGGGAATTCCTTGACCTGAGCCAGACAACTCCGGAAACCTAACAAGGACTTTTCGAATCCATGCCACGCCGAATCGCTGGTGTATTGCGCTCCAAAGATGGACGAACACACTAATAAGCAGGTGGTTATAATGTTTTGGCTGATCAGTGTATTGTATTACAAAGATTTTATACACCAAACCTCTCGGTATGTAACGTTTTATGCAACGTAAAGTACTGCCAACCGGTGAAAGTTGAAGTTGGTGCCAATCGATGCGGAAACTGTTCAGAAGTGAACAGTTCCTGGTAAATCCAGACGCGCTTCCGGTTGAAGAATTCAGTTTGCAGCGACGCGTTTGATTCGACCGTCAATCAGCGTGAGTGGCCGGCGAGCGGCCAGCTTGTCAATTACACGGGAGACCACGCGGCGGGTCTGCGCCGCACCTGACTGCCACCGCGCCGCGTGAGGGTTTTACAAAGCACTCTCTCGCAGCGGCAGCCATCGCTTTTAACTCGTCCCCCGCCGGCTCTCAAAGGCAGCGGGAGAGGGGTAGTGGTGTGGGATAAACGGCGGCCCAGTGTATCCGCCGAAACCCATTTCGGAGCCATCACGCGCCGCGCCACGCCAAATAGATGTGCCCGCCCTCGGCTCAGACGGTCGATCTCAAACGCGGCTCTGATTGATAGTCGGCGGCTACACGTGTAAGGGGGCCGTCGCAGTCAGAGACTACTAAGGAGACCGCTGCCGCCACTGCACAGTGTTTTCGCGGAGACAAATGACCTGGGACGTGTCGTCGTATGGACTAATGTCGTGCAAACTGCCGTCTTGTCACGATCGAACTCACTCGATTATTTCCATGACTGGTCCTCTCTACCTGGGCGAGTTATGACCGTTGGAGCTTCCTCAGGCTAGGTGTTCAAAAGAAGGCTTGGAGGACAAACGAAGGCTCGGTGGACAATCGAAGGCTCGGTGGAAAAACGATGGTTCGGTGGACAATCGAAGGCTCGGTGGTCAAACGAAGGATCGGCGGTCAAAGGAAGGCTCACTGGTCAAACGAAGGCTCGCTGGTCAAACGAAGGCTCGGTGGACAATTGAAGGCTCGACGGACAAACGAAGGCTCGGTGGACAAACGAAGGCTCGGTGGACAATCGAAGGCTCGGTGGAAAATCGAAGGTTCGGTGGACAAACGAAGGTTTGGCGGACAAACGAAGGCTTGGTGGACAAATGAAGGCTTGGCGGACAAACGAAGGCTTGGCCGACAAACAAAGGATTTGCGGACAAACGAAGCCTCGGTGGACAAACAAAGGCTTGGTGGTCAAACGAAGGCTCGGTGATCAATCGAAGGCTCGGCGGACAAACGAAGGCTCGGTGGACAATCGAAGGCTCGGTGGAAAATCGAAGGTTAGGTGGACAATCGAAGGCTCGGTGATCAAACGAAGGATCGGCGTTCAAACGAAGGCTTGCTGGTCAAACGGAGGATTGGCGGTCAAACGAAGGCTCGGCGGACAAACGAAGGCTCGGCGGACAAACGAAGGCTCGGTGGACAAACGAAGGTTTGGCGGACAAACGAAGGCTTGGTGGACAAATGAAGGCTTGGCGGACAAACGAAGGCTTGGCCGAAAAACAAAGGTTTTGCGGACAAACGAAGGCTTGGCCGACAAACAAAGGATTTGCGGACAAACGAAGCCTCGGTGGACAAACAAAGGCTTGGCGGTCAAACGAAGGCTTGGCAATTCAGGAATAGCGCTTGACGTCTTCTTCGACGGTGCCGCGCAACAACGCTGGTACATCATAGAAAACCGGACAAGATTGTACGGCAGGAGCTTTCCAGTATTTCGATGATTACTACCATCATTATGTGTATGTTCTATCAATTGAATCGCCGTAGACATGAAGTTAAACTATGAGATCAAAACAAAATGTAACGAATACCGTAACATAAATAAGATATCTATAGTTTCTGACATACATAAATCATACCTTGAATCCACATTTAGTGCATCATGATTTCTACGGAGGATACAAATATATGTTATGTCTTGTAAGGATTTATACCTATTAATGCACAACATTGCTTTCACTTTAATGACATAACTGATATCACTCTAATAAATGATTGTTGATAGCCAAAATATCACTCATATGTTCAGGATAAAGGTGGTTACACTTTTTAGGACATGCCGGAACATCGCTATAGAAGTGCTGAAATGCCGAATTTTCCGAAAGTAAACGTATACAATCTAATAAAATTATACAACAGAACGTAGAATAAGAAGAGTACATATACTCTCTTTCATTTACTTCATTTTTCGATTTAGCGATTTACGACTGCGATGCAGTTCGTGGCTGTTCCGATTGTACGGGTACTCAATTCGTCGCCACGGAGCACGTGAATAACAGACCGAGCCTACTGTCAGACTCGAATTTACGCCCAGGCTCGGTCCTCTGCACTGCATTTCGCCGGCAGCGACAAACGAGAGACCCTAGACGGCGTTTGCACTACTCTAACATGGACATTGTGATTGCTAGTACATGACATTTCGCAAAACCACTATTTTACTCGACCGAGAGTGGTGGATGAGCGGTAACACTGTGATCTCGCATTTGGGAGGACGTGGGTTCGAATCCCTGTCCGGTCAGTCTGATAAAGATTTTCCATGATTTTCCAAATCAGTCAAGGCGAATATCGGAATCCTTCCTTCTAAAGGCCATGGCCGAATTCCTTCCCGTTTCTTGCTACCATTTTTTCCAGCCTCTAATGAGCGAGATGTCGACATGGCATAAAGCCATAAGCAAAAAAAAAAGGTAATTTGCTCCATTGTGTTACTCTCTCTATGAATCAGATCTCGGGCTGGGTCAACTGGTCATCGTTAGGGGGCGAACATTAATTACGTGAAGTGAAATGGGGAAGGGGTCTGTCGAAATCTCAGCAAGTGGGAGGGAGTGAGTCGAAAGAAATTTCAAGTCATCTTTTTAAATCCTTGAAGAAGAGTAGAGCTAAGAAATAAGTCTACAAACGACGTCGATCACAAGTTTAGTGGGAGGGGGTATAACCACTCTTAAAAAAAGGAGAGCAAATATTAACAAATCAAGATTATTAAAACAATTAATAATTAGTTAATTACTTAAAAACCCATTAGTATAGTAAATTTACATTTTAATCTGTTAGTATATACGAGTGCAATTTCTAGATAATGTAATTGCTACATTTGCAAACGATTTCAACTCAAGGGAACACTATACACCATTTTAATAATTGTGAACAACTTTTCCTCTTTCCATACACCAAATATATAGAATTTTCTCAGTCATTCTTAGTTACCAAATTTCAAGATGAAAAATCTTTCACAGTGTAAAATGGGTTCTGAAGCGTAAACTCTTTCAGTCTGGATTTAAAGTTGTTAGGTTTTCGTAGGTAACATTTTATTCGGGTGGCAGGGCACTGAACAAAGAAGCTCGAGTGAATGTTACCTATTTGTGTACAATTAACAATGACTTGTAACCTTTCGTAAATGTTATATTTATACCTGGTATTATAATTAGATAGATAGATAGATATGTTCACTTTGATCCCATGTGAGAATAATCTCGGGGATGTGGAACAGTACATACACATATTAGTAATGTCAATATTACTATGTAACTGATAATATTATTATATATTGACAAGTTAGCTACAACCCATTAGTATAACCAATATCTCCTGTAATCTACAAATACAATCCCGAGTTAATTAATACTTATTATGTGGAACAGTGTACACACTTGTTACCAACATCTAATATACAGTTATTTTCTTACCAACGAGTTACCATGATAAGTTTCACTGTAATGTTATATCATGTTAGTTGCTATTTATGTGGAACAGTACACACACCTATAAACAATATCAATTATATTACCAAAAACTCATAAGCAGTCAATTACTAAAAACCTGTTTGAATGATAATTTATCACAGCAGTTTTTGAGTGCATGCTATCCCATTTTAGTTACTACATATGAGTGAAATTTTGTAAACACTGTAATTACTTCATTTGTCAAAAGTTTCAACAGATAGAAAAACCATATATCATTTTAGTAATTGTGGAAAACTTTGTCACCTTCCCCTTCCATACACTATATATACTATTTTATCAGTCATTCTTTCACAGAGTAAAATGGGTTCTGAAGCAGAAACTCTTTCAGTTTGGACTTAAAGTAGTTGGATTTTCGTAGATAACATTTAATTTCTGTTGGTAAGACATTGAATAAGGAAGCTCCAGTAAATGTTAAGCCTTTCTGTACAATTGACAGTGATTTGTAATCCTTGTGAATATTATATTTATTCCTAGTATTATGGCTATGTATGTCAGCATTAAGATTGAAGTTTACAGGATTTTCCACTACAAATGATAGTACGGAGTATACATACTGTGCTGGCATTGTTAGTACATCCAGGTTGTTGAATAGATTTCTGCACGACGTCTGTGGGCTTGCTCCACAAGTAGTTCTTATAGCACACTTTTGCAATTTAAATACCCTCTGTGCTTGTGACAAGTTTCCCCAGAATGAGATTCCATAAGTGAGTAGGGAATGAAAATATTATTCATGTGTTCAGGATTTTCCACTACAAACGATTGCAGGGAGTATATATACTGTGGTGGCATTTTTTAAGTACTTCTAGATTTATAAACAGATTTCTGCAAAACGTCCGTGAGATTTCTTCACAAATAATTCTTAGAGCACGTTTTTTGTGATTTAAATACCCTTTGTGCTTGTGAAGAGTTTCCCCAATATGAGATGCCATAAGTGAGCATGGAGATATCACATTATAGCTGTTTTTGTTTTATTTTTTGTAAAAAGGTTAAGAAACTGTGTCTTTTCTATATTAACTACTAATTTATTAGCTCTCAAACATCTACTGATTTTATGTGTTTTCAAGGTTTTGTACTGTTGGGTTTTTTGGCGATATCCTAGTATAATCTGCAAAAAGCACCATATATTCGCTATGACCTAATATGCATGGGAGATCATTGATGTAAATTAAGCACAACAACGGATCAGCAATTGAACACCTAGGTATAGTATATTTAACTATTCCTCATTCTGAGTTTATAATCGCATTAACATCTTTCAAGGATACAAATTGCTTTCTATTTTCCAGATACGATTTAAACCAAAGTTCAGGACTGCTACTAACTTAGTAGTATTCTAATTTACCTAGGAGAATACCGTGATAAATACAATCACAGGCCTTAGTCAGATCGCAGAATATTGCTAGGGAATTTAATTTTTTATGCATTGCATCCCATATGTTGTTAATAAATGCCAAAATTGCTGAGTCTGTCGAAACACCATACCTCAAACCAAGCTGTGCTTTACTGAGTAGGTCATTATTGTGCAGATTTATATCCTTCAGTACATTGCATTTTTCGAATTTCTTATTTCAAAAAGTAAAATATCTAAAACTAAGATCGACAGAAGACTGCAACAAACGGTATTTTTACTGTGAAAGCTGTAAGAATTCCATACAGAAGTTTCGAAAAAAATTGCAAAAACTGCTAACAAATGGTGTGATAATAACAATAAATACGTGCCTATAAACGGTGTTTTGAAGTTCAGAGCGATCAATTCTACCGTTGAATAAAGCAGTAAGGACAGATGAAACATATGTCCACCTAAATGGATTCGTCAATAAACAAAACTGGCGCAAATCCCCATTGGTGTGAAGTGAAACAGCTGCATTATCCCAAACTTGCTGGGCTGCGGTAGGCAGTAGAGGCATTGTCGGCCATTTTTCTTGCCAGTAACGATCACTAGTGAACGTTTCGTTACAATTTTGGAACAATTTGTCGCCACACAACAAGCGTTGGGGTATCGACCAGGCAACCACGTAATTCATGCAAGATTGTCCTGACCACATCACATTGGACAGGTATTTCACATGAATTCTTCTGAAGTAGTCATTACGCTGAATTATCTCAAATTTGTGATGTGATTCATTCACTGCAAAGACTGCTTGCAGAGGACGAGTTTACACTGTTGAGCTAAAACATTATGCCCACTGCGAGATTGAATATCGTCTGGTGACGTTGTTGGTAAGTCATGAGGTGAGATAACTATCTGAGTGGAGCAGAGACGCATGGGGAGTCAATTTAGTGACGATGCGAGTGGCAAATGAGGGATTTCACTATCATAAGTGACTCTGGCAAAGGGCAGATTGTTACGACTCGGCGCCTGGGAACGAGCATCTCGGAAACGGTGAGGCTGGTCGGCTGTACGCGTGCTACTTTAGTGAGAATCTACGGAAAGTGGTTGATGGACGGTGAAACCACGAGTAGGCGATAAAGAGGCGAAGGTCCAAGTCATCACACAACGTGGAGATCGGAGGCTTGCCCACTCAGTAAAGCAGGATAGATGGCGATCTGTGGCAGATCTGCCAGCAGAGTACAATGCTGGTGCAGGCACAAGTGTTTCGGAGCACACCGTTCAGCGAATATGGGGCTTCGCAGCAGACGTGTTCCCATGTTGATCCAACGACATCGTCAATTATGATTGCAGTGGCAACGAGTTCATCTAGATCTGATCGTGGATCAATGAAAACGTGTCGTCTGGTCGGGTGAATGACGTTTCTTGCTAAATCACGTCGATGGTCGTATCCTCAAACGCCCTCTTCTAGGCGAACGGCTGCTGAAAAACATGCACCACGCTACGGACGCAGGCCAGTGATGGCAGTATTATGCTATATATGTCACTCACCTGGGCTTCCCTGGAACCTGTGACAGTGATCGAAGACACCATGACATCTGTGATCAACTAGCTCCCTTCGTGCTTCATGTCTTCATTTACAGCGATGGCATCTTCCACCTGGATAACTATCACATCGTGCTACATTGGTTGTAGGTGCATGTTAGTGAACTCACGGTGATTTCTTGGCCACCAAATTCGCCTGGTCTCAACCCGATATATCACATTTGGGACACTATCGGGCTCCAACTCCATGCCCACAAACCACCGGCCGTAATTTAAGGGAATTGTGTAATCTTTGCATTTCGTGCTATATTGGTTGTAGGAGCATGTTAGTGAACTCACGGTGATTTCTTGGCCACCAAATTCACCTGGTCTCAACCCGATATATCACATCTGGGACATTATCGGGCGCCAACTCCATGCCCACAAACCACCGGCCGTAATTTAAGGGAATTGTGTAATCTTTGCATAGACGTCTGGTGCCAGACAACTCCGGAAACCTACCAAGGACTCTTCGAATCCTTTCCTTAACAAACCGCTCCAGTATTCCGTTTCAAAGGTCGACCAACATGCTATTAAGCAGCTGGCCATAATTTTTTGGCTCGTCGGTGTATTTGTACATTCTGATACTAGTTGAACATCGTGCAGTGCCATCTGTTAAGAGCTTATATAACTTTTTTTTCGAAAGTTCTGTATGAAATTCTTACAGCTGTCACAGTAAAAGTACAGCTTGTTGCATTGTTGTGTCGATCTTTGTTTTAGAGATTTTGCAATTTGAAATCAGGGCCTTTCGGGGGCACACTGAAGAAGTGACATGGGTCTATAGTTTGTCTAAATTCGTTGTTTATGTGTTTAGATTAGTAAATGTATCATTTGAACGTGCAGTCACGGAAGTCATGTCAAATTTTTTATTCACGTCAGCATTTAACATAAATCACATAATAACGTAAATTCACACTTCCTTTAATCGAACTGTTCATAAAAATAAATCGCCTCTTGACGAACTATCGAAGATTAACCTGTCCTCTTGGAGAATACAAACAGGTTTTAAATACAACCGGGAAATCTCAAACAATTCTAAAAAGTCTTGAATATGTTTCTAACCGGTATTTGAATTAATTTCCAATATTACAAATCTTACACATGAGTTCAACTTTCTTGCTGTTAAAATAACAAATAGACATTACAATTTTATTAACGTTGTTCCTCTTCTTTTTCCAAAGTTTGCTGTAGCCTACGAGCTCTTAAATAAACCCTACTGTATGATTCTATTTTTTCAGATGTACTTAAAATGATATTAATTTTAATTTTCTCCAACCTAAAAGATCTAAAGACATTATAAAAGTAGTACTATTAAAACTAGGCGTATGGATACTTACCATAACCCATAACTGTTAAATGAGGAAATAAAAATAACATTTGATAACAAGGTTAACTGAGCAGCACACATTGGACAGATAGTAGGAAAAGATTTCAAAATTCTCCACTTGCTGGAGAGAGTGATGAGGGGATGAACGAGAGAATTAAAGGAACTGGGTTCAAAACTTTGGTCAGATCATCCATTGAATGTGGTAGTATAGTATGGGAAACACATTTTGAGTATCAAATACAGGAGTTGGAGAGCGTGAAAAGAAGGGCTACTAGATTTGTTTCTGGAAATTACCGCAGAACGCAATCAGTAACAGATATGATAAATGAGCTGGAATGGGATTCATTGGAAGACAGGGTGAGGGTGTAGAGGATGGGAGTGTGCAATGTATATGTTGGTGATGAGGCATGGAAAACTATTGATGTAAGAATTAAAAGTAATGCATGGAAGGGAGAAGATGACCATGTCCACAAGCTGGCACTCGATTTCAGGCACAAGGGTGTAGGAAGATTATCTTTTTTAGGTAAAGGTGTCGGGGGTTGGAACAAGTTACCAAGGAAATAATGAATAATTGACCAAAAACGTTGAAATAATTTAAAGATGAAATTTGTAGAGGGAAAATGTAGATGAGCGCAGGAAAGGGGGACGATGGGTGTGTAGGGAAATTGCCACCGGAGCGTGAGTTCCATTGCAATGAAATTAAATTAAATTTAATCAGCAATGAATAAATGTCTCACGCATGACCCATACAAAATGTATAGTGGGTCGAACTTAACTTTGCCTAAAAACGGGATACAAAACAGTCAGTCTGCCGTCAGATAGCAGTGAAAATACAGCCTCGTTGCCTCATCCGACTCCCCTGGACCAGGCCTGAATGGCGTATGTTCTCTGCAGTACTGAGCAGGCCATCACTGACCCAGAATGGTGTGCTTCGCTGCATTAACTTCTCGTGCGTTGCAGACCCACCCATCACAATCGAAGCTACAACCGCAAGTTGGTAATCATGGCGCGGTGGGCTATATTATTTCGGACAGGCGGGCTGGCTGCTTTGTTGGTGGGCGCGCTATTCATTTGAGTCTCCTCAGCAGCTGAATAGCGACGTGGACTTCCTGCGGGCTCGCGGGAAAAATAGCGTGACGGTCCGGAAAGGCTTTGAGTGTTCTCCTTTCATATACCGCTCGCCGCAGAAACTCTTTTTCTGCGAACGGTATCGCGAAAATAAACTGGAAAGACTTTCTCCGAGGTAAAAGGAAGAAAAGAATGTTTTGCTTTGAGCCTGCTCTAATTGAACTGTGACTAACGCACATCTTTGTTGAGAATATTGTACTGGAAATTGATTGTCGAGTGGAAAACGTTGTTGCCAATAACTACCTCGCCTGAATTTTTTTCCTTGTGATTTTAACTATAACACAACGTACCTGAACTGGGTAGAAAATTATTGGTGGAGGAATTAACAGTGGTGCTTGTAAGGGAAAAGATAAACACTAGCTGGTACTCGATTTCAGGCTTGGTTGTGTGAGAAAATTTTCTCTCGCATGTAAGAGATTCTGGGTTTGGAATAATTTATCAAGGGAAATGAATAATTTACCAAAAACGCTTACAGAATTTAAAACTAATATTTGTAGAGAGTAATAGTAGGTGGGTGCAAGAAAGTGGAAAAACGTGTGTGTAGGCTGTAGGGAAATTGCCACCGGAGTGTGCACTTGGTCGCAATTAAATTAAAAATTACAAAAAATAAATCACTTTGTCGTTATTTTATCCATTAACTTACAATGGAACAAAAACTACAATAAATGGAAGAAACACCATGGAACTTTTGACTCTTCGAAAAACGTTTTGCTAATAATACTAAATATGAACACGTAATTTTGTGGAAGCAAAGAGCGGTTACGACCAGACCATATTGTTTGAGAAAGTCAGCCTGATGCGCAGATACAAATAGATCTTCGAAACATCAGAGCTTCCTCGAAAATTTTCATGTCTAAAATATGGATTTACGTTTATATCGCGATAAAATGAATGTATTAGTGTGCGAGCGATAGATGCTTTCATTTACATGCAGAAATATTAGCATTTTTCTTTGTAGTAGAGAGAATAAGTTATTTAAACGTTTAAAAATTATTTAAATTATGAGTCAGTAATTTGGGTTCAGCCCATCATTTTTGACGGGCTTACAAGTTAGTTATTAACGAAATTTTTGCATATTGATACATGCATCAGTGTTCTTAGTGCCTTTTTATTTATGAGACAGAAATATACATTCAGCCCGTCTTTTTTGATGAGCTTAGAGACTAGTAATTAACAAAAATTTATTGTAAAAATGGTTATGAGATAATTTAGTCCACGATGTTCGCCGGAATAAGAGCTCCATCACAGAATATAGACTAAGGCTAGGTGAAATGATCTATGATCTAGCGAAATGATCATTTGTTCACTAGTATAACTTTGAGATAGTTTATAGTTACTGTAGAAATGCAATAAAGCTGGTATCGGTCGTAAACTCAAGTGCGAAAGAAACATAAAAAAATATCGAAAAATTCACGTAAAAATGCACAGAAAAATACATAAAAATTTTACTTCTTGCGCATTTATACACTGATACGCGCAAAAATTATTTTCCATAACCTCACCTGTACAGCTTGTTAACCACAGGCGCATTAAGGCTGGGAAAAGATTATATAGGGGAAGTTCAGGTAGTCCTGGACACTTAAAATTAATTACAGATAAAAATAAAAGAAATGAATTTTTTTGCTTTATTTTAATCTTAAAATTAATCTGCGAATTTCTGCAGTCATATTAATTAGAAGTTAGTAATCACAACATTTTTCAATGAATGAAATTGAAAACACTTTCACCTTAATTTTTTGGCAACACAAAAGTTATCGGGTAGTCCCGGAAACAGTTACCTAATAATTATTTTTTTTTGGTCTTATAAAAATCACAAGACTAATGAAAATCCCAAGAATCTATAAAAACACAATCTACATGGACCCTGTCTTTGTTTGATAGCACTAAAACCAGTCTTCTTCAAAAATTTCTCCACTTACGGTGATGATGCATTCGGTCAGTTTTACTTGACTTGCTTCGGACAAACTTTGAATACTTTTTGCCAGTCCTCTCCACATTTTTTAATACGGTGAAGATGTTAAAATCTCGACCTTTTTGATTTTTTGAGCACGCGTTGGTATGCGTTTATTTGACGCATCATATTTAATAATCTCCAACGTATTTTGACTGGAGTGATGAAAAACTTCTGCCAGGAACAAAACACATACTAGTGTGGAAGTCACCGGGCGCCCAAGCCGCAGCTCATTTTCATTTTTTTTCACTACAGGGTGCATATCTACATATCTCTATCTATCTCTATAAAACGAAAACCGGGTATATTTGTTCCAGAAAAACTAAACACTAATGCGCAGCTTTTGATGGGATTTTCACCGTTTTTAAGATTAGAATCTCAACTGAATTGTTTAGTATGTCTTATCTGTCAACGTAACATGACCCCGGAGCGGTAAATGAAAATCTGAACGGGCTGCCTGAAACACCAAAGATGAAATATGACGCCTACACCAAACATCGTAAAAAAATTAATAGCCATATTATCGCAGGTAACGTTTCCTGTCTTAAATTTTGGTTTTTAGTCTTTAAACCCCATAGATGGCCGTATCGAATTCGAAGAAGAAAATATGTAAATTAATTGTAGTAATGTAATGAACAAATCTTCGGCTGAAGTTACTATCTGAGGCACCACTACCACAATCTCTGCTCTTTGGAAGTGAAATTATATTCGCTATTGATAATAAGTAATGCATATTTGATGGGTTTGAATATGAAAGTGAACTGTTTAAAATCTTTAGTGTAGAACCTTCCGAGAAATTTGTTGCTTTTTGAAACTACGATCTCAGGTCACACAGCTACAATGTCTAGTGTTTGGAAGTGAAATTAATTCGTTATTAATAGTAAGTACTGCATATCTGATGGGTATGAACATGAAAAAACTGTTTAAAACCTTTAGTGTTGACACAATAATATTGTTGTAATTTATCGTTGAGGGATTCTGTCTTTACCACATTTCCTGAAAAAATAATTTTTCTATTGCTTCACGAATCGCTGTGGATATTACGATGAAACTTAGTACACATGTTCCTAATAGGATGGCTAAAATATTGCAGGAATAAATCATCGCTTACCCCATCTCTTTCCTGCTACACCGGGCATTAGACGTTTAAAAACGTATAGGAAATGGAGCGACTGACACGAAATTTGATTCAAAAGTGCAAAAAACTGACTTTTGTTACGAACTTCAATATTTACTGTGTGTGCAAATCATCCTAGATCATGTAAGACAACGCCGGGAACTCTGCTAATTTACAATGAAATTTTACCGAAGTTTTGTTAGAATTTCAAACTTCTGGGGCTACCCGCCGTCCGGGGTAACCCTACTTTCCCCTACAATGAACGAGAAGGAAATCGGTAATGGAACCATCCCAGCTTTCTGCTGGTACGATATACAGTAGAGAACGCATAAAAAACCGAAAAACGCATCGCTGGTCTGGGAATTTAAACACCACCTTCCAGAAGGCTATACCAGAACTTCATAGAGCTCACAAATCAGGATCGGTGACTAACTCACGCATTTTCATGAAGGAAAAATTACATCACATTTTAAGTTGAAACGACGTTTTGCTAAATCCCGGACTTCTCTTTGTGTAAACGACCTACATAAATTGGAAACTTAAGACTTTGAAACGTGGTTAACACTTTTTTGATGCTTGAAGATATTTCGGGCGTGCAGCGGGGTCGATTGATCGCAGATGTACGAAGTTTCGATGGCGTAACATGCTATCATCTTCGTGTAGCGTCCACTGGTCGGCGTGAGGAGCGCAGTCCAGAACGCGACTGCTGGTCTCATCCGGGGGCGTCGATATTTATATCCTCAGACTGGACTGCGCTCCTCGCGCCGACCAGTGGACGCTACCTGAAGATGATGGCATGTTACGCCATAGAAAATTCGTACATCTGCGATCAGTTGATCAGGATGCACGCCCGAGAAATCTTCAAGCAACAGATCCGCCAGGAAAACTTACGATTATTTTTTTTTTTTTTGATTCTGCCTTTACACCTTGTCGATGTCGAGGTCGTTAGGGGCGGATAGGGACTTGGGGCTCGCACTCCACCCTCGGTTTCCTTCTTTCAGTTACCACTTATCCCCCTCATTGCTGTTCTTCAATTGCTGTTTTCTTAATAACACCGGCTGTTTGACAAACCTGAAATAAACGCAGTTTTTTATTACTCAGGTAAGTGTAGTGTTTGAAAAATTCTTGAGTCTAAGTAGGTACGCAGATCTGTATTGCAACAATAAGCAAATTTATAGACTGCTGTAAGAATTTGATTTTTGATTGTATAGAGTGAATTACAAATTTTTGTGAAACTTATGCTGGCAATTTCGCGGTAGCATCGTTTTCAGTGGTGCAAACAAAGAAATTTTAACACAATCCTCGAAAACTCTTCAAAGGAATAAAGCAAAGAAAAGTTAACCATTTAAAATCTCTACAGTATTTATTTCTCTTTTGGCGGTCGTACATATTCTACCATCTATCGTTCGGGAACCTAGGGATTGAATGTTGTGGACCTGCTACTAATAACAGAGAAAAGCTACGGATTGTAGAAATATCGATCATTGCAGAATATCTTGTGAAACCATCCGTTGTGGATAAATAGAAAAGGGAAAAGTAAGAGAAATTAATTATCAGATATAGAATCGTAGAAATGGATATTATATGCTTAAGTCATGAAATGAGAGTTGGAAGTTGATATTTGCCCGAAAATGATGCTATATTATCAACTTATTGGAATAAGAGGTCAACAGGTATGCTGGATACGAGACTTTGAGAGACCTTGTGTGTAATAGAAATTGAAGATAAAGAAGAAGCATGGCTAGATGAAGTTGCGAAGTCGATGTGGATAAATAGAACACTTTATTCCAAAAAGAATTAAAATTGCAGTTGGTAACTGCAAACTTTAGGGCTCACATGAAACGTAAGTCCAAGTTGTACAATATAACAGTGTTCAATCTAATATGTAATCTTGGAAATCAAAATAAACTCACTTTCCAACTTTTTTTAAGAGAGAACTGTGGAAACAGTGGATATTGCCTATTAATTCATGACCTCAAATTCTGGAGGACGTGGCTTCGAATCCCCTTCCTACCATCTAGAATTCGGTTTTCCATGGTTTCCCCAAATTACTCCAGGCTAATGCCAGAATAGTTCCTCCAGAGGGACCCGGCAAAATTCGTTCGCGTTTCTAGCCCCCAGTCTCTTTCCAGCGCTAGTGTTCTCAACGTCGACGTGACGGAAAGCCATAAAAAAAGAAAAAAAGCGATTAATTCTTTGAAACGGATTGTGACTTTTTATACGCGTGCATTCCCTTCCAAGAACTTCTCTGTAACATATACTTTGGCTGTAGCATAAACTTTGTGACAGAATTGTTAGTTAAACATTAAATTCTGTATAATTCATGTAATCACACAAACTATTTCTTCACAAAAATAAAACAAGTTCCAAGACAAATTTTTTAAATTTCAATTAAAGAACTTTTGTTACTATTGTTAATTAAAATAATCTCAGAATCGTGGGTAATATAAAAAATATATTAGTGAATTATCACCAATTGGAATGTTGATCTCCAATCAAAATACTGTTGTAAAATATTAGTAAAAGTCATATAAAGTGTTGCCATTCCAAATTTACATGTTAATATATAACAGCTACTGTTCAGTCGAAATTTCAGAAAGAATTAATGACAGAGGGTTGGTATCAGAACCTCAGATCCTGGATTCCGAACATTTTTCGTAAAGTACAAAGTGGAATGGAAACTTCGGGATAACACAGCATTATTGATTTTCTTTAAAATGAGAATTATTCTTCTTTACCCGTATTATGTATCATGTTTTTTTGACTTAAACGCACGTTTTCTTCATCATACTTTGGAAGTATCATTTTATATTGACCTTTTTTTTTACGTTAAGTCAAGTAAGCAGATACGTTTGGTAACTTAAGATTGCTACCCACATTTTGCGTAGAAAATGTAGCTTTCATTTTCTCTGAAGAATGATGCAGTACTGTTTGATTTACTTAAACAATTGCGCAATTTGCTCGGAACACAAACGAGAAGTATGGAAAGTTAGAGACAGAGAGAGAGATTCGTCGTGAAATGTTGGCAGATGCTGGAAAGAATGAAATAACAAAGCAATTCGTCTTTTATGCTACGACGATGCCCATGTGAATAAATAACTTCAGTAAATGAAAACATGAGTAATTCAAGGAGAAAATGTACGGAAAATTAAATTTTTACGTCTTATTTTCTGTTACAGTTTATTAAAGAAATAAGGCAGGAGTAATAAAGCGGCACGCTGCCCGTCTCCCTCGGCTGCCGTATTTTGCATATTTATCCTCGAGATTGTGGTCGGAGCGGGCCGCCTACAGGTCCAGGCTCTGTCGAAATTAACGCATCGCCGCTCTGGCATAAAGAGCCGCCCTCACAATACTGTATACCCAGCCGCTGTAAATACTGCTGCACGGGCCTAAGGTAGGGTCTACGCTGCAGCCAAGGAACCACGCCGTTTTTGTGGATGAGATAGTTGGCTACGAGGCGTTTGTCGACACTGGAGTTACGTATTCAGTATAGCAACTGTCCATCGTAGTTATTAACGTATTTTTCTACTGACCCAACTGCTTTTAATTATTGAGATAACAACAGAAACTGCGTTAGACGTTATATTTAAGTTTACTTAGGGGGAATGTGTCAAAATTTCAAGAATATTATACGGTGAATAGCAAAGTAAGTGGTTTTTAGCAGGATCAAAGACAATTCGGCTCATTTGTAGCAATTTTTTATTTTTCAGCTGTAATGAATATGTAGCAAAACACTTACGACGTCTTATGAAACAATTAAAATCACTTTTTGGCAAGTTAAACATATTTATGACACAAACTCGTGGCAGTTTACATCACAAAATCAAATGTAACATTAAAAGTATCTGCATTAAAAATTTAAATTGCAGATTCTTAAGAGAGAAAAAATAACCTGAAAGATCCCTGCTTTAGAAAACACACACACTTAAATAATATCTCCGAGATATATGGAGTTGCTATCTAGCGGTATGTGATCACTCCTTATCGACACCAGAGAAGCCTGGCAGCTTGTCGCTGAACTGTCGCATGCCCATGACCTTGAGTGTTCATAATTTTGCCATTTATAGTTTGAATTTAGAAAAATTCCTTCTTAATTAATTATATTACCAAACCGAAGAACTTAATCTTTAAAATGGTACCGCATTTATAGATTTTAATTAAGTATGAACGGAGAAAGATGGTTCGTTACATAAAAAATCTCCTACTAATATTATGATATACATCATATGGCGTCAAAGTGACTTGGTGCTATCACGATTTCAGAATAAGTATACCTGGACCTCCCAGCTACAGTTTAACACCAAATGATTAACTCTTGAGTGTTTTGAAAATATTAAAGAGAAAAACAAGAAATTATTTAAGAAGAGAAATCTGAATGTTTTTAACATGAAGTACTAGATTAGCGCGTTTTAAGTTTACTGGGAAATCGTTGCAAAGTTCTGCTATTTCACGCTATTCCTTTTTTTTTTTTTTAACACTGATCGTGGTGGTGTAACGGTTAGCGTTCTGGCCTTGCTTTCAGGAGGACGTCGGTTTGAATCCCCGTCCGGGCATCCAGATTTGGGTTTTCCATTGTTTCCCCAAATCACTCAAGGGCGAATGCCGGGATGCTTCCTTCAAAACAGCCATGACCGAATTACTTCCCATTACTTGCCCCCATCCTTTCCCGTCTCTAAAGTCCTCGCTGTTAAGATACGTTAAGCAAGTAAAAAAAAAATCTTTTTTAAATACTTCTTCTTCCTTGAGTGCCACCCCCGATTCAGCATCGGGGTTATGGATGGTAACGTACCGGGGGAGATAAATGGGGTAGTTACCCTGCTGTTATTGTAAGTGTGTATGACTTAAATGATGTTTTTATTCAGTATACAGTGTAGCGGATGCGAGATGATAGAAATGATAGTGTGAAATTACTATTACTATTACTCCGCGATTCACTAAAAGTGTGTGGCGGAGGGTGCATTGCACCTATCCGAAAGGGTAATAGTTTGGAAGGGATATACTGGATATGGCAGGAGGCTACCATGGCCTTATGTGAGGAACCATCCCAGAATTCGCGTGGAGTGATCTTGAAAAACCATGGAAAACCCAGCTCAGGATGGCCGGAGTACTTCATCGAAAGCTACTCCTGTCGGATTTTAAGTTTAGTCACCTGGTAAATCCTTTCTAATCGCTCGTGGAAAAGATGAGTATAAAAATGAATCGGTTCTGGCCCTGATTTCTCTTATCTTATTTTCGCGGTCATTCCGAGATATGAATGTTGCTGGTAGCAATATTTGTTTACTGTCATTCCGAAATACGTCAGTCATGAATTTTTCAATTAGCTTCTGTCGAGCACAACGCCTTCGGTGTTCCAGGTCTTCCCAACCTAACTCCTTCAACATCGTACTTACGCTTTCGCTCCAACTATATATACTTGTCCACCCGTTCAAGGATACTCTTCCGAAAGACACCGCGGGATCGCAGGCTTAACGTCCCCATCCGATCGATCAATCACCCAATCACCTTCGACAGTGTCGTATGCCCTCACTCCATACGCACTGCGGAGAGGTTTCGGATTTAATCCGGCTTTTGATTATAAAATCTGGAATGATTGGTGAAGATTGAATGATTGAACTCTTTCAGAAAATGAGAAGCAAAAGCGAAATCGCAAATAAGTTTCTTTCTTCGGTTTCTAAATTTTCGCCCGAGTCTCGTGAAAACTCAGCAGGTGTCTAGTGCCACACCACAGAAGATAAACACTGGTGAGCACCGAAGCGTCTGAAAAAGAAAGAGGAGAAAATAAATATTTGTTGGAGCAGAATATCCCGCAAGGTATTTTAATTAACATGATTATCTTTCACTGAAATATATAAATGTCATGGGTCAAGGTTCCTACGCCTGAAAATACATGCATAACTCTTTGCGCGTGTCCTGAAACCTTTGACAAGATTATTTTCTCATAGTGACCGGGTTTTATTAAATTGTGTATCATGCAATATGTTCTTTAGATGTTTTTAGTATGATTTGTCATTGCTAAGACGAAGCTTGATTTACATGGAAAAATTGAATAGTCTTTTTAAATTTCATACTCTCTGCTACTGTGCAGGCAGAAAGCATGAAACATTTGTTTTGTATTTGGTGCATTAACGATTCCTAATGAGACAGGAGCGTTCAGATATTCATGCAGCCTGATATATTGTCATCACCATTTGGTATTATAAATCCTTTCTTATTACTGCCATAAGAAATCACGGAAAGTTTTTATCTGCTGCTTTGATAAGTTAAAAAGTCGTAGAATGATGACTGGTGATAACGACAGAATCCGAGATACTATCGGTACAATAAACAGAATTCTCTTTATTAGTTATTTGCCCCTCTCTGAATAAAGCATGTCTTTGTCTACAATAGCATCTTCCCGCCAGCGGAACCATTAGCAAGACTCCAGTTTCTGTTTTGGTAGGTGTCATCAACTGGGCCCATTAGTATTAAATTTCGAACCTATTTGTCGTTATGAGGTATAATTATATCTATTTTTTGTTGATAATTTCTCTTTGATTCCATTACTCAGAGAAATATAACACGTTGCTATGTTGCTACCGAGAAGCTGCAAGATCGCTGAGAAACTGTTGTTGTTAGAAAGCAGTTTCACAGTGATCTTGCAGATTCTTGATTGCAAGATACATTTACCTGATGAAGACAACAGAAGACGTTGTCGAAACATTGTCATCGTTTTATGAAAATATCCGGCTGCAAACCCATGAAGACTATGTTGGATTTACACGAAGGGACAAATGTCCGTTCACAACAGAGAAATACTGACTGGAAATTTCAGAGTAATTTATCTCATACGAAAGTAGCAGGAAGGAAATCATAGTTCAGTGTTTTCTGGTGATTTGAAACTTCTATAAATCATTGACGGTATTTTACTGAAACAAAACAGAAACATCCCGCACAGTGGTTGACAACAGTCAGCGCCCGCTGTCGTTTAGTCGTTTACCCGCGTGGCTAATGTAGAAAGCTGGCTGCATAAAGAAAGGGGTTTCAGTTCTATTTCGTTATGTATCAATTATTCATTGTGTATCGTATTAACTTTTATGAAGCATGGGTAATACAAAGTTTAACATCAAACGAATCGATAGATTTCGGGAAGAAAATTGGTTGCAGTGGTGAGTAAATTCAGTAAGAAAATTACAGTACGCACCAGGAATAGTTAAATAGAAACACTGGAAGCTTATGTACACAAGCGGAGTGTAGAATATAGACAAAATATCACTTAATTTTTAATATATTATCTGAAGCAGCAGTCCTAGGTCACAAAGGGAACAGCATACATATTGTTTACGGATAACAGAAGGTATTAAACTTGACACTTAGTAAATAAAAACTCATCGACGGCTTGTATCAGTGGTTTTAGCCGTAGTCTTGCGGCTTTAACCATTGAAAGGGTAGCTCACACAAGTGTATTTCGTATGTTAGTAATTATTTTCTGCGTTTCAGCTGCTACTCTGTGGCGCACTTAGTGTACTTCCAAGATGATGTATTATAGCACCGGACGAGACAAATAGAATTATAACTGCCTGTCTTAAGCCTTACCCCCACCACCTTCCCCGGCGATATTAGTAATGGAAGTTGCTATAGAGCAAGCTGGATACACCGGCAGCATACAGGTGTCGTCAGTTTGAGACCCGCTACGGGCAAAGAAGGTTGTAATTTAGTATTATGTCCATCTTGTGTTTTCAGTACTTTATGGAACAAATGTAATTATACTGTGGTAAATTAACACATGTAAACTTGTAAGGAATCAGAATACTACGCAAATGTTGGTCGAATGGCGCTACTAAGTCCGAATAAAATTATATAAAAAAGAAAACGAAGATTGAAAAGTGTGAAAAGTCTTCTGAGAAATTCCCAGCCTCTTCATATTCCTCCCGAATCAACCCTCGTCGATTACTGGTAACATCAAACCTTAAATTTATAATATGTTGTGAAAAGAGAATTGCTGTCAGATTGAAAAATTATCTGCATTTTTTTGGAGATGCTTCTGCATGCTAAGAAGGTGGAGAGGATCGTTCATGACAAAGAGAATAACAGCCAGAATGAATGACTACTAATTGATAATAATTACTTCGATGAATACCAGCCACTCATAAATCAATTAGTCTCACGTAACATTGTTTAAAACTGATTTGTCGGAGAGTTGTAGTTATCAAGTAACAAGGTAACTTTTTAACGCTACGTACCGCAGTAAATAAATAAGAAACAAATCGATGAAGTCGCCAGAGGAAGCAATTGACAATGAAAGGTATGTAGTAAATAGTAAATAGTAACTTCACTGTAATTTAACGTTAAAAAGGATTTTTTTTTTACTTATGGCTTTACGTTGAGGTTATTAGAGGAGGGATGGAACTGGGGACAAGAAACGGGATGGAATTCGACCATGATCTTTTTGAAAGAAGCATCCCGGCATTCAGTTGGAGTGAATTGGGAAAACCATGGAAAACCCAAATCTGGATGATCGGACGGGGATTAGAACCGCCGTCCTCCCAAATACGAGGTCGATCATCCACCACTCTCGGTTTAGAAAGGAAACGGAAAGCCTTCGAAATAGAAGTCATATAACACTGAAATCTGGATTGCCGTTCCGAGGTTCGAACTCGGCTATAAATGAATCTTGGTGCCAAATAATACAGCACCCCAACAAGTTCCGATAACAGTGATTCAGCATCGGTAAGCAAAACATTTTGTTAGTAGACCAACGTGCGTGACTACTTCAGCGTAGAAAACTGTTGATTTTCAGTTATAATTATTTATTGATTTAAAAAAATTAGGAAAGAAAGTTGAAATGTTAGTGTAGCTGAGTGATTCTGATGTTTTTGTTTATGTTACAGGCAGATTAACTTCTTCAGATTGTATTTAAAGATTTTTTATAATTTTCTCTAATGTCATTATGTTACTCAGTTTCAAACTGTATTTGTTATTTCCTTCGGTTGTTATTAAGCATATGGAGTATTGAGTACGTTGGTTGCATGCTATATGACATCCCAACTGACCGCTTTATCTCGAGAGCATTTTTAAGTATGACCACTCGCATGCCTTAACGTACGAGTTCGCTTTTGGATGCAGTGTAACAACGTTTAAAGTTGTTGCTGCAGTCTTTATTATGTTTCGGTAGTATAAGAATTTTGTCTCGATAAGAGTTTTGAAAAGGGCTGTTTTCTTAATCAGCGGAGATTTACGTTTGATGTATACCAAACATGACTACATATTAAATTAAAAAGAAAACATTTTATATCCACGTTAAAAGGGCACACATTAGTACATCCAAAGATACTTAATGCAAATACACAAATATCCCAGCGATTAAACTCACAATAGATTGCTTGGCAAATCACAAACAAAAATTTTGACGACTGCCAACTAAATCACAACTAACTCTGCTCGTTTAAATAAGCTCTACAGAAAGGCAATAAAGAGTGCAGGCAGACTTTTCTAGAACCCTAACAATTAAATACATGCAAAAATAATTACAAATTGTATAGTCGTTAGAATCCACCTTAAAGTGAAATATAATACTGTTTACTGTTTGAACACAAAATTATCAACATGAACCCGTCCAAACCTTCGAGAATTGTCCTCTAAACATCCTGGCTCACATCAAAACTTACAATTACAAACTTTTCATAATGTTTCATATATAATACTATCCTTTATAGTACTACATATTATTTATACAGTTTCTTTTCATAAAAATTGTCCGTTTACTTGACGAATATACACAAATTACAATTAACCACATGAAAAATATGCAAATACACAATTAATAAACTCCCATCTCGATATTCATAATTCTTAAAACAAAATTTAGTAACAGGGATGGGACTAACGGCTGTTATAAACTCAGTAAGCTATAGCATCACATTTCTACCAGTGACCGGAATAAAATCAACTTCACCGACCAAAGTGTGGCGTGAGAAAATGCCAAGAGTAGAATACTTAATAATACTAGTTGTTGGCAAGGCTCTTCTTGATATAACTTTGTTAATTAATTGTTTGCCAAGTCACTTTACAGAATTTGTGGTATAACGATTTGATTTGAAGTCAGCCTCGCATTATAGAGGGTACTCTGTGCCTCTGATCTCTCGTGGAGCGGACATCCGTTTTATTTCCGGACCTGCCAGTAAGGTTTCCGTCTTTACGGCCTCAGATTTACTCCGATTGCCCCATCCCAGCACCCCCAGGTTTCAATTCTCGCTTGCCGAGACGGGTCTCCAACTGTTTAATTACAAGTGACTGCCCCCAGCAAGAAATTACAGCAGTTCGAGAACAAGTTGGTGAACAAGCGAGTTAATAAGTAGCGACGTAATGCCTCCTGCTAGCCATATTAGGGTGTATCCATTTGCAAAGCGTTCGATACTGAGAACTCATTATTCAGGAACCGTGAAAATACATTACCAGCTTGGAGGTAAACGAAATAGTGGCTTTCTGAAATTGATGTCAGTTGTTTCAGAACGTACAATCAAAGTATGATCGCTTACATTTAGTAATCATGTTTGTATTTTTTATTATGGTTCGTTGATGTCGATTTCATCACAGAGGTGGCAGGATTGTGGATAAGAAATTCAGTGAAGAAGGAACTGTTAAAAACTGAAATATTGGTTGCCAAAACGGGAATCGAACTTGTCTCCTCCCCGAATGATAGACTCAAACTTAACAGATAGCGCGATGTGACGTAAAATTATTTTACACGCGATGAGAGGTCTCTTTTAGGGCTTCTTTTTTCTTAACGCACCTACTCCTATCGGAGGTTGGCGGTTCACAGTCCGGAAGTGACATTGCAGCATGGAAAGCCTCTTCTACCATCTCCGAATGTGCTTCAGCCACGAATTCCTTCTCCTTCAAACAGATCTTTTCGACTGTACTTTCCCTCCAATGATAAGTTACTAAAGCTGATATCTCTCGCCTCTCATAATGTGTCTTGTATACTGAGTTTTCCCTTGATTTATTATAAGCAGCAGTTCTTTTGGTTTCTCCATCCGATGAACTGCATTTAGGGCTTTGTATCTTTCCGTTTGGCGAAAACATTACGGGAAATCATATCCATGTAGATTTCTATCTTAAAAAAGACTACTCGAAATGCTAAGATCACGAATTCGTCCAAGCTGTCTAGTTTAATGACTGGATGTATTAATGTTATTCGTAAGCTCTGGTTTATGATTTAGCCTTTCTGATGCGTTCACGTTATGACTCATTCCATGAAAATGCGAAATTCACATGTATATTCATCTTATGCTGTATAACATTGTAGATTGTATCTTTCTAGTCAAGAATATGCAATAGGATTCAACACATAATGCAATGAAAGAATGTCAGCCACAATAACTCAAAACTAAATGACTCGTGCGAAAATTTCGCGAATGCAATGTATAGTAAGGTTGGTGGTTAATAACAGGATGGAAGAAGAAACACCTCATTTGTATCAATTGTTTATTTGTTTAGTGTAACAAAAGTCTACGCCAGTGAAGCAGTTTTTAAATATACCTGTGAAATGTGATGCTGCTGTCTAGTGGCTTGGCTCTGAACTATCTCATACGCGCGACTTTCACAGTTATTACTTTTGTCCTTCAATGGTTCAACTCCAAAAAATTTCGTCCTTAATTTATAATGTTGCCTGAGTTGTGACCTTAATCTTATAAATGATACCTATTTATCGATTTCGGTTAGATATCAAGGGAGATAAATGGGTAGTGACAAAAAACACTTTATGGAAATAATGATACTTTTGCGCTTTAAGAGTCAAATTCCGAAAATTTCCTTTCTTAAGACAAAAACAGACACCTTAATCGTTAAAACGTTACCTTATTTATCTATTTCCGTTAAATATCAAATGGCTAGTAATAAAAAAATACCTTATGGAAATAACGATACTTTTGTCTATTTAAGGATCAAATCCCGAAAACTTCCTTTCTTAAAATATGAAATGACCAAAGCTGAAACCTTAATCTCTAAAAAACACCTCATTTTTGGATTTCGGTTAGTTATCAAGGAAAATAAATGGATCGTGTAAAAAAAGTACGTTTAGGAAATAATGACACTTTTCCCCTTTGAGGGTCCAACTCCGAAAAATTCCTTTCTTAAAATATGTTGTGTCCAAAGTGGAGACCTAACAATACCCCATTTCTTGATCATATCAGAGAAGATAAATTGCTCGTGAGAAAACAATACGCTATGGAAATAATGATACTTTTGCCATTTAAGGGTTGAATTCAAAAAAAAAAAAAAATCCTTTCTTAAAATATGATGTGACCAAAGCGGAGACCTTAATCTTTAAAATGATACCTCATTTAAGTATGTCAGTTAGATATCAAGGGAGATAAATGGCTCGTGACCCAAAAACGCATTGTAGAAATAAGATATATGATGATATCATCAACGGAGTTGTTTCGAAACGATGTTCATTTAATTGACCGAAGCGTACTACAAAAATAGTCATTGGAAGGTTTAAACTCATTAATTCAGCACTTGCTGATTACATAAATAATTGTTTTCATTGGTATTTCTAGATAAATAACGAAATTAATTGCAGATTCTGTTCCACGTTCCCTCTATACGTGACTTACTTGTGGCAGTTTTGTGTACACACGATACCTAATATCCGTTTTTCCTCAATGTTAATATGTTTTCCTTCAATTCCATCAACTGACACACACTCGAAACTGAAAGAAAGAACCAACTAATAAATTAAAGTTGCTTTTGCTGTTGTTATTGTTTAAAGAATTTTTGCTTTGTTTATATTTCTCTCAGAACCTACGATAGAAATATAATAATTTCTCATGAATTAGTTGAACTATGGGGCGGATAATGTAAAAATTACTTTTTAAAATTGGTGTACGTAGATAGTTGAACTTAAACAGTATATAGTATAGGAAGACAAAGAGCTTTATGAGCGTCTCCATTTAATATCCCTGCTTAGTATGTGATTCCCTTCCGGTGAGAAGATATGAAGTTATCTTGCTGAAAGCATCTGAATTTTTATTGATATTTTTCGTTTCGTATTACCTTTGCTTTACGGGCTTAAATGCTGAAACTGAAAGTAGAATTATTTCGTATGATGCTCAGTTAGTTGATAGTTGGCCAAAAGAAATAATTTTTTGTTGCAATTTGCTTCGCATAGAAACTGAGACTCAATTTGGAAGTGAAAATGAACAGCTACAAGAACTAACTGTACTACATGTTGTTATATCGTCGTAATCAAGCGTAAATTATTTAGTACATGAGGTTAACTACAAGTTGATAACATGCAAAAAAGTTTTTAGTTAACAAAAAAAAAACAATGCACTGTATCTTATCAGAGAACAATTTCGGTTTGAACCTGTTACTTATGGAAATATTTGGTCACTTTTTATTTCAATTTCTCTGTAACATATGACGATAATACTCTGCTAAAAGATAGTTTACAACGATCATCTTTACTTACTTCCCATAATTTTACACAAACTGGTACTTCAAACCGAGCATTACCACAAATACTGTAACTGTCTTCTGTAACAGGTCTTCCGTCTTGCAACTAAGCAAATGCTTTCTTATGTCAAACGCGTTAAGTTATTTAAGACATATTTAGTTCCATAGGTAAACACATCCACACACACACTCACTCACACACATACAGACACACACGCGTGTATATATATTTATATATATATATCAAATGTTTTTGTAGTATGCACATTTTTCTGAGATTTCGCCGACTAAGATTTTGCCACGTCGGGTTACCTGTAAGGAAGAATATTTTCCATCTTCTATCTCGTTTACATCAACTAACATTTCGCCGAGTCGGCGAAACTTCGGAAAGTACGCATACTACAAAAACATTTGATAGTAGTGATAGTGAGAGATATGTAGCTGATGTGGAACTAAGAACCTGCATTTATTGATTCACGATCTAACACTGTTAGTAGATAGTGATCTAAGACAACTTAATCAAGTTAAAAAAAATATCATTGTAAATGCTAATATATTTTTATATATTTGCAAAATGAAACGCGTTTACCATAAAAAATATAATATGTTTATTTATAAGACGGAAGACCAGTAACAAAATCCAGTTATCATAGCAACTAAGGACCTAGACAAAAAATCACCAGCATGACAAATACTATATTCCACTTTTACCTCTACTAGCCGGTAGAGTACACTTTGCGTCTTCCATTTTATTTTAGATGACGTCTAATGTTGGATCTTCAATTACATTTTTATCCGTTTTACTCCTTTTTAACTGTAAGGAAGAATATATTCTCGTTTACATCAACAGATGCTTCACGTTTTTACTCGATATTAATCACACTGACGTTCACTTGAAAACACATTGATTTAGCGTTACTAATATTCCTTACAGCCTCCATTAGGCTAGTTGGATGCTATATCTGGTAAGTGGTATTGAGAGGCAGCCAGGCACCCTCCATGCGTGCAGAAGCCGAGTCAGCACTCTCTCCCCTCCTCCGCTGCTGTTGTGAGTGGTCGCTTGATACACTGTGCGATATAACGCATTCTGCTCATCAGTAACCTTCACACCACTTCCCTTGATCGTAAGGTAACGAACCTAAGCTGTAACACCAGAAATCCATACCGCTCAGCCAATTACAATCAAACTGAGCAAAGCTAATCTTCTCCATCAGTCGGGTTACACATAGGGATAGAAATCCAGCAAGCGAGGAATTAACGTCGTAATTGAGTAGATCAAAGCAGTTGAAGGTTACATGCGCCGGCATGTTAACATTTGTATGCGACAATTTCTTGATGCTTAGCTTGCAACTTTGTCTAGGGTTCAGGCTCGATACCATCTAACGTCATAAAATATTACATTCAATGAAAATTCCTAGTTTATCCCAATATATCTATATGGTCAAATACGACCGTGACACTCAGTATCTTAAAAAATACCCTGGCGAAAATTAAAAGTGCAATACCCAGACGGAGTTGTGATAAATGAATGAGATTTGGCCCCAAGTATCCCTAAATTATTAAAAATTGAAAGTTTTAGATGTAATTGTATGAGAATTACCGAGCTATTTATTACGTAAAATTGCAATGTTTTTCAGCGTATAAGTGACGAAAAATGTGGTGTAAGATGACACTTCTTTGTCCATAACTTCTTCTTGACCAAGTACGCCAAGCCGAAGAGTGACGACCTTCAATACCAAATGTCTAACTGTGAAAGAGGTCGGAGAATTGGCGTGTTTGAAATGGGTGCGTCATATCTCGAAATCTCCCGAAGGCTTGGCCTTAGTGCAATGTAAGTATACAGGCTTGTTACACAGTGGATGAAAGAAGGCTCTAGTACCTCTAAAGCAGGCAAAGGGCGATACAGAAGAACAACAGCACGTGAAGACCACCACATTGTGTGGGTGGCTGTTGCTAGCAGACGGGTGACTGCAGGTCAGATCCAAGCAGTCGTTACAGAGAGGGCGATTGTAAAGAAATTACTTGAAGCTGGGTTACACTCTCTGGCACCAATGAAATTTGTTCCGTTATCCTGATTTCATTGCCAGGTGTAATACAAGGTGCAAATAGACACGTGAATGGCTTACATTGATGCTTAGAGACGAGTATCGATTCTGTCTGTGGCAAAGTGATAATCGACAGCATGTACGTAAACTTAGTGGAGAAACGGCTTACCCTGCAGTGATTTCAGAACGTCACACAGGTCCAGCCACTGGTGTCCAGGTTTGAGGGCAATCAGTTTCGACAGCAGAGCTGAGTTGGTTGCTGTTGAAAGAACAATGACAGCCCACCACTATGTGTACGGGGTGCTTCACCCTATCGTGATGCCCTTCATGTCCACTATACAAATCGCATCTTCCAATAGGATAATTCCCGTCCTGACACTGTGGCCTTGCAAGTAGTTACGATCACAATTTGGAACGCATGGTCCCAAGATTTGTCCCCAATAGAGCATGTATGGAATACCAGTAGTAGACACATTAGATCACATGGTCACGCAGAACAAACTGTGGGACAACTGACAGCACACGATATGCAAGCATAGAGAGACATGCACCTAGAAGACATCTTGAAGACTTATTGTTTCAATGCTGGCAAGGATCCACGAATGTATAGATGCTCAAGGTGGGCGCACTTCTTTGTGATAACTGTATCTAAAAGTGCTAAGTCCGCACGGCGGCCGAAATGTCACACGGCGGACGGGCGGTCAACCGGAGACGATCACGAGCGAACCGACGCAAGGTCCAAGATGAGATGCACAGAGTCCAAAGGAGAAACCGATCGTAAACCAAGACCCGCACTGATCAGTCCAATATTCGATGCACAGAGTCCAAGAGAGGTAACCGAACGTAAACCGAGACGCGCGATGATCAGAGTCCGATATGCGATGCACGGAGAGACCGTGACGATACTGGATAGCAGTGAACTCAGCACTGTCCTAAGTGGGACCGCGCGGCTGTATTTATACTAGGCAATTCGCTTCTGATTGGCCGCGGCGGAAATCCTACTATGCGGTGGCGCTAGTTGGCCTGTTGCTAACGCCGTCTATCGGTTGTCAACCTCCATCTCTTCTGGGAATGTAACGGTGTCGGCCCGGGATACCAGAAAAAGTAATTAACTTATCCTGATCCATTTCAATTTTTTATAATTTCTTCTAGGAATAACCTAGGATGCATCTACAAAGTTTCCCAAATTTCCACCATTCCTGTCTGGGTGTTGCACTTTTAATTTCCGCCAGTGTGTATATTCCAATCAAAAGCTCTCAGCTTCACCGATATTTGAAACAGTTTGCAGGCAAGTCAGTAGCGACTGAGCTACGCAACTTGCCTCGCGGTGGGTATCAGCAGGGGAGGAATAGACCGCGCGGTGCCAGAGAGTCTGCAGTATTAGCGGCAGAGACCGCACAGCCAAGTGCGTTGATTGTCGGTGAGCGCCGCGCGCCACAGGAGTGACGGCCGCGGCCGAGTCCATCCATTATTAAAGGTACAGTAAATGGCGCCGCCGTCCGACCGTGTCGTCGGCTTCGTAAATAACACAGCGAGCGGCGCTCGGGCCAGCTGTCACCTCCGCACAGTAGCTGCAAGTTTCGAAACCCTACAGACATTGTAATTCGCGCTTAGGCCGTTAAACGGGATAAATACGGCATAAACTTGAGATGACACTTCACCTAATGCTTCGCACTTCAACCAGCGTTATCTAAACTATAACTTCGTAAGCTTACTCACCTCGGTAGGTATTGGCTAGAGAACGGTGACGTTACCCGCTGGCCTTCGCTCGCAATTTAACAGCGACCAGAGATATTACTAGTAATTAGAGGTTATGCGCGAGATTTATTAGCTAAGCGACTACAATGAACTGAATTGGAGTAAACATTCATTAAATTTTCTTTTCGCAGTATTTAATTGTTAAAAAAATATGGTAAAACTTAACGGCTGAAAAAACGCGGAATAAAATTTTATTTTACGATTCAATGAAGTCTCTATCATTACCATTTGCAATCACCACTGTCACGCTGTTCGGCCATCATTAGGTATGCACGCATTTACATCGGATATTAGTTACGTCAAATTTGATGTCAAGGATATTAAAAGTAAAAATGTGAGTGATTTTTGTTTTTACGTTGGGTGCGTGTTCACTGGTGAAATCGTCTCTATCCGTGTTTTAATACTTCTATTATTATTTCTGAGTCTCTTAACACACAAAAATTTTTAATCAGATTTTGCAGAGGGTAATGTTAGAGTGAATCGCAGGTCAACCTCGTGTTTCAGCCAGATCAGGTAAACCTGTCATGCCCTTTGACCTTTACACACCATCACGGGATTACACTAGTTTAAGATATAACGTTTTAAGGGGTAATTTCTTGTTATGACTTGTGCATGATAATCCTTTTGCGGCTTAGAGTAAAAAAGACAGATTTACGTTTAAGCATTTATCGAAGTTATTCTGAATGGTGAATGCGGAAGGAGAAGCATAATGTTATAGAAGAATTAAAATATTTGGGAGATGTTATAGAAACAGAAAGAAAAAAATTAGAGAAACAGAAGAGCCAAAGAATTGTACAGGAGAGAAAGAGGCCGTATTTCGAGCAACAAGGTGCCAATGTGACGTAGATATATATACTTGTATATGTTAGGCTCAAAAGTCGAAATCACTAATAGAGCGAAAAAAAACCCGACCAAAATGCGTTTTGGTTTCTAAAAAAACGGCCACAACAGGTTGTGGCTTATCAGTATCTAACTCTTTGTGTTCACGTCGAATCGGTCCAGGCTGCATTTTTTTTTTAAATTGTGGTCTTCATGAATGGAGAATGCGATCTGGACCAAATGCGAATGCGAATTTCGCATGGTGGCCGTTTTCTTCTAACCCAGCATGTTACAGGTATATCTATTGTAACAAGATGACTAGATGGGTCATCTCGTACAATATAAATTAATTATTGTTTGATTTAATAAACATAAGTAACAAATGGATATTCATTTTGAGTTGGAGACAGAAATCCGCGTCTAGCTAAGGGTTGTGTTAGCGGTGAGCGACACTCTGACTTAAGCCGGAAGTGTCCGGTAGGTCGAGGCAATGAGGGGATTATCTCTGATACCGGTGAGAAAGGCTAGACGCTGGGAATTTTGCGGATGAATCCTTGAATGGGCGTTCGCATGGTGTCGTGACACAATTTTTCCTACACATCCTCCCGAACAATCCCGCAAAACCCGAACACTCTTAGCAAATAAGAGGCCATGTATTAGCAGGCAAGAGGGGATATTTTCCGATTTTACTTACGTGATTGAAAATTTACAATTTTTGTGTTTTCCATGATGCTCGCCGAGGAGGAGGGGATAGGAGCTCTGAGAGGCGAGAAGAGGTGACTTCGGCCAGAACGATCGCCCTGGCTACTGCTTGCCAGAGCAGTATTGATGGTTCCATTCTGGAGGCTTGGGTGACTGAGTGCCAAGTCCGGTCGAGGTTGTCACTTGTGCTGGTTGACGTGACAAGTGCCTTACAATACCTGAACGGTGCGCTGTTTGAGAGACGATAGCGCTCTTGTTGCGACGCATCGTGCAGCCAGACAGACTACTTGGTGCACAAGTGCGAAATACTTGAGAATCCGTATAGTGACTATGGAAATCACCTGCAAACTATCCACCACATCGCCATGGAATGCGCTCTTAGGAGATTCAGTGGAACGACCCAACTGCTTCAGAAAACAACCACAGAGGCAATTGAATGGCTACAATCCGTCGGTATCAATGTGTAGAAACATTTATGCCTGTTTCCATGTTTCATTGTAATTACTATCTTCGTATCCTTGTGCCAAGCTCGAATTAATACGATTTTATCTTCTTCGAAAGTACAATAATTTCTCTGATTTTCTCGCCAGCAATGCTCACTTCCATACGCCGACCAGATATTGCGCTGCTCCTTACTCAAAGAAGTTTATTAGAAGCAAGTATTTGGTTTACCGTACTTCAAATAATTTCCTTGGAATGGAATTAAAAGCCCAATCTCGGATTTCTAGATTGGCAAACTCTTTGACTTTTGATACTTAAAATGCAACTGTTATGTCTTATATATAGTACTAGCTCTTACCCGCTACTTAAAATTTTATTGCTAGATTTGGATAAAAAAATCTGTAAGTTACGAAAACGTGTCCAAAAAAATCATGGGATAATTTGAAGGGGAAGCCATCACCATAATGCTACCATTGAACCTGTATCATGAAGAGAACTAATTTGCCACTAGTTTAAAAATAGGAACAAACTAAGGGGAAATAGATGAATAAAAAGTTGGATGTAGTCTTCTCGGGAGACTAGCCGAGTGAGTAAGATGTTTCCACACGATATATCGGCGATCTCAGACTCCGTCGCCATCTTCACCAGAAGATGGCGACGGAGTCTGAGATCGCCGAAATATCGTGTGGAAACATCTTACTCACTCGGCTAGTCTCCCGAGAAGACTACATCCATTCTCAACGCCGAGAAAGACTTCGTTCCTGAATAAAAAGTTGTTGCTGAATATGAAATTTATGAACTTATGATACAAAACAAAGCCTGAGCAACCGATACAACTTTACAGAGACTTACACACGCTATCCGTCTGTCTATCAACGCTGGTTTTTAAAATTTCATGACAAAACATTTATCTCTAATGATATATAGTACACCGATCAGCCAAAACATTATGACCACCTGCTTATTAGTGTGTTAGTGTGTTAGTCCATCTTTGGAGCGCACTACAGCAGCGATTCGGCGTGGCATGGATTCCAAAAGTCCTTATTAGTTTTCCCGAGTTGTCTGGCACCAGATGTCTACGCACAGATCACGCAATTCCCATTAATTACGGGCCGGTGGCTAGCGGGCGCGGCGCCTGGGAACGAACATCTCACAAACGGCGAGGCTGGTCGGCTGTTCACGTGCTGCTGTAGTGAGCATCTATGCAAAGTTGTTGACTGGGCGACAAGGTGGTGGACGTCGAAGCCTCATCACAGAACGTGGAAGTCGGAGGCTTGCCCGCTCTGTAAAGCAGGATAGGTGGCGATCTATGGCAGATCTGACAGCAGAGTGTGCTCCGAAATACTTGTGCCTACACCAGCATTGTGTCCTGATGGAACAACACACTATTAACTTGGTGGTCATAACGTCATTTCCTTGTCAAATTTTCTCAGTATCGGTTTGTAGCAGAATGACCAAATATGGGTCATTCCGTACATTTTTATATATATTATTTTGCATATTTTTATATATAAAAAGAATAAGAAAGGAATTATCGGAGAGGATTGTCAGTGTGTTTGTGGCACCTGAGCTAGACGCGCCAGAGGGTCGCGACAGGCAGGCGGCGGCCAGGTACAATGGACACCAGCTACCCTTCTCACGCAGTTGGTTAAGCGTATAATCCCTTGGCTCCGGGGAAACGGTACACTGAGGTGAATAAACTATCCAAGCCCCAGGTCTTCGAACGGGGGAGTTTTGGAGGTCACAGGGCTATCCCGAGTTCACACGAATCGAGAAAGACAAGGTTCGCCTATCGTGATAGCCGAAGGGAGGAGCTTAAAAATGGCAGAACCAATCGAGAGAGACTTTCCTTTGCATTTTGTAATGATGGTGTTTTATTTTTTTTTCTATGTAAACCACGAGCGACGAGAGGAGGCTTTTTCCGGCGGACGCTGAAGGGGACTTGGCTCCAAGCCTTCAGACTAGAAGGAGCGGATCTTCCGAAGCTGGAGATCGCTCGGTCTTGGCTTCGCACCTGAGGGTCAGTAAGCGTGTCTTGTACAGTGAGGTCACTGTGCACGCATCCATTACGCTTGCTGACGGACGTGGTGCATTGTCCGCTATAGCCAAGGGGCTATAGTAATTCCGCCGTCGCGGGAAATACATTGCCGTCACGGTAATAATTCTACAAGTGCAGTGTGGTACTTTTATTCGGTCATTGAGTACAGCCCTGTAACGACCACTGAATGATTAGTAGTTCTCGCACCCCCAAATATTGAGCTAGCTGGGGCAGACTTTCTTAAAGCCCCACTTGGTGGATAATATAAATTATCCTGGCGCCCGGCATTTGAGATCGAATACAGTTAATGTCAATACTGTGTTTGATTTATGGTTCCCGATCATTGTGAAGGGAACTTTCATTTAAAAAAATCAAGTGTACAGCTTTTCTTGCTTGCCAATTAACATTGGGAGTTTGTATCAAGACTAATTTAAAGGTGGTTGTGTTTTAATGCTTTGTTTATTTGTTAATATGTGTTGGCAATTGTAAGAAGAGGCTTTGCATAGTTCTTTTTATCATATTTCAATGTGTCAATGTTAACGATAAATAAGCCTCGCCTGTACGCCATTATGAGTACCCAATAAATTAGCAGCCTAGGGTTTCTTTTAATTATAAAAAGAAGTAAAAGGTTTTCACCCTTACCTCCCCAGGCGTAAACCGCCACAGGTTCAAACATGTAGAGAGACAGAGTCACTTTCGCATTTATAATAATAAGTATAAATTCTGATTAATTATCACAAAGATTTTAATACGGCAAAGAAATAACAGATTGAAAATAATTTTTTATCTCACTGTTTCAATAATTTTGGATCCGCAGATATCTCAACCATTTGCGCCGAATATTCCGCTCTTGATTTATGCAAACGGATTCTGCCGCGGACACGTGCGGAATCCCCCTGTTTTGCCGACTTCATTTTTACTGGCTGGGACTTGTGTTCCGCTGCTCCACCGTAGACACAAACATACACACCCGCGCGCAGCAGTCGGGGTAAAATCTTCCACAAAATAAGTAAACAGAGGGAGAATTTTAAAAAGTGCGCGCAGATAAACACGCATTCGGCGCCCCGTCACCGGCTTATGACAGCCGCGCATTATTTAATTAAGCCCGTCCGAAAAATCTGTGGCTTCCGCAGAGCTGTTTTCATTTGATGGGGGCGAGCCAGAGCGGCGTGTCTGAATTGTTTAAACGGCCGGCGGCGGCGGTAGCAAACTTGTTGTTGTCCTTGACGGGCGAGAGGGGATGCGCCAGACAATGACACAGTAATTAAGTTGCCCACACGCGCGTTTTTCGTTCGGTGCGCGTAATTGCATTCTGGCAGACTAATTCGGCCGTCAAGTTGCCCGCCCGAACGAATGGGCATTGCCGGAAATATTGGGCACTGCGTGAAGCCGACCTCGCAGTTTGACCGCGTTAAACGGACTCGTGCTCGCTGAAAGCGGGAAAAAATAGCTTTGTACTTTTTTTTTTTTTAAATGGCGTTCGGCTACTGGGCCATACAGCCAGCTCAAGGTGATTTGTTGCTATCAAGTATTGACACAAGGACACTACAACACAGACAAGACATTCACACACACAACACTAAACACCCATGCCGTCGGCCGGACTCGAACCGGCGACCTTCAGTACGCGGAGCTAGCACTAGCCCCTACGCTACCGAGGCCGGCAGCTTTGTACTTCGAACAGAATTGCTATTCTATGCGAACATAATGAACCCGCCTTATGTACTGTGACTTCCTAGGAAAAACGTCTATGTACTTGCCATTCTGTGTGAAGATAATGAGGACGGAATAAATATTGAGATTAGACAAAAGGTAGAATGAGAAACAGCCTTCAGTCACTAGAATACAAATTTTATTGTATTATACATTGTATTTTTGACTCTGTGGATCCATCTTCAGGTTACTATGGTGTTTACATTGGTTTTAAATTTTCCCTAAGCGAGATTCATGCCTAGTAAAGTTTGTTTCTGCGCTGAGAAATGATTTCAAATAAGTGTCGTGAACAAGTTTTATTATGAGAGAAAGGACTAAATATGAAAACATTGCGGAAAACTTACCAGAATTGACGAGATGCTGAATAACTGGTTTCATATACATATTTAATTTAATTTAATTTTTTTAATTGCAATGGAGCACAGGCTCCGGTGGCAATTTCGCTACTCACCCATCTTCCCCCTATCCTGCACCCACCTACATTTGCCCTCTACAAATTTAATTTTATTTTTAAATTCTTTCAAAGTTTTCGGTAAATATTTATTGAGGAGCACTGCACTAGACACGATGTCGTTTAAGGTGCATATGTTTATATAAACAGAACAATTAGAACAAAACAGTTTAAAGATGATGTGTGTTACAAATTATCCAAAGGTGCAAATTATTATTCGTTGCCAGAGTATATCGTATTGGTGGTCTTTTCTTGTCTCTAGTATTTAACATTAAACTGGATTTCTTTTTAATTTCTACTAAATAATTTATTTTTATTGTTGACGCGGTCGCGTTTGCTAGAACATTCCTGAGCTTTCACGTAAATTGTCTCTCATTGGCAAGGTATAAATCCTCACCACAATTGCCAGTAATGGATTTATAATTCGGTCCAATTACAGAGAAAATTAAATGAAGAAAACAAGGTGTAATTCCGATAAACTTAGCGTAATACGTAAAGGACTATAAATGTCTAACTGATATTTTACTGCACAATTAACAATTTAAATAGATACTTTCCTTTTCCATTGTTTGGATTGTTGACCAAAAAAACCCAAGAATATCGTTATGAAATTTTCAACCTCTTGTTACTGATGGTGTACCTGATCAACTTACATTAAAATATTCGTTAGCGCTGCAGTCAAATAACGTTTAGTAGTCCTTGATTAGATCCTGAGTTATCCCTCTGCAGTCGTTTATCGTTAGGAACCGCTGTTCTCTTCGAGCAAAACTAAATTTAAGAAAATTAGTCACCCGTGGGAGGTGTCTGATTTAATATTTCTTGTTAGCGAGTTCGGTACCGACCACGCAGTAAAACCGGGACCCCGCGGGGAGGTTTAACGGCCCATAAAAACAGACGTCAGGGAGGAGGCACTAAAGTACATCTGTATTAGCGCCACCGCTGATTTATAGTCATCGGAGTAAGATATCAATGACCCACACGTTCCTAGATGGAAGAATCGAGTAGGCGACTAATGTCTAAAACCATATGAAACAAAATTCCACAAGTTGCGTTACGCGAAGGAGGATTATATTGGTATACAAATATACGAGGGTGAATCAAATATAAACAAGACTTTATTTTTAAAAATATTATTTTTATTTTAAGTGCAAAAAAGCACATATCTTATTTTTCTACGTAATCTCCTGCTTTAGAAACACATTTTTCCCAGCGGATAGGCAGCTTCCCAATTTCTTCCATGTAGAAAGATGCAGGTCGTGTCTGCAGCCAATTGCGCACGTAGGCTTCCACCTCAGCATCACTGTTGAATTTTTGGCCTCCCAAAGCTTCCTTGAGAGGACCAAACACATGAAAGTCACAGGGTGACAGGTCTGGACTGTAAGGAGGGTGGTCCAGTGTCTCCCACCCCAGTTTCTCCAATTTTTCCCTGGTTAAGGCTGCTGTGTGGGGGCGAGCATTGTCATGGAGAATAACCACTTTCCTCATCGGTAGGTCTCGTCTTTTGCGGCGATATGCAAGTCGGACCTCACTCAAAATGTCGCAGTAGTAGGCCGCATTGATTGTCCTGCGCTCATGCAAAAAATCGAGGTGCAGCAAACCACGCTGGTCAAAAAAAACCGTAGCCAAAACCTTGCCAGCCGATAGTCGTGACTTGGCGTTCACTGGTCCAGGTTTTCCTTTTTTTCTCCACTCCATACTCGCTTGTTTGGACTCAGGGGTGTAGTGGTGCATCCAAGTTTCATCACAGGTGATGATGTGAGTCAGAAATGGGTCCCCTTCTTCCCGAAATCGTGCCAGAAGACGCTCACACACCTGAAGTCGATTCAATTTCTGTTCTGCTGTGAGAAGGCGAGGAACCCACCTGGCGCACACCTTACGGTACCCAAGCTCCTCTGTGAGTATGGAGTAAGTGCTCCCATAACTTATTCCGACCTTACTTGCAATTTCAGAAGTGGTAAGACGCTTGTCATCTTCAATAAGCCGTCTAACACAGCTGATGTTGTTCTCTGTAATGCTGGTGCGGGGTATGCGATTATGGCTCTCATTTTCAACATGATGACGACCATCCACAAACTGTTTATGCCATGCAAACACTCTGGCTCGCGACAGTGTCTCTTTCCCGAACTGGGCAGTCAGTCTCCTCAAGATTTCTGCCGGTTTTACGCATTCTGCAGCGAGAAACTTGATTATAACACGTTGCGCAATCGACGAGTGTACCTCTTGCTCCGACATCGTGACGGTTGGCACTGAGCGAGTCGAGGGGGGGGGGGGGCTAACGGTCTTCCCCCACTCCTGACAAACCTACCTATCGCCAAACGAAGCGGGAACGTTCTCCCACCACTATTGCGCCCGAACGGCCGAAAGTCTTGTTTATATTTGATTCACCCTCGTATTATTTGACCGAAAGATGACACTAACCTGACTGTTAAAAAAAGGAACAATAATTCGAAATTAAGTGAAAACCAAGTGCCCAGTGAAGTAGAAATCTGGTTTAGTTGTAATCTCACTAAAATTAAATTTTGATAACACATACTAAAAAAAAATGCATAGCAAAATTTACATCAATACGAATGGTGACTGTCAGACCATGACGTCATGCTCCCGGCCTTCGCTGCCGAACTAACGGCCAGAGGAGTTACGACATAATTGAGATTATGCTAGTTTTCTAATAACAGTTTTATTTAGTTAAACAGCTGCGAAGAAATTGTTGCCATGACACTCAAAGAAAAGTAGTTTTTTTTTGTTGTAAATCTACGTATTAATTATTATTTGCTTTTGTGCACGATGTAGATAATTTCGTTATATTCTCTGACCGTTGTTATAGCAAGCTAAGAAATATGGTATCACGTTAAATCGCGATGCAGTGAACATATTATCGTACGTGCTACGGCAGCTTTGAATTTAGAGAAGAAATATTGGTATTCGTCGTTACAATAGAGGGAAGGATTAATTTAATTTACTTTCAGAAGCGCCATGTTGTTGAAGTCACAAAGCGATATATGCGCCCTGGCCACGATTGAAACTAATATTACTCGGATTAACGTAAGTTGTTAACGTTTATTTTCAACTTCCTTTGCTTTCACTGACGCCGTGTGATCGTTTCAGTTTGTGGTTAAGTTGAATTGCAGTCTGGATCAGGATGAAATCTGGAACTTGTTGCTACGACGCAAGCCACGAGGAATTGCGTTGAGCGTTATTTTATAACAATTCTATTTATCTAAGCAGCTTCGCAGCCAGAACACTCCATTCAGCCTGTCATTTTTAAATGGCGTAGAGGTTAGAATAAATTATAAAAATAACACGATCTTGGAGACTGAGAGTATAAAATACCTTGTCGTTCAAATAGATGAGAAACTCAACAGGAAATAACATATCACATTAGTAGTAAAGATGTTACATAATGCTACCTTTGTAATAAGAATTTTTCTAACAGCAGGTCTAGAATTAATGAAACGATTGTAATCCTCTTATCTTCACTCAGTCATGTCGTATGGATTTTTTTTTGTTGGGTGGGGGGGGGGGGGGGTAGGGGGGAAATTCTTCACAGCATAAAAAAAAGTTTTCATAGCAAAGAAAAGTGCTATTGGGATGCTGCAAAACCAATAATTTCTTGCAGACAACTCTTTAAAAAGCTTAATATTTTTGCTGTGACTTGTCAGTATTTATATCCTCTCATGTGAGTCGAATAGAACATTTTGACTTGTTTGCGTCTAATTTAGAGATGCACACTTCCGGTATAAGAAATAAAAATAACTTGCACAAAACACAAACATCGTTGTAATTAGTGCAAAGAGGAGTTAATTATTCTTAGATACACCTCTTTAATAAACTATCTAAAAGTATAAAACAGTTTTTAGATAGTAAAAGATGTAATTAAAGAAAAATGTGATTAATTCATTGGCAACTATCTCTACTCCATCCAAGGAATTATAGAAAAGAATTAATTGTGTCTGTTATTCAATTAGTAATTTTAGCGTATATTTTTTAAGGTATAATTAACTGTATTAACCATTACATGTTCCACATTACAGAGGTCATTCCTTAGCAGGGATCTATGGAACGAGAGTAATAAATAAACTGAATTGCTTTCTTCTGACGTGGTGGGCCCCAAGTGTTTTACGATTAACTAAGAAAAAGTAGCTACTGTTTACTTGATTAACATTCTGAAATAGTAAAAAGTTGATATGCGAAAGAAGGTATTAAAATCCCTAGCTTAGTGATTTTTTTATACAATCTATAGAAAAATCTTAAATGCTACAGTTAAAGATAGTATCGTCAGTCAACGGTCGTTATTGTTATAATAATCCTTTTAACTACCTTATTTTGTGTGTTTTTAACAGTTTGTTTGGCAGACATTATACTTTAAGGATCTCTGTTGTTGTTGTTTATTTATTATTCTTATTTATTTTTTTACGGATTTGTTGTTGTAGTAGTGTCAAATGGAAAGAACGTGTAATAATTGATACTCAGTTTGTTTCAACAAGTTCTCGCAAATAACACTCTACTAGTACATAAACGCAGTTTAATTTTATTTCAATAGATTCACAATCTTTCTACGCCATCAGACATACCCAGTTATATCCAAAGATGCAATATTCAAGGATCAGCAAAGTTAACAGTTAAGACTGCTCAGAATGTTTTAGAAACACTTCTCAACGTTAAGTGCATAGTTTCTTTTAGTATGTCCATTCCAATCTTTTTTCATTGCATTTATTCCCCTTACGATTATTGATTTATGATCAGAATAATCACGGTATTAACACAATCTCCTTCGAGAAATTACCTGTGTTACATGTCTTTTATAGGTCATTGTTTAATGCATAATGCAGCTCTTAAATTAGTATATCTCCCGGAATTCAGCCCACATATATCTTTCTTGTGTCGTTCTTAAATGTATCATCTACTAGTTTCGAAGCCTGTATAATACGACGGGTTTAACTGAGTGTTTTAACAAGTCATTTTTTTCGCAATTGCTTAACTAAATAGAATTGTTATAAAATAATGTTCAATGTAATTCGTAGTGCCTTTCACTGAACAAAAAGTCCATTTTGCATTCTAATACTGCCGCTATAAAATAAAAGCTTCAGCCACACACGCATAAATACATTTACTGAAATCGGATGTTACGATGATTGAATGAGTTTATATTTGTTTCTAAATTCGTTCAACACAATAGCTGATCTTGTAATTAATGTAAATGTAAATGAATTTACTAGCTGAGAGGAAAATGTAGTTAAATTTATAGCTACGCCCAGCTTTGCATAGAACAGGCATTAGTGTTATCCTGTTGCGTTTGAAGACGATTTAAGTCTGTGCATATTTTATCATAACTGCTTAAGGAAGCTATGTGTTTCCGCGCCCTGGACAAGAATGAGAGGCGAATGGGTACGAGGTACCATCCAGTGTAGCTAAACATTATGCTTTTCTCAGAATTTAATCTAAGGAAGTTATGGATAGGTATCAATATAGATAAAAAATCTATTAGATAATGGAAGATTAAGAATTCTTTTATCTTTTAATTTCTTCTAGAGACTAGGTGTTTTATATTTATCAGTTGAATGCCTTGTTTCGTTTCTGCAAACAATTGTTGTCCGACTGCCGAAATCAGGGTTAGAAATAAGAAAAATATTACGGCAGAATGGGGATAATGATTGAAAGGTGTTTTCTTAATGAAACAGAATTAATCTGAAAAGTGATCCTGCAACTTGACAATTTTCGCGTTTGGGAAGTTCGACAGAATGGCATATCGTACGTACCTAAAATTTATTTTTAAAAATAAGGAAATCGCCTTCTGCCGTTATTCTGGTGACGTTTGAAGAAGTCACCAAAGCCGATGATCGTCCCTGCCTACACGTTCACCAACTGTAAAAGGCAGAGAAAAATCCCGCGGTCGTGATGTTAATTAATACCGTATGAAAATCTTTAGCACTTTTTGTGTGCTTTTTGCTTTATCTATGTATAATATGAGGTGATAGTACAGAAGTAGTGCCCAGCCAATATTTTGGAATTTAACGGAAAATTCCACTGCACCCAACGAAGCAGTCTAGCCATATAGAGTACTAGTAAGAGTCAATCATTTCGTGTGAATTTTCAAATTCAGTCATAATTGGATTTTGGTTTCACTCTACAATTTTAATATTTTGTAGTTTGCTCTTTGGTTGAGATCATGAAACATTGCTAAAATTTTGTAGCGAATAAAGTTATCATCAATATCTGCGATAAAGATTGAAATAGTCCTCATAGTTGAAATAGCAGTTTTTATAGTTACCGAAGATAAAAAGACTCTGGACAATTTTTGTGGCTTGACACAGTATTCACTGCTTCGAGCCACGGTGATGAAATAAATTTTTCTTCATCAGGAACTAGGTTAACAGGTTTTTGGAATTTCTAATTACCAAATATTCCATCACCCAAATCTCATGCTACTGAATATTGGCTGTGGGCATGTGGTAATGGAGTTGGTGATTCATTCGTCGGATGGGAACTTTAAGCCTGGCCCCGTGGTATGTTTCGGTAGAGTAGGCCTAAATATGTCGACACCGGGTTTTACACTCTCTGTTCTTCATATCTAATCTATAATACTAACAACACAATATAATTAACGCAAACTAAACGCAATTATACATACATGTGCAACAAAACTCCAAGTACTTGGGAAAAAACTGCGAACCACACCTATAACACTTCGTTTTACTATCCATGAATAACGCTCTCTATCGTAGTTCGTATTCTATAGAGACCTGACATGACATGAAACGTATATTAACGTGATTATCCACAGCTGATAGTATATTATCTTGAAAACGATATCCATAAATGTTATTGATTGTTTTATCCAATAACCGTATTCTCACTCCATACATTCACGATGAAATTCGTATTCCTTTACAGCAATTTATTACATTTTACATTAAAAACAGTTCAGATAGTACACTGACAGGAATTAGCCGTTTGCGTATAAAATCATATTACAATTGCTAAGTTCGATGTAAAATCCAAAATGCAGCATTGTGCAGATGTGAAATACTAGCTTATAAATACAAAAAAGTGAGGGAAAAACTGAAAAGATAGTCATCGTTTGTTCGAAGAACAAAATATACTTTAAAACATTGCTACTTTCACAGTTTTGTAGATATTAACAGAAAACATAATTTATTATTGAAGACGATGAAGTGTAATGATTTCATTAGTATTTCTATGCATCATAGGGAAGACCATCATCAGATAAATTCATAGCGTATTTGAACAATCTCGTTCCATTACCTATTCTGAAAAGGATTTTTTATTTACTGAAAGTCGAGAGGTGATAGTGTTTAAACGTATTGAATTGGATAAAGAAACTGTCAACCTAGGAAGAAGACTGGTGGAAAATGTTAGTGAAAGAAGATAAAATGTTTCGCTTGGATATATTGTCGTATGGTACAGCGACTTGGACACTGGAAAAGAGGAGGAAAAGAGACTGGAGGTTTCTCAGTTTTTTCTGTTATCAGTGTGATGGATAGAGTAGAGAATGAGGAGGTTCTGAAGAGGATTGGTGAGGGAACAAATATTTTGATGACAGTTATAAATGGGAAGAAGAAATGGTTAGGGAATTTGAGGATGAAGGAATGAAGGCTTCATCGATGTTCGACTGTTCAAAAAGTTATCAAGACTTACACCGGACGAGGAGTCAATCTGATGCGACGATTCGACGTCGCTTTCAGACTTAATATCCCGGCGAGCAGGTACTTCGCTGGAAGGTGAAATCGAAGAGCGATTTCGAAATATCGCTTTAGATTGACGCGTTCCTCCGGTAAAGGCTCGAGAACGTTTTATTCATTTCTGTGAATGTTTTTGAAGTTACCATAAACGGACGAAGAAAGAGATAATGTTGAAGATTCCAGGTAGTGGATGATTTAGAAGTGCAGAACGACAACACTAGAATGGAGAGAATGAATGATAGTGGAGTGTAAGCGATTCAGTAAAAGAAGCCATGTCAAGAGCTGCCACAGAAACGCGTATTAGTACTGCTTTCAATGGGAAAGTTTTTCAATAAATTCAAAAACAAAACTGAAATATACTTAATCATCAGTACTACAGTAGAGAAGTGATTACAGTGCTCCATGTGCTAATTTTAAAAGAATACAAAGTCAGAACCAATAAACTAATCTATCTACATAAAAGGCTACTTTGGTCATTGTGTCTGTATCGCTGACGTAACGCGCCCGGCCTTCGCTACCGAGCTAATAACGGCCAGAGATGATACTGCAAAATCGTGTGGTGTGGAATTATTTAATAACAATTCTGTTTAGTCACGCAACGACGAAGAAATAAATTCCCAGAAATCTAAAAAAGTATATATTGCGCTTAAATTAAATTTTTTATTTTTATTTGCTTTTTGTTTTTGTTTTTTATATTCCGTCGATATGGATATTTTCTTATACTCTGTGTCCAGAGATATCGTTCTTACAGTAATCTAAGTAATATACAAATATTATATAGTTTTTAAGGTTATGAGAGTTATTTAATATCAATTGTATTTAATTTAGCAACTGGGAGGAAATGAATTCTCAGAAAACTGCGTAATCCCCCTCACTTTTGACGGTATTGCGAGGTATTTATATTCCATGTAAAAGTTACCGTTATATTGTATGTCTCTATTATAGTTAAGTCGAGAAATTAATTGCCAGAACTTTTCGTACAACTCGTCTTTCTTCGTGTGTTTAGCAGCTAGTTTCAGATATTTACACGTACTAAGTTTAGTAGTAATGTTTATATGAGCGGCGTTATTGAATGATGTGATCTAAACGCGCACATGTCTGATTCTTATCAGTTTAGCTTCTGATAATCTGTGCACATTACACAGATACTTGCTGAGAAAATCTGCTGGAAGAAGCATCTGTACCGGCACACTAATTAGATTTCGCAGTGCATTTGACTTCTCCCTCTGGTTTCGAAGAAGAAGAAAATGGAAGAAAACAGTTAGCTCTTGGAAGTCTTGGTCTAAATGTAAAAGTAATTTATTCTTCCAGAGCCGAAAATTGCTGCTGGTTAATTACTTAAAGCAGACGTTTTCGTCAGTT
>JARYHS010011408.1:204668624-204769713 GCA_031002005.1 Vandiemenella viatica
CAAAAATCTTATCCATGAAAAAATACGTATATGTGCCAACTTTCATCGCGATGAATCAAATGGTGTCAAACAGGTATACCAACATTTATATATATATTTTTTCAGTGATAGAAAATATTTTCAGACATCATCATCTAGCCGATCAGGACCGAGAATCGACTGTATCTTTCTGAGTGAAAGCGTATTACTGTGTATGTTTGTTGTCATGGACAAGAAACTTACCGATGCAATTTCGACGATCGTAAAATAGAAAGATATATAATTGGATGCTGCAAAAAATTTAACTAATACGAAAATTTGCATCAGAATGTTAATATCAACAAGAGATGAATGCGCAAGTTAATTAAACTCTGATAATACAGTGAGTCCCAAAATACAAATTACATTCTGCAGTTAATTGGTTAATTAAATGCACAGTCAAGCGCGTACGCATTCAGCAATGTATGAACTTGGTTACAAAAATTGATTATCCAGAATATTATTTACACTGCACAGATTGTTAAAATAAAAGAATCGTTCAAATTATACTTCTGCCATTGACCAAATGATTAATCTACTAACTTCCGCTGTTATTTCAGAGCACAGAAATAAACTACAAAAAGAACACCCAGTTACTTGTTTTATTGTTTTGCTTACGTCTTAACAGTTTATGTACACTTCCTTTCATCGAACTGCGTGGCTTCTAAATATTAAATTGTTTTAGTGCTTCTTTTTAAACTTATTTCAACAGATAAAACTTTGAGTAGTATACGAACTTACAGTTATCACAATATAGCCTCTCCGATAGACAACCGTTAATGCTATATTTAATAATACATTATAATAACTAAACGAGAATAACTTCGTTATCAATAAGTAACCAGCAGAAGAAACTCTAAACTGAAGATGAAAATGATTATCACTACGGATGTCACATACAAGAAATGGGACAAGTGTGATGGCAGCTAGATTTACCTCTAAAATTTGCCTTGTAATACTCTCGGTAACTGATACGAGAAAGTATCTACGAGAAGGAAAAAGTTGTAACAAAATTGTGAGCATTTTGTGTCTTTTATAAGTTGGTAGATACATGTGAGATCACAGATATGTTTACAATGTCTCTGGAGTTGAGCAGTCGGTGAGCGCGGAGTGATACAGTCGAGGAAGTCGCAAGATTACGCTAAGATGGTCGGTGATCGCGAGTATTTAACATTTGCGCCGTAATAAGTCGCAATAGAGGTATTATCGTTATTACGCACAGTAAAATATTGTGTGGACAGTGAAACAGTATTTTGTTGACTGGTGGACACGGTTAATATGCTGGCTTTAAAGAACATGACCTGCGGTAGACTGATTTTGTGAACCGCTACGGTAATACACAGTCGATACTGTTTGATGAACAATAATGGGGCCATTACTCAGTGTTTGCTACCTTTTTATGCACGAAACCTGCATTCTTCGGTGGCGAAATCTAGATATAGTGTCTGGTGGCTTTTGGATGTTGTACTTAAGGTGTAATAAAACTTTCGTGAACTGTGAATGCCGACACGTGGATGTGTGTTTCAATCTGCTTGATGCATGTGTCCTTTAACTGCGATTAATTTAATCATCCATACAGCAAAACTAACCAGGCTGGCGACCTGAGGGCCTTCAAATCTTTTACTAAAATTAAGAGGCTCCGAAAGTTGTGGAACATCACTTCCTTCACTACTGCTATAAATTCGTATTTAATAAAGCCCCAAAAGAACAGCACCGATAACGTAACAAAGTGTTTGATATTTATAAGGCATTTGTTTATTATGTCATGTGGGTGTTGTTCGAAGAATTTGGAGCGGTATTCTGAAGGGAAGACAACCTATTGTCAGGCATAGGATCATATAGGAAAGTTGAAATTAGCGTGCAAGGGAGTGAGATGCCGGAATAGGATATTCATGGAAGTTGCAAACACCATAAATCAAACAGTATATTAATTTAATATAAAAATCTGTATAAAGCGTAATTAGATTTGTAGAAAAATTGTAATCGGGGCAATAGCTCTATACCAACTATTACCATTAACAATTTTAATGATGATAATAGTTCATGATCCTCGCTCTTCTCAGCGTGATAGCAATCGGAGGCAAGCTGAGCGTTTTAGATAAATTTCAAATACGTCATGTGAAAAATCTGAGCATTAATAATAGAAACACCATTTATCAAAAGCGTAAAATTGTAGCAGCCTAAACACATCATCAGAGATAAGATAAATTACGAAAAGGTAGGATTTTTAAAACACACTAGATATACGCTCGTCAATTCGAAAATAAAATGTTCATACCCAACAAAGGGACAGTGCTTCTTCACTTGAGCTCGATTATAATGTTTTCTTATGCTTCTGAATGTTTGTAATTAATTGAAGATTAATTTTTAGACTTCTGTGATATCGGAATACATTACTGAGAATTATTAGAAATATAAAGTTTATTCCTATGAACGCGGTGTTTCACGATACTTTAATCAATATGGAAAGACGACATTAAGGAATCAACACGCAAATCTCTTTGACGTCACATATCCAAATGAAAGTTTTGTATATTGCCTTCCAGATTTTCTCCAACATCGCTTTCAGGAATCATTACTCGGAAACGTTTATTATTTTTCGTATCTTAAGAGAGAGAATCACCCTTGAAGTAATAATTTGATAAAGGAAAAATTCGTGCAAATTTAGCCCTAGAAAAGTAACCATATCACAATATAAGCATAACCATACGCTTCAGAGACGCACGTTTTTCTATTGGATTATGTTTATTTAAAATAATTGGATTTTTTAGAAATATATAAAAGCTCTAAAAATAAAATTCAAATGTAACATGAATTTGTGAATTATAATTCTATTATAAATCACTAAATCTTTACAAACATTAACAAAAATCGACAGTTTTTTGTTTATTGCACCAATATCCGTAGATAATCACAAAAGTAAAATGCAATTCTAATATGGATTTGTTTATTATGTATCAGTAAAACTTTACAAAAAAAAGAAAAATTGAAAAAATCGACAGTATTTTGTTTAGTGGACGAATATCCGTAGATCAACACAAAAATATCGTTTTTTAATTACAAACTAGACAATTATTATTTTAAAAGAAACAGCAATATGTTACAATGAAGCTGCCTCTGTGACGTAGCTTACCTATCCAGGTTTAAAAATCGTTTGAAGTGAAAGCGACGTCAGAAATTATTGCAGTGTGCTCAATTTAGTGAATAACGTCGCACCTGCCGAAGCGTCGAACCGAATTTCTGCAATGTCAAACCGCGTTACGCGGTTGTCACGCGAGACAAAAAGAGAATATCGGTGTCAGTCTGTCGCAAGCGTAGTCTGTTAGTGCAGCCGACAGGAGGGCGCTGATGGGCTACAGGTCGCGCGACCTCACAAAGGTCCCTGCCCGTGGGAGGCAGGCTGACCAGTTGACACGGCTGCTGTGCCGGTTGTAGCGCCCAGGCGCTGTCACGAACACACACATCGGGCACGCGTGTTACTGCTTCGGCGGACAATGTCGGCGAGATGTTCCCGACACCTCCGGCTATGCATTGGTCAGTGCGGTGGAGCCGAAACCTGGCAGGACAATGTCGCGTGGTCTGTTAGCGGCGTGCCACTGACGCTGATGGTCACAGAGAGTTTAACTGGTCAATTCATTCCACTGTACCAACCACAAACATAACCTACTTACAACTTTTGTACATAATGAACAGAAAAAAAACCGCTGAAGATGCTTCTGCAAAAGAAGTGAAACGCGTACAGGAGACCAATAAATACAAAAAAGTCAATTGCTTTGGCGTAATTTATTTATTAATATTATCAGCAATTGAGGAAAAAATGATCCACAACATCCAGATATACAATAGAAATATTTAAAATAATACAAAATCAGGGTTAGAACCGTTATTTAGTAACAATTGTATTTAAAATTGGATGGAAATAATTTGTCAGAACACTCCGTTGAACCAGTCATTTTCGACTGACTTAGAAGTTAGTCTGTACTTATAAATCGCAAGTTTTGTTCATGTTGTCACTCTACAACATTACTCTATGACGTCACGATTTTCGCCTCCACTGCACAACAAACAACGAATGGAGATGTTTGAGATTATGCGCGTTATTTAAAAACAGTTCTATTTAACTATGCATCCGCGAATAAATTAATTGTGAGAACACTGAAATCATTCCGTTGAAATCGACATATTAATTATTAATTGATTTTTCTTTATTAAAATTCGTTCGTGTAGATTTTTCGTATACACTCTGGACAACGATACCGTTGTTACAGTAAGCTAACAAATATCTAAACTACATCATTTTCAAGATAATGAACGTTATTTGATGCAAATTGTAGTTAGTCAGCGAAGAAACGAATTGCTAAAATACTGCATTTCAACACGTCATTTTTTGACGAGCTTACAAGATAATTATATCGAATGTAGATAATAATATACTGGAAGGAATGATTTGCCGAAACGATGAAATTAAGGTATGTACTGCGTTTAAATTAATATATTAATTATTAATTCCTTCTATTATTGATGTCACTATATCAGGCACATGTAAATATTTCCAGTAGGTCAAATTTATATCGCAATACAATAAATGTATTCGTTCGCGGGTAATAGCATCTATGAATTTTGAACAGCATTATTAGTAGAAGTTGTGGTTATGGCATAATGCAGTTAGGATCAGACAACTGACACATTTTTTCACAGACTAAATGACAATGAATTTAGTTTTATAAATAATTCAGCTGCTTTCAAAAGCTCCGTGTTACTGAAGTTACGGTATTTTTATACGGATGGAAGTAGTTCCGTATTTATCGTGCCGAATGAGACCTGGACCACGAATATAAGCAATATTACGCGCTATAGCATAAGGTTTTAGGATTCCTAACGTATTTTTAATGTAATTGGTTCCCTAATTCTGGCATCGTTCTTTCAGTAGAACTTTTATCTTTATCTGTGTGTAAACTACAACTGAAATATGTGCAAATTACAAAATAAGGTCATGCGCATTACATAACAACAATTCTATGTATTTAGGTAACCGCAGAGAAATGAATTGTCAAAATACTCCGTTAAACCCGTTATTTCCGACGGGCTTTGCGGCTATTCTAACAATAAAATGCTAAACTATTAATAACTTCGCATCTGGATTTGAACTCGCCTGAGTGCACGGAATAAATTATTCTTCCCTGACAAATCTCTTATAAGACACGACCGTGGACGTAATCTGCAGCGTTAAATTTATTACTGTTTGAGGGCGACTGATAAGACGTGATTAATGGCCCCTGCTTGGAGGCACTGCCAATGTAAGCAAAGGCAAACAGACGAGAAACTTCCGCATGTTTCACCAACTTCGTACCCGAAGCGCACACAAAGCACGAACCAAACTTGTATGATTCATAATTTCAGAAATATTTTTTTTTAATTTCAAAGAGATGAAATAGAGAGTTAATCCTTTTTAAATGGTGTTTCAAAGAATTTTTAACAGAATTTAATACCTTTTATAATATTATATCCCGATGTAGAACTGAAATACGGTGAACTGAGTTATATTTCGCAGTGTATTCTTTATTTTTTAAAACTCTATGTGTGGAGCACAGCCCTTTACGGTAGCGAGGCATGGACTTTAGGAATAACAGAAAAAAGGAAAATTCAAGCATTTCAAATGTGGTGCTACATAAGGATGATGAAAATTAAGTGGATAGAAAGTACGAAATGAATGTGTTCTGGTAATTGTGGTTGAGAAAATAAGTTTGTAAAAGAATCTAACAGAAAGAACAGACAGGATTTTGGCTCTTATTTTGAGACGTGCAGGACTGGTTAATTTGTTAGTGGACGGAACAGTCAAAGGTGAGGACTGTAGAGAGAGACAGATATTACAATACAGACGGCAGGTAATTGAGGACGTGGGTTGTAAGCGCAGGATAGGTAGAGGTGGAAGATTATTATTATTACTCCGCGATTGGCGGAGGGAGCATTACACCTATCCGAAAGGGTAATAGTTTGGAAGGGATATACGGGATATTGCAGGAGGCGCCCATGGGCTGTTGTGAGGAACCATCCCGGCATTCGCCTGGAGTGATCCCGGAAAACCATGGAAAACCTAGAACAGTATGTCCGGAGTGATTTATCGAGAGCTACTCCTGTCGGATTTTCGGTAAATGCTTTATATTTCAATCCCTACTCGCTCGTGGGAAAAATGAGTACAGAAATGAATCGGTTCGGGTCCTGATTACTCGTATCTTATTTTCGCAGTCATTACTAGATATGAATGTTGCTGGTAGCAGTATTTATTTGCTGTCATTCCGAAATACGTCAGTCGTGAATTTTTCATTTAGCTTCTGTTGAGAGCAATGCCGTCGGTATTCCAGGTCTTCTCAACCTAACTCCTTCAACATTGCACTTACCCTCCAACTATATATGTACATATATACCGGTCACGATTGCATCAAACCAATGAAGAGAATGATGACAATAGAAATCGCATATGATGCTCCAATCGCATAGGATGCTCCAACTTATTCTGCCCCAAGACAAACTATTTGATGTGAATGTTAATTTTCTCGCTCGTGAACAATTAAGCTAAAATTTAGCTATCATGTTCTTTAATGCAAGTAAATAAAAATCAGAACCTTACACAATTTTTTATGCACTTGGTAACAACTAATGATTTCCCTTTATTTATCACGTTGCAAAAAAAAAAAAAAAAAAAAAAAAAAAAAAAAAACAGTATTTGTCTAACGAATTTCAGCTGAAGGTGTTATTCAGTAGTTACAATGACCATTAATATATTTGTATGAAATAGTTTTCCATTGAGATGTGGCAATAGTTGTAATCATTACACCATGATCGTTACAAAATGTTTTAAGATTACAATCCATCAACTAATTATTTCGTTTCTGGATACTAATATTAAACATTCTTTTTAGCTAAAATGCATTGCTAAATCAAACAAAATAATTTTTGGCAGTAATTTGTGTTCTAATTCAATGATCATAATTCATTTCGCTCCTCTGGCAACACATATCAATGCTAAAAAGGCTTATGGGCTTTATTTTTTTTAATTTTTCTATGCTGCCAGATTCGATCAAGATTGTGTAATCATAAGAGCAAAATCATAAGATATATAAATAAATTCTTGGTACTGTGGTGTGACAGCGTCACCCACAATGAATATAATTAAATTATTATTAATTATATTCATAATTCTTTTTTATTATATTCAAGTTTATTAATTATTTAATCTTGCAACATGTGAGTAATTGTAAATAATGAGGGTTGTCTGAATAGATTAAACGTATGTTTAAACCAGGGCGGCCAAAGGTATAGTTTGTTATAAATTTAATTTTTCTGTAAACTCATGGCTCAGAAAGGTTGAATATTGAAGGCTGGAAACTGCCATTTCGGACGGTTGAGGGAGGAACAATGGAGAGTCAGGCGACACGGCGGCGCCGGGCCAGCCCAGCCTCAGTCCCGTTTGAAAATAGGACGATGACCTACCCCACCCCGCTACTGCCCCGAAGGCCAAGTAGAAAACGCGCGGAGGGAGACGGCGAATGCGACGCGTGATATTAAACACGTGACGACGGAAATGTGTAGATAGCCAATCATGAACATTTATTGGGGTCTACAATACTAATTCCGTGGAGTTCTTTTACATGTGGAGTGCAACTAGCCGAGGAAGAAGAAGGAGCCATCTTAGACTTCACTTGGGTCCAAGACGAGCTGGTGAACAGACGTGTCAGCCGGCACGCTCTCTGATGATCATTGTGGTTGATCATTTCTCGCTTTGGGAAAGCGAGGTGTTGAGTGGCATGCTTGCCATTATTTGGAAGTTATGCTAATAACGCGGTCGTAGCCGCTTATTTAGCTTCCATTGCTGCAGTGGCATTGTGTTTGTCGCTCACCATCACGGCGATGATTCCATGGTAATGTACCAGAAACGACGGTCACTATTCAGTGGATTTTAACAGACTTATGAGCCCTTAAGCGACGCCTGGGTTAAGACTCTGCTCCCGTCACTTAAATTCTGAGCTAGCTGAATTTATATTTCGATTCAATTTTTTCTTAAGCATCTTGCTGTTTGTTAATTCAATTTTGATGCTGTTCATTCACTTTATACGGCGCCCCCTGGGATTTTCCTTTGTACAGTAAAATGTTAGCTTCAATTTGATGGCCTGAGTTGCCACGTTATTTCAATGTTAACTTTGCTGTTTTTTTTTATTACTTGTTTGAGATATTTCATTCAGTTTTGTTTGCTTACTCCGGCGAATTGTAAACGTCGGGTATTGCTTGTTTTTGCTGATCTAATTGTGTTTAACGTAACGTTAATTACTACCCGACCTTGTAAGGCCATAAGACTCAATAAATGAGGTTTTATTTGTGTCTAAATTTCATGGTTCTAGTTAAACCCTTTAGATCCCTTTTTAAATTAGCATATTTTAAGATATTAATTTTCATTTTTCAGGATATTAATAAATCCCCCCTCCCCTTTTCACCCTAATTGTGTTTATTACAATTGGCACCCAACGTTTCGGGCTTTTGTGGATCCCCTTTTAGGCCATTTAGCCAGCCTCTATTGTATACTATAATACAATTGGCGCTGCCAACCTGGGGCTCCAACAAATTAATTTCCCAAGTCGAAATTATTTTGAGAATTTTACAAGTCTTAAAAAAATCCATGGATATGACCTGTGTTGATTCATTTTATTATTTTAGGATAAGTTTTGTGTTGAATTTTGTTTGCCATGCTTGATTTAAATTTAAATGTGTGATTTATTTCAATCAGTTGTTCAAGTATATTTTCGTTCACTTGCATCAAGCATGATTAGTTTAAAATTAAAGATAGAGTCAGTGCTTTTGAAATTTCATGCATGATAAGAATTAAGATTTTTCTTTATGCTGATTATGCTCATGTGTTGAGGTATTCGTGTCGCATGCAACATCGTTGTTTTTCCTTGCTGTTTATTTTGGATGGGTTTTATTTCATGTTGAAGGGATTTATGCGCGAAATTGGTTTAATGCTGTACTTTTCGAGTTAAATCGTGCCGGTTATATTTTGTTTGTTGTCGATTGTTCTAATTGTTCGGAGTTGGAATTTTGTATCTTACGATCAAATCTATGAAGTTGAGGTCACGCACCATTGATAGGGCAGGTCGATCAATTATTCGTGAAATTTCCGAGCAAACTAACGCGATGGATCAAACACCGGAAGAACGCGAAATACCGTTGGCGGACGAAGAGTGCAATGATACTCCTAGTACGCGTAGTATTCATTCAAATACATCATTAGATGGGGGGCAGTTAGAAATTTTCCCCACCCCAGACAATGGAAGTGTTCAAAATCCACCCATGCGGACAGATGTTGAAACACGTGGCGCGTCCCAAAGCACGGCAGAATTGCCACCGGCGGCCTTACAATTTCAAGACCTACTGCTTAAAGTGCTGGCAGACATAAGTAAGCGTATAGATGCTCGAGGTAAACTTTTTGACGACTACTTCGAATCAATAAACAAGCATATTGATGCACAAAGTCAAAATTATGAGTTGATGAAGGAAGACATAAACAGGCATTTTGATGAACAAAAGGAACATTTCGATTCAATAAACAAACTTTTTGATGCACAAGAGAAACACTTCGATTCGCTGATTTCACAAACAAAAGGTTTGAACAATAAGATAGATAACGTTCGCGATGAGATCTGTAAAGACATAAAAGAATGCAGAGTTGAAGTGCGAAGGAGCGTTCCAGCAGTGGAAGAGCCTGCTGATGACGTTCGAATAGTTTGTACTTCAGTGGAGAATGCGAACGGAGGAGTCGCGTTAAAGCCGAACACAAGTGTGACGGAAATAAGTAACTCTACCGCTGTTAACCTTGAAAATTGCGAGACAGCTGTTGTGGAATCTGAGAATGTTCACTACAATCAATCTGAGGAAGAATTGCATATTGCGAATGAGACGTTTGATGAACTCAACACTCAGCATATGATAAAGGAAATTTGCTGCTTAAAGGCAAAAATTTCTGAGCTCAGGAATTTCGATTGTTTGCGTGGTCATTGGCCGAAAGAAAAGGAACGTCAGTCAAGAAAATACAAGACATTCCTAGGGCACGAGGCGAAAGATTTGCAGTACACGTGCTTCCTTCAAGCCAGGGAAGTGTCCATAAAAGTTTCATTGCTTGGAAAAAAGCGAAACGATCCGCCGAGTTCGCGATCTCTGAACGTCGGGTGGAAATTTTCCGTCCGCAACTTCGAGTGCAACGGGAATCAATTTGTTCACTCCTTGCCCTCAGGGAATTCACGCTTACAAATGCGGTGTTTGAAATGTTTTTCTGAGTGGTTTATTGAAATTGGTCGGAGTGAGATGGTTTGTGACGTGGCACCGAGTACGCGAAACCTCGTGGTCAGCCGTGTCGGTGACCTGAGTAACTGTACATGTGCCGGAACCACCAAACCATCTGCCGAATCCGCTACCAAACACCTGCAGCTTTACAAAACGGTGTTTCGAGAAATTCCGTTGGCTGGCAGGTCGGTACAAAGCGAAGCTTGGGACCTTGTAAGTCCAAAGTTTCGAGCCACCCGAGATTCTGTCGAATGCGGTGACGACGCATTTTCCGCAAACAGACTCATTTTCCAAAAGAAGGTCCATGGACGCCTCAAGGTCACTGTATAGGCATTGTTCATTATTATTGAGTTATTAAGCATGCCGAAAAAAGGATGACAAACGGGCGAGGTCTTGGACATATCGAATTTTGGAGTCGTAAAAAGGAAACGTTCATTCAGCGTTGAATCGCTGATTCCGCAGATTCACCCTTACAGCCGTGTAGAAGGATTTTACTGCCTTCATGAGCGAACAAAAGGGATTTGATGGTCACCGCAAAATGTTGAGAAGTTTGTCAACATAGGCGTCTAATGAACGTAGAAGATGACCGTTTTCTTTCAGTCATTATCAGATAATAAAAGATATGGTATGCATGTCGCGCAATCTTCAAGCGAATCAATACGGCATACGATTATTAAGAGCGAAGAAACCTTCAGAGTTTGGTTTGTAAAAAAAAAAAAAAAAAAAAAAAAAAAAAAAAAAAAAAAAACTCATCCTAACCAAGGAGAATACTTTGGTCCAAACAATGAGCTGACTGCTATATTCTTACCCATTTGGTCGTCTTGATACGTGAGTCCAAGGTTTTATAAAGGTCGTGTTCCATGAAATAGGTTGCGATGCTTCCTTCGGCGGTGTTAATGAATGAGTCCAAGGGTTTTATGCATATGTTTGCCGAGGCAAATGTGTTCGACTGTGGGATTGATCCACATCGTTCGGCAGTTTCTCGTTAAGTACCAGTTCTTCGTTGAAACGTGAGAAAATTTACTGATCAAATGAGTAGGGGATTTCTTAAGCACTAAGTAGAGCCGTGAATTCCGTGATGCCACGCGAGGTATTAAATAGTTTACCTGTGATAATGATACTATAATGACTTGCACAACAATTAGCGGTCCTGACAATCTAACAAGACGCGCAACATGAAGCAACGGGGTGTATAAAATTTATCAACGGACACACGCTGAATAACGAACAGTTTACGGCAGCGACTGACGTCGTCTGTAAATAATTTTGTAAATATAGTTTAAGGAGCTATGAATGTAGTTAGGTAATAGCATAGAGCATATGTTTAGAAAGTAAGAGTGTCAGTCTTGAGACACGTAATTGCCTAACAAGCTTAGCGCTAACGCCGCGAGAACCGGTAGCGACACTCAGCTGTATGGAATAGCAGCTGTGCCGACCGCCAGTTTTCCTGGAAAGATTGTAATCAGGGTTAACCGAGAAGCAGGTAGCCTGAGCCGCGAGCTTAACGGTACAGCGCTTACTGACAACAACAGAGCGGACAAAGTGGAAACAGCTGATCGCTTAGTTTCACCGCTATGATGTCATTACTACGATTGTAGAAATTGGGAAAGCATAATGTCGTTCATTTGCGAGAACTGTCATTTGAATTGTATGGAAAGTTATGTAAATTCGCGGAGAGACTAAGTTATGTAAATTCGCGGAGAGATTTTTCCATGTGTTTTCATGTTATGTGGTTTCGACATGCTTGTGTCGACCATGATAATGGACGTTCGGTGCATTCTTTATTTTATTGTTGCTAAATCTAACTTCAACACATGTGCTGAATTGGCATTGTCTATTGTAAATAATTAATTGAGTTGTCTAGCTGTAATGTTAATGTGTTGTGCTTACCTCATTTGTTTGTTGTTTATTGATTGAACAGATTTTGTTGTTCATTTACATCTATGTACCTGTCAATGTTTTATGATGTTTTACTTTGCATATTAGGATAAGACATTTCATTATAATTTATGTTAACCAGAATCACGTGTCGTACTTACATATTTAAAAGGGTCACATGTATGCGATAGTTTGAGTGAACTGGAACCGTGAAACTATAGTGTAGGCAATGATTTTGATGCAACTGTAGAGTTACAATAGTTCAAATAAAATTATTTTGCATAATTTTATTTTGATTGGGTAGCAGGTATATTGTGGTGTGACAGCGTCACCCACAATGAATATAATTAAATTGTTATTAATTATATTCATAATTCTTTTTTTATTATATTCAAGTTTATTAATTATTTAATCTTGCAACGTGTAAGTAATTGTAAATAATGAAGGTTGTCTGGATAGACTAAACGTATGTTTAAACCAGGGCGGCCAAAGGTATAGTTTGTTATAAAATTTAATTTTTCTGTAAACTCATGGCTCAGAAAGGTTGAATATTGAAGGCTGGAAACTGCCATTTCGGACGGTTGAGGGAGGAACAATGGAGAGTCAGGCGACACGGCGGCGCCGGGCCAGCCCAGCCTCAGTCCCGTTTGAAAATAGGACGATGACCTACCCCACCCCGCTACTGCCCCGAAGGCCAAGTAGAAAACGCGCGGAGGGAGACGGCGAATGCGACGCGTGATATTAAACACGTGACGACGGAAATGTGTAGATAGCCAATCATGAACATTTATTGGGGTCTACAATACTAATTCCGTGGAGTTCTTTTACATGTGGAGTGCAACTAGCCGAGGAAGAAGAAGGAGCCATCTTAGACTTCACTTGGGTCCAAGACGAGCTGGTGAACAGACGTGTCAGCCGGCACGCTCTCTGATGATCATTGTGGTTGATCATTTCTCGCTTTGGGAAAGCGAGGTGTTGAGTGGCATGCTTGCCATTATTTGGAAGTTATGCTAATAACGCGGTCGTAGCCGCTTATTTAGCTTCCATTGCTGCAGTGGCATTGTGTTTGTCGCTCACCATCACGGCGATGATTCCATGGTAATGTACCAGAAACGACGGTCACTATTCAGTGGATTTTAACAGACTTATGAGCCCTTAAGCGACGCCTGGGTTAAGACTCTGCTCCCGTCACTTAAATTCTGAGCTAGCTGAATTTATATTTCGATTCAATTTTTTCTTAAGCATCTTGCTGTTTGTTAATTCAATTTTGATGCTGTTCATTCACTTTATACGGCGCCCCCTGGGATTTTCCTTTGTACAGTAAAATGTTAGCTTCAATTTGATGGCCTGAGTTGCCACGTTATTTCAATGTTAACTTTGCTGTTTTTATTACTTGTTTGAGATATTTCATTCAGTTTTGTTTGCTTACTCCGGCGAATTGTAAACGTCGGGTATTGCTTGTTTTTGCTGATCTAATTGTGTTTAACGTAACGTTAATTACTACCCGACCTTGTAAGGCCATAAGACTCAATAAATGAGGTTTTATTTTGTGTCTAAATTCATGGTTCTAGTTAGTAAACCCTTTAGATCCCTTTTTAAATTAGCATATTTAGATATGTTTTATCATTTTTTCAGGATTTTAATAATTATAAATCCCCCCTCCCCTTTTCACCCTAATTGTGTTTATTACAATTGGCACCCAACGTTTCGGGCTTTTGTGGATCCCCTTTTAGGCCATTTAGCCAGCCCCTAATTGTATACTATAATACAAGTAGTACTGTTTTGTAGCTGGAGCATCCTTAACAGCAGGGAATATGGGCCACAGGAGATCTGAAAAGGAGAGGTTATATATATCAACAGAAGAGAGAAAAAAGATGAGATATTGTAACAGCCCTCAATTCAAAAATTAAATGGAATGGTACTTTATGAAGCATTTTTAGTAGGCTGGAGTTTGGTTGAATATGATCTGGTAGGTTTTTTTTTTTTTTTTTTTTTTTTTTTTTTTTTGCAATTTCCTGTAAATCAATGTATATAGACTTTGTTTTATGGAAAGAAATTATTTAGAGGCCATTTAATATGTTTAAGAACAGAATTGTGCTAGAGAATTGCTTAAATGATTGTAATTCCAAGTTTTAAGGCAAGTTATGATGTCTAAAGGACAATTTTCTACGGTTTAAGATGATTTCTATGAATAATTTTGTGTTTAAGTGTCTTTAATTTCCATTTCTAACAATTTTGTATTGATTGTAAATGATTATGTATTAATTCCGATTGTTTTTAATATGTTTCAATTGTTAATGTTCGAGAATTATCTGTCGGAAGCTTTTGAAATGTTCTAGAAATTTCGATAGAGATTATGTAAAGCGAACATCCGAGACAGAGAAGTAGTTTTCACCGACCCAATTTGCGACGGCCAAGAACTGTACTGTCTGTGGAAGAAATGTTGTATAAAATCTCTGGATTGTATCAATGCATGTAAATAGTATCGTTGACGTCGTGTTTTATGAAAATAAACACAAATTTAAACTGAACTGTATCGTGGACTAGTTATTTATCATATTAATTAAACCACGAACAATCTAATAAGATGTTTTGGAATTGGCAGGAGATATGCTGATGCAAAGGATGTTATGTTGAATAGTTGGTCTTTAACATATTTGTGATTTTCAGCCTAAGTCCTTAGTTGCTGTGTTGATTATTTTTCATTATTATATGGTGAAAGAGAGACGGATAGCGTGTGCAAGTCTCCGTAATGTTATATCGGTTGCTCAGGCTTTGTTCCTCTCGCAGTCAGTCTGTTGTAAACCTTTTATGTAACTATATCCTGTTCACTCCCAACTGGCGGCTCAAGGTTATGTTCCCCTGGCGCCGCTCCCCACCTCACCACCTCACCACCCCCTCCCTCCCTGCCTCTCCGTTCTGATCGCTGTGTCCATGCGGGCGATTGGTAAATTTCCCCTCCGCATGTAGGGGTAAGGGCAGTGGACTGACCTTGAGCCGCCTCTGTTAACTGAACGTACTATAAAACTTTCTACACCCAGTTATATCTATAGTCCACGCGTACGAAGTCGCAGGTAACTGCTAGTTCATTATAATAATCAATATCAGTGGTCTAAATAAGCTACTGTGCGGCACTTTCATTTTCGGGAGATTCCTCTCCACTCGGGACTCTGGGCTGCAATTCGCACTCTCTCTCTCTATCTCTCCATTCCTCCAATCTGCCCCTCCCCCTCGTCCGCCATAAAATACAAAACCTGACAAGAAATCAGAAGCGCGCGCACGCAGCCTGGTCGGGCGAGCCGTGTCATTTCTAATTTTGAGCGCCTTACATAATTCATGAGACCCGCAGCTCTCTCTGCATCTCCCGCGCGATACGAACAGCACCTGCCACACGTACCGCCTGCCGATGGACACGTCGGGCAAAAACACAAGGTGCGACTGACTGCAACACTCACTGATGGCCGGTTTTTTTCAGCAATTGCCCCGAATATTTTCTGGATTAAAACGTTCTTTCTGCAAATATCCCTTCCGGTGAAAATACATAAACACATTCATTCTTTCAGCTCAGTGCTGTAGAGAGCTTGTGACGCCTCTATGACTTTACATTGTGCAATTAGGGCTGCATTTGGGTTTTTGAAGTGAAAACTTCTGTAGTCGTGCTATTCGATGTTTAGCCGGGTTTATCTATGAGTTATGAAGTGTTGCGCTTGTGATATGCGCGTTGGACGCTTCTTGGATGGGTAAAATGTTATGAGTTAGTCTCACGGACATGCTAATGTTGACAGTATATCTGTAGTTATAAGTGTGGCGTGTTGCGCGTGTAAAGCAGTGAAATTGCAAATTATACTTGTATTTATTATATAAAAATGAATGTTTTTTTTTTGCCGATATTCTTCATACAAACCCACCTTTTTGTATCCGATTTTGATGGATCTTTGCATACGTATACTTTAATGCAAACAAAGAAATATTATTTACGTTCGATATACAAAATCCTAAACCCTCTCCTCCTTCCCCCCCCCCCCCCAACTCCTCGCCTTTATTTCTGTCCTCGTTGTTGATATAAAACAACAATTTTTACCTGATTTTGATAGTACCTAGCACACGCATACTTCAAGAGAAGGCTATCTGGTAGCTCAGCGGTAATGGCGCTTCTTTCAGAAGGTTTCTCTCTCCGGTCACGGGCTCAAATCCCGCGGTGAGTAGGAATTTTTGTGAGTTGTATTTGATTGTATGAGATACGCCTGGAAGTTCCATGGTTCTGATTCCCATTAAACTGTAGGCCCATGAAGAACGGAATTGGCATTTCTGCCTCTGACTCAATGCCTTGTTACATCGAATCTGAATTTTACATTTGATGGCCTCCCCATGTAAGTGCTCCAAAGAATGTATTTAATCTTTTTTTTTTTTTAATGAGGATGTCAGTCAGAACTTAAATCAAGTTCTTTGAGTGTAATTTGGTATGTGTGGGTAATAAAATCTGAATTTATTATTAAATAAGAATGTGATTAATAATTTGTTGACATTTAGAAGGAGTTGGCAGAGAAAGATAACACTATAATCAGCTGACCATGCATATGTACGTTTTCAGTGATTCACCGAAATCACGCCAGGCGATTGCTGGTAGTTTCTTCAAATAGGTCATAGTAGATTTATTCCCATTTGGCGAGATATAAAACTGTAATTAAAAGAATAATTTCCGTAAGGACATCATGGTGCAATCATCGTCGATTTAGTGGCTATCTTAGCATCAGGCTTATTCGATCGAATTCCCCTACAACTAGTATACTATTAACCGTATACACAATTCCAAATGTTGTTAGATCCACATATCTACAACTAACTCCCGCGATTATGACACAGTGAAAATAAGCCGCTGAGACCATTGTCAGGGACTATAATTCTTAATTTTATGTTGTTATAGAGATTACCCAAAGACAAAATGTAAATTAAATACACAAAACTCTCTGGATATATACATTTTTCCTGTTTGCGATAAATATGAAACCAAAGAATTTACTCCACCCAGGATGCCCCTTAATGTCAGGCAGCAACCCACGCGCCAACCGCGGTCAATTACAGTAGTTAGCAATTTAATGATGCTCCAAGCGTTCCACGTCTGTCTGCACACACAACCAAACACGTAGGGACCTACGTCGTCGACAAACGCACTCATTCCGATCCCAGCGTTTCTCCGACAATAATTGTGTTCCGGTCGCTTTCCCCGAAGCTCGGAAAATGCCCATCTCTCATTTTCCTCCCTCATATTCATTGTTGTTAATAGCTGCGCCGTTGATGAGGTGTCACGTACAATGCCAAATGAGAAACGTATGTAGCTGTAGTGCACGTTTCATTACATGCGTAAAAATTAATGTTTTTTGTGCGCGGAGTCGCCATCCGACAAAGATAATACGTCTCTCTCTGCTAATTGCAGTTGTGCAAATGACGTAAACGGACGAATGATTTGTTTGTTCTGCTTCGAAAAATGTGTTCTGTACGCATAAAATCTTGGTTATATGTACAAACACAAAATTTTAATTTCAAATCGATTAGAAATTTCCTCCAGTCCAGTCCGATGGTTTAACAAGTTCTTTCCGTCAACAACCATTTCACCATTTGCCACATTCTATACCTATCTTCATAAAGTATCGTCATAATTACAATGGTTTTTTTATTCTTTACATATGCCACTAATCATCTAACGCTACATTTTACTTACAAATGAAACGAAAATAATGAAGTAACTGACAGAAGATTCATTAAAAGAAACGTTTACAGATACGTACTTTAAGACACATAAATGTTCAGTTGATTATATTTCAAGTATGATAAATAATATACAAAGAAGACAGTGTATGATATCGCGCAATGATACATGTAGTTGCTAATTTGCTGCATGTTTCTAAATGGAATAAAAGATATGCACTGAAAATTTGTTTCAGCGTCTGTGAATTGTACGGATTATTTTCTATTTCACAATTCCGGATTATATCATACCAACTGTTCGGTCGTGGTATTTTGTTTTGGACTGAAATCTCATTTCAGTTGATATTAGTAAACAGTTCCGCATCACCCCCAAGGGCATTCAGCTAATTCTAATATCACATATTTTATCTTAAAATCATAACATTATTTAGTTGTTACGAGGGGTGTTTCAATTAAAACTATTATTTATTCATTAACTCAGTTGAAAACTATTTTTTTTTAAAATCTTCTCTTATTTAATGCATTTGCGGCATTTTTTAAATAAAAATATTACAGTGCTTTGTTTCATGCTTTACTATATTTTTATTTTATTCATAATTGTTATACGAATAAAATTTCTTCCAGCCTCGGTAGTGGAGTGGCCAGCAAGTGGTTTTCACGTGCCGAGGGTTACGGGTTCCAGTCTGTCCTCCGACATTGGTAGTTTTAATTATGTGTTGCATTCTTCTTGCGATATTCAGTATCCCACAATTATGATAGTAAAGCCCAATACCTAGAGCTGGGTAAATGGTCACGAATACCAAAGTTTATTATTAAAAAAAAAATATCCCAATAGTTGATAAACACTATTGTCCTGACATTTCAGTGTTCCTTCATTATGCACTTAATTAAAATTATATTTTTAACTAGCTGGTGCCCACGACTTAGTTCGTCTTTGTCAAGATTTTTTTAAACATTATCCAAGAATATTTTAGAACATTTCTGTACATTCAAGGATATTCTAGTACTTTCTAGAAGATTCCAAGAAATTTTTAGAACACTTTGGTCGAAATATGAATATGCCCTACGTCAACCACTTTCAACCACCATATCTCCTGCACACACTCAGCTACCGTCATGCAATCACCAAAGTGCCATAGTGCACAATGGGAGACTTCAGGTTACTATCATACAGAAACACCAGTGGACTGCGGTAGGTAGCTGTGGCTGCAAGGTGAAATACAGGGACAAACGAGACCATCGATAGTTTTTAAATCAAACATACCGGTAAATATTTTTTTTTAAATATAAAGAAAACAGGTATTTGAAAAATGAGTATTACCGGTCGTCACATATGCCTGCCAGACTTGGACTCTAAAAAGTCACATGAAGCAAAAATTGAGAACTGTCCAGCATAGTACTGAAAAAGCAATGCTAGAGTTTACAAGAAGAGACAGGAAAAGGGCCGTGTACATTCGATCAGTAACTAAAGTGACAGACATCTTAGAAAGAGTCGTGGCCCAAAAATGTCAATAGACTGGTCATATTGCTCGCAAAAGAGATGACACATGTACTATGGCAGTATTGAACTGGATACCAAGAACCCGGAAAAGAACTAGAGGAAGACCTCCGGATCGCTGAGATATACGTCCAGTTACAGGCGTGAATTGGAAGAGAGTTGCTCAAGATCGACCAGCCTGGAAGTAATTTCAACAAAACTATGTAGAATTGGATTATAAAATATAGCTAATTTGTCTTAAAGAAGCTACATTATGAACCAAGGATTTATAAATCTGTAAAAATAAAAATTAAATACATATAAGCTCCTGCCGTAACATTTTGTATTAAGACTAAACGTATGAAACAATAAACTAACGTTAAGATACTGTGGTCCAACATTGGGTCCCTCCACCATCATCTAATCTAATATCTAAAATTACAGTAATCACCTGTGTCAGCTATGACGTCGTCTGTCATGACATGACGTAACTTTATGACGTCACACAATGACATTTAATAACATTTCCAAGCATCCGCGATTAAATTAACTGACAGAACACTGAAAAAAAGTATGTATTGCGTTAAAATCGACATATCAATTATTAGATGCTTATATTTACATAATATTCTTTAGGTATATGGAAGTATTCCTTAATTTCTTTGTCCATAGGTATGTAAGAAAAAAGCTTCAATGTAGCGAAAGTTATGGTTAAATTGTTACTTAGCATTGATCAGAATTACAACTGGCATTTGACGTTACGGCAGAGGGCATGAATAATTTAGTTTTTTTTCATCAAAATATTTTAAACTGTGTCCTATTGTTGAAATGATTAATTCGTATGAACGGAAATAGTTGCACACTGATTGCGATAAGTGCATCTTACACTACACTTAAAACAAACACGGTCTGAATCACGGATATCAAAAAAGAAATGTGTAAAAACCCTTAAAGATTTTTGATCAAATTTATATCCCTGTGCATTGTTGCCACTAAAAAGCAATACAGTTCATGTATTAATATGCGTGAGATTGTTGTTCTCCTGGCGGCAAGTTTATCGTAGTTTACGTGGTTAGGTTGAAATGCAACCTGGACCCGGATGGAAATGGAAACCTTTTGCTACAGCGCAAGGCACGAGGAGTTACATTGAATTTTATTTTATAACAATTCTATTTAGATAAGCAATTGCTAAGACATGAGGTGTCAGAACACTGAAAGAAAAGTATGAATTTCGTTTAAATTGGCGTATTAATTATCAGGGTTTTTTCTGTAATGATTACATGGTTCGGATGGAAGAAATTCCAAATTAATCGCGATATATCTGACCTAAACTACAATTAAATATTACGTGGCATAGCGTAAGTTGTTAAGATTTATTTTTACCATCCTTAGATTTAACTGGGGTAATTATTTCAGCCAATGTAAGCTGTCTTAGCCGTTAAAATATCGATCTTCATCTCAGGTATTAAGAAAGAAAAGTGTAAGAACTTGTGAAGATTTGGGATCAAGTTTATATCGCGATGCATGACGACACTGACATGCGATACAGGGAATGTATTAATTCGCGCATGATTGAAACTTTGTTTTTCCAGCAGCAATATTAGTGGAGATTGTGGTTAGGCTGAAATACAACCTGGACTATGTTGACGATAAATTACAATAAGCTTTATTTTATAACAGTTCTATTTATTTATTTAGTTAAGCAACTGCAGAGAAATAAATTACCATAACACTCCGTTAAACCCGTCATTTTTGACGGGCTTTGGGGCTAGTTACTAATAAAAAAGCCAGCTTGAGCATCATGTCGTCACGTAATCGTATCTGTCACATTGGGCACGTCTTTCGTTGGCGGGTTAGCAACGACCTGAGATCTTTTCACTTTCTAGATGTTGGTTATCTACTTACGTTTCTGTAATGGTTAAAAATGGGTTAAATTGCAACACAAACATAAAGTCAAGCATATATCTCGGTTAAACCAACTTACTGATCATTAGTAGCTTTTTGTTTGTTTGTATTCATGTGATGTAGATGTTTTAGTTATATTCTCTGATCATAGATGTGGTTAATACAGCAAACGAAAATTTTGGGATACCTATTCACGTGTTTTCAGTGGTTCTATATATTTTCTTTTAATTAGAATTTGAAACCAACCAAATAGCGAGGTACGTATTTCATTTAAATCTACATGTTAATTATAAAGAGGGTTGGGTAGGGGACCAAAGAGAAGCCGAAATGTGTACGAAATAACAATGTCAATACTAATAAAAGTGTCCATAACACTGTGACGTTATCGCATAAAAAGTTCATAGAGGCTAATTGTAAAATAAAGACTATGAATGTTATTTAATAACAATTTCATTTAGTTAAGTAAATGCGAAGAAATGATGTGCACTTAGCCTGTCATTTATGATGGCCATGGAAGCTAGTATGTTTATAGATACCCTAAACTGCTCCAATCAAGCCGAGTCCCACGGCACGTGGACTTTTTGCTGCTGTTATAGATGACATAAGCGCTGGCAACAACAGCGGGTCACCGACTCCTCGCAAATATTCTACCCTCGACCCCTTTCTGTGCGCAAACACTCATTAGAGTTTTGCGTCTTATTTCACTAGGTCGTTGTTCCGGTCTGTGAAATGCGGTGGTCGTTGTCGGCGACTACGGTCCTCAAAAATACGACACAAAAACTGGTCGTCCAGCCGGGTGGGCAATGCCGCGTAGCCCGGCCTTCCGGGCTGGCCGGAGTCCAGGCCCTACTGTATGCGCCGACAAGTTTACTGCCCACACCAAGCCGCACCGCTCAGCCCTTTGTGTCCTTCGCATTTAACGAACCGTAATCAATAACTGAATGCTTCGCTGCAAAAAAGGTACGGCCTTCCTTGTGGTACAAAATTTTAGGAAACACACGAGGATAGGATGGAAAGTTCTCCGCCAGAATAGCACATGGGGGTATTGTCTGAAAACTGTGTAAAATAAAATTTCGTGAAAAATTGGCCAGTAATCATCACTCCCTACAAACAAAAACATCTTTACATTATATAACTGTGTACAGAGAAGGGCCTAAAATTTGAACACTAATTAGCCGAAACGTCAAATTTCCAATTTACTGAACAATCAATTTTTTTTAAAATTATTTATAGATTTATAGAACAATACACCTTTGAACATGATCTGGACAGGGTATCTACTTTGGTTGGTAAACATGGGATGAAGATAAATGCAAATAATAGTCAGTTTATTAGATACACAGATAAAAAACTAAATGTTTATTGGGATTAGAAGGTGGGGAATGAATTGGTTGTTGAAGACTTGAAATTTAAATATCTTGGCATTACATTTGATAACAAGCTTAACTGGGCAGGACACATTAGACAGGTAGTAGGAAAAAGTTTCAAAATTCTGCACCAGCTAAACTGTTAAATGCAAACTTCGAATTTTCTTTTATTCTCATTTGAACTGAAATGCCCAGTTTAATAAAATCAACTAGATAAAAGATTGAAACCTACTAGCCAGTTTATGAAAAGTGTTATCTTGAATGAAGGCGTCATTCATTTATCCTCAGAATTAGTCATTGTTTCATGCACGATTACTTTATTTGTTTATAAAGATATTGTATTTTTACAAAGTAAAAAAAACCCGCAATGTTGCCTTAAATTATATATACATATATCGAAAGTCCCAGATACCTTTTTTTTCTCTTATTTTCTTTTCATTCTCTTCCTTGAGTGATTATAATAAATTTCATATCTGAATACTGAGTGTTTTTCAAGGCTCTGTATTCGGCTACACGAGGAAGATAATAGCCATCGCTGATCCAGAGAAAGGTTAGCCAGAGAACAAAGACAAAAATAACACGAATACGCATCCTTTTCTGAGTCTTAAATCCAGTAGTAGAAGATACTAATAAATCTATCCATGAGGTTGGGAGAAATTTGAACATCTGTAAAAATCTAGAACGAAACATAATGTAAGAGTAGGCTATATTAATATCGCTGAGTATGTAGGTCAGACTTGATTTCTTTTGTTTTGATTTAGTGTCGGGGAATAAATGAAATAATGTGAACGCTGATGTAGTACAACTTCCTAAATTGTATATTAAACAGGTTAGTTTATGACAGAAGTCGAAAATAAGATCCAAGACGTTACACGTCGTTAAGGTACCTGTAATTTTTTTTTTAATTCGTGATCCCGGTGCATCCAGTAATTTTTAATATTCGTTCTCGATCATATGAGATACACACGGACGCTCGCTGGTTTAAGTTTCACTTTTAAACATTAGGTTCAGCTACGTAAGAGGCGGAATATTACCTCCAACCGGCCATGATGATATTAATATCACCTATTGATAGTGCAGAAACATGAAAACATTGAAATGTACTGTATTTATTCTACTAGTTCGATCTAATAATAAGTATGCAGCGCACGGTATTACTGTGCTTTGTCAATTTTGTTCCTAATTTCTTCCAAAATTTTGACATCTCCGGTCTTCTTCAGGGTATAACTGAAAACTGGAACTGAAGAAGACCCAAGAATTTAGCCGACGGGAGAAAAAAAGGTGCGTAGTAGACGCAGCTTCTGTACCAATGTTCATCAACGCCAAACGGAAATAGTAACATAATGAATGTTACAAATCATTTCAATGTTTATTTTAGTTTCCAGTAAAAGTGAAAAACTATTTCAATACCTTCAAAAAAGGAAGAACGATGCATACAGAATTCTGACGCTGAGATTAACAAGCTGTAAATTATAGTTCAAATTTATGTCGACCGCTGAGGATGCTCAAGGAATTAGGATGGAACGCATATGTGGCAGTAAAATAGAAAACGTTGAAAAAAATTTCACTCCTTATTTATTATGGGCAGAATTAAATTACATGTAGTTGAGCATCGTGAGCAACAACAGCCAGCTTTTGACGTACATGCTAATTCATGGCTGAGACCGTCAACAAAGCAAACTCATATTACATTAGTAATGAACAAATCGCATACTGTAATCCTTCAGTTGTTCCATAAGATTCGTAATTATGTAGGATGAATTCAAATTTACGTTACAAAGGGTTGTTCAAGATGCATGATGTGGCGTTAATCGATTTTTTATGTACATTTGGGCAAACTACTTAGCGGATTTACCGTGTTTTGCTGCGATTAAAGGACATTCCATACAGTGAGAGGTTCTTCATAACGAATTTTTACGTAACAACCAGACATATCCATTATTTCAGCCAAATGAAGAAGTTCAGTCAAAGCAAGCATACTAGAGTTCACTAAGCAATTAGCAAGCAGCATTCTTGCTTAGCAATCACTTTTTATCCGGATGTACACAAGTTAATTGTGTATACAAAAGGTTAAAATTCTGTGCTTTGGCAGAGGAACGAAAACACTGCCATGTTAAACACGGAGAGGTATGTATCCGTCCTACCGGCTACCTTGATTATTAGTTTTAAACATTTCCCTTTAGTCGTTCAGACTTTCAGGCATTTAGGCGTTTCCAAACACAAGTAATTCAACACGCTTTAAAAAAATAACCACTTATTTTGGAGACGAATAACAACATTGTGTCTCATCGTAACGTCAGATTAAGCGTAATAACGCAAAATGGTAGTAGAAAAACAATACAATACACACACGTTCTATAGATTCCGATACAAGATACTAGCTCTGTGTAATGTGGGATTTACACAAAAAATAATTACATAACAAAACAGATGTATACACCAGCAGATGGACTGTCAATAGTATCATCTTAATTCTATCTACTACAATAACGCAAACTGTAAATTATTTTGTGGAATTTCTTAGAAATAAATTCTTCTTTTGAGTAGAAGGAGTTGTTGATTAAATATTGTTTTAATTTTTTCCTGAATTTATCTTATCCTCTGCCATAAATTTAACATGTGTTGATAGCTTGTTGAAGAAATGTATCCCAGAAAAAATGACCTTTTTTTAATATATGACAAGACGTGTAATCCTTGTGAAGATCATTTTTACTTCCACTGTCCATAATTGTATATTTTACTACTTGTTTCTGATAGAGAATAATTGGTGGCTACAAAGGACATTAAACGTTGTTCATAAACCAAAAATCATGTTTGAAATTCCATTCATTTTGCAGATTCTTTTTCGCCATTTTAAAGATAAGATATAATTAGTTAAGGGAAGGACTTTGTAATGAGATCGTAACAAAAAGAAATCAATGCAATGATTACATTGCAGTACGCTTTTTTTTAGCAGTCGTTATATCCTCAGTTGTCATTATACTTATTGCAAAGCAATGCTATACGATTTTCAAATCAGTCGTAAACTGCTTCCATCTTCAAAGGAAAATTGTCAGTGCCGGAGACTTCTCCAATATTAATGAACACAAAATATACAAACAGAAAGAGCGTAGCTATTCAGAATATCTTATACATTTTGTATTTACGCCCTATTAGCGTACATAATTAGTGCGAGCGTCGATTCCGGATATGAAAATACAGTGGAAATTCGGAACACGGTTCAGTAAAGTTCATACGCCGTCCTTAGCTGTAACACAAAAAATAACACGAAAGAGTAAAAAATTTCCGATCACAAAATATGAATTACATGGCTGGGTCGCCAGAGGGAACAGTAAAAGCCGCGTCAAATGGAATTTGAATATATTTAAAATGTTTGTGCACGAGGGATCCGGTAAACTGAATAAAGCATTGGACCGTGGCGGAGAGCGACTGGGCACACAATGTGTCAGGCAGTCGCCTTCCATATCTACATAGAGAGGTCATACTCTAAATACTGGAGACCACAAGGCATGATATAATCCATAATGCAACAGGATAATCGAGAATTTTTACGGTTAATAGTATGCAGTGGCGGATCTAGGAATTTTCGAAAAACAGGTCAAAAAGTATGAACATTCGCGACATAAATTGCCGAACTTCAAACACGATTTTGCGTGCCCCTGAAGTTAATGGATCTGGGGATGAGTTGGCGGTGCAGTACCAACTAAGAAGACGCATGCAATAGAATTAACAAGATGATATTGTAAATTTATATTATTGTGTGATTATCAAAAGTTTGTATAAAAATAGAAAAAAAAAGCAGAAAGTGGAAGAGAACTAAATTTCTATCATAGTCGAAGGGTTTTTTGGTAAACTAAAATTAGGGGTTCTGTTGAATTTTTTAATATACAAAATATTTTAGGCTATGTATGGACTGGTTGATATGTGGTACTGGACGATAAACGTGTTGAGTAAATAAAACAAAAGTCGCCTTGCCATATAGGGTATCAGTCATCCGTACTATATCCAGAACCCATACAGTGTCTGTCGAGAAACAGTCTATCAAAGTCTTCCTATAAACTGAGAAGCGGCTAGCAGAATTTCCAGGTGGATGATACCCTCTTAGAAATTATCAAGTACCGATAGAAACGTCGATGATATACGAAAGAAGATGGCGGCAATGGTTCTAGCCGCCTAAATATCGGGTGACAACGCACTCTTGACTCGGCTAGTCACCCGAGAGCAGTTTATACATCTTGGGAAGTATTTCAATCAACATAAATACCAAGGTTGCAAAAAGCATATAATTTACCACTTATTTTGTGTATACAGATATATATTCAGCGTAAACTACCTAAATGTTGCCAGTCGAATGTTACGGAGTTTCATTTTTTTAATAAACAGTTGCATAAACCTTTGATTAAATTGAAATAATGAAGACCTAGTAAGTGTTGTTATCAGCAGTATACTTATTGTGAATAAAACCTGTGTTCATGATTAGACGGCTGGATGACAGCTCGCCAAGTGACAAAAAAAAAAAAAAAAAAAAAAAAAAAAAAACGCTTTAAAGACCCAGCATCATACTAATTTCAGTTAAATTAAAATAATTATCTTGGTGTTGGAGAGAGATAAGCATTGCTTAATCGTAAATTTGTATATTTTTCATATGAATGTGTAGAATTTTGATGGATGAAAATAGTTTAAATGAATTTTAATTTGTTTAAAACCAGTACAGTACCTAAAATGAAAAATTAAAAAACCATAATTAAGAATTTTGTGCAAGCTAAAATGTTTTGAATGTTTAAAATTGTTTAATTTTGTCAGTTTGATGTTAAGATGCTTGGAGATATTTCGTATTTTCATTTAAAAATGTTTTCTTACTATTCCAAATATTTTTGTAGCCTACGATCTTTATTATTTGAGTTGTTTTTAGTGCTCAAGAAAATATTGTCGGTTTCTTTAAAGAGGTTGAGAATATTCTAGGAAGTTTTGCTTAATCCTCCAAGAATTCCAGTGGACAAGATCATTCGGAACGGTGCCAGGACGACGCTATCTCATTGGCTTATTAATGTGAGTTAAATTTTTGGAAGAACGTGTGTTTATCTGAGCGGAATAAAAGTCAAGGAAAAATTTAATATACAGTGTTGTCATTCAAGAAACCATCCATCTATGAAAAGCATAAGAACTTCATTGTATACTTTGATGAAAGTTCAAATCACCAGGTGACCTGATATTATAACCCGTAAATCTCCGGAAACGTGTATATAAAATTCCAAGTTTTCAGTGTTTTATCAACGTCAAAAGAAGGTAAGTCGTTTCGAAATTTCAGGCTCTTCGATGAAACTATTATAACAATAGTAATTATCGGCAACTTCCAAGAATCTTAAATTATTGTGGAGATAATCATAACAAAATCCTAAATACCTCACAAAAACGCAGAAAGATTTGTATGAAATGTTATTTAATTAAATTTTTACAAAATGTATGTATAGATAAGTCACAAAATCTACGATTCCTATATCTTCGTGAGATCTCTTGACGTAAAATAAGGTGGAGCGTTCATATTAGAATATAATATATTGTGAAAAAACTGTAACCAAATCTTTATCAATTCAACAGTGTTGGTACCAGTTGCCAAGCTACAGTTCAGAATAACTCGACTTTATTCTTAAAATCTCAACCTACATTCCTTTGAAAACACGTTATCAAAGTGATTTAAACAAACTAAAATTGCACCACCCACAATCCCTAAATGTTATTTTGCAGTAAATATTTGGATTATTAATTAGTAGCTGTTGCCCGGACTAGATACGTGAGGATTCAGAATTTTAATTAGTATAATTTTATATAGTAAGCTGTAAGTTACGTAAAAGGTTGTAACAGCCCTCAAACGTAAAATTAAATGTAGTGGTATTTTACGATGCATTTGTAGTAAGCTAGAGTTTGGTTGAATATGATCTGATATATGTGTTTTGCAATTTCCTTTAAATCAATGTATATAGACTTTTTTTATGAAAATAAATTATTTACAGGCCATTTAATATGTTTAAGAACAGAATTGTGCAAGAGAATTGTTTAAATGTTCGTAATTCCAAGTATTAATGCAAGTTACGATGTCTAAAGGACAATTTGCTACAGTTTAAAATGATTTCTATGAATAATTTTGTGTTTAAGTATCTTTAATTTCAATTTCTGACCATTTTGTATTGCTTTTTAATGATTGTGTACTAATTCTGATTGTTTTTAATATGTTTCAATTGTTTAAGTACTGTTAATGTTCGAGAATTATCTGGTGGAAGCTTTTGAAGTGTTCCAGAAATTTCGCTAGAGTTTATGTAAAGCGATCATCCAAGTCAGTTAGTTAGTTTTTCGGCAAAGTTTTTCACCAACTCAGTTTTCGACGGCCGGGAACTGTATTATCGGTGGAAGAAGTGTTGAACGCAACCTCTGGATTGTATTTATGCATGTAAACAGTATCGTTGACGTCGTGTTTTCTTGGTGAATAAAAACAAATGTTAAACTGAACGTTATGGTGGACTGATTATTATATTAAACCACCAACAATCTTATAAGGTGTTCATACAAAAAACTGATTGCTAGATAAACAATGCCTGAACGATCGATAAAATATTACAAATACTTTCACAACGTTCTGTTAGTTTACAAAATTTCATGTCAAAATATGTTATTTATCCAGAAAAAGTATTCTGTTTACTTCCTAATTGTACGTAGTGTTTTCATTACAAATTTCATCAAGATCGGTATAGCTGTTTGGTCTTAAAAAGAGTAACAGACGGACAGAGTTACTTTCGCACTTGTAATATTAGTGTAGATAGTGATATCTTGCCTATTCTCTCTTGAGTACAGAAGAAGTCGACAATAAACTAGTCTTAGTGTACCAGCAATAAACCCTAAACACCCACACCAGCAGACGATTCATTTCTACTCGAGCGGCCGTTAGTAATACCCCGGGAGCTGGCGGTGAAGTCTTTTTCCCGAACAGGTGGACTGGAAGTGTCAGAAAGATAAATGTCGGCGAGGAAGCCGAAAGTTCTTTTTTATTTGGAGCGCCGACGCCTGCCGAGGAGGATTGCTTGAGCACACACTCTCTCAGCTGGCTGAGGTGTGTTTATTCTGCCGGCATAAATCCGTCAGCTGCACGCGGCAACTGAGCTGACCGAAGCAATGACACAAGCTCCTCCCACTGGGCGTCCTTTAACGTGGTACTGCTTCCTAAGGAAAGGCATCCAGAAACACAACGGAGGGAATGCAATATTGTAGGATTTCGTTTTTCAGCTTGTAATGCATTTAAAATAGGGAAACACGAACAATATAATGCGAATAAATTTATGAGTGATTAAAATACATTTGGGGAAATTGTGATAGGTTGAGTTAGTCATATTTAAAATTTAAACAGAATTTTCATTTAGTCAATTTAGCAGCCGAGCTAAACGTTCAATAACTAGAATATTCACCATTAACAAAAATCAAAAACAACAACAACAACCACAACAACCACAACAACCACAACAACAACAACAACAACAACAACAACAACAACAACAACCACAACAACAACAACAACCACAACCACAACCACAACAACAACAATAGCTTTTTGAGTATCCTACAAAGAAACATTAAAATATAACAATTTTATACTTATGGGCACCACACCTACATGAGACTTGATCATACCATGAAACTCTTACACCAGCAAGACTCCTCTTTAATCACAGAAAAATCAAATGCATGATTCGGACTGTGCAAAATACATTACCATCTATCCAGTTCACCTTCAGCGGCGTGACTGCGTAGATTATGGCACACGCGATTTGACCACAGATCATTGCTAACAAACTTGTCCAGTCGTAATTCTGCTAAGTGACTGAAACAACATACTTTGAGGAACTGATCACGTTGAAAATCGCTGATCCCTAGTTCAACACGTACAACTCCTGCAGGCTCCATGCAGCGAAAGATGGCCTCTCTTCGTAGTCCAGATCCTCTTATCCCTCTCTCTTCGCCGGTCTCACCTGAGCGACAAATCTTCCAGCCAATGGACAGTCATCAAACATTGGAAATTCAAAGCAAAAGAAAAATCGCATTGTTTAAAATGTTCCCAGTGTTCATTTGCATTCGTCGCTTTCCTCACTCTTTCCCCCCCAGCACGTTCGGGATTGGTTCGTAGCATTCAATCTTGCTGGCTTAACTTTCCACCATAGCCATCTTGATTCATTGGGAAAAAGATACTGTTAAATGCCGTAGCCGCCATGTGACGACATTGTTGGACATTATTATGATTTTTTTATCTTAAGATTTGTTGAATTACGAGCGTGGTGCAGTATTAGGATTCACACATAGAAGAATATGACTGCAACATGATACTCCGCTAGAAGGTAAGCGCTCCGAGGGGTTGCATTACAAGAAGCGTCGTTTTAACGAATTCTATAAACAGTAGTGCAGCTACGAAACGTGGCTCTTTCATCACCAGTGATCTTCAGAAACAGTACGTTCGGTCCAGAGCAAAGTTTAAATTTTTGTGGCAATGTGGATCTGGTTACTTGTGGTTAGTTGGTCTTTTGTTATGTATGGCGAGTATGTTTATTGTTTGGTGTATTTTGTTGTTATTGTTCGTCGAAAGTGAGTATTTTATTATAATCACTCCAATTAGCTTCTTTCGATAAAACTAATAATAGCTTAGTTTATAAAAGTGTGTTATGGAAGCAATAAAAATTCTAACGAAATTAATTATTAATCGAAACTTAGCGCTTGAGCAAGCGTTAAAAAATATGGCCACGTCTATCCTGTCGTTTATATTCATAATGGACTTTGCTCTAGTCTAGAAGCTGTGATTAGCCATCGAGTATTTTTTGAATAAAGTATTATAGTTTACAATTGTGCAACTAGTGTACAAGTAATTGGTAGGAACTGTTTGGAACTTAAGTAATTGGAATTCGTAAATTTCCAATGTTGAGCAATTTGTGTGATATTGGAAGAAGTAGTTACGGATTGTTTGCGAACAGTATTAAGAAATTTCGAGGGATTATTTGTGTTAGCAGCAGAACTGTGTATTGGTATTTTTTTGGGAGGGGGGGGGGGGGGAAGGAGAAATTATCTATATGCTGAAAAATCTGTCGTGTTAGGAATCTTTTAATAGTAATTTAAATAATATACCGGTCGTGGAGTCTAACAAATTTACAGTATGCTGTACTTTAAAGACTGAAGTGGAAATTATTTAATTTCTAACTACCTGTTATCATTTAGTAGTTTTGAGGTCTCATTGTAACCTTTTGTGAATTTCAGAAGGGGATCTGAACTGTCCGCGACCGAAGGAAAAGTATCGTATATTTATTAATTGCTTGACACTATTCCAGGTAGGCGCAAGTAAGCGCATGTTAACAAGAACCAAGGTGAGAAGTTTTATTTTTTGGTAAATGCGCAGACCAAAGGCTTTGTAAGTGAATGAATATTATATTTTATTCCTGATATATTTAAGTGGTTCTTTAAGAAGAAAAAACCGCCAAAAACTCTATTTCAAATATATGAGTTTTTTTCAGAACTTGCATGTCGCAGAGCTAAAAGAAAAGGTCGCCCATTTGTCCTGATGGAGGACGGCCCAATCCGATGAATTCAACCGGTTACGTCTCTGCTAAGAACGCTTACCCCGGGCCCGAGAATCCTAGCGCCGGCCCTGATTGTCACAACAATTATTTGAAAAAATAAAAAGAAGGAATTGATCCGTACATTTTACTTTTTATAACATGCACTTCCACCATCCGGGCGGACATTTGTTCGGTCATGGAAATCTGAAAAGTTGATCTTTGTCCGGTCTTGAAAATCTGAAAAGTTGGTACTACTACACAGGTCGCTTCGCATTAATGCACTGAACCACGTTGGCGGGTTTCAGCGTTATAAAGATATTGAACATGCTAAAAACAGTTACATATAAAGTAATACAATTATACTAACTCTTCAAACCTCCTACTTACGTTCACTTAATGAATGATATGACAATTGCAGTCGGTCGCGTTTAACGAATCCAAATGTCGCCCTATACACAGAACACTAGGGACAGTAAAATAAATCATCTTGAATATCGGTGTTAAGGCTAAAGCGATAGCCAAAGAGTTCCTGTGTGTCACATCAACTTCTGATCTTGCGATATATCAAAAGGGAATATGCAAACATTTTAATTACAGTCACGACCCGCTTGCAAAACGTGATAATGTAATATATGAGAAACGTTCCAGCATATAAATAAACTAATATTCGATTTTGTATTATTGTGTAAAGGGATAGATATGCAGAAATATCTTGACCTAATTGTTACAACAACATCGGATGCTACGTTTAATAAGCAAGTCTCTCTTTTCGTTTTTGATGACAGTAGAAAAAAATATAGTTCAATAAACTAAAATACGCGCTTTTGTAGAAACGTAAACTAAAAGGTTAATAATAATCTTTAAACAAAAACAAAATATTCAAAAGCACTATAATGTTCCACAATTCATTATAACTTTTTTGAACTAACTGATCAAAAAATTAACTTTAATGTAAAAAAAAAGCGTAGGGTTCTAGATTTAAGTAATCTTCAATTTTTTATCGCTAAACGTAAAGTTATTATTTACAAGCAGAGAGCACCCCACGCTTTTATAAACATTAAAGTTAACTGTTTAATCAGTAACTTTTTTCTTATTTTTTGGTTATTCAAAAAAAGTTACACTGAATTGTGAGAAATTCTAGCGCTGTTGAACAAAATGTTTATACTTAAAGATTATTTGTAACCCTTTAGTTCACATTGCTACTAAGCATGTATTTTAGTTTTTTAACTGTAATTTCACATTGATAATTTCAGGCCATAAATATGAAATTATTGTATTTTCATCGGTTCTTAACACGCATGCGAAATTTCAAGTAATTAGAATGTCTAGAATTGAGTTAAAATTCAATTGCAAAATTCCATTTCATTCAACAATTTTTCTATTGTTACTGTTAAAGTTATTAGAATACTACGACATAGCTATACCATTATTGCATTTTCATCGGTTCTTAATACGTTGAAAAATTTCAAACAATTCGGACCTCTGGACGTGGGTTAAAATTGAATTGAATGATTCTGTTACATTCATACATACAGGTCAAGTTAATATAAAGCGTTAATTATAGACAAAAGAATATTAAAAATTATTGAACAATTTCAGAAGAGCAACGTGGCTGACTACATATTTTCAGTTCAGATATTAACCACTAAAATAATGGTACTGTATATTAGGGATCGACTAAAGTGTTCACTGTGCCGTAATGAACGGCAATGACAGCACACGTCATCAATTGAAGCCCATTGTGGTTTTCCGTACGACAATAACTCAAACCGCATCCGACCATCAAACACTGCCACTTCTAAAATAATTAATGAGTTGAAAGCCACAATGAAGTCAATCTCGACATTTTCGTTTTATGATGAACTCAAATAAAATCAATAAGCACGTTCAAAACCTTCTTGTGAAAGGTTAAACCAGACGAATCAGTAATTTTATGTTATCAATATTATAAAGTTTCTTGAAGAGTAAGGAATGTTCACGAAACAGAATATAGTTATTAACAATCCCCGTTTGCTATTAAAAACCCCATGGGATAATAGAAAAAATAATATTTCAGTAACTTTAGACATACTTTAAAAGTAAAAAAATTAATGTTTCAAAACTGAGATTTTTTCAGCAGTCTGTAGCATTTTTTTATTATTATTAAATCCAGGAATAAGGTGGATATAAAAATGAGGTTCCCATATTATGCGATCATATTTTAATTGCGTTGAGTAACATTCATAACTGCAAACGAAATTTTAACCGTGGATGAAGCTACGTTGAGAGAATGGTATAGGCGTCTAAAGAAATTGTAATTCATTTCTTATTTCCCAAAAATTACACTCTAGTTAGAAATAATGACACAATGAGTATTAGCAGAAGCCCATCAAAAATATTTACACAATGATCTACCTAACCGATTTCCATAAATCTGAATGCTACGTGACAGTTTTTGGTCCCATCTTTTTTAACTGAAACGGAAGAAATCAAACTTTCAGGAATAATTTTCTATTCGCAACATGCTCGTTTTAAATGTGCCATTTTCTATTATACCACAACGGTAATTTTAAAATTACATCTGTTTTTAGGCTGTAAATTGCTTCCATTTGATTCCTATAAAGCATCAGGTTTGAGGCAGTGACATCTAAGGCTATTCATTAATCACTGAGAAATACCACAAATTCTTGTTTTTATTTCCTCGATCCTGCGTTCTAAGGGTTATATACAGGTAGCCAGCTTGAATCATGAGTTGAGGGAAGGATCTCTGTATGGCCATGATTAAAATCGGGTTTGTTACACCCGGCGCACTTAATCTATGGGAAGAGAGACTGTGTCGCCGCCTATTTCGAAACGTGTAACTTGTAAAAAAATGTGGTAAATTGGCCATTATGCATGCCATGTTTTAGCAAAACTTTATAAATACTTTAAAATATATTAATTCTTAAAAATACACTAACCCAATATTTACCTCCCAATTCCTTCGAGTTTGACAAATCTTAAAATAAATAGTATATTCCTTTAATTTCAGTAAAAATCATGACATCCACGACGGCCTATTCACCAGAATTTCTTTTATTTTAAATCAACGATCTGTAACACCAAGAGAAACTATTGTGGTTCAGAAAGCGAGTTGTATACATTGTATAAAGTGTAGACTTGGCTCAGAACAAGATCTCATCAGATGATTACGAAAGCTTCCGCGGTCACTATGTATTATCTTTGTTCTCCGGGTGAAGCCGCGTCGATTTATCAAAACCTAACGTTTCTGCCATCGTTCTGTGGCCTTCTTCAGAGGACTGCTTTTGTTACCTGCCGCTATCAATTTTATTTGATAATACTAACGTTATAGCCATTGAGAGCAGATGGTGGCTTAGGCGTGTAAGAGAAGCGTTAGAAATACAACATGAATGCCGACAGTGGTTTGCAACTTGACCATATTTGGTCATACCTGCTCAGGAGAACCCAAGAGGAACGACCTCATTCTACCGTCTATATTGCGCGCGGTGACGTATTAGCGCGCGCGCGCGCGCGCTCGCTTTCTGCTACTATATAAGGCGATAGCGGCAACTAACAAAATAGTCCACTGAAGAAGGCCACAGCACGATGGCAGAATCGTTAGGTTTTGATAAACTGACGCGGCTCCACCCGGGGAACCAAGATAATACAAGATCTCATAACTTTTTGTCACTAAACAACCACGAGACTTGGAGCATTTTTTTTACAAGAATTGTAAAAACAGATATATATGACACACAATGAAATTCGATAGAAACTGTAATGTTGAAGCAGAAGCCATACGGAGATTTTAAGTAACTGGATTAGTGAAACGATTGGGGATTATGATTCAGAAATGGGAGGGAGTAAATCGGAGAATGAGCTTATCCACACTAAGAAATTTGAAATTCATCCTGAGGATATCATGAAGGAAGTAAGAATCCTAAACAGCATACGAGGGGTGGTGTAGATAATATTACTACAGATGTCTGAAATATAGCAGCATGCGACATTCTTCTACCTAATAGTGAACATTATTTAAATTGAATATGGGTGCATGCTGCTTACTAGAGGACTGGAAAATTGAGTTAGTGGTACCGGTCCGTAAATCAATTTGAAATCAGTGGTAGGTAAATTAAAGGAGATATTGATATGCAACCATATCAGAAAAGTTTGTGAGGAACGTAAATGGTTTTCAAGTCGACAACATAGCTTTAAACGAGGATATTCATGGAAATTTCATTTAATTTCCTCTATGCAAGATATTTCTGATGAAATGGACAAGGTGGACAAACGTATATTGTAGCACTAGATCTTTCAAACGCTTTCGACATAGTGAGCCATAAAATAGGGGCGAATAAGATGAAAATTATTGGAGTGAAGGAAAAGCTGATTTGAGGGATAGAAGAATTCTTAAAAAAGAAGTGAAGCAAAAATGGGAGCGCCACAGGGTAGTGTTTTGGGACCCTTGCATTCGTTATCCTTATGAATGATTGTGTTGGTGGTTTACTGTCAGAAGTTAGGTTATTTGGAGATGACGTAATGCTATATAATAGAATCAAAACGGCAGAGGACTGCGAACAGCTGCAGGGTGATCTGTACAGTATATCTAGCTGGAGAGGTCAACACGGGAAGAAGTTAAATGCATAGAAGGGTCAGATAAACCGACGAATACTTGAATGGAGAAGGAGAGAGACTGAGTGACAGCACACTACATGTAGAGGATTCGATTCCGTCCCATTTCCAGTCCTAAAATTTTCGGGATAAAATTTCTGGATCCTGGGATTTTCTGGATTGACAAAAAATAGGAAAAACTGTTATGAAACATACATCACAAAACAAAAAATTTCCAAACGAAACGTCGTCATTTTATTTGTCATTGTCTCTTTGACATTCTTGTCCGTAGTCTTTTTTAACAGCTGATACAGGCGATAGTATGAAAATACTGTCTAAATAATCATACACAAAATGGAATTTTTCTAAAATCGTCAAAAAGGAAATGAATTTGTTTGAAGCCTCAAGCTCAAATTATGACTGTAATCTGGAACGAGGTTATAAGTATTTATTAACTATCCCTCCAGCTTGAATTGGGCCCGAAACGCTTACATGTACAATAAATTAAGATGCAATCACAGTGATCAAACATTGAACGCCTCGTTATTTCTTCTATCGTATTTTCTCAATTCGCAGAAAAACTAAATTTAAAATATTGAGCTGTTGACTGTAAGAAATGTGAATTTGACTGATTCATGTTTTAATACGTTAAACGTTTTTTGTTACTACGTGCCTTGTTATTATGTAGACCCCAATGACTGCTAAAATGTATAGAGAAGTTAATTTTGTTTCGAAAAACTTTCTTGATTGTGTGTATCTGATTACTGATAACTTGCCATCCCAGATCCCGGGATTATCTGTACACAATGTCGAAATGCTGAGATTAGAAAAAAAGGCCGGGATAGAAGAAGAATAACGGAGAAGAACAACTTCATGTCTAAGAGGTACGTAGTTGACTTGAACAGAAGGAGCATACGAATTAGACTTTGTTATGGTATGAAGTGGCACGGTCCTGTTTAACCAGCTCTCAGGTGATATAAATAACTGTTCCATGGAATGGAAAAGCCGGCCTCGGTAGCGTAGGGGCTAGAGTGCCGAAGGTCGCCGGTTCGAATCCGGCCGCGGGCATGGATGTTAAGTGTTGTGTGTCTGTGTGAATGTCCTGTCCGTACTGTGGCGTCCAAACACTGAAAGCAATTATAATTACCTTGAACTGGCTGTATGGCCTCCGTTGCCAAATGCCACTAAAAAAAAAAAAAAAAAAAAAAAAAAAAAAAAAAAAAAAAAAAAAAAGGCAATGGAAAACATTAGCAACAAAGAAAACGAAGGTGACCATTAGAAATATTGGCATTAATGTTTAGCATTGCACTTATTCATTGCGCTTATCGAAGCACAGTGCGGTCGATCTTTAACTATGGTTGGCACATGTATACACCAGCGAGTAAGTTTATTAATCCTTAAAGGCCGCCCACCAGATGTGCGCTGTTTATAGTACACTGTGGTGTGCTCAGATTCGCCCATTAAGTGTAATGGCCAATTATGGGTGTGCCTCTTTGCCAGTGTATGGTCGTATATCGGCTCAAAAGCCGGATTTACGAAAATTGTGGAAGATTAGTTGCGGGACAAGGCAGCAGTAACAATTTCGGATTATCCAGCAGTACGTTTGGTGACGGCTGTTACGTATAAACTAACACCCAATATACGACGCGTTCTTTTCTGGAGCTGATAATCTGCGGGGGAGCAATTGCTTACAGTCACTCTGTTAATAATTGGTTATAATCATTTATAAAAGCAATTAAAGTTCCTGTTTATTCATATTTCTTCCTGTATGATGCTATAATCTCTATATCTACATACATAAAAATGGATATGTGTGTATATACATGGTGATTCAGGATGAATTGTAAATATTGAAGGAGCTGGTAGTATGAACAATACTGAGGAGAAACAAAACCGTTGGCAGTTATTGCGGACAGCCGATAGAAGCAAAAACTTTAAACTGTGAATATCATACGCGCAACACTTCACGCAGATATATTAAATAATAATAATTCCGTGTGGTCGTAATGACCTGGTGACAGGGTTTCTATCGGCTGCGCATTCCGCTACTGACTTAGCCACCTTAACCTAACCCGGTAGTCCTACCAGGTACGGGAGACCTACAGTTTAACGTTGAATCAGAAACACGGAAGCGTTTTGGTGTACTTCACCAGAGGAGAAAGTCGGGTTAAGGGTCTTTGAAAATCCCCGCCAAGACATGGTTTCGAACCGAGGACCTTTCCTTCCCCAGTCAGTCACGTTACCCACTGAGTCACCCGACAGCTAGAGATATAGATATATATATTAGCATGTCGGTGACGCGAACTCATAAGATATTACCCATCACAAAATCGGCACACTCGCCTAAAGAAGTTTTCACTTCAAAAACTAAACGTCTAACTTAGTCCACAACCCCAAGGTTGGTCAAATCTCTCCGTACTGAGCTATTGTGTCAGAAACAGGAAGGCCAATGCCTTTCCTCAGGGGACTACAAATCAACAGATCCGCGGAAGATCTCGGCGTAGCTCATATAATCAAATAAAACTGCTAAAAATTCCTGTTCATAATGGGATTTGTACCCACAATGGCAGCAGAAGCAAGTATCTTAACCGCTGAGCTACCAGGCAGCCTTGTTTTGAAACGTACATGGGCTTAGTACTATCAAAATCGGATTAAAATCTGTGAGTTTGTATGAACAACGTAGACAGACATTAAGGTGAAGGGGGAAAGGGGGAGAGAGTTTAGGTTTTTGTAAATCAAACGTAAACTATATTTTTTTTAAATTATATGTATGGAAAGTTCCATCAAAATCGGATTAAAACTGTGTGTTCCAAAAAGCGTCCAAAACGCATATCATACTCGTAAGACGTCGTAACATGTCGGTGACGCGAATTCATAGATTTACCCCAGCCTTCAGCTCACCTATAGAAGTTTTCACTTCAAAAAGTTGTCCTATTTCTATTCGTTTTGGAGATACAGGTGTTGGAATGTAATGCATAAAATAAACCCCACAAAATGATCAAAGGCACACAAATAACTTTGAAGTACTTTATTCACGCATATTTTATAAAGCATAAAATCAAATGTTTGAAATCCCCTCAACGTAGTGACTACAGCCTTTTTTCTTTCTGAGATGCGCGCGAATCGGGAATGCACATGTCAACTTCAAGCATCAATAAAGCGCTTCAATTTGTTTATTGAAGTCGATGGTGGGGTTTTGCAGATATTTTGAATGGTGATCCGAGTGTAGGGTCATTTGCCCAGATATCAGCGTTTTTCGGTATCAGTAGATATTGCAGCATAACCAGTTTTATATTCACATGTAACTAACCCACTTACTGTACGAGTTTCATTGACATAAGATTAACACATTTTACTTCGTAATTCCGGTGTAACCCAAATTAAGCTGATTATGTGCAGGGAAATAAGTTTTCTCGTTCCGGAATGTAATACGCATGGCAGTTACAGCATCCTAAGCGCTTCAGCGCCAGTGGTAGATCCCTCGAGATAACGAGTCTGTAGGCACCTTGAGATGTCTAAGTTTATCCAAGAGCGGGCAACGCAGTCCAAGTTGCATGCAGCTGCAAACCACAGAACCCACCTACTCTCCCTATCCAAGCAAACATTATATATGCTTCGCTCTGAATTCGTGTCCCCCGAGGCAGGAATACATAAACATTCTGCCCTATGGAACACCACTAAACAAATTCTGCATTGTGAAGAGAATTTCTACAGGCTTACGTATGTGAACCAACAGTAAATGTATTGGTCCATGCTAGAAGAGAGTTAAGTCCATATCTGGGTGGGTTTTGAGTTAACGGCTGATTTTAGGTTTTGGAATGTGTTTACATCAATTGGTGTAGGAAAGGATCTTCTGCAGTCTAAACCTGAGACTGTAGAAGATATCACATTTCGTCGATGTGCAAGAAGGGGCCAAGTCCAGGACTTATGTTCCTTCTTGCATGAATAATCGTACGCGCGCCTCCACTCCCCATAACGACAATGGATGGTAGATAATGTAAACTGAAAAACTTCCAGAGTCCAGTTTGTTACACGACAGTTTCAACGAAAGTTTAATCTAAAGTTCAGACAGTTAGATTGTTGTTGTGAGTACCTAACTTAAGGAACAAAAATTAAAAACTGCCATATTAGCCAGTCAGCAAAAAGAAATGCCGAAGGTAAGTTAATGATTCACAAGCACAGAACCAATAATTGTTATAGCACATTTAATTTTTTAATTTTTTTTAAAAATGCCTTCTGTTTTCGTTTTATGTAGAATCTTACGATACCTGTTCAAGAAACATTCAATCACCAATAGGTAAATGTGAACACGTTTTGCATCCACGAATGCCGGGATGCTTCCTTCAAAAGGCCATTGTCGAATTCCTTAGCCGTTCCTTGTCTCCAGTCCCACCCCACCTCTAATGACTTCGATGTCGACGAGGCGTAAAGCCATAAGTTAAAAAAAGGGCACGATAAAAATCAGGAATTGTTCAAAATTTCACTTGCCCTTGTTAAAATAAAATGATTTATCAAAATAAATCCATGAGACAGCTAATCAACTTAATGGTGCATAGTGCTAAGTCCCTAAACATATTTCTAGTAAAAACTGGCCTCGCCTCAATATTTCAAGAGAAATCCTGTCTGTTGAAACTAGAGAGAGGAACAAAAATCAGAATATTCGGCTTCCATTACTTCAGACTTTGGATATTGTCTCCTACTCGTGGTTTCAACCACTTTCCGAAGATTCTCAATCCAGTAGCAAGCGAGAAGCCGATCGGCCTCTCCGTTTCCGAGATGCTCGTTCCCAAACGCCGCGGCCACAAATCACTGGCTCGTAATTTAAGGGAATTTCGTTACCTGTGCGTAGAAATCTGGTGTCAGATATCTCTGGAAAGCTTCCAAGGACTTGTAGAATTCATGCTACGCCGAATCGCTGCTGTATTGCGTTTGAAAGGTGGACCAATATGATAGTAAGTTGGTGATCATAATGTTTTGGCTGATCAGTGTATAAAAACCCTGAGAAAATTTAAATGAACCTACTATTTAATTTTTGGAGAGATTATTTTAATCTGTTCGCCTACCATTGCAAATAATAAATCTGGTAATAATAATAATTCCGTGTGGTCGTAATGACCTGGAGGTAGGGTTTTTACTGGATGCGCATTCCGCCCCTATCGTAGCCGCCTTAATCTAACCCGACAATCCTGCCGGGTAAGGGGGACCTACAGTTTAACATGGAATCCGAACCACGGAAGCGTTCTGGTGTACTTCACTTTACACAGCAAGCTGTGGCAAAGGTGACGGTTGGGTTAATCGCCTTTGAAAATTACCGCCGAGACAGGGATTCGAACCTGGGACCTTTCGATCTCCAGTCAGACGCTTAACCACTGAGCCACCAGACCGCTCTAATAAATCTGATGAATGTTGGTTTGGTAATAGATGTAAATCTATGTCAAAACGTGGGCATAACAGTGTTGATAACATTCCGATCACTACCATTATTAATTTGTAGAATTTATAATATTATTTATGGTAATTTATGGAAAACGAATGTAATTTAACTGGTGGACCTTTCACTAGTGACCAAAATATGTCATGGATACAGTTGCAGCAAATTATTACTCCGATGAAAAAAAAATTTTAAAGGTGAAATATTTTTGTTTAAGGCTGAAGTGACTAAACGCCGATCTATGTACACTCTTTGGCAAAAAACATTGACTGTGGGTGCCTGAGACTAAGTCCCATTATTTTTTACTATGTGGCATCATTGGAGAGTTTGTTCCATGCATTGACTTAAGGAAATGAATAACAGATGGCGCTGAGTTGAATACCCGCAATGATGCCACATTGTACGAAATAAAGGGACTTAGTCTCAGGCGCCCACAATCAATTTTTTTGCCAAAGAGTGTACACCTGCTTGTTGACATATCCATTACTTGTGGGTACTGAAGTGATAACTCACCGAAGACGACCATCTTCTTGATCATGAAGTCCTCGTCCTTGAATGTGGACACGGAGCACTTGTAATGCCCCGTGAGGTCGGTGGTGGGGTTGGCTATGCTGAGTGCGCGGTGCATGTAGTACTTGTTGCTGGAGGCCTTGTAGTCCAGGTTGAGACGGCCCTTGAGGACGCCCAGGTCCTGCGGCCTCTGGAACGGGATCCACTGGTAGACGGGCTCGGGCCCGTTGTTGAAAAACCACTTGATGACCAGCCCAGTGTTGTTGTTCTGCTCCTCTGGCTTGAGTGTGTATTCACAGTCCAGCACTGCGGACGAGGAACCGTTGCGGACCGCAGGCGGGACTTTGAGGTCTGTAATCTGCATCCCCGCCGTACCTGAAACACAAAATACGGTGTTAACAGAACTGTGTTTCCTTTATTTACTTCTCGATAACACTGTTTCCAGAAACGCTGTCGCTGCACCAAACAAAACTATATTTAAAAAAGTACATATATAGTGTCCAAGCAGGCTATAAAGGATATGCAGCACGCCACAGCTGGGGAGAAAAACCGTTAATCGTTAGTTAACGAAGTTAGCAAAATTCCAAAAATGTTACTTTTAAGTTAAGGGGGTAGTTACAGCTAACAAATACAAATATTTGTAGAAACTGAAGTATATTTCCTCCAAATCTATTTAAATTTGAGGGTTCAAATTTTGTAGCTCCATAGAACTGTTATAGTTATATATAAAAATTCATTTTTAAAATAAAAATATTATTTAACAATGCGTTAATGTACCATACAAACTGACAGTTAAAACTATGTCATCATTAAGGTCTTTAACGATAGAAGGGATAATATTTGAAATTTTTCTGAAATCTTTTTTTAATTTTGTAAGCTAATATCTAGGCAAAGTTATACCAATAATATAATACATTTAACTTTATATTTGTTGTTAATAAAAAATTGTCAAGAAATCAAAATTCTTGCTTTTTTTGTTTAAACCTATAGGCATATTTTCCATTTGTGAAAAACTGCATAAACAGTAAATACAGGTACTGTAGAAATTAGTATGTAGAACATGTCCTGCAAATTTGAAAAAGATCTATGTATGTGGGAAAAAGTTATCCTTAAAATCAATTGATGAATTGCGGTTTTGAGATATTTAAGTTTAAAGATTTGGTTTGCCTTCAAGTGCAGTAAGATTTAAGTGGCTGTCAATCGTGCAGGACTTCGCTTAATCAAGTATAACTCCCACACTGTCGAAGATATTTAAATAATTTTTACACCAACATGAAGACAAAAGTAAAAACTATTTTTGTGAATCGAAAGTATAAAAAATCATTTTTTTGAAACCTGATAACTGTACCTACCCCCTTAACCTAAAAAATCATTAACGTTCTTCTTAACTTCCGTAAAACTGAACTGTTCGCTACTTTGGTTGTTGACGTCATTCCTTTTTTTTTTAGCTGCCTAACGTCTCTTAACAGCGAGGTCTTTAGAGACGGGAAAGGATGGGGGGCTAGGAATGGGAAGGAATTCGGCCCTGGCCTTTTTGAAGGAAGCATCCCGGCATTTGCGTGCAGTGATTTGGGAAACCATGGAAAACCCAAATCTGGATGCCCGGACGGGGATTCGAACCGGCGTCCTCCCGTATGCGAGGCCAGAACGCTAAGCTCGGTGACGTCATTTCGTTTGTTCGAATTGCTCGCCACGGCACGCCGGTACCTTCGATAAGTCGAATAGCGAATGAATTAGGTAACGTGAAATGCGAGTGCGAGTGTGATGAATATTTAACTGTTACGTTAGATATGGCGTGGGTGTGAGAAGGTACACTGTTTGTTTTTTACGTCAGCAAACAGGCGCTCAATACAAGTTTCAAGTTCGATCACTGATTGATTTTGATAGTTTTATTACTTTTTAACTTATATAGTGCCACTTTTTAGTTGATTGGAGTTTGTTAATGAAATAAATTAAACTGATAATCGTTACATGATTAAATCATGGAAACTGAAGATCTATAAATTCTTAGTTAAGTCAGTAACAGCAACGGGAAGAGTAAAAATCTTTGATCATATTATGAGATTATATTGTATTTAAATCAAGGTTGGGAGAAAAATTGATTTATGAATGGAAACTGTGTTTGCCTAAACTTTCAACAGTAAAAACTCACGTTTCTAGCCTTATCAACCTTAAACAACATATGAAAAGGATTCATGGATCCAGATATTTACAATTTGAAGATAAAGTGGAAGCAGGATCAACTGGTGGGAAAGGAAAACAGTTCGAAGCTTTCTTCAAGTGCTGTTGATTCCGGCGTAGATAGCAGCAAAAGTATTTTTTTTATCTTTATCTGCTAATAAAAGTTTACGTGAACAAAGCATTAGTGAACCTTTTGGCATCATAGTTACCTACAGAGGCGTATCTCAAGCAGGTGTGGACCAATGCATTGTAAACTTTTTCGTATTGTTAATGGTTAACCTTTAATGGATAACTATAACTTCCGTTAAATTTGCAAATTTGTAACGCTTTAACGATTATCGAAGTTAACTGTGACCAGCTATGCATCACGCCAACTTGCAGAAGTGTATGTAAATATAATAATATGAAATGTTATAAATGCCAACAGCAATAGTACTGCAATGAAGTCTTCACGGGTTTACTGCCGGATCGTGTTGTGATATTTCGACGACTAGCTACGCCGTCTTCTTCAGGTGTAGAGACATCCTCGGGTGCCGCACTTCTTTATATACATGTCCGCGTCCAGCAGCTGGCTGCCAGTGGGCGTGGCAATAGTTCTCGTTGCGGCCCGAACAAATATGGAGCCCTCTATGGCGGCAGCTGGACAGAGGTACAACGTTCTCTACGGATTTCCATGCCTCACTAAGACGTAGACCACTGTCTCTATTGAATGTATTGGCCAGTCGAATTTTGATCGCTTCTTTGATAGCAGATTCCAAAAAATGTGAAGCTATAGCCATTATCCTGACGTTATTGAATTCTACCCTGTGGCCAAGGTCGTACACATGCTCGGCGATCGCTGATTTTCTGTATTGTCCCAGGCGGCGGTGGCGTTTATGTTCTTCACACCGGTTTTCTATAGTGCGGATAGTTTGACCGATGTAGGTCTTTCCACACTCGCACGGGATGCTATAAATCGCCGGAACTCCTAGGCCAAGATCATGATCATCATCAGGACTTGGACAGCAGGGTGGCAGAGGGTGGTGGTACACAATTCCTAATCTCCAAATTGTAAACCAAAAGTCCTGCGTGAAAGCAGAAACCTCTCCGCAATTGAGTATGGAGTGACAGCATACGACACTGTTTCTGGGACCGAATGGGTCTGCACCGGATTTTACCCTCTCTTGTTCCACACAATACAAACAACACTGAACACACACACTATCACACTCTTCACCACTTACGAACAAAGTAACATTGGAGCAGGCGACGGGAAACTACCTGAGATCATCTTCCCATATTTTCCCATGGAAATGTGGGTAAACAACCCTCATGCTAACCACGTTGAACGATTTCCTTCACTCGTCGCTGGTCCCGTTCTTGCAGGATCTTTTTCCGTCCGCTGCGATGTCGGATATTTGATGTTTTACCGGATTCCCTATATTCACGGTGCACTTGTGAAATGGTCGCAAGGGAAAATCTCCACCTCATCGCTACCTCGGAGATGCTGTGTCACATCTCTCGTGCGCCGACTATAACACCACTTTAAAACTAGCTTAAATCGTGATAACCTGCCATTGTAGCAGCAGTAACCAATCAAACGCCTGCGCCAAACACCTGTTGTCTTATATAGGCGCTTTGAATGTTAACATATCTCTGTGTTTGCATACGCATGCCTATACCAGTTTCTTTGGCTCTTCTGTGTATGATACAAACTCATGGGAGGTGAAGCGTTGACATTAGTCGCAAGGATAACTGACCTGGCTGTAACAAGGGGAATAGAGGTAGCAGATGGATCATTATAGTGGTGTTATGTACTATTGTTAATAAATATTGCAAATAGCCTACTGGAGTGTTATTCATTTGTTCTACTGCTCACACGACTTATAGGCCATACCCATATATAAATGTTCCTCTTCGGAGTGGCACAGCGACAGTCCACTACATCTGAAAGCTGCCAGAGGGAAGGTATTCTTTTCAAGAGATAATGAATAGCTAAGCTGCTCAGCTGGCTAGCATCCCAGATTAGACGTATTCTTGGGTGCGGGCTGCAGGTACCCCAGTAATGAGTTTCAAATTGGTCGAGCTCATAGCGCGCCCGCGCTCGGCCGCTGATCAAACATAGTTACAATTGTTGGCATATCGATTCCGGCTGATCGGTATTTGCCGAGCGCTGCCCGGTTCGCTCGCTGTGCCTTCTCTTCGGACTTGCCCCGTCCCCCTCCCCAATATTCTCCTCCCCACGGGCAGTCTGCAAACGAGGCCAGAATAATTAGCAGACAGTTCCCTGAGGGAATTATCCGCACCACTACTATATTAATACTTCTTTTTCCAACATTTTATGATCCAGTATTTTAATTTACGACTTATATACATCGATACCTGTGGTTGTTATTACTTTTGGTCTCTTTTATCCTCAGAATTTCAGCTGAAAGGTAGCCGAGATGGAAGGCCAGTATTTCTTTTGTCTCCTATTTTAAATGTTTTCAGATTGCGAAAGCCGTTACCTCGTCTTCGAAATACAAGGCCAGCATAAAAAATTGAAGCACGCAGTAGGGGAGGAGGAAACGAAACTTTGTGCTGTAGAAGGTATGTGATGTTATTTTAGCGACTGCAAAAACATGTGAAATTTACAAAGTACTTGGCACTACAACCCCACTCATCTGCATGACGCTGCACCTTCTTTGGTATTGATAAATCCACAGATTTTATTGGGAAGGGTGACATGAAGCCGTTGTATCCTCTCCTGAGGCAAACTGACCAACAATTCCTGTATCTGGTCCTTGATATCCTGGATACTGACACTGGGAAACAGTTGACGTCCTAGCTGGTCCGACACGTGGTCCACCGGGAATAGCTCTTGGAATCTTGCTGGCCATGGTAGTACCTCTGTAAGGCGGAGAGCGTGACGTTTGTTTTCGAACATTGTCTAGTTCAAAAGTGGAGCCACAATGCTATCAGATAAGACATGAGGACGCAGGATGTCCGCGACGTACCGTTGTGCCTTCAGAGTTCCCTCAATTACTCCAAGCCGTGGTCACTAGGCGTAGAAAAGCTCAAAGGAAAAGAAAGGGGAAGGAATTTGGTAATGCCTTTTTGAAGGAGCGGTCCGGACATTCGCCTGAAGTGATTTCAGAAAACCATAGAAAAACTAAATTTGGGTGTTCAGACGTGGACTTGAACCCTGGTCCTCACAAATGCGAGACTCGAGGTTATCGCTCTCCCAACGGTCTCGGTTTGATTGGGTGCCCCTATCAATTCAATTTGAGAGAGTTAGCCATTACGCTATCTGAGTTTCCAAGCTGGCAAGCAATTTATTGTTACACATAGAATTTCTACCAGATATGTGTATATTCCCATAACGTTACTTGTCCAATCTGAAATCGTATTAGAGATGCTTTCAGCTGTACTGATCTCAAAATCTGCTTGTATCACCCTACCAACAACAGCTTTATACGAGCCCTTGTAGAAATCAGACAGCTAAACTAGCATTGCTGAAATCAGGAAAAGGGATTACATGAAGAATTCAAAAGGAAAAATCTGTTAAGAAGCAAAGAAATCCGATTTAGTTTAATACTCTGTGTGTGAAAGTACGATTCTGAGGAAATATACAGAAAGGTATCTCTCATGTCCTTTGTGTTATAATCTGCTGAGCCCTTCATGTTTGTCGCCCTGAAATACATAAAGAAATCCATATTCTGATACCGTACGAACGTTTTTTAAAAAAACTTTCACAATCTATCGTTTGAATTTCAAATCACATCAAAGAATGAAAGAAATTTTTCACGCTTTTTAAAATGATGACTTTATTAAATGCAATGCGAACAATTTATAAAATAGATTCCTATTTCCAATAGGGTCTGAAGCAGGAAACTGTTCGTATTATATCTACCAATTTCTAAACAAGTCTTATCGCCAATATACGCATTTGCCATTTCGGTTATTATCTGTGGAAATTCCCACATTCTACATAGCCCTAAATTTGTTTTAGGAGAATCTATGTTGTTCCCAGTTCCTAAGGTCAGTTTGATAAAAGGCTACAAACCGAAGCTCGCAGCTGTAAGTATCCTGTATAAATTCATTTTTTAAGCTTTTTTTTGTTGTAAAGACGTTGTTATTATCACTGTTTTCTTTAAACTGAAACAATAAAAATTAAAAAGGAAGAAATTTTTTATTGTTTATTTCAATTTATCTTTATTAATCTATGCTTGTAGAATGGCCATCTTGGTCACGATGTTGCGACGTCATGCTTCCCGCCTCCGCTGTCCAATCAACAACGATATTGTTCAAGGTTATGCGAGTTACTTAATAACAGTTCTATTTCGGTCAGCATTCATGAGCAAATGAACTGACAGCTCACAAAGAAAAGTTTTTATTTTGTAAAAATCGACATATTAATTATTATATTAGAGTGGAGGCTTTCACGGCGTTGTATATAGACGAAATGTTCTCGGTAAACTAGGCGAATGAGAACGTTGTATTGCACGACGATTCGTCGGTCGTAATACTCTGCCGCCATTGCCAAGTGACTGATTATTGGTTTCTTTTCTTGATTAAAATTCATTCGATGTACTTTTTTCTTACACTCTCCGAACAACGATACCGTTGTTTCGGTAAGCCAAGAAATATCTACATTACATCATTTTCAAGACTTTGAGCTTTATTTTATGAAAATTATATTTAGTTAGCAAGGAAACTAATTGCTAAAATACTGCGTTCAACACGTCATTTTTGACAGACTCACAAGGTATTTATAATCGATGTAGATATTTAAGTCACTGCTAAAATATATTATGAGAAATGATTTGCCGAAACACTGAAATGATAGTATCTACTGCTTTTAAATTATTATATTAATTATTAATTGTTTTTATTACTTACTTAGCTATATCAGACACATGTAAACATTTCCAGTGGGTCAAATTTAGATCGCAATACAGTGAATGTGTTCGTTCACAGGTAACACAATCTATGAATTTTGAATAGCATTATTAGTAGAAGCTGTGGCTATGTCGAAATGCAGACAAGATCAGAATGACAAAGGACACAATTTTTTACAGAATAATTCATAATGAATTTAGTTTTATAAATAATTTAAGCCGCTTTCATAAGCAGTTATTGAGTTACTGAAGTTTTATCATACGGATGGAAGTAATTCCGTATTTATCGCTCTGAATAAGACATGGATCAGGAGTAAAACCAATATCATGCGATATAGCATAAGGTTTTCGGATTCCTAATTTATTTTTCATTTCATTGGTTCCCTAGTTCATACATAATTAATTTAGCAGCAGTTCCTGCTGTATAGATTTGCAATCTACAAACTAAATATGTACATTAGAAAATAAGGTTATGAGCATTACATAACAACAATTTTATTTATTTAGGCAACCACAAAGAAATGAATTGCCTGATCATTCCTTCAATTTTTACGGGCTTAGAGGCTAATATCCAAATGCCATAAGGGACACATAAGGGGCGGGGGGCGGAGTAATCAGTATTTCAAAATTCCAACGTTCTAGTGACATGACAGCGTGATTCTCTGGACTGATTCTTGGAGCGCTAGCGTCGGTGGCCAACGTAGCCCACACTCCGCCAAAGTTTATGCTGGCCGTGATCGGTGTCTATATATCATCTCTGGTTTGAAGTGAATCAAATGTTTTCTGTTGAGAGGGTTAACAATCCATTAAGCATTATTTCTCGGCGTATATATATAGCTCGAAGACGTTTAGGTTGTGAAGTTGATACAACTACTACTATCTGCTCTTCAGTAAATATTCATATATATATATATATGAAAAAGCAGCTGAAGGAACAGCAGTTTGACTCGATTCAGGACGGTCAAGCAGCATCGACGAGGGCTCTCAACAGCGTCCCCGAATCTGACTTCCAGAAGGCGTACGGCCAATGGCAGCAGCGTAATTTTTGGTATGTAGCTGCCCAAGGGTGCTATTTCAAAGAGGATTAAGGAATTGTAAAGATATCTTCAATAATTTTTTTTTTTTAAAATCAGTCCTACTACTTTTGGTATAGACCATGTATATCCGAAAGACAGAATCTCTATTTACAATATTTACAAATGATACTCTACAAGTTTCACTTAGTGGTGACATAATACGTGTCTGTTTAAAAATACGATAGTAATATATAACTTCCGTATCAAAGTTGGTAATTCTGATAATCCATAAACCATAACATCCAATTATTCTCACACTAAAACAGTTACCTCTAAGATGAATTCTCATTTTTCGCATGAGTCTCTAATTAATTGCAGTCAAAAATTGAGAAAAATACTTTTAAACTCTAAAATCTAAAAAATAAAAATCCACTCTCAGGTAGTTAATCAATTAAATATTTAATTTAATGATAATTGGATCATTATTTACTCGACATCGTAGCCGCGAAAAACTATTAATGTCATAGAAAGAGTAAACAAAAATTTAGTATAAGTCTTCTACGTGTTAATTTAATAATACTTGATACTGTTATTGTTATCTATTAGAACACGTTATATGAAGTTTAGTATAAATGCTTGGAAGGTTAAACTGAGCGAATGCAAATAATAATAATAATTTCTTAAAACGTGAATGGAAAAGCGAAAATCCTAGCAGATCAGTTACCAGTTGCCGATAATTTGAACAGAATGTTTCGCCTAGCAGATTTTTTTTTTTTTTTTTAGTCAATGTATTTTCTGAAATCCATCATCCTGGTTCGCAAATATCGTAAGAGAAATTATCATTTAAGTACAAGAAACTCAAAAGGATAAACCTTCTTCGAAATATAGAAATATTGTTTGTCTAATCTCTTTTAATTTTAATTTAATTTAATTGGAATGGAGCACACTCTTAGGTGGCAATTTTTCCCCTTTGTTGTATCAGCCTATTTTTCCCCCTCTACAAATGTTATTTTTATTGCAGCACTTTTTGGTAAATCATGCACAATCCTTGGTAATTTATTTCAATCCCTGACCTCCTTACCTACAAAAGTAAATTTTCCCACGCTCTTAAGTAAATTAAATTAAATTTGGAAGTATTAAAGAAAAAAGAAATTTTCTAACGTAAATCCTGGGGATTCGTTTGCGATTGCATGATAAATTATGTACAGATGGCTGTAGCTGCAAGTACCGGTACTCTTAAAACATTTTCAAATCAATGGGGCATGCTCATGAACGACATTATTTGAGTCTCCTCAATTTCACATCAATTTGTCAAGATTTTCTTTTATACATTGTAATAGAATCGTTATAAAATGAGTACAGATATGAATAATCGTAATTACAAATAAAGTCAGCTGCATCAAAATATTGAGTAGATATCTCTGAAGAAAACAAAATTTGATTTTTCAATGGTAATTCATTTAAATCTGATATACACGAAACAACATTATGGGTGGTGTTAAGATCTACCTCTCCTCGCTTGCTCTTATTATTGCTGGTGGTCGCCGACGTGCTAATGGGATCAAAACTCTGAGACCTGTAACTTGGCCGCCGCTGTCGCAGCGAATCAGAAACTCTGTTAATTCTTTTTAATGAACTGGAAGCCGATGGAAGCCGTTCTCTTATTTAGCAGAAACAGCGACAGCTGCGTAATTGCACTGAGTTAGTGTCACCAAATAATTGGATTTATAATTAAAATGTAATTTAACGCGGCGTAAGCTCTTAATTTGCGCCTCTATAGCCCGTGGGGAACGTGGATTTGCCTGCAAGGAACTGCACAGCCGCTTTACGATCCACCATAGACGATCTATACAAAGCGTGGTCACGCAACATTGACCTCACCACTTCAGATCACAAATATTCACTATCCTCGCTAACCTAAATCTTACCTCAGACATGGTATTTACTAAGTAAAATTAAATTATGCACTAATAGGAATATTTTCTGACAGATTCTGATGCAAATTTGGAGTTACAATGTGGAGTTGCTTCTCCGGAAATATTTTTCAGTTCGTTACAGTTATCCAACGTTTCTTATATCATGACAGTATGGCACTTACCTCACGAGCAAAAAATAGTTAATTCATATATACTAAGTAGTTTAATTTTGTCAAACCGTCAGCTGTTAATTACATACGGTATACGGTATTACTTTAACAAAATAAAGAAGCATAAAGTAATTCCAGTTAGCTACAACATCTAAGTATGTTGCTAGTTGGGCGCCAATATATATATATAAAATTTATTTTATTATTATTGCAGCTATATCAATCCCTATTTCAGGATGTAGCCTCTTTAAGTCTAATGAGCTACTATATATTAGAATTTAACTCTACATAGTTATGTTGTAGTTCTTTCCAGGCTGATAGATCTTGAGCCACCCTCTTCCAGTTCACGCCTGTAACTCGACGTATATCCTTATCCCAGCGATCCGAGGGTCTTCCTCTTGGTTTTTTTTTTTCAGATTTCTTGGTATCCAATCCAGTACTACCGTAGTCCATCTTTCATCTCTTTTGCGAGCAATGTGACCGGCTCATTGCCATTTTTGGGTCATGACTCTTTTTAAGATATCTGTCACTTTAGTTATTGAACGAATGTGCACGGCCCTTTTCTTGTCTCTTCTTGTAAGCCCTAGCATTGCTCTTTCCATACTTCGCTGGGCAGTTCTCAGTTTTTACTTCGTGTGACTATTTAGGGTCCATGTCTGGCAGGCATATGTGAGGACCGGTAATACACATTGTTCAAATACCTGTTTTTTTTAAGATGTATTGGCATGTTAGATTTAAAAACTATGGAATTTCTTCCGTATGCTCTCCAGTCCAGATTTATGCGTCTGTAGATCTCAGGCTTTGAGTCGCCATTCATATTGATCAGTTGGCCAAGATAGATGTACTGATCTACGGACTCAATACCAGAATCTTTCGCGTCTGCCTTGTATTTATCTTTTCCTGCCCATTTCTTTTGCATGATTTTGCTTTTTGATATACTTGTATTTATTTTAAGGCCTACTTCACTGCAAGCTGCCTCTAGTTCATTTATCAGTTCTTTGAGCTCCTCCAGACTGTTTGAGAGTAAAACTATATCATCAGCAAATCTTAAGTTGTTGAGACTTCTTCAATTTATTCTCAAACCTTGATTTTGCCTTTGGATATTTTTTTCGGTTATCGCCGTTTCCCGCTTCTCGATTTTTATTACACTCTTTCCCACCAGTCGTATTCCTGGAGTCCTCTGCCTAGGATGGCTTCTTTTCCTTCTTACAGCTTCATGGTGGTCTTCCTCATTGTTTCGGCTGGTGTCCAATTTCTTTCTTCTTTTCCCTCCCCCTCCCCCCCCCCCCCCCCATCCGGGATCTTTCTGACATATTCTACATTTGATGTACGACTACTACATCCCTAGAAGTCCGTTTCAAGCGCTAACAATATATCTTTACCTAGATTTCTTACGTCCCACGTTTCTGAATCATTAGTACAGATAATTTCCATTATTGTGCCATATATAGTTATTTTGGTCCTTTTTTTGTAATTTTGCTGTTCCACAATAGCGAGTTAAGCCGACGAATTACTCTTCTACCCTGTCCAGTCTAGTTGAGCGCATCCTCGCTACTTTTGCCAGTCGAAGAAATTGTAACACAAAATGAACAGTGCTTAACTGCAGAGGTTCCAATGTTGTGGTAACTAGGAGGTTATTCGTCTACCGCCATATATTCAATCTTTTTCATGTGTATGGTAAGACAAAACTTTACGAATTCCTCTTTAAGTTTCCTCTACGTAGAGTTTACATCTTCTTGATCGCCAAACGCTATTACCTTATCATCTTCAAAGAGCATGATATACAAAGTCTCATCAACGAACGGGATACTCACACCCTACGTTTTTGTTACCACTTTTTAAGGGCTTCTTATATGCATATTTTAAACAGAAGAAGTGCCATAGAGCTCCTTGCCTTAGGATGACTTCTCACGGACAGTGCATTTGCCGGGCGCGTCCTGTGGGAAGGGAGCCGCCTCTGGTGGCATGGATGGCGTACCCGTATCAGTCGCCCAAACGGTAAACATCAAATGCCCGAGTAGGTGAAACGACATTAGGCAAAGTGGCGAGGAGGTGGCTGCGAGGTGGTGAGGACTAGACTGTGGCCGTGCTGTTCCGTACAATTCGGCTGCAAGGCGTGGCATACAAAACCACGGGGCATGGGAAGCCACCATTAGATCTCTTTTCACATTGAACTCCTGGGAGATCTTCCCATTTTTTTAATCACAGCTTCTTAATCATATTTATGGAGGCTTCACTTTTACCAGTATTAGTATCTCATCGGTCAGATGTTCTGTGAGATATGTTACACGGAGAGGAAGTGTTGAATATATTGTCAGACTAACGACAGTGGCTTATTTCTCTGTAGGTGAGGCGTCTTGCGAGGTGTAATAAATGAGAACTGCTGAGTATCCAGTGCATGTACTATGGAATGTTTTAGTCCTGTCGGCTATGGTCGCGTGCTTCTCGCCCCGGCTAACAGGCTCGTCTAAGCAACTTCCCGATCCATTAATCTAAAGTTCGCAGCGGAAATCCACGTCACCCAGGCCTCACTTTGGGCACGCCATCTCGCGCATTGAACGCTCCCTAGATCCTACACTCTGCCCTCCTTCACAATGAGATTATATATACTGTATGATTCTGTATTTTTCGCAGTTGTCATATTACGTAGACGTAATTAATTTTCAGTTTTTACTGGAACGTAAGGCTTCTTCTTTCACTGCCGAGATTTCGGTCTTAAAATGTGATTATATCCGCATAAAATTACACATTCATCATTTTCACTTAATTTATTTTTCACGATCTTGGAGCCAACGATATGGTGTGAAACTCCACACCCCCTCAATTCCATATGTTTGAGGTTAAGCTGTTGAAATTTGTCTCAACTCCCCAGAAGTCTACCAACTGAGTTAACACCACGAAGGGTCACAGAGTAGACTAGTCGACGGTGATATCGCTAGTTTGTTAAGTGTAGCGTTCAACTACGCCCTAGATTTCCATTACGAAACCCTATATCCTATGTATATAAATAGGCGTGTTTGTCCCTATATTTCACTTTGCAGCAACAACAACCTAGCTTAGAACAGAAATGTTATACCCTGTTCACCCTCAACTGGCGGTTCAAGGTACGTTCCACCTTGCCCGTTTCTCACCTCATCGCCCACTCCCGTTGCCTACCCCACCTAGTAAATGGCTGTGTCAAATACACAGAAGTGGCAAATTTGTCAGCAGTTTTTATCTACGCATGTATGGGTAAGGGCGGCGGAGTGGTGATAGTGCAGAGTGACCTTCAGCCGCCTCTGCTAACTGAACGCTCTATAGTGTGTGGTAGTAGCCTCGATTCTCCCGTCACGTCGTGCACTATGATGGTTGCATGTCAGTAGCTGTAGGGGTGTGGGAGATATGTTGGTTGAAAGTGGTCGACCTAAGGTATTTCGTATTTCGACCAAAGTGTTCTAACAACATTGGAATCTTCTAAAATGTTCTTGAATATTCTAAAATGTTCTAGAACGTTCTATAATGTTCTAGAATGCGACACATTTTACAGCTATTTCAGCTGTTATAAATAATTCATGTGTAACATATTTAGTATGTGAACCGATTTTGACGTGACTTTCACTGGCAGGTTTCTGATTTGGCTTGGAGTAACATAGGGTAATTTTTATTCTGGAAATATTTAAGGTTCAGTGCAAAAACATAAAAACCTTCAAAATTCGCGACAATCACGAATGAAGTCGTAGGCACCAGCTAATCAGATTAAAAAATCACTCTTCCATCATTTCGTAACCAGGTACTAGTCAAATTTCTTCGACGTCCGTGATCTGAAACTGTTTTTTTTTTTTTTTTATTTGGTTTTTGGTCACAAAACCATTTCACCAGCCCTCCTACTACATTTTACAAATTACATTTTATGTATCTTTCATATTTGACATATTTTACATTGTTTAAATATAGTTTGCATATTTACATATAATTTAGATATTTTCTTATTATTTACCCATTACTTACATATTTACATATCATTCATATTTAAAATGTTACATATTATACATGTTGGTTATTTATTATAATTTTACATATGGAATTTTAACTATAAAGTTTTGGTACGTTTTGTCCATTTGTTTGTATTGGTTTCGTCTAGATGTTGATTTGCGCTTCGCGTAAGAAAGTTATCAGACTTCTATATATCTTCGGGTGGCCCGTCTCGAGGAGGGTAGGGATCGATGTCGGTAGAGGTACCTGTAGCGATAGTAAATTGGTTATCAGATTTTTGTTGTAGGTGGAGTATTTCCTGCAATTGAAGAATACGTGATTTAAGTCTGCCTCGTCTTCCTTGTCTGCGTCGCACAGTGGTGTTTCCATGACCCCAACTTTATGGAGATGGCTGGGGACGGCGCAATGACCTAATCTCATCCGAATTAGTGATGTCAGGAATTGTCTTTTCGCGTGGAAGTTTTTATACCAGACTTGTTTTGGAACGGATGGTTGGATGGCCGCGTAGTGTTTTCCTTTAAGTTGTCCAGTTTTTGTCCAAAATTCTTGAAAATCCTGTTTTATTTTTTGTTTCACCCTGGGGAGGAAGTCTGTATACGGTAACGGCAGAGCTAGGAGCGTACCTTCCACGGCTCCACGTTTGGCTAGAGAATCTGCTAGTTCGTTATAAGTGATGCCGGAGTGACCTTTTACCCACATGAATCTGATGTCTTGTTTTTGCGTTGAAACTGTCATCTCAATAATGTCCATGATGTATGTGTTGCTGCTGAGGTTCCACTTAGGGTTCTGGAGTCGCTGAAGTGTACTTTTGGAGTCCGTTAAGATAAGTATTTTCTTGAAGTTTTTTACTAATCCGTACTGTATGGCTTCCTTGATGGCTAGAATTTCGGCGGTATAGTTTGAAGTTTCATGTGGTAGTGAGAAGAAAGCTCCGTGGTTGGTGGCAGGGCAGTAATAAGCAAATCCTGCACTATGTTCTGATTTGGATCCATCCGTGTAAATCTGGGTGTAGTCCCCCCAATAAGTTGATAATAGTCGTGAAGCAGTTTTCTGATTGATTTGGGATGGTAGTATGTATGTTTGCAATGTTGGTATAGAGCATTCGCAGGATTTCGTGAATATTGGCAGAACAGGCCCCTTTGTTATTAGCGGCGCTGTGAATCTTAGTTTATAATAGCTGTAAACCAAGAGCGGGCATCGTGGAGGGCGTTTTTCTTCGAACGGTCCCATACTATTGCTTAGGATTTTCAGTTTTGATATTAGGGGATGTTGTGTGAAGGAGAGTCGTTGGAGTAAATATTTCTCTGCTAGATATTGCCGACGGAGTTCTAGTGGCAATTCTGTGGTTTCGATGAGGAGAGCGTTGTGGGCGAACTTTTCATGGCTCCTACGCAGGTGCGGAGAGCGCGGTACTGTAGCTGGTCTATTTTACGTAGATGTTGTTGCGGAGCATTTCCATAAACGATGCTTCCATAATCTATGCGCGATCTTATCAAAGACCTATATAACAGAAGGCAGGTTGCGGGATCTGCTCCCCACCAGGTGTGAGCTACTGCGCGGAGAATGTTCAGGGCGTTGCTGGTTCTGGTAGTTATATGGTCCACATGTGCAATCCAGGAGAGCTTGCTGTCAAAAATTACACCAAGGAACTTAACAGTTGCGCGTATTGGAAAAATACAGTCGCCCAGGCGTATGTGGTCTAGAAGGTGTGGGTTCCGTTTTCGGGTAAATATCACTACTGAAGACTTTTGAGGTGATAAGGTCAGACCATGTTCATGTAGCCAGTTAGTTAATTTGGTTACTGCATCCGTGATCCACTTAAGTACCATCCAAAAGCATGCGGAGTAGACATATACACAAACGTCGTCAGCGTATTGTAAGGTCTTGATCTGTGGTCCCAATATTGTTTCTAGTTCTCTGGTATATATGATATATAGTAAAGGGCTGAGTATAGATCCCTGCGGTATACCTCGGTTTACCGTGAAAGGTCCACATAATGAGTTATTTTTCGTACGGATATATATCGTGCGTTGACGGAGAGAAGCGTATATTCCTTGAGTAGAAGTGTTGGGAAGCCATCTTTTGTAGTTTCCTCATAAGGATAGGCAACTGTACGTTGTCGTATGCACTAGAAATGTCCAGAAATAGTCCAAGTAGGTATCCGTGATTATTAATTGTGCGTTCGATGTCTGCAGTCAGTATAGCTAAACTGTCCATGGTACTGCGAGATTTCCGAAAGCCGAACTGTGATTCTGGTAGTAGTTTGGAATGTTCCAGCCACCATTCCATGCGATGTTTCCAAAGTCGTTCCGCTGTCTTGTATACGCAAGATAGTAACACAATTGGACGGTACGATAGAGGCTCCGTGGGATCCTTTTCCCTGGTTTCAGAATTGGAACTATCATATGTGTTGTCCAAGTATCCGGTAGTTTGTCTACTGACCACAGTTGTTGAATCATCTGTAGCAGATGGATTCTTGCTCTTGGGGGCAAATGTCGCAACATGGCGTAGTGTATGTTGTCATATCCCGGAGCGGTGTCCCTGCATAGGTCTAGTGCTCTATCTAGTTCGCTTAGCGAAAAGGGTCTTTGAAATATGTTTTGTGCGCTGTCCTGTACTTCTGGCCCGATCATACTCTCGAATGGAGGTAAGGTGACTGTTGGAGGTGCAAGTACCGTGGCGATGTCCTCCGCTTCACAGGTGATTGTTGATGAGGGAGCTGGTTTCTTTTTCATTTTCCTGATCATTGTCCATACTTCACTTATTGGGGTATCTTTGGAAATTTTGGAACAATACGTTCTCCAACTGTTACGTTTCTGCTGTTTAAGGAAACGCTTAACTTGTGCGTCGGTTTTCTTGTATTCCCTATAGGATTCCCATGTAGATTGCTGTTTGTAGTTTTTGAATGATAGTCGTCTTATGGCGATCATTTTAGATGATTCTGGGGTCCACCATGGTGTAGGCGGTGTTGTCTTCGTCGCATATGTATGGCGTTCTGGAATTGTTAATGCCGCTGCGTATTCGATTAAAGAGATGAAGGAGTTATAGTTTTCTATTGGTGATGCGTTCTGAGTACACGTGTGGAATAGTGCGTCTACGATTTGTGCGTAGCGACACCAATCTGCTTTGCGTATGTTCCATTTGGTTTTGGGTTGGGTTATCGTCTGACTTATTGGGGCAAGATAGGAGATGATAATGGCAAAGTGATCCGACCCCAAAGGGTAGGGAAGAGTACACCAATGGAAATCTGTTGCTATAGATGGAGAAGTTAGCGTTAAGTCCACCGCCGTGGGCCTGTATCCTGGCCTTGGTATTAATGTAGGTGTACCGTCATTGAGAAGGATCAGATTATGTTCATCCAGTAGTTCTTTTACTACTTTGCCCGGATGGTCCTCAAATTCGCATCCCCAACATCTGCTATGTGCATTGAAATCACCGCAGAGGATGTATGGTTGTTCCAGCTGTTTGAATAAGTGGTGCCATTCCTGTGGATCAATCCTAGAACGTGGTGGACGGTAGATAGAGATGATCGTGAGGTTATAATTTGGTAGTGCGATCTGGGCTGCGATGGCTTGGAAATGATGGATGTTAGTTAAATCTAAGTGGATCGCTCGATAGTCTAAAGTTGTTTTGATCAGTAGTGCTACTCCACCATAGCCGTCTGTACGGTCCTCTTGGAGAACGGAGTATCCCCGGAAGTACGCGGCTTTGTGAAACCAGGTTTCACTGAGGGCCGCAACTGATATCTTTTTCGACGCTAGTTCTTGTTGTAATGTTTCTTTATTTGCTACGGCTGATCGGGCATTCCACTGTAAGATCTTAAAATCCGCCATTTGTTGCAAGTAAGTTTGATAAGAGTTGGTGAATGGTCTCCATGGGTAGTGGTCGATCAGGCGATGAGAGTGCTCCCGTGACGATGTGTATGATTATCTTCATGATTTGGTCAATTATTATTTCGTGCCTTGAGGGATGAGTTGTATTATGGTACTGAGGTGGATACGGGTTTTGGGTCATTGGAGTGATGGGGGGGTTGTGGTGATATATATGCCTTCTGCTGCCATGCTGTCGAGGGAGGGGGACGATTTGGATTGGTGGGTGGGGTAGGAGGAAGTCTGTCGGCCCTAACATGTGCGGGGCTGTCGGGAGATGGTACTATTGGAATGTGTGTGGGAATGGTTGAGCCTGGCGTTTGTTGTTGTTGTGTTCTCTGACTTCGTCGTCTCTTTTCTTGACTCGCGTGTTCTTGCTGTTGAGGTATTACCCTCGGAGATAGAGGAGGAAAATCTCTGTCGAACTGCAACGAGGGGGGTGTTGTAGCTATATGTGCGTAGTTGTGATGTGTTGGCGCGGAAACTGCTCGCGGTCCTGGGGTGTTATGTGCTGCGTCGTATTTTGACTGTTGTTGTTGTTGTACGACCGGGCATGCTTTGTCTGAGGCGTAGTGAGGGCCTTGACAATTTGCACATCTAGGGGCGGTAGCTTCGGAGCAGACTTCCATAGAATGAGGTCCTCCGCACTTGTTACATCTAACGTGGCTCCGGCAATTCTGTATCTTGTGACCAAACCGCAAACACTTTTTACACATAATCACTGGCGATATATACGGCTCGACTGGGCAACGTGTCCCAAGAATAGATACATAGGGTGGTAGGTATTGCGCTCGGAAAGATAATAAACAAACAGGAATAGGTGCGCGTTCTTCGCTTTCCTGGTGGCTGTGTTTCTTGGTAAAGCGTTTGACTGATATTACAGGACAAACAGAATCAATTTCCTCCTTAATTTCCCTTTCGCTCAGAGAGGTATCCACGTTTCTGATAATTCCAAGTTTATGAATAAGAAAATTCGGGATGTAGGCTTCCAAATTTTTTGATGTCATTACGGGTAATTGAACCAGTAGATTTGCTGCTGCTGCTGTTTTCATTTCGATTCTGAGTCTATTTTTTTCCTAGTGAACTGATGTTTACTACTTCTTGCTTGATTTGAGCATTGTACTGAAATATTAACTTTCCGAATGCCATTGGGTGAAGCATACCTACGTTTTTGTCTATGCTTTCGACAAACACGTAGAAGGGGCCTACGTCTAAGTCATTGTACCTATTATTTTTGCTGGGATGTTTTGGATTTTTTAGTTGGCGGCGATGTGTTTACAGGGAGAGTGGGTTGGTTATTGTCCCCATAATATGCGGTTTTGGGTGTGTTTTCATCTACTGCTGCCATGTTAGTTGCTGCCATACAAAGTCTTTTATTGGGCTGTTCACAGTTATCTGGGATATTGGACCTATTGTCATCTGCCGGGTGCATCACTATGGCTGCTGCAGTACCTGGTATCATGTGTTGCATCTGTGGGATGAGCTGGTTCGGCGTGCTGTTTTCTTCCACTGTTGTGAAGTCCATTATGACGTTCCCGTCTGGCGGAGGCTCTTGTTGGTATGACATCTGTGTGAGGTTGGATGTTGTGGCTGTAGACATCTGGTAGGTGTCTTCGTTGTAGCAGGTCTCCAGTGCTTGGTGGATGGACTGGCCCGTGTCCCGGACCGTATCCATTAGGGATCGTCTCCCTGCGCTGCTTTTACGCGACACTCGTTAACGTTCGGCTACAACTTTGCTTTTATATCACGCACTAGTATGATCTGCTGTTCTAGCGTAAACACGGCTGTTGACCGTACACGGAAGTTGACTTGAACGCGGAAACTTGGAGCACGATGTTCACTGCTTCACGTCTCGCGGACGACTGATCTGAAACTGTTAACCAACAATCAGCTTGTGATGAAAATGACCTCACTATTTATGAGATTTAATATTACAGTCGTCTTCGCATTTATTAAACAGTTGGAATTGTGTAAACTAAGTCTGAACTGTCTGTTGCAAGTGGCAGAGAACGTCAAGTCTCGAGGACAGAGGATTTCTGGTCGACAGTTATTCAGAAAAGATGGTGACAGAAAGAGAATGTAGACGGTCGAATCTTGGAGCGATGACCGTAAAATTTATTTTGCTGGGCTGCAATAGCCTGTTGTATTTGAAAGTATAAACCCGAGGATTGTGAAGAAGCACGAATGTATGAATAAATTGTTATTAATGTTTTGAAAAGAGACGTATGTTTTAAAGGTAAACACAAGATAAGTAGTCGATAAGGGTTGTCAAGTTGTAAATCTCTGACTAAACTAATTGAGTTGATGTTTGCAAACATGTTTCGCAGATTATCGATGAAGCCGGGGAGTTTTATAACTTGTGGTTGTTTCATCGATAGTGAATTGTTGTATTAAGATTTTTTTTTATTTATTTATTTATTTATTTTTTTTAATTATTTTCCTCTCTCTACCCTTTTTTTTTTGGCTAAATGTTAAGCTCTGTATCGGACGTATAGGTGATGAATGTGGACCTGTCAAATGTATTCGATGCCGGAGGAAGAAAACTAAATACAGTTATTTTTATATTAACTGAATTGTAAAGGGAAAGAGTATAAAAAAAAACGGGAACAGAACCACCTCTACAGAAAGACTAATTAACACTACCCTCTTTGCTTATGGCTTTACGCTTTACGCCTCATCATTAGGCGGGAGAGTACTGGCAACATGGATCTGGAAGGAATTTTGCCTTTGACTGTGAAGGAACCATCGCGGCATTAGCTTGAAATGGGGAAACCACTGAAAACCCAAATACAGACGTCGGACGGGTAAACCCGCGTCCTCCCGAATGCGAGGCCAGAGCGTTGCCGCTCATTCACCCCGCCTAGTCAAATACTACCGGCCGTGTGCTGAGAACACTGAACAATTAATAATCAGAATCGGTTATACGATAGTAAAAATGCTGCACCCACTATTACAGTAAAGGTGATAACGTGAATTTAATACCGAATGTGGTGGGTGAACGGTTAACGTTCTGGCCTCGCATTCGGGAGGACGCCGCGCCGGTTCGAATCCCCGTCCGGGCATCCAGATTTGAGTTTTCCATGGTTTCCCCAAATCACTCCAGGCGAATGTCGGGATGCTTCCTTCAAAAAAGCCATGGCCGAATTCCTTTCCGTTCGTTGTCTCCAGTCCCATCCCGCCTCTAATGACGTTAGCCGTCGACAAGGCGTAAAGCAATAAGTAAAAAAAAAAAAAAAAAAAAGTAAACGTTTTTGCATCAGAATTGATATACGGGGCATGGCACGAGGCGCCTTTGGGCTATCTTATGGAACCATTCCTGGCATTGCTTTGAGCGATCTAGGAAAACCTCGGAAAACCCAAATCAGAATAGCCGGAACAGTATCTCGACACCTACTCATGTCTGATTATTATTTTTCTTCCTCGATAAATCCTTCCTATCACATTCCCTAGTCAGTCATGGAAAATATAAGTGTAGTAAAGAATTGGTTCTAGCCCTTATTTCTGTTACTTTCTAGGTGATTCCTGGATATTAATGGTGCTAGTAGTAACATGTGTTTGCTGTCGTCCTGAAATAGGTTTGTCATGAACTTTGCAATTAGCTTCTGATGAGAGCAGTGGGTTCATTGTTCTTAAGCAACAATGGTGTTATTCCAGTGTATACATTAAATAACCTGGCTTATTGTGGGACACTTCAAAGTGTTCCCGTAATGGACTGGTAGTGTAAAAAAGCCCTAGTTTAAATCTCTCCTACGATGAACCTGCGATGAATTTTACGTTTAAAAAAAAAAAAAAAAAAAAAAAAAAAAAAAAAAAAAAAAAAAAGGTGGATCTTATTTTAGAAACAAAAATTACATTGTACAGCATTATATATACTGTACTATACAATCATATTACTACAAAGGTTTCGGGGAACAGATGAAGACATACACTTCAGTTTACACTCACACGTCGAAGATGTAATAAAATCCACGAAAAAATAATAAAAATCACCGTATAGCTGTATCCCAAATGAAGGAGGGCGGAGGCAAACGGAGATACCTAATTAGCAAATCAAGCAAACAGATCAAACCTCATAAACGGATTGTGTTTAAATGTTGCAGATAATTGTTTAAAGTTCCTTCCTTATCAGTGGCACATGGATAGCTGTCGTTGTCGTCTGTTACCGGCCTCTAGCTAGAAAATGGAATAAGTTGCGGACTTGAAGTTTATACACACAATGTATTTCTTTGACCCAAAATACAATACCATATTTAAATTTTAAAAATGAATACATTTGTGGGAGCTCCCAAAAAAATGAAATAAAAAATCTATATTTCAACTACATTTCTTCAATTTTTTCAGAATAAAATAAAGAAGTGAGCAGCCTTCAAAGATACTTATTTTAAAGCATTTATGTTTTGCAAGATCTGTTTTAAGAATGCTAGGATCTAAGTTGCATGCTTGTTCGGGATTTACGCCTCGTCGACGTCCATATCATTAATGTCGGAAGAGGAGTGGAAAACAGGAAATGGATGGAATTCGGAGATGATCTTATGAAGATACCTACCCGGCATTCCCCTGGGGTGATTTCAGGAGACGATGAAAAACCGAAATTGAAGTCTGGGTGGAGTTTTGAACCCGCGTCTTCGCAGATACAAGGCCAGAGCGTTACCACTCCCCCCCTCCGCCCCCCTACCGCTCTCCCCCCCCCCCCGGGTTGCTTTGCTGACTACCTAGCTACTTTAAATGTGTCATCAACGTCGGCCATATCCTGTATTTAAACAAAACGTACTAAAATTACGTACATCTAATACGGTTTGTAAGTTACCAGGTTTTATTTTGCCTTTGCTCTGCCAAAAAATCGTACTATTTTATTTAAAACGCTATAAAACCTAGAGTGCTTTGCATCCTGATGGATGAGATAAGTGCAATTCATGACCGGAACTACACGATTCCATTAGTGGGGCGGCATTGGAGGAGACTGCATCGTAGTCCGATATATAATCTGAAAATATGACAGGCATTGATTTTTGGAACACGTGACTGCCATCTGATCTACATTCGTATCTGCGGATTCATACGTATTTGTACGAGCGTCAACTAACACGTGACCGTTTTTTGTCACTCGTTTTGTGGTATTTAAGGCATTGAATGATTATGAGAAATCGAAAAAAAAAAATTATTTTCACCACTGATTTTACTGTTTCTTTTTTCTACTAAGGACTTCAACGTCTACAAATGTTTATAATTTGATCGGACTGCTTGTGTTTTTTGATATTGCAGGTTTATTTTTCTAGGATAATACAATACACAATACAATAACCATTCAACGTTTTCTCTTTTCCTTAAAGAGCCTTCTTCTGTCAGAGGTTGTAGGTCCAGATAGCTAGGTCTGGACGTGAAAAGCATGAAAAGCCCCTTCTGACGTGCGGTTGAACCAGATGCGAATGTCCTTCAAATACGAATTCCTTCTCCTTCCAACAGATCTTTTCCCCTGTACCTTTCCTTCAATGTTGAATTGCAATAGCTGGTACTTCTCTCCTCTCATAATGTGCCATAGAAATTCAGTTTTCCTTTGCTTTATAGTGAGAAGCAGTTCATTTTTCTTCTCCATACGATGATTTACTTATTTGTTTGAGATTTTCAGTACCCAACGTATGATAAGAGACGACGATACAAATACATTTCAAAAACATCATTTCTTTCCTCTAGATTTTGGTAAAGGTTCCAACTTTCGCACCCACATTCTCAGTTGCAGATTAAGATCCGATCTTATTAAGAAAAATTCATGCTAATATATTGTCTTCTGGCCTGTTCTATTCCAGATTTCATCTCTTTCTTGCAATCACACTGCTCATCCATCATTGGCTAAGGATTTGAAGAAGGATGCTTGGTTGGTCATATTGCCTTGTATTCACAGGACTGCCTGGATTTATCTCTTAGAGAAGATTACAACTTTGGTCTTGGAAGTATTGACAACCGGTCCAAACTTTTCTCTGTGCTGGACGAAATTTTCTATCATGTGTTGGCGTACAGGTAGGTATGACAACAGTGTCATCTGATATTACTGATTAGTTTTCCACTGATATTGATCCCACAATTTCAACACGTCCCTGAAACTTGCCTCGGAATAAATATTGAACAAGAGAGCTGACAGTACGTAGCCTCACCTTTTCTGATTGCGGTCGCTTCTGATGTTCTTTGGTCAATTGGTCTGATTCGAATACAGCGTGCAGTGACGCCAGAGTTAGGCGTTCTATGACTCGTTTGCAAGACGCCATCTTCCGAGAGCATTTGCTGTTTTCCATCGATAACAACTGCTTCAAAAGGATATTGTCTCTAGACATTTCCTCCTTTTGTCGTTTTTCTCTGGATGCTCTGTTGCTTTTTATGTTTCTACATATATGTCAGTATTGACAGAGGACTTTTGTGTTTGTCAAATGTAGTGTCATTTAATCCAAGGAGTGTTAGATCGTGAAAAGCAGAACAGCCAGACTTATATTCATTCTTCTGTTCATAGAATTATACTATAAATTGCACTGTAGAGTACGTGGCAAATTTTAAGTTTCCACCCTGAAAATTCATTATAAAAAATTCGATATAATGCCATTCTTGATTTTATCATTCGCAGTGAAAAATAGATAGTCACATAAACATATTTTGGATACACATTTATTTGTTTCAGTACTTTAAATCAACCCAATAGGTTTAAGGTTTTCGTTCAACCAATAACGTCCACCGATAAGTTTGTATTAGGCGTGATAATGGTAGCTTGAAAAAGAAAAGGAAAATGAATGCAAATTAATTAGATTGCTGTAGTTACTACTAACTTAATTTACTTTACACGTTTCAAGAAATAAAATTTTGTATCCCACAAATTACTCGTATCTAACTGGATAGGTCAGCAAGAAATGAAGATATATGCAAAGAAGATGTGACTTATTAGGTACACAGATACAAAAACTATACATTGATCATGATTATAGGGTGGGGACAAAATTCCTTGTTGAAAGCTTGAAGTGTATACATCTTAACACAGCATTTAATAGTAAACTCAACAGTATACGTACATTAGGCAAGTGGTAGGAAAAGGTTACAAAATTATTCATTTACTGGAAAGTTTGATGAAATACTGTAACAGAGAAGTGAGGAAATTGGGTTACAAAACTTTGATCAGATCTATCCTTGGGTATAGTTGGTTAGTTTGGGACTCACATTTTGTGTCTAAAATACAGGAGTTGAAAAGAGTGCAAAGGAGAGCAGCTAAATTTGTTTGTGGAAACAAGCAGAGGAAAAAGTCAGTAAAATTACGTCACACTAATTTCCTGAATTTTAAAGCTCTTCCCCCCCCCCTCGCCCCCCTCCCATCCTTGTCAAAGATTGTCACATTTGTGTGATCCCCTCCCCTGGTGTGACGTTACATATTTTGAAATTTATAAATTATTAAATTAAAACAGCACTTACAAAATAATTTGTATATTTTTTTCATAAACCAACAATAAATCAAACACTTTAGAAAACATAAAAAATCAAATGAACGTTACAAAATTTAATCATCTTGTGTTTATAGACTTCAAACCCCTTCCATTATATTATTTATGACTAGCATAGCAGTCACTTCGTTCTCGATTTGGATAATGTTAGGAACATTCGATGTCTCAACATCATCTTCATCCAACCATATAGCATTGTCATCGTTTATCAAACAAAGAACATCTCTGTCACTTCTAGCTGCAATTGTTTGAGGACGTATCTTCACGATGGCCAATACCTCTTGTTGCCTTTTATGTGATTGGTTAGTGGCTTTGTATGATGAATAATATATACCACAGGTGGCACACGATAGTTTAAATTAGTACGCGGAAGTCGTATTTTGTCAAAGGTCAAAGGTGGTATTGGCCTTTCTGCGTATGTCAAAAGTGACCGACGAGCGAGACCGTAGGTACAGCGAACGTGAACTCGCGAGGCCGCCAAGTGGCAAAAAGTGATGCAAATTATACGTGTGACGTCACTAAGCTTATGACTCGACCTCCCCCCTCCCCTCATCACAAGATGTCACACTTTATTGACCCCTTCTTTCCCCCTTAACGTCAGACGTAATTTATGGATGGCTCCTTAGGATTATTAGCGTGAAACAGACCAACCCACAGTAGCCCATAACAGTTTGAACAGATTTAAATAATACCACCCAACAGCAGAAGTAAATAGTACGTTTGCGAATATACCCCTTTTACCAGTTGTGCCTCTTTAACTTGTATGACGACGTACGTTCTCGCCCATTTACTGAAGACACGAGGTTGATGACGTTACTCCGAGAACGTCGCAGAAGCTCCTTTTCTCTTGAAGCAGTTTCTTTGTGTACCTCTAGCTGGCAGCGATACGTGCATCGGCCGTGAAATTAGGAGCGTCGTATAGAGCATGGAAGTGGCCTCCGTAGCAAAACGTACGTTTGAGATGTTGTTTACAATCTCTCGCACTTTCTTAACGTTATATAACTTCAGAAATCTACTACATAATTTCCTAAACTCACTCATTCACTCACATCGATAACTATTGGCTGGAGAACGATGTCACGTGTCAGCATTCGCTAGCAAAACAGCGACCAGAGATACCATTAGAAGAAATTCGTGGTCATGTCCACAATTTAATAGCTAGGCATATAATAATATATTAATTAAGTATGTATTTCGTAGCGTTTCATAGTTTAAAAAATATTGATACATTTTGCGGATGAAAAAACGTGGATCCGCCTTTCAGTAACATTTTTCTAATGAAAGTAACTTAATTTTTCTAAAAAAAAACTACTAATTGTCTCTGCTGTAACCATGAATACCAATTGTCATTTCGGCTTAGGATAAGTTTCAATTTAATGAAAACTTTCACTAATATTTTTGCTTCGGAATGATCTGGTAACTAAGTGATTGAGGCGCGCCGTGAAAGTTCGAGGTCTTCGGTTCAAACCCCTGTCACACCAACATCTTTATGGATATTTAAACTGGCATTCACCTTTGACAAAGCTGTGCTTATTTCGTGTTAGGACGCTCGATGGTTCAGATTCCATGGAAATATGTAGGCCCCCACGAAAGAGCTGAATGCTAGATAGTTTGAAACCGCCGGAGGGTCGTAAAGCCGTACAAATTAACCGTAACACGCCCTAGTTACCCATGCTCCACCATATCTGTGACTAGCCAAGGCAAATAATCTTTTAATTATATACATCTGTTGATAAGGAAATAATGAAGTAAATAAAGCCTTGAGCTTATGTTTGTTAACTATAACGAATGAGCTTTTGTGTTCTGCCCTGAACTATTATCTAACAGCAAAATAGAAAACATTGAGTGGAGTGGCTTTAAGACGACGAAACATTAGCCGAATATGTTTACGAATTATCAGTGATTAGTAGTCAGACCAACGGTTTAATTGCAAGAAGTAAATGTATTGAAAGTTTACTACACAAGTAAGGTTAGATGCCAGTTTGAACTTCGCGTGGTGAAAATGATTGAGCAAACATTGACATAACCAGACGCGACGGAGTTGATGTTGAGCCATCATAGATATCGCATGTGATCTACAAAATCAATCACCGCTTTGTTTTATTAATGCGGAAAAATGCATGCAGAAAATAACTTTGCCAACTTATAGTTGCCAAAAGAGGAAAACAATAAATACTTGAATCAAAGGTGTAAGCGTCTAACGGAAAGCAGACAGTAAACCAACAACAGACGGCTTTTTTTTCTGGCTGCGGACTACTAAAGAGTAACTTCAGCTCTTTACCATGATAAGAAGAAGAGTGACACAGTATCACTCAAATCAAAAGGGTCGGCAGAAAACGCACTGTCACAGAGGAAACAATTATTATCTTCGTAATTACACCCACTGTCACCAGATTCTAGATCCGTAATCTTGAAACAAAAATAATACAATAATTAAAAAGACGACACTTCAACAAGATATTTGAAGAATCAACGTGATCAACAAAAGGATGTTTCCGCATTAATATAGTTATGTGCTATTAAAACCGACTTTCAAAACACTATTTAAGCCTTTAAAATGACTATGTAGGTCTTACTTTCAAGATTTTGCTTTTCTAGGACGCCTGTGGGAATATTTGTAAAATATAGGAAAATTTCATTTTTGCTAACCTGTATGAGAACATTGCTAATGTTACTTGAAATCAGTTTTCATCTAGCTGCATTGTGGGCCATAATCTAAAAACAAAAATAATACAATAATTCAAAAGATTACACCTTAAAAATCATTGTAAAATTAACGTGTTCAACATTGTAATTACACTGTTCAACAAGAGTATATTCCAGCCTGAAAATGGTTATTTGTTATTATACTTCGCTTACAAAACAATAAGTTTTCCAGTAAAATGGCTGGTCACCTCTTAGTTTCAAGCTTATGTTTTACTTTGATGCCTTTGGGAATAATTGTAAAACATTGGGACTTTTATTATTGATGTTGGCTAATCTGTCTGAGAGCATTGTTATTGTTACTTTAAATTAGTTTTCATCTAGCTGCACCCTCTCCATTTTCCGTCCCCCATTTCATACAGCACAAACAACAATCTATACTGAACACACACATTTTCAGTAATTCACACCTACAACAACATATGTCAACACACACTTGCTAAGGCAATCGGAAATCACCCCTGTACAGTGCCCCAAAAATGTTCCCATGGAGGGTAACATCCTAGAATGTAACTTCCTACAACATAAATCCGATAGTACATCATACTGATACTTATTTAATTGTTTAGTCGTAGTATAAATAGAACATTTAATACATATCATCCGTACTGCACCATGACAAGAGTGGAAGTCAAAACGTGAGTGCCACAGGAGCATTGGGATCATTGCTATTTATCATTCTAATGAATGATTGTGTTGGTGGATCACTATCCGAAGTGAGGTTGTTTGCAGTTGATCAAAACGGTAGAAGACTGAACAGCTGCAGGGTGATCTGGGTAATTCAATATGGAACGAAGATATATGGAAAGAAGAGTCAGCTTATTAGGTACACAGATTAAAAACGAAAGACTGATTGTGGTTATAAGCTAGGGAAAGAATTGCTTGTTGAGGACTTGAAATGTAAATACCTTTAAGTAACATGTGTTAACAAAATCAATTGGGCAGGACATTATGTTCAGGTGTTGGAGAAGTAAAGGAATTGGGTTAAAAAAAAACTTTTGCCATACCATTTCTTGAATATGGTAGTGTATTATGGCAACTAGATTTTGGGTACAAATACAGGCGTTGGAGGGGGGGCAAAGAAGGGCTGCTAGATTTGCCTCTGGAAATTACCGCAGAACACAATAAGTTGATTATATGATAAGGGAGTTGGAATCGGATTCGCCGGAAGACAGGGGGAGGGTGAACAGAATGATTGGAGTATAAAATGCGTATATTGGTGATGAGGCATGGAAAGATATTGGTGGAAGAATTAGGGTGAGATGCATGGAAGGGAAAAGATGACCATGATCAGGCAAACTAGCACTCGATTTCAGGTATAAGCGTGTGCCAAGATTATCTGTCGAAGGTAAGGGGGTCGGGATTTGGAATAAATTACCAAGAGAAATGATGAACAATTTATCCAAAAATCTAAAAGAATTTAAAATTGAAATTAGTAGAGGGAAAAAGTAATGTGGAACAATTGATGTGTAGGGAAATTGCCACCGGGTCAAGAGCTTCATCGCAATTAAATTAAATTAATAAATGTTAAATACACTTTCTTTCTTCCTCGTTCTTCCCCTTTGCTCACTATATTGCTACGATTTGACCACTCACGTTTAAGTGGTCGCATCGCAGCATCGAAGCGTGAGCCTAATGGAAGCCCCGTACAACAGCCACTCAAATACTCCACACTGTTTGTTTTCAGAAGAGTACTCTGGTTCTTCGGAACACAATGAGCACTGTACACAAAGGTAAAGAATAAAATCCTCACTGCCATGGTTACTAGAGGTTAGTTTCTTCTGCCCAGTCAACGGCCACTTGAACAAACTTTCAATCGCTCTGTGACGACCGCTGTTGTTTGTGAAAATGTTGTTAGATAAATAGGCTCGACTGATTCGGTAGTTGCTTTGACATATGAAATAATCAACAAGCCTCATTATTCTCTAAATTCACAGACAGACGTATTTAAAGTACGCAGCCAAACTAAGAACAGTACTCTGTCTCCAGAATACAAGTTAGATTAATAAATTAGGAAGGTTAGTTACTTTCGCCTCAATTTTTTAAGAAATATATTATGGTTTCCAAGGGAATGTGCCATGAACGAATGTCGAATAAACCGCACCAAATACTTTGAAGCATTGGAAAGGAGGAGGAAAACGCAAATCCTTGAAGGGACTGAGGTAATTCCTTCTGGGCTTCTGGGTTAGCTAAAAATGTGAATTTGTAAAAAAAAAAAAAAAAAAAAAAAAAAAAAAAAAAAAAAAAAAAAAATTTGACACAGTCATTGGGGATTGCCTAAACAAGTGAATACTTAAAAATATGAATATCATACGCGCAGCACGTCATAATTATAGCTACAGATATACTAAATGATAATAATTCCGTGTGGTCGTAATGTCCTGGTGACAGGGTTTCTATTGGCTGCACATTCCTAATCTGGTAGTTCTATTAGGTACAGGGGATCAACGGTTTAACGGAGATTCCGAACCACTGAAGCGGTCTGATGTACTTAACATTACACAGCAGGCTACACAAGAGGTAAAGGTCGGGTTAAGGGTCTACGAAAATCCCAGCCGAGACAGAGATTCGAAACGGTGACCTCGCGTTCCCGAGTCAGACACATTAACCACTGAGCAACCAGATCGCAAACTGTTAACATTAGCATGTCGGTGACGTGAACTCATAAGATTTTACCCATCCAAAAATCGCCCAACGCATCTAAAGTATTTTTATCTTCAAAAACTAAAAATCTAACTTAGTCCACAAGCCGAAGGTTGGTTGAATATTCCTAAAGGAGAAGTACCAATCTATTGTGTCATAGACAGAAATGCCAATTCCTTTCCTCATGGGCCTGCAGTTCAACGTGAAATCAGAACCACGGAACTTTCCGACGTAGCTCATATACCAAATACAACTTCTAAAAACTCCTGCTTACCACGGCATTTAAACCCGGGACTGAAAAGAGAAACTTTTGGATGTAAGCGCCTGAACCTCTGAGTTGCCAGACCGCCTTGTTTTGAAATATACGTGTGCTAACTACTATCAAAATCGGATATAAACTGTGGGTCTGTATGAACAACGTTGACAGAAATTAAGGTGATGGGGGAAAGGAGGAGAGGGTTAAGGTTTTTGTGAATCAACCGTAAACAGTGTTTTTCTATTTGTTTTGAAGTGTACGTATGCAAAGTTCCATCAAAATCCCATTTTAGATAGTAGTCTATACTTTCACTGCTGTCCAAGCGCAACACGTCATACTTAAAGCCACAGATACACGCGAATTCATAAGATTTTACCCATCCAAAAAGTGCCCAACACGTATATCATACGCGCAGCACGTCATAGCATGTCCGTGACGCGAAGTCGTGAACTCACAGATTTACCTCCGTCCAAACATTGCCTAATGTGCCTATTGAAGTTTTCACTTCAAAAACTAGAAGATCACATTTATAATGCATTGATGTAGTTGACTCTAAAATGCTTCTCAGCAGATTAAACTGCTGAAAATAATTCTTTTTAGAAAGTATTAAAATGATTGGAATTAACAAACTATTGACTGCTTTAGTGAACAAAACATAAAGCGATTTTGAGGACAGTAACTAATTTTATCATTTAGTCCTTTCGTATGACCTTTTCCTGTGTCCGACATTCCTCAGATACAAAATGCCATCCCGAATGTTATTTTTCTAACTAGCCAACCAGTATCTATATTTTACATAGATTCTACAAAAAAAAAACTGATTCTTCAAATTGAAAGTACGAAAAAAATGTGAGCAATGTAAAGTTTTGAAAATATATGGTCTCCTCCTATACCTTTGGTAGAAAATAATCTTTACCTCTGAGAAAACAAGGAAAAATCACACCGCCGCATCACCTGGTGACCGATATAACTTGTAAATAATTAAAACAAAAATTGTACTGTTAACGCCTCCGATTACTGTGAAGTATAACGTTTTCTCGGCGCGTATGAGACAGTTCAGAGCCAAGCCGCTAGATAGCAACAGCACGTATCACAGAACTATTAATAAACTGCTTCACTGCCGTAGCTATTACATTCAACAAATAAATCATTGATACAAATGAAGCGGTTCTTCTCCCATCCTACTAAAAACCATCAATCTTACAATGCATCACATTCGCGAAATTTTCGCACTGGTCATCTAGTAAGATTTATTTGTGCAGAAGCTTTCTGGAAAGTGGTGAATTAGATCGTCTTTGTATAAAAACCGGCTTCTTTTTCTCACCGATATACGAAGGCCAAACGGAAGAAACGGTGGGGAAAGTGCTATGTATAGAACAGTATATGAAAATCGTGCTCCAACATAAGATTTATTTGTTTGGAAGCATTTTGGAAAGTGGTGAAATGGGTGGTCATATATGGAGACACTAGTTCACCGATATACATAGACCAAACGGACGAAACCATGGTAAAAAATGCTATGTACAGTCCATTTATATGAAGAAACAGGCAGAGGAAATGTCAGAGAGAAATGTCGAAAGAGGGCGGAACAATGAATGAATATGCTAATACATGCGAGGTGGCGGCGACTGTTCGTTTTCGTGCTCGCACAGTGCCGGCGGGGGTGTGGGCGGGCCGTTCTTTATTTGGGGGCGGCTCGCCGCCGCGCGTGACTTGGCACTCGGAATTCAATTAGCAGCGTCGGTAGGCGCAGCGACGGCGGCGCCGAGCGGCGTCGCGGCGCCCCCCTCCGTCTGTCCGTCCGTCTGACTCGCCTCGTTACCGCCAGTGCGCTGATGGTAGAAATTAATAGGAATCCTGTCGCTCTCGGCAGACTAGAGCGAGCTACCTACTGTGCCTCCCATACAGTTCCCAAGGAGTCCACACTGGCGACTGAACATTCACAGCAATACCCTGTTAAAGTTGTATCTAGATAGGTATGCTCACGGAGCGTCCATAAACTACGTAGCCCCATTTTGACCTTCTATGAACCCTCCCCCCCTCCCTGCTCCCTCTCCCCTTCCCTCCCCCCATCCACGTGGTACTTAGCCTTTTTCACTGTTGATTCCAGAAGACATTTTGTTCCGTTTTCTCTTGTCAATATATACGTAAATTACATACGGAGATTATTAAATGACGGAAATAAATATACATATGGTGTTGGGTGTTCTGTACCTGCTTTTAACAGTGACAAATAATATCAATGACAAGTTATGTGGCTTGGCTCGGAACCCCCTTCCCCCACGTAGCTCAGCGCAGCTTTCCAGCTAACCCCCCTCCCCCTCCCCCCCTCCTAGACCGAGCCGCATAGTTTATAGACGCTTCCTTTAGAAACTGTATCACAAGATTTCCTGTCATTCAGTAATACGCTGGTTTTGCTGCTCTCATACTTGTAATACAGGATGCACCAAAAAGGATGTTATTGATTTTTAAGTATACTATCCAGAAAGTAACTTAAGTGTGTGCCTAGCGGGGAGATGGGTGGGGAAGGGAGCCGCCATTTTGGGGTCGAAACGTTTCTACACTCAGATGTCGTAGCAGATGAGTGTGATTTTTGTGATCGTTGTGAGTTATTTAAATGAGCACTTCAATGCAATATCCCACGTGTAATGAGATGTGTTTAGTGATTAGATTATTACTGGCAAGACACCTCAAATAAAACTGAAATTCATCGGTAACTTTGTGCTGTGGGTGGAGACGGAATAATGAGTGACGGTGAAGTCGAGCATGGTGGGTGAGTGGTTAATGCTCTGGCTTAGCATTCGGGAGGACGTGGGTTCGAATCCCCTTCCGGGCATCCAGATTTGGGTTTTTCATGGTTTCCCCAAATTACTCCAGGCGAATGCCTGGATGCTTCCTTCAAAAGTCCATGGCTGAACTCCTTCCCGTTCCCTGTCTCCGGACCTTTCCCGCCTCTAATAACCCAGACGTAGACGAGGCGTAAAGCTATGGGCAAAAAAAGAAGGTGGAGTGAGGCAGTGGTGAATTCAGTACAAAAATGGCCAGACCAATGTTAATGATGAGGGCCATAGTGGTCCTCCTAGCCTTGTGACTGTCGATAAAAATCAACAATAAAAGTCGTGGCAATCACCGCTTAACGATTACAGAACTCTCGCTTCATTTCACCAAATTTCACGAAATTTACTGCATGAAATTTTATCGGAGATGCCTGGTTATCACAAGTTATGCAGGATGGGTACCAAAAATCTTAACAGAAGGCTACAAATAACAGCGTCTTACTGCTAAAGTGAGCAATACAAAACAAGCATCGGGGAAAACTGAGCTCAAAAGTATTGTTTTTTCACAACAAAGCACATTCACACCTGACAGCTCTCGGATGGTTTTGGATGGTAGGTGTTTAATCACCCTTTCGTACAGTCTTGATCTGGAGTCGAGCGATTTCCACCAGTTTCCACGATGAATACCTGGCTCGCAACATAATACTCTGACAGTGACGCAGAACTTCATGCCCGTGTGAACCGGTGGTTTAAATCTCAGGCGACAGATTTCTACAGATACCGAATTTAAAACCTTCTGCATCGTTATGATAATTGCCACAGTTTAAATAGTGGCTATGTAGAAAAATAGTTTAAGACTGTCCGTTTCAAATGTATATAACACAATTTATTTTTCTTACTTGATTGTTTTTTTTTTTTTAAATTATTATTACAAAACGTAAGATAGTTTCTATACAGCTCTCGTAGATGACCACTGAGAAACTTTCGCAAATAAAACACGATGATTAACGAACCGGAATACAACTAAGGTGACCCAGGTTTCAGTTAATTAAAATCCAGCACCTCTGTTTATCCGATATACGGATTTCTACAGCTTCTGGAAAAAAGACTGTCCCAGCAACCTCTCGGAACGTTTTGGAAGACGACTGGGGTGGTTTCCTGATGCCTTCCCCAGTGTGATTTTGTTCGTAAGAGTTATCGAAGTTGATGACAGTGATAGTGAGTGTGTTCATGGTAGGCTGTTGTGTATAGAGATGAAAGAATGGAGTGTGTCTACCTTCACTCTACAGGCATTGCAAAGAGGCTTTGGGATTTAACCCAGGACTTAGGTGAACCTGAAAAATATGGTGACTAGGAATCGTGCACCACCATCTCTCCTATCCTGCCGACCAAGTTTTGAAGACGAACATTTCCTCCGCCACCAGAACTGAAACCAGCTAACCCTTTGTCAGCGCCAGACACCATCACGGTGCCGTAACCAAATTAGTTAACGGAGCAATACGTGCAGTACTACCAACGGCAACTATACCGGGAGGGTGGGGACTAATCACACATGAGGACAAAAGATCAAATCATCATCCAGATGTCCAGATTTCGGTTTTAAATGCTTTCCCGAAATCACTCCTCAAGAATGCCATGATGCATTCTTCATAAAGTCTTGGTTGAATTACTTCCCGTTCGTTACCCATAGGCCTTGCACGAAGCAAAATAAAAATCCAATTAACATTTTATAATAAAATTGTAGAGTCTACATAATGAAAATCTGTACGTAATCCGTGATCTGCAACGTGGCAGACTACATTCCTTTATCGAAATGCTGTGTTGTGGAATATTTAACAGAAAGAAGTTGTGTTTGGCATGGCAGCTGCTATCTGTTATCGTGCAGCACAAACTGGAACAGCTGTCGCCAGCAGCAGAGATACGGCGAGTTGCTCTTTAACGCCCGTGTGGTTGTTTAACGCACATTGAGTCCGTTCAGTAGGCAGCAGATGTACTGTACTGAGGCGCACAAAGAGAACCTGTTGCATCTGACGTGTTCACAACCACACAACAGTTCATCCTCGGCTACGATACGAGAGTAGTAGAACCACCACACGAAGTTCTCCGTTCTATTTTTCTGTTAACCGGAAAACATCTTATTCCATCACCACATAAATTCGTGGTATCTTAGAGTTTAAATTTACTGCACATTCCACCTGTCTGAACATACAAGTTTAAAGTGGAATCCGAAATATAGAACGTACTGGCTTATCGCTTAATAACAAGAAAGTGTTATGATAGTTGCTGGCCCGTTGAGATCTGTCACGGTCGCCATGTGAACTTGTTTATTTTATTTATCTATTATTTAGCTGATCTTGTATTTGCGTCGGTGAACAACATGGTTAGTTTACACCGTTTTATTTATAATAACTTTAATTTTATCGTAAAACTCTCATTAAACTGTTCATTAAAAGTTTTAACTAACAATAAGTTTTATTTCACTGAAATTGTTTTGTCAGAATCTTCTCAAAATTTAACAATCTTCTCAGAGTTCTTAATATATCTGAAGATATGATATAGTGAAAATTTCGGTTATATCTCTTTCCTGCGATGAAGCGATTGTCTTCGTTACTAGTACCTGATAATAAAACAATACTCAACTCCAAAGAGTTTACACGAGCACACTTGAGGACATGAAATAACCATTTAATATGATCGCCAAAGGCCTGATCTGGATTTGAACGTGGGATCATAAATTTTTAAAAGCTATCACTTTGAATACTAAGCTAACAAACCGCTCACTTAATACGTAACTAAAACAAAAAATCATGAATTCAGTGTTCTATCCTTGTTTCTATTCTCAGAAAACGTAAAAACCTGTGTAAAATCCCCTTCTATTCACGTTAATGTTTCGATGTTTCCCAAGGTGTTGTTATTAACTTAACTTGATATTTCCATGCAGACTGTTAACTCTGTGACTACGCCACTGGTTACTGCTATGGACGTTAAAAGATATGCCTTTATAGATAACAACCAAAGATGTAGCAATAAACCTATGTATTACGTCACTGGTTTCATATTAGCGCGTAAAATGGAGTTTCATGAAGACAAAATCAATGCATACTGGATATAATCTCCGAGAAAGTATAACATTAAGGGCTGTGAGGGTACTGGTTACAAAATCATGGCGATGCTGTTGCTAGACAATGGTGTAGTATTATGGAACCCACATGGGTACGAAATAACAGGAGTGGGAGGGTATAAAAAGATAGGAAAACTACGTTTATGGGTTGTAAAAAATACAGCAACCAGTCACAATATGATGTTGTTTATTAAACCATTACCGGTTTCGAGTTATACCTGCTCATCTTCAGATGGTTTGTAAATTTTACAACAACAAATGCAATATACAGGAATGTATGGTTGTCCTACAGTAACAAAAGAAGTTTTTGTAAATGTTTACATCAACAAGTGCAATATACATGAATGTATGGTTGTCCTACAGTAACAAAAGAAGTATTTGTTTATTGAGCATAAATTAATAAGGTATGATGAAGAAGATTACAATTTGTTATTACTTACATTTTGCATCTGAATATATCCGAAAACAAAACTAAAGCACTATAAATGCACATATTTACAAACATGAGCTGCACTAGCACTGATGGAGATGGATAGGAGCACACTGTGTTTGCCACCATTTCACACATGATATACAAATACAAAGGATATACGTTTGTTTGGCGAAACAAGCACAGACAATAATCAGTAACTGATATGATAATTGAGCTTGCTTGAAAGTCAGTGGGCCACAAGACAGGTAGAAAGAGATTGATGGATTGTATAATGCATATATTGGCGATGAGGTCAGGAATGATATTGACAAAGGATAAAAGACGACCATGACAGTAAATTTCTACTTGATTTAAGGCATAAGAGACTAGAGAATGTTCATTTTAGGGTGTGAAAGTCACAATGACGTGCAGTTACTGCGTTACTGAGGGAACAAGTTACGGGAAAGATGAAAAGATTTTAACTGTAAATTCGTGGAAAGAAAAACTAGAATTTTATGAAAATTACCACCGGGATTTTCATAAAATTATAACAAATTCTGTTTGTTTGATTCTTTTGACGCGTGCTGCCAAAGCCCAAGTAATTTATGTAAAGGTAATAAACAAATATTTTGAAATAAGAGGTAATAAATGAAATACCTAAAACAGAATATCACAATCTAATGAGGGGGAAACTTCATAGCTAGGCAGCCAAATACAGTGTTTCATATTACTGTGAAGAGCTGTATTTATCGTAAGTTTTGTAACAGTTAAGTTAGGTGGCTATCAGATCCCGCGGTATGTTGGCTGGAGCATTGATCTAGCCATGCAAATATCGCGTATGCAAGACCGGTCAACGGCATGACTGTTTTTAGTTGACTGAGATGTTCGTCTTGTATTTTTCGTTACTCTAGTGCATATTAATTACATTAAATTGTCCAAATGCGATTTCTGATGTAATACAAAGAAACTATTTTCAGGTGGCTGAAAGAACGCACAAACTAATGGCATAAATTTTTTATTATTATTTAATTTAAAAAAATATAATGCATGATAAGCTAACTGACATAATACGTGGCTTAGTCTTTATTAAAATTCCCAAAAAAAAAAAATGTAATGCAATCTTCTTATCATCATTATTACGAGTGGTTGAAAGCATATCTCCATTTTCTTCCTATTCTGTGGTCACCACACATCTGTTACAAACAACGCCCTCAAATACAAGAAAATACTGCAACAAAACGCTGTGTAGAGCAGGATCTGGAATGTCGTGCAGTGCAATTGGAAGTAGATAACCACAATTCTGTAGTGCTGGCAGTTTATAAAATACCAATTAGGAACTTCAATCAGTTTTGTAATACTCTCTAAACAGTCCGCATAAGTTCATCACGAACTTAAATGTGAATTATGATTTGTTGTGACATAAGTTTGGATCTAGAATGTTACCAAATGGAGTAGATTTTAGGAATTCAATCTTTGCAAACTGTAAATTTCCTAACTATTGTAAAGAGAAATGTTAGTGCCATTGTTGAAAACACTAGGTTCTAAGCCCGTCAAAAGTAAGGGATTGAACGCAGTATTATGCAGTTCATTACTTAACTAAATAGTTGTTATTAAATACCGCTCATAACATTAAAAATGATTTAACTTTGTATATATTTCTTATTTTATGGTAATAATTATATCTCTGGACAGAGAGTATAAGAAAACATCAACATCAACTGAATTTAAATAAAAAACACAATTAAAATGTTAATTTGAACAATGTATGTTACATACTACGAGTATTTGGGTGCTCTTTCAATTCATTTCTACACGGTTGCTTCACTAAATAGAATTGTCATTAAATAACGCCCACAACTCTGGAGGGCTGGTGGAATGCGTCAGCGTTATGGACATGGGTTTAGATACTTAAGCTTAGCTATTTATTAGTATATATTTTCATAGAGAAAAATAAATTAGGTGAATGTAGAACAGTTCCTATGGGAAATGGTTTCTCAGACGATTACTCTGAATACCTTTACTGGAAAAGAAAATACGCAGATAAAAGATTTATTAAGGTCAGAGCATTAAAAAACAAGTTAGAGAAAATATAAAATAGGAACTTTTAAATGATGAGTAGACCAATGTTTATAAAATACAGATGTAAACAAAAAATTAAATTAATTCAATGGAAGGTATATGGATATTTATGATAAATGCCTTCCTATATATTATTTCCAGATAGACTTATACGAGTGAAGAAAGCTGGCTAACAGTTGATATTAAAATATTTGGCTAGCATAAAAGGTAATTTTAAATAGAAAATAGGAAGACTGATAGTATTACTGTTAATACACGTAACAAGACTTACTGCAGGAAGTAATAAAAGAAGCTATAAACAATGAAATTAGCACTTCTGATAATGTAATAAAAATTTTTTGGAAAAATATTAAAAGAGATATCAATGTATTATTCTGTGAATATAAACCAATATATTTAAACAATAACAATAAACTTATAAATGAACTCTCTCCCGTGAGATCTGATTTTTATAAGTAATCCTTAATTATTCCAGAAAAAATAAAACGAACATTTGTTGGGGACACAGATACCGTAAAATTACTAAGGTCTTTTTACGTCAAAAGCAGAATGTTTGCATTTTTTTTCGTACCAGACAAAACATAAGAAACAATTTCCAAATCTCTTAAAAATAAAAAAATAAAAATAAGTCGTTTGGTTAGAATGCGTTTTTTTTTTTTTTTTTTTTTTCTCCATATATTGAGACCTGTAGCACTAATATCAGCAGAGTTATCAGTCGCACTGTCACTAAAACATACTGGTAAAACAGCTTGTCAAGCGAACAATATGAATACAGTGTTGAAGAAATCGTGGGAGGAAACAAACAAGAGGTCTGTTATGTTACCTGTATGCATGTCACTTGCCCATAACGATGTTTACGTTGATCGACGCTCATTACTACAAGTGTGTGAGCGGTACGTTTCAAGTCCGCAAGAGTCGATTTACTTGATTACTCCACAGTGACAACAGACTGTGCCATCAAGTGGCGACAAGACAAGTGAGTGTTAGATCGAGCGTTGGTAGCGGAAGGAAGGACTGGCTGTAGCCTCTCGTCTGATCGATGCTGAGGCTCGGGGGCAGTGGCCGGTCGCCTCGCGGCAGCTCACTTGCATTATTGAGGCGCCGCGTGCGCGCACACACCAAGGTAAGGCTGCACCATCACCTCTATAAGTCACACAAACTGGACGGTGGGATACAATCGACCACTTTACCAAATCAACAACATCTCCTCATTACGACAATTTAGTTGGCAATATGTTGCATTTTCTGGTCAAGAGTGGAGACTTAAACGCCCAGATGATACCACGAAAAAGTACAGGAAGGCATAATTTCTCAGTCTTTCTAATTACCATCACAGGAAGGGTGGTGTAGTCAGCACATCATAGGTATATGAATACATACTAGAAGACTTCTGTGATGCATTGTGAATGAAGAAACCAAGAGTTCAACCTCAGTTTGTTAAGTCCTATTTTTTAAGTGAAAACTTCTATTGGCGCGCTATGCGATATTTGGCCAGGAGTAAATCTATGAATTCGCAACTCCCCGTCACCAACATGCGCCACCACATTGCGTTACCGACATGTGTCACCGACATGCGTCACCGACATGCGTCACCGAAATGCGTCACCGACATGCGTAACCGACATGCGTCACCGACATGCGTCACCGACATGCGTCACCGACATGCGTCACTGACATGCTGAAACGTGTTGCGCCTGCGATATGCCCGTAGAACGCTTTACGATTAAGTTCACGTCGCCTACGTGCTAATGGTAGCAGTATATCTGTAGCTATAAGTATCATGTGTATCTCATATATAAAAATTAATCTTTTTTTGGCAATTTTCTTCATACAACACACCCAGTTTTTATCCGATTTAATGGAACTTTGCATATACATACTTTAAAACAAATAGAATATTGTTTACGCTAGATTTACAGAAACCTAAACCCTCTTCTCTTTTCCCTCCTCACTTAATTTCTGCCAGCGTTGTTCATACAAACCCACAGTTTTTATGCGATTTTGATAGTACTTAGCACACATATACTTCAAAACAACGCGGTCTGGTTGTTCAGTGGCCAAGACATCTACTTCTAAAAGTTTCTCTCTCCGGTCGCTGGTTCAAATCCTGTGGTGGGAAGAAATTTTTAGGAGTTATATTTGATTATATGAGCTGCTCTGGAACGTTCTGATTCCACATTAAACTGTAGGCCCCTAAGGAAAGGAATTTACCTTCCTGCTCTGACACAATAGCCTGATACAGCTCCTCCGGTAAGATTCGACCATTGCTTCGGGTAGTGAACTAAATTAGATTTCTAGTTTCTGAAGTGAAAACTTCTTTAGGCACGTTGGGCGAATTTTTGGATCGGTAAAATCTTATGAATTTGCGTTGCCAAGATTCTAATATTAACAGTATATCTGTAGCTTTAAGTATGGCGAGTTGCGCGTATGATATTCGTAGTTTTAAGTTTTCACTTCTATCGGCGGCAGTCCCCAATGACTACCAAATTTTTATTTTTAAAATGTTATTCTGAGTTGTTTTATTCGATTCAACGTCAATCATAGTGAAAAATATGTTATCAAAAAGGTAATAGAGGAAGTTCTGCATTAGAAACATAGATGCTTATACCTCAACTTGCAATGACGAAAATTATCTACTATGAAGGTTTATTATATTCTAGCAGGATCCTAGTACATCTACCGATGAATGACTCGCTTGTCTTGTCGCCACCTGATGACCTCTGGTAGAATAAGTGAAGGGCAGCTGTATACACACCCAGACAAAAATTCTCTCTGACTGATAGAACGGCCACCAGAAGGCATTACTGTCGTTCGTATTAAGTGTCGTTGCTAGACCTGGAAGGGTATATAAGGGGCATGGACAGCGTCAGATGTTGAGTGATCACTGTGAAAGACACGGAGATGCAGTGTACTCGTGCGAGACAGCGTTTCAGCACCTGACAGAGTTTGATAGAGCCTCATTGTGGGTCATTGGTCGAATGGTGCAATATCTAGAATTGTGGGGCATTCGTAAATAACAGTGGCCCCATGTTGCACTCCATGGGAACGTGAGTAGAGACATACTAATTCCCAGAAAGTTAGTAGATTTGCATATTTTCATTCCCTGTTCACGTAAGGCATTTCATTCTGGGGAAACTCGTCACAAGCACAGAGGGTATTTAAATTGCAAAAGCGTGCTATAAGAACTATTTGTGGAGCAAACCCACAGACGTCGTGCAGAAATCTATTTAAAAACCTGGGTGTACTAACAATGCCAGCACAGTATGTATACTCTGTACTATCATTTGTAGTGGAAAATCCTGAACACTTCAATCTTAATGCTGACATACATAGCCATAATACTAGGAATAAATATAATATTCACAAGGATTACAAATCACTGTCAATTGTACAGAAAGGGTTAACATTTACTGGAGCTTCTTTATTCAATGTCTTACCAACAGAAATTAAATGTTATCTACAAAAACCCAACTACTTTAAGTCCAAACTGAAAGAGTTTCTGCTTCAGAACCCATTTTACTCTGTGAAAGAATTTTCTTCTTGGAATTTGGTAACTAAGAATGACTGATAAAATAGTATATATGATGTATGGAAGGCGAAGGTGACAAAGTTGTCCACAATTACTAAAATGATATATGTTTTTTTTTCTTTCTGTTGAAAATTTTGACAAATGAAGTAATTACACTGTTTACAAAATTTAACTCATATATAGTAACTAACATGGGATATAATGCACTCAAAAACTGCTGTGAAAAATTATCATACTAACAGGTTTTTAAGTAATTGACAGCTTATGAGTTGTTGGTAATATAATTGATATTGTTAATAGGTGTGTGTACTGTTTCACATAAATAGCATATAATATGTAGTCGCAAATTACAGTGAAACTTATCATGGTAACTGGTTGGTAAGAAAATAACTGGTTATTAGATGCTGGTAACAAGTGTATACACTGTTCCACATAATAATTATTAATTAACTCGGGATTGTATGTGTAGATTACAGGAGATATTGGTTATACTAATGCGTTGTAGCTAACTTGTCAATATATAATAATATTATCAATTATATAGTAATATTGACATTAAAAATAAGTGTATGTACTGTTCCACAACCCCGAGATTATTCTCACATGGGATCAAAGTGAACATATCTATCTATCTATCTTAAGGAATTTAAAATTAAAATTTGTAAATTGGAAAAGGAGATGGGAAAGGAATATAACACTCCAGTTACAAAATAAAATTTTAAAAAAATAAAATAAAAGGGGGTAATTAGATGATTAAGGGAATTGCCGTCGGAGCGATAGCTCCATCGCAATTAAAATTAATAATAAGATAAATATTGGTAATCGTCAACTTTCAATTAGTTAGTTGCAATGTTTTTCTTGTCAAGACAAATAAATTGTCTGTTCTTTCCAGGAACCGCATCGGTTAGAAACGAGCGAACGTTGATGAAAAGCAATTCCAAACTTCCGATCCGCTTTGTTTGTGACGTACAAGAGATATGGGCCTATTTATATTCGACGATGACCGTCAGTTTTCTTCGAGAAGACGTAAATTCCCGTTAAACTGTGTCCCATCTGGCCGAAACAAATTGCTGCCGGCAGTCCCATCTGCGTTATTTAAAACATTGATCGGCCCTCCCCGGAGTTTACGGCAAGTTCCGTTAAAGAATTACTAAATCAGTGCGAGGGGCTGGAAGGCCAAGTTAGATTACTCTCCAGTCTGCTTGCTTGCCGGCCGCGTGCGTGAGACCCACGCAGGCAGGCTGAATAAATGAACGGCCTCGCCTGCAGCCATTCCAAATCTGGCTTTCTTCCCACGAATGAAATGGAGTGCACTTCTTCTATCAGGGAGACATCTGCCCTCAAACGCTCAATGGTTATGGTCGTAATTCCGCTTCTCCTGCTTTCGATTATGAATCCAATCCCCGAGGCGGGGAACCGCTTGGCGCCGTTCCACGCACGCGCACAGCGGAGAAGTCGGAGAGAGATCCCTTCTCCTTTCCATTGCCGTGCCTATGACTTCTACCTCCGATGTTCAATTCCACCTGTCGTACTGTCGAGATACTTAACATTTCTCAACGTGCTGACAGGAGTAACATTGGTCGCAGCGTTACGAGCTCCTACGAAGCGGTGTTTCTGTAACAGTGAGACCAACCTACGGTTCTTGGCATCAGCTTTTCCCGTATTTATTTATTTAAAGGTTTATTTAGCCTGGCAAGATTAGGGCTGTCAAGCCCTCTCTTACATCATACCAGGTGTTTACAATAAATAATATACCTTACACAAACTAATAGTATACAACACTTATGTAACCTTTGGCCTAAATCAAGTTCAAGAGTAATACTAACAAAAAAAACTTAATAATAGTTATGAGTAAAATACTAACTTAAAACTTAATAGTATTCGTGTTTAAGTAGTTAATAATTTAATGGTATAAACTAATGCAAGTGGAAGTTAAAGAAGTAAACGTTGCAAAATTAATACTAGTAGGATGAAGAGACAAGACACAAACTAATGATACGGAAGGCAGAATAAAGAGGTGGACACTGTATACATCAATATTATTCAAATCTAAAAATTAAGTTATGCATGGAAGGAGATATCTTTTAGCTAATGCTCCATAAATAATGCTTTCTCAAAAGAGTTTTAAATGGGCCGATTTGTTTGGTAGTTCTAATTTTTAGGGGAAGATCATTCCACAGTCTAGCCGCTGAAATGAAGTAGGAATTGGCTAGGATTACCGAGCTGTGGGAGTATTGGTTAGTATGTTTGAGTTCAGGGATCTGGTGTTAATATTATGGGAAAGTCCTAGGTATGAGATATTGGAACAAAGGTATGCGGGAGTTTTCAGATGTATGAGGTGGTGAAGGAGACATAGAGTGTGGAATCGTCGTCGATCGCAAACGCGCAACCACTGCAAGCGGTCGTATGAAGGTGAGACGTGGTCGTACAGTCGTAGGTCACAGATGAACCTTACACAGGAGTTCATAACATGATCAAGTTTCCTTATGTCTGCCGAACTCAAATTTTGCTGAACAACGTCACAGTAATCGAGATGTGGTAGCACCAGAGTCTGCACCAGTTGCTTTTTCAAATGAGTGGGGAAGAATTTCTTACATTTATACAGAGCATGAAGAGAAGAGAAGGCTTTGCGACATACTGAAACCGTGTTTTCAGACCAGTTTAAATTACTATCTACTAGGACTCCAAGATCCTTTACAGATTCGCTATAGTTTAACTCTGTTCCCTGAAGTTTTATTATTTATTATTTAGTTATCGTATGGCTAAGCAACTAATGCGATATATCTGCAAGGACAAGAACGGTGGTAGCATTCACGAATCGACGTCCAGTTGTGTCTTTTTTTTTTTCTTTCTCTTTATGGCTCTACACCTTATCGACGTCGAGGTCATTACAGGCGTTCCCAGTTGTTGGAATCAGTTTAAGAAGGAAGTTGTAGAACTGATAACATCTTGAGATGGTCCATCGTTCTTCCTTAGAGGGTATTCCTTAATGTTCCACAATCTAGGAAGGAGCTCCGCAGTCATACACCCACCTAAAATAATTCTTTTTTATCATAATATTTAATCAAATATTTATTAATAATATTTAATTAAATTGCAATGGAGCGCACGCTTCGGTGGCAATTTCCCTACACACCCATCTTGGCACTTTCCTGCACCCATCTACATTTGCCTTATGCAAATTTTAGCTTTAAATTCTTTCAACGTTTTTGGTAAATTATTCGTCATTCCTGTTGGTAACTTTTTCCAATCCCTGACACCCTTACTCAAAAAAGAGAATCTTCCTACTTTTTTGTAACTGAAATCGAGTATCAGCTTGTGGTGATGGTCATCTTTTCCCTTCCATGCATTACTTTTAATTCTTGCACTAATTTTTTTTATGCCTCGTCACCAATATACGACTTATACACTCCCATGAACTTCTTCATCCTCCTCCTGTCTTCCAATGATTCCCATTCCAACTCTTTTACCATATCTGTTACTCATTGCGTTCTGCGGTAATTTCCAGAGACAAATCTAGCAGCCCTTTTTTCCACCCTCTCAAACTCCTGTGTTTAATGCACAAAATGTGGGTCCCATACTACACTACCATATTCAAGCAATGGTCTGACCAAACTTTTGTAACCCAATTTCTTTAATTCTCTCGTACATCCCCTCATCACTCTCTTCAACAAGTGCAGAATTTTGAAACCTTTTCCTTCCACCTGACCAATGTGCCTGCCCAATTAAACTTGTTATCAAATGTAATGCCAAGATATTTACTTTTCAAGTCTTCAACAAGCAGTTCTTTCCCCACCTTATAATCGTAATCAACCTTTAGTTTTTTATTTGCGTATCTGATAACCTGACTCTTCTTTGCATTTATCTTCATCCCATGTTTACCAACCCAACTAGATATCTTGTCCAGATCACCCTGCAGCTGTTTACATTATCAATCGGACTTAATTTTGAAGATTGTCTGCATTCACTTTCATCAAAGAACTATTAATAGCGAGGTAGTAGGGGGCAGGAACACCACACTATTCTAATTAAAGTCTGTTGTTTTAAGCAAATTTCGCACAAATATCGACATTTGGAACATGTATTTTTTTATTATTTTTTTTAATCTGCTTAACGTCTCTCTAACAGCGAGGTCTTTAGAGACGGTAGAGGACGGGGGGGCAAGGAATTCGGCAATGGCCTTTTGAAGGAAGCATCCCGGCATTTACCTGGAGTGATATTGAAACATGTAATTCAACTAATTAAGTTCATAGAAATTGTTCAGCAACCAACAGTTCTACATTTAAATCCTTTTTCTTGCCACAATTACGGTCACTCACATATGTAACTCAGTAAGTTCATATAAATCGTCCAAAACTTTCCTCCCCAAATCACCGTATCAAGAGTGAGCATTAGTACAGAAAATGAGATAGAAAAGTGGACTTACATCATACTGGGCAGGCTTCCGGTGGAGAATGTCACAGCAATAGATCTTACTGAGCAAAACAGAGTTAACTGAGGGCCCTATTCTGTTCCGTGGGCCTTAAATACTCTCTCGGTAACGGTAATTGGAATTGTCTGATGTGTTTCTGAGAGGGGCACTACCAACATTGACTTCCTGATTTTGCATTGCTGTGTGTAATCTCTCTGCCATATGGAAAAAAGCACAGGGTTCCATAGATACTCATCAGGATATTCCGGCCACCTATCTATATGATAATTTTTTTGTACACATATTCAAGACGAAATTTGAAACTTGATTTTCTAATCTGATAGTGTCATTCCACTAAATCGAACATTTATGACCTGCTAAAGTAATGTTTAAAGTTTCACCATTTTAATTATTTTAAATAAACAGATATGACTTTGCATTTTATTTTGAAGAGTTTAAAAATAAATTTTGTTTGAAAACTTATTATCGATTGATTCTTTACAATAACAACATACCGCCCTACCTCTTCCATTTTATAATGTTGGCAAATATTTTTGTAAATGGTTATTCGTTACCTTGTTAATTTAGTAATAACCGCATTGCTATTCATTAAGGTGATGGAAACTTTTGACAATCTTACCAGCAACCTAGAACGTTATAACAAAAAAATTTAAAAAATGATATATTCCTTGTCTATAACTTATTAAGAGTACCAACAATTCATTTTTTCTCCCGGTTACAGTTTTATTACATTAATGGATTTATTTAATTATTTAGTTTAATTTAATTTCAATTTACAATACACGTATGACCTGATTACGAAAACAACAGCGGTGCTCTCCGATATTGCCTAAACCGAGTTTTTTTTAACAACAATGAACACGATTTTGCACTATTGCGGTAGTGCGCTAAGCGCCGTCATACTTCGTTCCGCGTGATTCAAAGAACCTAACTTCAACCCTGGTGCGAGGAGCTGGAACTCTGGTGCACTATACGCTCGTTATAGAATTTTGTAATTCGGGTTGCTCTTTTCCCTCACACATCGCTGCATTTTAAGAAAATCTGGAAATCTTCAAACTTTTTCAAATTCTTACTCTCGTATCTTCTTGAGTTTCTGAGATACAACATGTAACATAAAAAAATTGAAAATAATCATAGGATATTTAGTTGGAACAAGAAAATGTATCCTTTAGATAATTTTTATCGGTATCAAATTAAATCTTACCAATAATCCTACTGTCCAAATATTGGATTTCCTTTTAATTTCATGATTTGTGTATGCTTTTGTTGAAAAATAATTGTACCATTCCTCCTCACTCCTTATTTTCTAAACTACTGATCAGAATCATTATTCATAATTCACAGTGATATGTAGGATTCTTAGTAACCATTCTAGAATCCATGGTTCCTGCAACATAACTGAGTGATTTTGACAAATTTGATACTTGTGAATGTAATTGTTTTATACAAATCATCATTTGTATCACACAAGAATTCCACGAACTGGATCGTAAATATATAGTGAAAATATTTTAAAATTTTCGGAATTTTCCCAAGACCCTCAGTAATTTGTTTAATCTGAAAACTTTTCGTGTTCGGTTTATGTATGCATCATATGAAAGGCAATTTCGCAAAACTATAATTTTCTCAATTTAAAAATAATGGAAATCACTGAAACAATCCGCAAAAAATTGGCACTATTCTTTGGTCACGAATGGAGAAAAACAGACTGACTAAAAATTCTTTAATTTCTTGGACGCAAAATCCAAAACCGTAATGCCCTGGTTAGTAAATATCAGAAAAGACCTTGATTTGTTGGGATTAAAAATAAAAATGATTTTGATAGAGATCACTTTCGGAAGAAGTTAGTGACACATAGGACAAACCAAGATGAACAACTCGAAAGAAGAGTGCAAATAGGTCCACTTAAAACAACGAAGAACTGTGCCAGAAAAAAATCAAACTCGCCGTCAAATCCAAGAATGTTTAATGTGGTCGTAGTTGGACCCCACGAACATACATATATGGTACACAAAATATCTGTTAACTGATTTATATTTTTTTTAAATTGCGAAATATATTTCATAGCCATTCCGTACACTCAACCAGATATACTAATTATCTAATTAAATTTTCTGACCGTGTTAACATACTGTGGTGGTATTTCAGTGGGTTATACCCTACGAATTTTCCCACTGAATGTCAGCTCTTACGTTGAACGCACAGGTACTTGAGGGGAGAACACGAAGTGGCAGACTGATCATGTGGTGGGGGAGGGGTGGGGGGGGGGGAGGTCGGAGCCAATCCCGACCCACTAACTAATGGCTTCGACCGACAGAAATTGCCTCTGAGCACGAACTGCCGGCATTGGCGCGGGAAGCTGCCATCGCAACACCGCTTCTTAATTTTGAGGTTTGCTACTATCAGAAAATTCTTATCTGCGGGAAAGGGACACCACTAACAAAATGTTCGTTTCGTTTGCAACAATATGAAGAAAAGGGACAGAAACATAACATAGTCAGGGTTTTTTTAAAAAAAAAAAAAAAAAAAAAAAACACCCACACCTACACACACAAATCTGACATCTGTAAAGGATCTCGCTGGATGGTCCTTTCATAATAATTCTGATTGCAACTTATTTAATTAGTTCTTCAATTAACAAGTCACTGTCATTCAGCCACCAGGTTATTTTACTTTTCATTAAAGGATAATAATTAACACAGCTCCTGAATTGGTAAATAGTTCAATGAAATAACAAGACCGATGGCATATTTTTCATTTCAGTGAAATCCTAATAACAAAACACAGATAGTCATCAACCTCGTCCAGAGATACTAAAGCACATTACAAATGTATCACTTCAGAGAATAAAAACTGTTGAATTACTCTTAAAACGAATCATGTAACTGCTCAGAAATCAATTACCAAAAACATCCGCGGCTCTCCATCTCCAGGAATTTAAATAGTCGCTTGAGAAACATCCAGAAGACAATAAAGGGATCCGAAGACAGTTCTTGAGCACTAACAATCACACTGACAATCAGGTTGGTACAAAAACAATTAAAACTCGTACAAAATCACTCACAATCATTTTGAAACTCTTCAGAATGGAAATTAAAGCTATTTACTTGAATTTAAACATTAAAAAGGCAATGAAACCACTCGAAACAGCTGAAAATCATCCTCAAAACACAGTGGCTTATAGAACATTTATAATTACAAGAATTCAATCACACATTATACTACTTCTGATCATATTAGACAACATTTATACTCTCTCTTTCCACAAACGCAATATTCATTCGCATGAAAAATATACAAATTAATAATTAACTAACTTTAATTTCTCTGTTATTAATTCCTGAGATTAAATTCACAGATGGCTAGGTTTTAGGGCTATAATAATCTCTTTTTCATGTTCGAATAAAACTAGTAACGTCTGTACTCTACTACGACATAATATTTCTGCAGTGGTCATCCTAACAACCACTTCGTATTTAACAGTCAATAATTCTTGTGTTGTGAGTACAGACCAGACTCCTTAGGTACAGTGCAAGTAATTTAAAAACTCGCTACTATACGGGTATCGCCCTTTTGAGGTCACAACACTTCATGTTTTGCTTCTGTGCCACACTTTCATCTAACTCAGTCTACGGTTCATTCTGATTGGTTGATTTGTTGAAGTTGCCTTCGCTAAATGATCGTTACGAGACAAGCGAAGAGCGTTTTCAGAATTTTGGAACTAATAAGACTGAATTGGAAAGATTTCTGTGTAACACAGTTTGTCGAAATATAAACCCAATGACTACTACTAATCATGGTCAATGTGTATTAATGTCCGTAACGCTATGAATTTCACGTATCCAGTCATCGAATCTGGATAAACAACAATCAGAGATATTAATACATAGTAGGGGCAATGTGCTTTATTCAATAACATCCTATTTAGTGATGCATCGGCGAAGAAATGTGTCGCCAATACGCTGAAAGGAAAGTAGATATTTCGTTTAAATCAAAATATTAATTATTAGTTGCCTTTTGTTTATTATATTCAGAAGATGTAGAAGGATACAGAGATATCTGTGTTACAGTAAACTAAAAATATGTAGCAAGTAAAACATATTTGACGTTATGAGCCATATTTAATAATAATTGTAATTAGATAAGCAATTGCTAGGAAACGAACTTCCAGACCACTGCGTTTAACCATTTTTTTTTTTTTTTTTGCCGGTCTTACAATCTACTTATATTCAATGTAGATCTTTCAGCTATATTGTATGTCACTGTTATTGTGAAATCGATCGAAGAAATTAATTGCCAAAATACTGAGCTAAAAGTATGTACTGAGTCTAAATTAACGTTTTAATTATTAGTGGCTTTTTACTCGTATTACTGATGTCATTATATCAGCCGCATGTGAATAGTTGCGATGTGGTAAATTAAGATCGAGATACAGTGAATGTACTCAAACGCGGGCGATAGAACTTGTGAGTTTAGAATGGTAATGTTAATGGAGGTTGCGATTACGTTGAAATGCAACCAGGGCTAGGATTACAACTGTCAAATTTTGTTACAGCATAATTTACAATAAATTTAGTTTTATAAACAACATCAGCTGCTTTCATAAGCGCCATGTTACTTCATGCGGTTGGAAGTAGTTCCATATTTACCGTGCGGAATGGTGCCTAGACCAGTAATAAAACTAATATTAGGTGGTAAAGCATAAAGTACCGTATTTAGATTCTAAGATATTTTTAATTTCATTTCTTCCATACTTGTGTCTTTATTAATGTAGCAGATGTTACAACTATACCGCTACGAAGGCTACAACCGAAATATTTCCAGCATTACACAAGAATATTATGAGCATTATATAATAACAATTCCATGTAGTGAATCAACTAAGAAATCAATTGCGAGAATACAGCGTTAAACCCACCATTAATTCGTGAAATTAAAATGTTTCTGGTACGGTGCAAAATTGTTGGAGGATTAAGCAGAATGTAGAAAAGTGAATAAAATATCCTTTAATCATATTTTCCAGGTTTCAAAAATAAATTAGTTTCAGTAGAATTTTTATAAAAATATATTTGTAAGGCTACAAACCGCAAATAGTAACGAAAAATAAACCAAAAAAGAAAAAGAAATAATTGCAGGAGGTGGGTATCGAACCTGCGACCTTATGTGCAGTAGTGTGAGGCGATGATTCGACATACGTAGTTACCCAACCGCGTTAACATAACGGGTTTTCTACTGCATCTCAACATACAATTTTAATTTACAATTACTTTTAAGCTTTGATTTTTTTATAAACGAGATACCAGAGACATACTATTCTCATGCCCCAATGAAGAAGTTTCCATGCGAGCTTAATAGAAGTAATTGAGAATAGGTTTTGTTTTATTGCTTAGGCGTCTGCGGTGTAGAGTCAAAAGACATATCGCAAATTATTAGACAATAAACATTCAAATTGTAAAAAACCCAATCCACATCGATCTGGAAGTTTTTTTGTGATGTTCGGAACTAGCAAACAAACAGAAGAGTGCAGTAAAAAAATTATATACGTAGCTGAGAGAAGTTAGGAGGAAATTTTTTAGAAGCCTCATTTATGTCTATTGAAGTAAGTGATACAACGCTTTATTTGTACGATCATCTGTCTGTTGATATTCATTATTTGTCCCTTTATTTCACCATTCATTTTCCTTTACGAGAGCCATATCCGTATCCGAATATAAACTGTTGTCGTGGGGATTGATTACCCCTCCATGGTAACATCCCCGAGTGAGATGGATGGTTTCGAGGTCATTAGAGGCGTGATGGACTGGGAGCAAGGAACGGGAAGAAATTCGGCCATGGCCTTTTGCCTGGAATGATTTGGGGAAACCATGGAAAAAACCAAGTCTGGATGCCCGGACGGGGATTCGAACCGGCGTCCTTCTGAATGCGGCATGACTGTTTACGAGAGTAAGAAGAGTGATCATTGAAAAACAGTGGAATAGTGTCGTCGGGGTTGTGTTCTACAAAAGCGCAACTAGAGCTATTTCCTTACGAAGATATGAATGACCTTTTGAACTTAAAATCTCACTGATGATACGTCATTTCACAAAGGCGAAAACGCGTCTGATCGTATACGAATAAAAAATTAATGCTGGTAAAACACGAAATTTCCATTAACAAAACCTTTAACAAACAACTGCGAAGGATTTCCAACAACCAATTTAAATTAAAAATAGTTGAAATTTACGCTTTTTTAACAACATAAGTGCAAATAATAACGGAAGAATTATTTATTTAAAATTTCTGGTAGGAAAGTAGAGCTGTGGTGGCGGATAGTGTAACTAACACTTCGGGGAATCATCGCGCGCGCCGAAGGTTGCCGAGCTATAGAGTTGACGTCCAGTCTCGTATTAAACTGGATTCATGCTGCTCTGAACCAATAATATATACAGGTATAATGGATCCTTACTAAAAACAGTCAATTCGTCTGAATATCATCTGAACGTTAGCTGAAGTATAACACTGTGAATTTTACAGCCAATTCTGCATTGATCATTGGTAATACAAACGATTCTGCAAAATTTATTTCTTGGTATTACATATACTAACTTTAGTTCTATGCGTGAAGTTGTTGAGTGTTTAGTGACCACGGGCCTCTTACACGGAGAGGCTGACGCGCCGCTTTCGGCGGTGAAACTTGATAACGAGCCGGCGAGCTGGTGGCGACGTTAGCAGACCTCTTGAGGAGATGAGCTCAGGCGGCTCCATTTCAATGAGGCTCGTCCCGACCCGGCGCAGTGACAAACGACTCGACGCGACCAGAGAGCACGCCAGGCAGAACCACTACATGTTAACATCTCCCCCGCCTCAAAATATCAGCAAACAAGTTGGACCTACTCTGACATCAAGCTTCAGTACTTACTAGATGATTGTTTTTATTTATGCCTAGTCGATGTCTATGTCATTAGAGGCGGGAAAGGACTGGAGGCTAGAAACTGGAAGGAATTCCGTCATGACCTTGTAATGGATATACATAAATATGATGAGAATAAATAGATAATTATTAATGTATTATTAATGTAATCTAATTATGGGTAAAGGTAAAGGGTTATCACAGGTTCCAAGCCGAACTACAGTAGGATTAGCGGAAGTAGAGTTCGCATTCCTATTTGCTGACCATAGGCATCAGAATGGACGTGCCGTGGTCAACGGCATGGTCCGGCCATTTTTCTTTACCTTCCCGCGGAGTTCCCCCATGGTACTCATTTTATAGTAGCTGGATGGACCTGTGGAGCCGTTCCAGACGTTCAGCTTCGATGAAAAATCCTCGGCTTCATCGGGGATCGAATCCCGGTCGCCTGAGCTTCATGGCCTCCCCTAATTGTTGGTATATTTTATAAATAATTATAATAACAGCATTATATTGAGTTCATTGGCAGTAAGGATCAGTGGGCCAGAGGTGATGATATGGCAAAGAGAGGATATATAAAGAAAAACAAAAGAACGGAGAGAGAATGGCATGAAAAAGATTGATAAAATGATTTTCTTTATTGGAAACAAGTATTGAAGATGTGATTAAATAACAAATGTATGGAGGATGGTTTGTAAGAATCATAGTTGTTTCATGAAATAGTTATGTGATATAAGAGGTATCGTTGAATAAATATTGCATTTGATTAAGGTAAAGGCGGAAATTATTTGTACAAAGAAATGTGATTAAGGTTGTTCCAGCAAAAGTGGGATTGGTAAAAGCTGACAGTGCTAAAGATTGAATGCGGTAAGATGATACAAGCTATTGACAGGACAACTGGAGCTAATGTGACACAACTATAAAAGCAGTAAGGCATGGTAGTTTTCCGTAAAAGTATGTGTTGTTGAAGAGTTCTAAATGTATATAGGAGACCATTTAATTTAGGTTTTAAAAGTTATAGCGTTATACCTTTTGCAGGAAACATTCCGGCATTCGCCTGGAGTGATTTGCGGAAACCATGGAAAACCCAAATCTGATGGCCGGACAAGGATTCCAACCCACATTCTAACGAAAGAGAGGCATGAGCGTTACCACACACCTGCCAAGATCGGTCTTATTACATGATCCAACTCGAATGAATACAGACCAAATTCGCTACACGTTTGGAACTCTTATCGAAACCCAATAAGAATTTTGAATGCAACTAATAAAACCGCGTACCAGAAGTTTAGGAAATCACTCCAAGCCACTGCCGGATGGTTCCTTCAAAAGGCTAAGGCCTAATTCTTTCCCACTCCTTGATCTCAACCTCTTTAGTCTGTAATGACGTCGATGAGGCGTAAAGCATGCAGCAAATAATTTGAGGTGCAGCGAAAAATAGCCTTACTGCCATAATTATTACTTATGAAATGATTCACAAATGTCGCTGACGAAGTGTCTCCTTATACCAGTCGAAGGTATCTCATTAATTCATCATGTCTTTAGTTCACATCTTTGTCTTTAACTTATAAGTACCTTTTATAGAGTGGAAACTAGAAACGGCATTTGAGCAACCACAAGGTTTCTTTGCTGGAGGGGAGAGTTTTGATTGCTACATTTGCTAGGTAGTGACTTAACTACAAGGAGAAACTTTTTTTTCTTTACGGCGCCTCGACAACGATGTAGCTACAGATAGGAAATGACTATGGTACTGTGCGAGGTGGGTGAACGGTCAACACATTCTGGACGACGGAGTTCTAATCCTCATTCGGGCATCCAGGTTTTGGTTTTCGATGGTTTCCTCAAATCACTCCAGGAGAATGGTGTGATGTTTCCTTCAAAAGGCCTTAGCCAAATTCCTTCCAATTTCTTACGAAAAGCCATAAGCGTAGTAGGCCCAATGAACGGGTAGGAATTCTTCAATGGTCTTTTTGAAGGAACCATCTCCATATACGCCTGCAGTGATTTGAGAAAACCATGGAAAACCCAAATCTGGATGCCCGGACGAGGATTCAAACCGGCGTCCTCCCGAATGAGTTGCCACTCACCCATCGCAGTCGGTACAGAGAAACGTACTCCAGTATGTGGCACTAAACATATCAGAATAACATGAAATATTGTTGTAATATTACACCATTACTTTTTTTATTCTTCACCTTACAATTTAGTCAGTCAGTTACTGGAAAAGGAGCAAAAAAACAAAATCACAAACGGCTATCAAAAATGGGAAATTTTAATCTCCTTCTTAGTCTTAGAGATTTCACAACTCACAAAAGGAAATAAATTTAAAAGCAACAAGCGTAAAATCACATACATCACACTTAAAAGAGGTGCGGGTGGAACTGCCTTCCGCAGCTATTAATTACAGTAAGTAGCTCAATAAGGCCCTCTGGGCGCTTTCTTTTCTTTGCCCAAGGATCCGTGTAACGACTTTTTTTGACGCTCAGCGCCTCTGTTTAATGGTTTACAATGCAGGGCTGTAATTAGAGTTGGAGAACATACTTTAAAAGTTGAGCGCTAATTATTTCGTGCCCGTTGTTACCGCAAGGCATTAATAAGGCGAGCTGAAAGTTGGTCGGCACCTCCTGCCGTTAATGACAATCTCGCCACAAAGGGATTAGCGGTCGCTAAGGCAATTGATCGCCTCCCCTGCCAGGGAGGAGAGAGGAGCCCCTGTGATCAAAAGGGTAGGCTACCCGGCATGCACGTTGTATTCTGCCTGTCAGGTGCAGTACATCACTACTGTAACAATCAACAATTGACAGGATAACATTAGTCTTCACACAATTGTTATGATCCTCTAAGTTAATTCCCAGTACATCACCTAGACTGTACTCAACAATTAATGAGATGACATGAGTTTTCACAACACTATTACGATCCTCTTAATTTCCAGAATATCGTCTCTATAATACTCAACAATTGACTGGATGACATGACTTTTCACACTATTATTGTGATTTGAAGTGTGGTGTTACGAGTGGATGAGAAAGTCATTTGCTGGGTAGAAGAATTTTTAAAAGGTAGAAAACTGAAAGTTAGGGTAGGAAATATAGTATCAAAAGAAGTTGAAGTAAAAATGGGTGTGCCACAGGGTAACGTATTGGGACCGTTGCTATTCACTATTCTAATGAATAATTGTGTTGATTGTTTACTATCTGAAATTAGATTGTTTGCAGATGACATAATGCTGTATAAAAGAATCAAAACGATAGAGGATTGTAAACATTTGCAGGTGATCTGGACAGGATATCTAATTGGGTTGGTAAACATGGAATGAAGATAAATGCAAGAAGAGTCAGCTTATTAGATACACAAATAAAAAACAAAAGGTTAATTATGAATATAAGGTGGGGAAAGAAATGCTTGCTGAAGACTTGAAATGTAAATATCTTGGAATTACTTTTGATAACAAACTTAACTGGGCAGGACACATAGGACAGGTGGTAGGAAAAGGTTTCAAAGTTCTGCACTTGTTGGAGAGAGTGATGAGGGGATGTACGAGAGAAGTCAAGGAATTGGGTTACAAAACTTTGGTCAGACCATTGCTCGAATATGGTAGTGTAGTATGGGACCCTCATTTTACGTATCAAATACAAGTGGAGAGGGTGCAAAAAAGGGCTGCTAGATTTGTTTCTGGAAATTATCGCAGAATGCAATCAGTGACGGATATGATAAAGGAGCTGAATGGGATTCATTGCAAGACAGGAGGAGAATGAGGAGGGTCATGGGAGTGTACAGGGCATATACTGGCGATGAGGCATGGAAAGATATTGCAATATGTATGAAAAGTAGTGCATGGAAGGGAAAAGATGACCATGACCACAAGCTGGCACTCGATTTCAGGCACAAGGGTGTAGGAAGATTCTCTTTTTTAGGTAAGGGTGTCAGGGATTGGAATGAGTTACCAAGAGAAATGATGAATGATTTGCCGAAAACATTGAAATAATTTAAATATA